>CM073508.1:37330054-38530054 GCA_037074495.1 Acacia confusa | reverse complement strand
AACCCTGATGTAATGGTGTTTGCATTGTGATGAAATAATAGTTATGTTTTTCATTATTTTTATATCCCCCTATTTTCAACCGTACTTCATCATTCTTTGTTTGACTCGTCAACTTGCATGTCCCCATCTTCTAGTGTACTATCCCTATTCTCTGGTTGCTTGCTGGGATTTGTTCTTTGTTTACTGCATGTGTTTGTTTGTCGTTTTCTTGATTAAGTGGAAATTAGTTGGTATAAGCAGCCAGTTGTATTTGCCACTTAGGTTTGTAGCTGAATTAGTTATTATTATTATATTATGTTCCAAAAAGTCTCGTGCAGGTTGGGTTGGGGAAGTATGGAAGGCGATTGTGATAGGAGTTGGATGTATAATCGTCTAGATCAGAAAAAACGACTTACTGGAGTATTCTTAGACGGTTTGGAAGAGTTCATCCAATTTGCTTTAGCGCACACAACTAATTCAAGTACCTCGATTAGTTGTCCGTGTGTGAACTGTAGGTGTTTGCAATTTCAAAATGAGGGAACGGTTAGACTCCATTTACGTAAAAAAGGATTTATGAATGATTATAAATGTTGGGTGCATCACGGGGAAGTCCGACAGATACCGAGCGGTTATTACGGAGATAGTACTCATCGAGACAACCTTAATCAATATCAACAGTTGGTTATGGATGTCGCGGGACCGTCGATCGGCCAATATTTTGATCCTGTGACTCATGCTGGACCTTCATACATGGAAGAGGAGACCGGTACACATAATCAACCATCATACATGGGAGAGGATCCTAATCCGGAGGCCAGTAGGTTCTATCAAATGCTTCAAGATGCGCAACGTCCTTTATGGGAAGGTTGTGAACACATTGAAAATAGTGAGTATTCATCGTTATCGGCTACACTAGCAACGTTAAGCCTGAAGACTGATCACCATATAAGCGAGAAGAATTATAATGAAATGATGCAAATAATGAGTAAGGTTGCTCCCAATAACAATAATTTGCCGAAAGATTTCTACCAAGCAAAGAAAAAGGTGAAAGAGCTTGGGCTTAGTTGTGTTAAAATTCATTGTTGCCCCAACGGATGTATGCTCTATTACAAGGATGATGCTGAGCGGACTACTTGTAAATTCTGTGAACATGATAGGTACAAAAAGATTAAAGGGAAAACAACCTCTCAAGCATTAAGCAAGATGTGGTACTTTCCCCTCGTGCCCAGACTTCAGAGATTGTATTCGTCACAACAAACAGCTGCTCATATGAGATGGCACCGAGAGCATCACAGGGATGAAAAATTGGTGACGCATCCATCTGATGCCGAAGCTTGGCTGAAATTTGATGAGGCGAATCCTTCATTTGCAGCCGATCCCCGTAATGTTCGTCTTGGTTTATGTTCAGATGGGTTCACTCCTTTCAACCAAACGGGTAGAATTTATTCTAGTTGGCCTGTGATTGTGACTCCATACAACCTCCCACCTTCCATGTGTATGAGAAGAGAGTTTTTGTTCCTCAACGCATTAATCCCTGGGCCATCCAACCCAAAAAAGAAAATAGATGTCTACCTTAGGCCTTTGATAGACGAGTTGAAGATGTTGTGGAGTGAAGGGGTTTTTACCTACGATGTATCATTGAGTCAAAATTTCATCATGCGGGCTGCCTTAATGTGGACAATAAATGATTTCCCTGCATATGGGATGTTGAGTGGATGGCAAACGTCAGGGAAGCTTGCATGTCTGATATGTCTTGAACAGAACATGGGTTTTAGCTTGACATACAGTCACAAGGTATGTTGGTTTGACAAGCACCGACGATTCCTACCCCTCGATGATCCGTTTAGGAGAAACAAAAAAGACTTTAGACGAAATGTGGTTGAACAATTAGATAAACCTCGTCGTTTAAGTGGCCAAGAAATATGGGAGAGGGTGCAGCACATTCAAAGTGTTGAAGAGGGAGCTGCTTACAGTGAGCCTGAGGGCTAGGGGTGTAAACAGGCCAGGCCAGGCCAGGCCTTGCCCTTAACAGGCCAGGCCTGTTCTATAACATACTGGCCTGAGCCTGGCCTGCGGCCTGTTACAGGCCTACTTTTCGGCCTGGGCCTGGCCTGTATATAGGCCTGGCCTGGCCTGTGGCCTGTTAAGGCCTGTGTTTTTTTTTAAAAAAAAAAATAAAAAAAAAAATTTTAATTTTTTTTTATTTAATTAAGCTAACAGGCCACAGGCCGAAAACAGGCCTACTTTAAACAGGCTAACAACAGGCCAAAATTACATAAATTAATACTAATAATATAAATAACAGGCCACAGGCCGAAAACAGGCCTACTTTAAACAGGCTAAAAACAGGCCAAAATTACATAAATTAATATTAATAACATAAACAGGCCGGCCTGACAGGCCTAAAAGGCCTCTTATCAGGCCTGGGCCTGGCCTGTTAAGGGAAAACAGGCCTCATAAGAGGCCTTGGCCTGGCCTTTTAGCCTGACAGGCCAGGCCTGACCAGGTTTTTAACAGGACAGGCCACAGGCCCCTGGCCTTTTTACACCCCTACTGAGGGCTATGGCATTCAGCATCATTGGAACAAACGCAGCATCTTTTGGGAGCTACCATATTGGAAAGATCAATTGTTAAGACACAACCTCGATGTTATGCATATTGAGAAGAATGTGTTTTGCAATATTCTTTACACCATCATGGACACCAAGGGTAAGACGAAGGATACAGCTAATGCAAGACTTGACATACAACATATTTGCAAAAGATCTTCTTTGCATTTGGTAGAGAATGCCACGGGCCGATTTTCCAAACCTAGAGCGCCGTACACATTGAACAAAGATCAGAATTTACAATTGTTGAAATGGGTTCAAGGTGTGAAACTACCGGACGGTTATGCATCAAATTTCTCGAGATGTGTTGACATGAACGAGGTGAAGTTACGCCAGATGAAGAGTCATGATTGTCACGTTTTCTTTCAGAGATTATTGCCGTGGGCCTTCAAGGCACTACCGAAGCATATATTAGATACTCTGACAGAGTTTTCTTTGTTTTTTACAACAATTTGTGCTTTTGAACTTAATGTTGACAAGTTACGGCAGTTGGAGGAGAGTGTGCCAAAAATGCTATGCAAGTTAGAGATGGTGTTTCCTCCTAGCTTCTTTAACTAAATGGAACATTTGCCCGTTCACCTGCCTTATGAAGCAAGGGTAGGAGGTCCGCAACAATATAGGTGGATGTATCCATTTGAAAGGTAATATATATATTTATTTTTCCTGTGATTAATTGAAACACATTGTGTCATAGGTTCTAAATACCCTCTAATTGTCCATTTTAGGTTTTTACGCACACTGAAATACAAGATTAAAAATACAAGGTACGTTGAAGAATCTATTGCTGAAGCGTATCTGGTCGAAGAGGCCACTAAATTTACCTCATACTATTATCCCCCTGAAGTTATATCAAGATGGAGGGGGGTACCTCGCAACGATCATGGGGGTGAATTGAGTGGTCAAATATCAATATTTAATTATCCTGGCCGAGTTGTGCGAACAAATTGTAGGTCAACTCTGGAAGGAAGCAATAAGAAAGTAGCGGAGTGGTACATTCTAAACAACTGTGACGAGGCCGCCCCGTACTTAAAGTAATATTTCCTCTTTTGTAACTGCTATGGTAAGTATTAAAGTATTAATGCCTTTTGTTTTTGTTACAGATACTTCTCTGAATATGTTAGATCAGAAAATCCTTTGATTTCGGATTCCGACCTCGATCAATTTATGAAGGCTGAATTTCCTCAATGGTTACGTAACTGCTTCACAAAAAAAGTATTTCGTTCAGCTTACGCGTTAGCTCCCCAGGATGTTGTATGGAGTTTAGCTTATGGGTCTGCAACAATTGTTACTCGGATCAAAAAGTATGTAATCAATGGGTATCGGTTTGCAACAGTTGAAGCGAATGGAAATACAGAAAGTTGCAATTATGGTGTATGTTGTCGAGGTGGCCAATTTGACGGGGTCGAGTGCGACTACTACGGCAAGTTAATTGACATAATTCAGCTGGATTATAGGTGGGACAAGTCGGTGACTCTATTTAAATGTGAGTGGTTTGATAACACTCCGCGTGGTACAAAGGTGGACAAATATGGAAATGTTGAGATCAACTGGTCACAGAGATATACAATTAGTTATGACCCATTCATTCTTGCTCAACAGGCGGAACAAGTTTATTTTACATCATACCCCACATCCCGCCAAGGGTGGATGGGAGTTATCAAAACTAAAGCACGAAATATTATACCTAATTCAAAAGAGTCAAAAACAAATGACGATATGACTGAACCGTTCCAAGCTGATGTGGAACATGTACTTGCCGTAAGTAATGTCGAGGACGATGTAGCTTGCAATCTCTTTGCGAGGGCTGGAGACTTAGAGCTGATTCCTATCCAAATTGACAATGACGAATCAGACGATGAGGAACAAGAGGATTACTCCACTACTGAATCTAAATTCGACGATTATGAGACGTCAGAGGAAGGTGTGCAAGCAGAGATCGAAGAACAAGAATCGTCCGATTGATTTGAGTTAGTTTTTTTTTGTTTATGACGATCTGTTATATTTGATATTACGTTGCTTAGTCATTATTGTATTAAGTAAATTTCTTATATTTATATATATCTTGACATTATGTTTATAAGTGTTCAGAGATGGAGCATCCAGGAGGCCGTTCAGGTAGTGGATATAATAGAGGTAGCGGTCGGGCCTGTCCTATCAGAGGGGGTAGGACGACATCATCTACCCCCTCTGTAGTCAAAGGGCTTAGCTCTTCCCCGGAGCTGCCGCCTCTTTATTTTTCATCTTCACCGCCTACTACCGACTCTGTTATGGGTGGTACAGGCGTTCCTTTCACTCAGACATTTCCACACCAGCAGGCAGAGCAGGTTCAATTTATGATTTCTGACTAATTTACATATATTATGTTCTCTTTAAACATCTATGTTCTAATATTTTCAATATATTTCTTTATTCAGCACACTACATCACCTCATAGCCAGGGTGGGGAAGCTAGTTCCTCTGACGACTCAGTCTGGGGATCAGTTGATCCTGCGACAGGGAAGATGTGGATCCGTCCTGTCGGCTGCACTGAGTAAGTCATGTAATGTTATGAGTTTTTACCTTTAGTTCGTATGCTAATATTTGCAACATTTTCTTTGTTTTCAGGTTTGATCCTTATAAGCCGGTGAAGAATTTTATGGCCAATCAAATATTCCGTAACTTCGATCAACCTTGGGCCAGATGGACAGATATTCCTCAGAATTATCGGGACGATTGGTTCAGTGAATTCTTGGTAAGATATGTGATTTATGGTTATTAATTTATTCTCATCAAAATGTAAACTGATTAATTACTTTTTTATACTTTAGAGCACTAATTGTTTTAGTATTGATTTTCAAGGAAAGTTTAGTTGGTTGCCTGATCATCTTCCAAATTTAAAGAAAGCTTATAACTTCAAGGGAGGCAAGTGGTTGTCAGATAAATTATATAAATTGAGACATGAAAAGGGAAAGAAAACTTGGATTCAACCTGAGGTCGCAGACCAGTTATTTCAAAAATGAGCCACCGACGATAAATTTTTGAAGCAAAGTGAACAAAATAAATTAAACAGGTCCCACATGGATCAACCATCATATGCTCGCGGCTCCATTCCATTTAGTGAGCATCGACAAAAGATTGTAAGTATACGTTATTTCCTATTTCAGCTTTCAATAGTTTGTACTTTGAAATAATTAATGAACGGTTATCATTTGTGTTTGCAGATAGCGTCTGGGGAAGTTCCTGAAGATATGATTCCTTGGACCACCTTTGAGCGGACCAATACCCAGCATATTGAGGGTCGTGGCAAGCGCTGGATTAACGCCAAGTCCCAACAATTCGCTGTGAGATATTAATTACATTTATTATTTGCTTCAAATAGTAACAAATTTCTTTCATTTTACATCCCTTATTTGTGTTGTATGTTTGTGCTTATAGGAGACCTATCAGCAGCTGACGCAGGAGAGAGACTCGCAGAATCGGAGCGACCCGTCATCCTCTTATTCCGATAACGAGAGTATCTTCCTTAAGGCTGCAGGTGGAATTGACAAGAAGGGGAGAGTCTTCGGGATGGGTGCTTCTGCCAGCGAACTGAAGTCATCTTCGAAGCGCTCATCCAGCTGTGTTAGAGGTGGTCCTGCAGGTAGACTTACTACTTTTACAAATCGCAAACCATTATTCCTTCGTTCATTTAAATGAAGTACAAAAAAAATGACTTCGTAATATTGATGTTTTGCAGAAGATAAGAGGGTAAAGGTGTTAGAACAGAAGGTGATGGAGCAAGATGAGCAGATGAGGGAGCAAAAATAAAAGTTGAGGGAGCAAGATGAGAAGATGAGGGAGCAAGATGAGAAGATGAGGGAGCAAGGAGATATGATTAGTGAGATGCGAGCACTTCTCAAGTCCCTATTGCAGGACAAGGGTATGAGATTGCCTCCTAGTGGTGCCAATGATAATGGTGGTGACGATGACCAGACTGCTGCTGTTTAGAGTTTTTTTTAGTTCATTTTGGAACATTATAATTTGTAATATTTTGTTTTTGCTATATAAACTCGTATGATTGTACAATTTATTTTTATGATATACAATTCCTTTTATTTTCTAATTTTTAAAAGGTTTTTATGAATTTATTTTATTTTTTTAGATTTCTTTTTAAAAAAATGAATTGGAATTTGCGAGGGAATACCTTTTCCCTCGCAAAAACACTAGAATTTGCGAGGGAAATATTATTCCATCGCAAATTCCAGAATTTACGAGGGAAACTGTTTTCCCTCGCAAATTTGCAAGGGAAAGGATATTCCCTCGCAATTCCAGAATTTGCGAGGGAAAGTGTTTTCCCTTGCAAATTTGCGAGGGAAAGGGTATTCCCTCGCAAATTCCAGAATTTGCGAGGGAAAGTTTATTCCCTCGCAATTCCAGAATTTGCGAGGGAAAGTGTTTTCCCTCGCAAATTTGCGAGGGAAAAATATTTTCCCTCGCAAATTAAATGATTTTGTGACGGCAAATATTTCCCTCGTGAATTTGACTTTTGCGAGGGAAAAATCATTTTTTCCGTCACAAATTAAATTTGCGAGGGTGTTTTTTGCGACGGACACTTTTTTCCCGCAAATTCCGCCGCAAAATTATTTTGCGATGGAAAAATTCCGTCGCAAAAAATAGATTTTCTAGTAGTGGTATGACTTATTAAAGTATGAATACGAGGGAGCCAGCAGAATCGTATGAAGGGGAATAATATATTCCATATTCCTTTGATATATAATACTACTTCCTCTATTTAAGGTAAGATCTACTGTATAAGTCAATTTCGTCATTAAAATGGTCTTTATATTAAATCTCGGAGAGTTGTTAATAATTTTGTCGCTTTCTTTTGTCATTGGCCCAAGGATAAGGCTGGATTATGTGAGTCAATTTATAATAAGTCATCCATTAAAGAGGGAAAAGTTTTTTCTCTTGCCAACAAAAGGGAAAAGTAATTGAAGTCTTTTTTTTTTTAATACCACACTTTTTTTGGTTTCCTATCCGGTATCTAGAATTTCGCTTTCACTAATCCGGATCCAACCCGCATCGCACACTTACCTAGAGTAGGTGAGTCTCTCAACAAGATTTTTCTGTATTTACAAAATTCAAATATACATGATATTCTGTCACGTTATATACATGTTTTATTTATAAATTGTAAAGTTGCTTTTGTTTTGGGTCTGTTGTGTAGAGCTCAACAATTAATTATCATGTTAATTGTTATTCTATCAAATTCACCAATTGTGTTGCAAATTTACAATAATTGATAGTACTATAATATGGTCCATCCCTATCCCTATCCATTCATCATCTTCCCACGTCATGGTGCCTCAATTAGGAAAAAAAATGCCTTACATTAATAATTTTTTGGCCATGTATTTATTAATTTTCAACTTGCTTTTGTTTAATTTTTCCTACAGATGGTGACAGGTCCATTGATTATTAAAATCATCATTTAAAAAAAAAAAAAATAGAACATGATCAAATTTTAGCTCTGTCGTCCTGCACTGCGATAGGCGGACCTAGTGGAAAAAGTCACAATTAATATATTTGGCATAAAACTTTTTGTGAAAGGGGTAATCTTGCTTTATTAAAATGAAAGCAAGGATTTATCATATTGAATCCTTCTGGTGGAAATAGTGCGTTAAACACAAGATTTTCACGACCAAATTAAAGGTGGCAGAACTTTTTAGATGTAGGTTTGTTTTTTCAATAGTTTTACATTTTTTTCGATAAAAGAATTGTGTGTAAGTTCCTAATATATTAAAAAAAAGAAAAAAAAGACAAAGTATTCTATATGTGCAACCTACCCCTAATGTTTCACACTTATAAACTTCTAAATTTGTATAATTTTGTCTTTGAAGTTTCGCCAAAAAAAGTTGTCATTGAGATGCCCGAATGACTGAATGAAGTATGATCAAATTTTTGATACATGTTAATACAAATATTAACCAAAAAAAAAAAAAAAAAAGAAGAAGTTAGAGGGACAAATATATGTGAATACTTATTTTGAAAATAATCCTTCCCCTACTCCTCCTCCTTCTTCTTTCGTTCCTTTCTTTTTCTTTTTTAATGCTTCACATTATATACACTGTAAAAATTATTATATTTTTTTCCTAGGAAAGTAACTAATATGTTTGAACACATGTTTTAAAAAGTTCAAGTGGAGTATTAAGTAGGTTCCACAATTAATTATAAATGAGTTACAATAATAAAATAATTGGCCATGATGACACTCGTGATGGAGAGAAGCAATAATGGAGAGTATTATAATATGTCAAAGTCCTGGATATGGATAGTTCGGTGGGGCGCTTTTTTAATGTTTTATAAACCACACTTCCTAGCCTCCAAAATAATGGTTTTTTGGGTCCCCAAAAAAAAAGCATGGTTGTTTAAAGTCATGACATATAATGTTAAAAAAATCCTAATATAAATATGACTTATATATTGACTAAATTAAAACATCTTCATTGAATCCTTTTATATTTAATTAATTCTGAGGTGCCACAGTTATTAATTATCAAGGTACTGCCTAATGCACGAAAACGAAATTAAAGAAATTAAAGCTGCAATGTGGGAAACATTTTGAGAAATGAAAATATTTATTTTCAATCGGTGCGGATATTTTATTTTTAATTTAAGGTTTCACATCATTCATACTGTATTAATACTATCCTACGTATGTTTGTTTAATTTTGTAAATTTTGTTTATTTAGTCTGTAATATTAGATTCACATTTATCCCAACTTTCTTTAAATATCCATCTTTTGTGTAATACGGTGGGGGGAATAATAAGAATATATATACATATTTAAAATTGTAAGATGAAAAATGTATGATTCATGAATAAAAGCTAATTATAATAGGAGAATTTATAATATATTGTTCGCTAGTATAGCACATCTGTTATAATCTTCATATTCGAGAAAGGGTAAAATTTCTTAAACCTTGAAAATATAAATTAAATCACATCAGACTAAGGGATATCAAGTTCAAGATAAATAAAAAAAGTTTCAATTGTGTTTAAAATAAAAGATCACACACATTGGGAAATTAAAGGCAATGCCCACTATGCACACAATAAGAGAAGTAATTCATAATTAAATGAAAAACATATCTACCCAACATATAGATTCAAAATGAATATGCATTATTATGAATAATATATATATTTTTATATTGGTTGATATATTAATATATTAATTTTCTTAAAAAATTATTATTAATAAACATATTGTACAAGCTTTGAATTTTTTGACCATGTAATTCGATGCGCTTGGTTTTGATTATCAAAAAGAAAAGGGGGAAGAAAAATAAACATGTTGTGATCAATCACTCTAAATTTCCAAGGCATAATAATTTCAAGCGTGGTGTATCATAGGAGTATATGAAGATGATAAATTAATTAAGAAAAACGATAGCGTCCCTTGATTTGAGTCTCGCTCAATTTTGGTAGTGTACCCAGCAATGGACCCACATAAAAATTATAGAAAAATACCCAATTTTTAAGAAATTATTTTTTAGCTTCATAAAAATTTCATGACACTTTAATCCCTTAGTGTAAAGTTACATAAAGGGACTAAAATAAAAATATTAAAATATTTATAAATTTAAAATATAATTTTATAAAAATTTAGGTTATATTCTATAATTTTCACCACTAAGCAATGATTCCACACCTGCATGAGATACAGAAAGACAGATTCATAATTTTGTCGCCCTCTTTTGTCATACTGGCCCAATTAAAGGATAAGGCCGGAAATTACGAGTCGTTTTATAATATTAGTCATTTATTTAAGAGGGAAAAGTAATTTGAAGTCGTCTTTTTTAATGCCTTTCAGATACACATGTTTTATTTATAGAAAAGTTGCTTTTGTTTTTTGGGTCTGTCGTTTAGAGCTCAGTCAATTAATTATCATGTTAATTAATTGTTATCCTGTCAAATTAATCAATTGATTATCATGATAAAAATGCATCAATCATCATCTTCCTACGTCATGGCTCCAATTAGGATGAAAACGGCTTGCATTAAAAAAAATTTTGGGCATGTATTTATTAATTTTCAAGTGGTTTTTGTTTAATTTTTCCCACAGATGGTGGCAGAATTAATTATCATAATCATGGATTTTTCTTTGATACCATCATCAAATTTTAGCTCTGCCGTCCTGCAGTGCCATAGGCGGACCAAGTGGCAAATGTCACAATTAAATATATTTGGCTTAATTTTTTTTTTAAAAGGGGTAATATCCGCTTTATTAAAATTAAAGTAATGATTTATGATTTTGGTGGTGGAAAAAAAAAATCTTTATGGTTCTTTCTCGTGGCAATAGTGCGTTAAACACGAGATTTTCACGACCAAAGATGGCAGAACTTCTTTGTTTGTTGTCAGATCAGATACTCAATTTCTTCAGTTAAGGGTATTGATTTAGGTTTGTTTTTTCAGTAGTTTTACATTTTTTTTCCCAATAAAAGAATTGTATTTGTACATTCCGACTATAAACTGTGTGTAAGTTGCTTAATATATTTTTTAAAAAATAAAAGACAAAGTCTTCTATATGGGCAACCTACCCCCAATGTTTCACACTTGTAAACTTCTAAATTTTTTTAATTTTTTGAGGTTTCGGCAATAAAAAAGTTGTCATTGAAATGCCACAATGAATGAACGAATGAATTATAATCATATTTTAGATATATGTTGATGCAAAAAAAAAAAAAAAACAAGAAGAAGAAGAAGAAGATTGGGTGACAAATATATTTGAATACTTATTATAAAAATTAAATTCGATGCTTTTGGTAGTTGCAGTCTTTTCTTCTTTTTTTTTTTTCAATGTTTCACATTGTATACACTATAAATAAATATCATATTTTTTACTACGAAAGTGACAAATTTGTTTGGACCCATGTTTTAAAAAGTTAAAGTAGATTAGTAGGTAGGTGACACAATTAATTATTAATGAATTATAATAATAAAATAATTATTAATCAATAATGGAGAGTATTATAATATGTCAAAGTCTTGGGTGATGGATCATTAGGTGTGGGGGTTTTTTTTTAATGTTTTATAAACCACAATTCCGCGCCTCCAAAATCATGGTTGTTTTTCTTTTCCCTCTCCAACAATCAACGAAAGGGAAAAGTAATTGAAGTCATCTTTTTTTAATGCCTCACATTAAATACCTGTTTTATTTATAAATTGTAAAGTTGCTTTTGTTGTTGGATCTGTCGTGGATCATTTAATTTTCAGGGTTAAGGTGTAAAAATACATATGAGCCTTTTTTTTATGAGCAAAAATACACATATGCCTTTTTTAGGAGCAAAAATACACATGTGGCTACCATTTTTGTGCAAAAATCACATCCCACCGTTAAGTCACTGTTCACCGTGATGAGAAAGAAAGAGATGAGGTGAACAGTAACTTAACGGTGAGATGTAACTTTTGCACTAAAATGATAACCACATGTGTATTTTTGCTCCTGGGAAAAAGCTTATATGTATTTTTACACCTTAACCCTAATTTTTATGTTAGTGCATGTTGCGTTTTAGGTAAGCACAGTAAGCCTATTTTCCCACCAATGTAAAAACTCTGTTTGCCTAAGCGTTCCAACGTTTAAATTTTTTTAAAAAAGCTCAATGATAATTTTTTTTTTAAAAAATCCAATTGTATAGTGTTTGGGTAAATCATTTATAAAAAATTATCCAAACAAAAATTATGTTACGCCATCTAAATTTTGTGGCAACTTAAATTTTTAAAATCCAAATGAAAATAAAGGTTGTTATGTTGTCAAATTCACCAATTTGAGTAGCAAATGTGCAATAATTGGTACTACTATATATAATACATTTTAGAATACGTCTAATAAAAGAGATCGGATGGAGTAAAGGGACACGCGGTAGGACACATTTGGAAAAGTCAAATTTGGAAGGATGCAAATGTTTTGTCAAGTTTCTCTGACTTAATCTTTTGGGACCGACACTTATAATTGATTTAGCCAATAATTGAGAGTATACATACTATATAATATGACATATTTAAATATGACTATGAGAAATCTAGAAATAAATTAAGACTCACGGTATATCACTTTGCTCTCTGTCACTAGTAAAATATATTTTCGGTCCTAACTATAAATCATTTAGACAGTTATTAATAATTATTTGTTAATTTTACTCTTATTTAATTCTCATGGAAAAGGAAGAGTAAAAAAGCGATGTAACAATAATTAGTAAATACTGAGAGAAATAGAAAAAATAATTTCATAAGAGCAAAGTAGAAAACTTTTATCAATTTAATGCTTCTTTAATTAATGACTCAACTATAATTCTTTAGTTTGTGAGAACTAGCTAAAAATGACTTGTACTAAAGGACTGCAATGGTATTATGTATTCCTTTGATATTCCTCTTGTCGCTTTTATAATATTCAAATAACCAAAGTGAGTGGTTCAAGAAGTTTGTTAATATTAGTCAAAAGTAATAGTAAATATGTAAGAAATATAGTTTTTTAAAATATACCATTATTTATAAAAGGGTAAGTGGAAGAGAAATAGTGAGAAAAACGATGAAAGAAAATTTGTGGAGGAAAATAATTAAAGAATTGAATTAATTATGCGTGAAAAACTGTAAATGCATTTAATATTTAGACAACCCAAACTAAAATCTTACCAAATCTTATAAAAGGACCAGAGGTAATAATATAGTAATTGATAATGTTGTTCCCTCCTTTAATCACGGTGACCCAATTAAGGGGATAAGGCCGGATTCTGAGAGTAAATTTATTAAGTCATTAATCTGAAAGGAAAGCCCACGCATGCAAGCTAATCGACGTTTTCTTTTTTGATGCCTCACGTACGTTGGATGCATGCTTTATTTATAAATTGTCAAGTTGATTTTGTTTGGGAAAATCCCCCTATAGCCCAAGTTACCAAAGTATTATTAAAAAGGCCGCCTAAAGAAAAATCATATGTTCTAGTATTATTTTAGAAAACATTGTACATATATAATTATTAACGGGTATTGATATAATTGTTAAAATATATTTGTTAACGTATACTGATTTAGTTATTAATATAATACTGATATAGTTGTTGATGGGTATTGATATAGTTGTTAACGTATACTGATTTAGTTGTTAATGTTATACTGATATAGTTGTTAACTGATAAGCGGTAAATCTACCATGTTTTTAAGGCATAAATTGAGCTAAACTTGATCTAACATAACTAAAAAGCTCAAGAATAATAAGTAAAAAAATATGGATTCGATGTCAGACGTGCCCTCACTAGTATACTTGTGTTTTGCAGGTTTTTATTCACAAGAGAAGCCAAATTGAAGAGCTAAAGAAAGGCGAAAAGAGAAGTCACGAAAGAAGCAAAGTTAGCGCCCAAAGCGCCAACTATTTGGACCCCTTTTAAAGTTGGCGCCCAAGGCGCCAACTCTCGGCTTGGAGTTTTAAAGGGCGCCAACTAGTGCAAAGTTGGCACCCAGGGCATCAACTCTCTGTCTTGCAAGAAAGGGTTTGGTGCCCAAGGCGCCAGAATTGCGAAAATCTGATTTTTAACATTCTAGGGCCCGAAAAAGGAAATAAAATTTATATTCTTTAATTGTTTTGAAGTCTAATGGGTCCTAGAATATAAAAAGAAGAAACCCTAGCAAAGAGAGAGACCTTCTTGAACTCCTGACACAAGAAAAAACTCGACGGTATTGGAGAAAGAGAATCAAAGCTTCATCGTGGAGATCAGCTTTCCCCAATCATTGAAGACCTATTCTATTCTCATCTTTTCTTCTTTGTTTTGTTGATTTAGCCATGCTTGGCTAATTTTCTTTTTGTAGTTAGGGCTAAGATGAACCCTATGTAAGTTTATCGTATTTGCTTGAATTCTTGATTGAATATTGATTTCCCTTATTGAATGAATTATCTTTGCTTAATGCTTTCTTGGAGATTAATTACCTTTAAGATTATTCTTAGGTTGATGTATGACAATAGAGATGTTGGTGCATCTAACTAGAACTTGTTAATTCATCATAAAATTGCATGACCTAGACATAGGCTTACGAATTTATGCGATCACGGGATTCTGGTTCAAGATCTGATCTTTCTAGACAATACTAAGACAGTAGGTTGTTTTTGAAGATAAAATAGACTAAGGTAGCATCAAGATATTGGGACTTAGTCTATCATTAGAGAATCGATCGTCAATTTGAGAATCATAATCAATTGGGGTTTCAAACCAAACACTTAAATGAGCATAGGGGGATTCTAAGCATTGGCTGCGTTTTTCTTGATTGTTTATCTCTTTTAACCATCGTTCTTGAGACCCTTGCTTTTAGTTTCTTGTTTTCTTTGAATTCTTGAAATTCTTGATTGGTCTCATATCATCCCTTTTACGCAATTTACCCAACTAAAGCGAATATAGCAAATTAGTGATTGAATATTATTCCTCGTGGGACGATACTTTTTCACTACTTTATTATTTGCAACGACCGGTACACTTGCCGAAGTCACCCCCTATCATTAACGTTTTCTGAAATAATACTAAAAAAGGGTCTAAGATTTTTTTGACATGTGACTTTTTTAAAAAAATCTTTTTTAATAGTTTTTTGGTTATTTGGACGTGAGAGGGATTTTCCATTTTGTTTAAGGTGACACAATCAATTATCATGATTATCTGACTTCATATCTGTTCCGTAATTCACACATTGCGTGCAGCCAAAAAGAAGGCCTACCTCCACAGATTTATAGATATGGAGAATTTTAGTCTCTGTAAATTAATTTCAATCAACTCTAAAAAATTTTAAAATTTTATCGTACCCATGACTAAAATAAAATTATTTTTTATGGATGAAAAAATAATTACACACTTTCTTTTTTTTTTTTTTTTTAAGAAGAGCCTTTACAAAATAAATAAATACATTTATAAGACAAATAAAGAAATTTAGATGACAAATAAAGGCATTCAAAAGAGCTTAGGATGTTAAAAACATTTTAACCATTTATAAGACAAATGTGACAATTCAGAAGAAAAATATGGACATTTACAATATAAATAAAATGATTCAAAAAAAATCTAAGGACTTAAAAATATTTTGGCCATTTACCGGAAAAATATGAGAATTTAAAAGCTAAATATGGGTATTTACGAAATAAATAAATTAATTTACAAGAAAAATAAAGTAAGAACATTATTTTCTATTCACCCACAAAAATCAAAATTGTAATGAAGTTTAATAAAGTTGTAAGGATTGATTGAAATTAATTTGCTATAGTGGGGATGAAATTTTCCCTTTTAAATACCACAGTTTTGAAAAGTCAAATTTGGAACCCGCAATGTTTTCTTTAAAGTTTTCTCTAATTGTCTTTTAGGATCCACACTGGTAATTCACTGATATGACTTATTAAAGTATGACTTTGTGCCTTTAATATAACATCTATTTTATAAATCAATGTCGTTATTAAAGTGGTCCTTATATTAAAAATTGGAGAGAGTAGTTGATAATTTTGTCGCCTTCTTTTGTCATAGTGGCCCAGCTAAAAGGATAAGGTTGGATTATGTGAGTCAATTTATAATAAGTCATCCATTTAAAAGGGAAAAGTAATTGAAGTCATCTTTTTTTTTTTTAATACCTCACATTACATACATGTTTTATTTATAAATTGTAAAGTTGCTTTTGTTTTGGATAAGTTGTTTAATAGATCAAGAAGAGAGCTATTGGTGGCAAAGATCACGAATATCATGGCTTCAAGTAGGGGACAAAAATACCAAAATTTTCCACCTCTCTACGCTTATTAGAAGAAGAAGAAATTCAATATTAAGCATCAAAGATGAAGTTGGCAAGTGGACCAGAGATAAGGTTTCCATTAATAACATGTTTATTAATTTTTTTACTAATCTCTTCTCCTCCTCAGGACCAAGACCTCAATTAGATGTGATCAACTCAGTGGATACAAAAATAGATGATGCCACAAATGATCTTCTTCTATGCCCCATTACTCATGAGGAGGTTCGCCTTGCTGCCTTTGAATTGGGAGGTTCCAAAGCCCCAGGTCCAGACGGCTTCTCAGGTAAATTCTACCAATGCTCTTGGGCGGAGGTAGGTGATACAGTAGTAAGTATGGTTAAAGACTTCTTTGAGAAAAACACTCCCCTCTATGATATAAATGGCACTAATATCACTCTTATTCCTAAGATTGACAAACCAGAGACTGTTTCTCATTTTCGTCCTATTGGCCTCTGTAAGTTCTCATATAAAATTATCTCTAAAGTATTGGCCAATAGAATGAAAAGTTGTCTTGACAAGTGCATATCCCCAAATTAGGGTGCCTTTGTAGCTGGGAGATTAATTCAAGATAATATAGTGATAGCTCATGAAGTCTTTCATTACCTTAGACGCAAGAAGGTTGGTAAGAAATATGAATTTGCTCTGAAAATGGACATGAGTACAGCCTATGATAGGGTGGAGTGGGATTTTCTTCGAAACATCCTGATTAAATTCGGTTTTTCCACGAAATGGGTTAGTCTAATCATGAATTGTGTGGAAACTGTGCATTTAAACTTATGCATATCAGGGAGAAAATTGCTTCAATTACTCCAGGTAGAGGTCTTCGTCAATGAGACCCTTTATCGTCGTATCTTTTCATTTTGTCCCTTGAAGCACTATCTTGCATGATATATAAATCACTATCCCAAGGAAAATTAACAGGAGTCAAACTAAATTACTCATGCCCAATTATATCCCATAGTTTCTTCGCGGATGATGCCTTGTTTTTCATGAATGCAGATATCCAGAATTGTCAAACACTGGCTCAAATTACTCAAAGCTATTGCCAAGCATCAGGACAATCAGCAAATCTGGATAAATCAAGCATAGTTTTCTCAAGCAACACCCCTCCACAGATTCGATATGTTATCTGCAGTACCCTGGGCATTGAAGAAAATATGGATCAAGGCAAATATTTAGGCATTCCAAGCGTCTGGGGGAAAACCAAGCATCAATCCCTTGCCTATGTGCGCGAAAAAATTAGTAAAAAGGTACTTGGCTGGAGCTCCAAACACCTATCTTTCGTAGGAAGAGAAATCATGATAAAAGCAATGATCAATGCCATTCCAGTGTTCCCAATGACATGTTTTAAATTTCCGATCAAAACATGTAAAGAACTTGACAGCATGGTGGCAGACTTTTGGTGGGAAGGACAAAACAAAACTCATTGGGTGGCATGGAGGAAGCTAACCAGGCCCAAATCTGAAGGAGGCATCGAGTTTCGTGACTTCACTAAATTCAATGATGCCTTATTAGCTAAAACTGCATGGCAACTTCTACAGCACCCAAATGACTTATGGGCCCAAATTCTTAAAGGGCTTTACTTCCCAAATAGCTCTTTCCTTGAAGCAAAAAAAGGCCATAGAGCTTCTTGGCTTTGGTCAAGCATTTTAGAAGGAAGAAATTTCATAAGTAAAGACTTGTGTTGGCAAATAGGAAATGGTGAGTCAGTGCATATTTGGCAAGATCAATGGATTCCCTCCCTTCCTTCTAGCTGCCTACCCACTGAAGACGAGTCCCTCAAGGCATCCAATCAAAGAGTGTCTTCACTTATCTCCTGCACTAATGGTACCTGGGATCTCACTCCACTTAGACCCCTCATATCCGATGAGCTATGTGACACTATCCTTGCCATACCAATTCCCAGCACACGCACTGCAGACCGAATGAAATGGAAAATAACAAACGATGGAGAGTACTCGGTCAAAAAGGGTTACTACAACACAAGCTCCTCTCTCAATCCAACATCTAAGGAAGCAGGAAGCTCGGCTTTTCTCTCCAGTAATATATGGAAGAAAACTTGGAACATAAAGGTGCTCCCTAAAATTTCTAACTTCCTATGGAGAATCCTTTCCAATGCTATAGCTACAAATGCCGCGCTAAGTGACCGAAGGAGGGATAAATCAAATGTATGCCCTGTTTGCAAAAACGCAACTGAATCTATAGAACACCTATTTTTCCACTGCTCGTGGGTCCATTGTATTTGGTTTGGCTGCAGGCTTACCATGAAAGGCGATCTAGAAAGCATCCAGAATTTCAGAAAGTGGTGGATAGACCTCATGAACATCCAGGGTTATCTTAGTGAGTATGATCAAGCTCATATCTGTTGGCTACTATGGTTCATATGGAAAAGTCGAAATGAGAAGTTATTTCAAGATGCGGATCCGGACCCCATTCAAGTGATTGAAAGAGCTAACAACTCGCTAATTGCCTATTGGCAAGTGTGTCACCCAAAACAGAGCACCGCCAAAACCGTAGAATCAAACAATAAAAAAGGGACTTGGACCCCTCCACCAGAGCATTTGCTGAAGATTAACTTTGATGGGTCTTTTCATGAAGCTTCGAAGTCAGCTGCCATAGGAATTATTTACCGTGATAACTGGGGTTGCTTGAAGTGGGCCTTTGTAGACAAAGTCAAGTCAATTTCGGCGTTTATGACGGAAGCACTTGCTTTGAAACGTGCCTTGATGATCGCGCAAGACTTGGGCAACAAGAACATTATCTTTGAAACAGACTGCCAATTGCTGGTGCGATGCATGGAAGAAAATCAGCCAGACCTTGGCGAATGGCAATCTCGTGGTATCCTTGTTGATGCTCTTGGATCTCTAAACTCAGACTCCAGCTTCTCTCTCAACTTCATCCCGCGGCTAGGGAACAAAGCAGCAGATTACCTTGCTGCATCTGCTTGTAAGGGGGTGTGCCTACCAGGGTGGGTAGAAATACCCTTACCCCCTTTGTCCTCAATCCTGGAAGAAGATGTTATGAGCTCTAAAAACTCAATGAACCAAACCACGCCTTGTCTTCAGCGTTTCGACCCTGGATGATTTTTCTCCTCAAGTTATGATTGCATGGTTTCTATTTTAAATTTGCAGGGTTTTAGTAGGTCTTTAATTACTTGTCTCGAGTACTGTCCTCAGTTTGTGTCTCATGTACTTGGTCTTTTGCATTCCATTGTATTAGCTTTTCTATCTGGCATTCATGCCCTTTTAGCGTTGTAACTCCGGTATTTAGCAGTAATGAAAGTATCTAGAATTGTTCAAAAAAAAAAAACAATTAATTATCATGTTAATAGTTATTCTGTCAAATTCACCAATTGTGTTGCAAATTTACAATAATGCCTAACATTAATAATTTTTTGGCCGTGTATTTATTAATTTTCAACTTGCGTTTGTTTAATTTTTCCTACAGATGGTGACAGATCAATTAATTATCAAAGTCATCAATTTTTTTTTTTTGAGACAATCATCAAATTTTAGCTAGGCAGACCTAGTGGCAAAAGTCACAATTAAATATATTTGGCAATAAACTTTTTGTAAAAGGGGTAATCTTGCTTTATTACAATTAAAGCAACGATTTATCATATTGGATCCTTCTGGTGGAAATAGTGTGTTAAACACGAGATTTTCACGACCAGGGGGTAGAAGTTTTTATATGTAGGTCTGTTTTTTCAATAGTTTTACATTTTTTTTCGATAAAATAATTGTTGTTGTACCTCACGACTATGAACTGTGTGTAAGTTGCTAATATATTTAAATAAATAAAAAAAGTATTCTATATGTGCAACCTACCCCTAATGTTTCACACTTATAAACTTCTAAATTTGTATAATTTTGTCTTTGAAGTTTCGGACCCAAAAAAAAAAAGTTGTCATTGAGATGCCACAATGACTGAATGAAGTATAATCAAATTTTAGATATATGTTAATACAAAAAAACAAAAAAAACAAAACAAAAGTTAAAGTGACAAATATATGTGAATACTCCTTCTTCTTTTTTCCACATTATATATATATATATATATATATATATATATATATATATATATATATTACTAGGAAAGTGACAAATATGTTTGGACACATGTTTTAAAAAGTTCAAGTGGAGTGTTAAGTAGGTTCCACAATTAATTATAGATTAATTACAATAATAAAATAATTGGCCATGATGACACTCGTGATGGAGAGAAGCAATAATGGAGAGTATTATAAGGCGTCAAAGTCTTGGATGATGGGTCGTTAGGTGTGTCGCTTTTTTAATGTTTTATAAACCACACTTCCTTGCCTCCAAAATTGGAAAGAGATTCTCTAACCATCCATTTTTTTTATGAATTTATCTGGATCATTGATTGAAAAGAGGAAAGAAAAATCTAAGAATTATAACTTGATTATGTGACCTTTTAAATTAATTGGATGGATAAGAGATTTAAAAATTATAAGGGATGTTGAGAAAATGAATAAAGAGAAGAACCAAAACCTCTAAAATCATAGTTGTTTAAGGTCATGACAGACAATGTGGGAACACATTTTTTGAGAAGTGAAAATATTCATTATTCAACAGGTTTCGCATAATTCATACCGTATTAATAATATTCTACTTTTATTTGTTTAATTTTGAAAAATTTGTTTATTTAGTCAATAATGTTATATTCACATTTTTATGGTAAAAAACAGTTAGATACACATTTAAGGTGCATAAAAAAGAAAAAAGTAAAAAGAGAGATACAGATTTAAGACTTGAAAAATGAAGAAAGCAAAGGTGTAGTCTATAAGCAGCTCAATTTGAATTGGGGCAGCAGAGTTGGACCAAAAACCCACTTCATGTCCAACCTAATGACCGCCCAAATTGTAGTTGAGGACCATAGCGTAGTGAAATTGAGGAATGAGAAAAATTGAAGTCTAATAACAATGCGATTAAACTAGTTATTGTGTCAATGAGAGTTGATACGGATGGTAAAAGATTTAGGATTAGTCCCTTGGAACGTAGGTTCGATCTCCTGTGCTGTCACTGAGACTCCTTTGGTAGGCGATCTCGTAAATCCTCAGTAAGTGCTCATAGAGCCCGGGGCCGTGCCCTGGCCTTGGTAGGGGACTGGTGTTGAACCCTTCCAAAACTTTTTTACTATAAAAAAAAAAAAAAAACTAGTTATTGTATTTTTTAAGCGCCCTGCCTTTAAACTGTGGTGAGCCCGACTCCTTTCCTATAATTTAATTAACAGAAAAAAAAACAATGCAATTAGAGAGAATTTTTCTTATGTTCTTCAAAATGATTACACTTACTCTTTGCTTATGCTATATAAACTAGTTATCGTATTAACTATTGAAAAAGTTATTTGAGTTAATTAATATAATATATACTTTTTAAAACACCCTAATCATCTTCTTTGATTTCGTTATTCCTTCTTCTTCTTTATTATTATTAAAAGAGTATCAATAAAAAAAATTAGAAAAATATTAATAAATACTAAAAACTATGTCTTATATTTTAGGATTAAGATTAACTCTCAAAATATATCATATACATATAGTAAGCACAGGTTGGAGTATCATAAATGTACAAGTGTACCCCTCGCCACGGGTCCATCCTCTGCTGAAATTTTACGACAAGATCGGACTGTTTTCTTGAAATGGTGGCAAGACGACTGCTAAAATGATGAATCAGAAAAGAAAGTCTGGTTTGGTTTTTATGCAAAAGGTGGCGTAAAATTCATTATCCATGTTAGCAAAAGACAGAAGCTTTTTTTTTTTTTGTGAGAAATATAGGATTTGAAATCAACTAAGCCTTTCTTCTGCTAGATTAGGTCTATATTTGAACTTGTATCGTCCAATTAAAGTTTCTGTAAAACCCGATTAACTTTAATAAAGCCCATAAAAAATCTGTAGGCCTTAGCATAACTTTTTTAAAGGACAACTCATTACAGAATATGGATATATGGTTTCTTCAAACAAATTTGAAGGTACAAGTCATTGGATAAGGAAGTGGGCTATAATGATCAAGGGGCTCATACACGCTCCTCACAACTAACAAAACAAATTATGTCAATATCAAAAAAAAAAACAAACAAACAAACAAATTATGACCAAATAAAAAAAATAACTTATCATTAATTATCCCCCGTCTTTCTGTATGAGCAGTTCCTCAGAAATTACCTTTGATTGTCGTAATGATAATCAAAGAAATTCCAGAATTACTATAGCAGAGTGACGCAACTCCGGAAGTTGATTTCTCGACTCTAAGCTTATCAAGAGTGGAAATCACTATAATCAAGTCGAGTATGGGAATGAACAGAACAACCTATTGAAAAGAAACCTCAAGTACTGCTAACTCAGATGACTCAACACTAAAGAAATCAATATCACGACTCTCCTGGATTAGTCATCGAACCGTCATCGCAGTTAAGATATGGAGATTTGGTCAAGAATGAATATCTTGTCAATTGGCTAGATTCAATGGAATCATATAGCCACAACTTCCAATTAGACTCAGCATACCTAAATTGAGATGCATTGATGATATTTGACTAAGAATTAACAGAGAATTCAGTGTATCAATCCACAAGAAGTGGCAATCATCATCACTACAAAGCCTTATACAAATCCATTAAATTCATAAATCTACGTGTTCAATGGAAAAGTAAAGAGCCATAAGAAATGATCCCTTTCAATGCCGGCTCCAGCGCAATGAAGCTCTAGGAGAGCAATCTCCAACCTAGCCTCTCAGTGGAATCTTTACGGCTCCAAAGATATGCAAACTTCGAGTAGCCGTGGAATCAACGACGGGATTCTTCCTTCACACTTAGTGTCACACTCTAGTGGAGAATTTCTTAACTCCCTCTTTCGATCTCTGTCCTCTTCTCCAATTTTCAAACAGCGATAAAAGCTCCTCTCGGCCTCCAGAAATGGAGACTTCACTTCTGTTCAGGTCGGGCTCCACTTATTCTGGGCGGGACCCAATTCAAAGTGGTTCTGATTAACGTTCAAGTGAGCAGTCCCCAAATTTCTTCCAGACCCAGAAAACTTCCTTCCTTTGAAATTCAGTCCTCTGTGGTGTTGTTTCTTGAAATTGTAATGTTTCCGCTCGGCCCTTATATCTTCTCCTAGTTTACAACTAGATCCCTTGCTGCCCTTGCTTCAAATCCCTGCGGTCATTAACAATTCTTAATGAAAGTAGCTCTGAATTATATCAATTTGAGCAGATTCCAATCATTAATCTCATCCCTTGGGTTTGGCTATTATCCACTTCCCTTCCTACCCACTTCTTTATCTCAACCGTTGGATTGAAATCTCAATGGTTCTAATAATTTATAAAAATATTATTTTTAAATAATTTCTTAATAATTTAATATTTTATTAATATTTTTATATATAATTAGATCTAAACCGTTGAGATTTCAACCAACGGTTGAAATGAAGAAGTGAATGGGAAGGAAAGTAGACCATAGCCAAACTCCTATATCATGTTCCATTTTCACCTCTCAACTCCCAAGAATCTCATTAAAACTTAATTTTAATATGAACTTATGATAGAAAATATATGATCATCAACCATTAAAAGCAATTAAGGGTGGGACTTTTATGCATGCTATGAAATAATTTTAGAATCAATAATCTTAAGTTATCTCTTAAGTTTCAGAATCACCACTAATATCTAACTCTAGGTGTACTTCATAGTTTCTGTTGACTCTTAATTAATAATCTGTGCCACTCAAGTAAAATAATTTTAATTTAATAAA
This sequence comes from Acacia confusa, assembly GCA_037074495.1. Lineage (NCBI taxonomy): Eukaryota > Viridiplantae > Streptophyta > Magnoliopsida > Fabales > Fabaceae > Acacia > Acacia confusa. Next base: position 38,505,931 of record CM073508.1, on the reverse strand, counting down.
TAAAATGCTCACTATTGACATAATTCTAACATGCATCAATTTTTTTTAAACGAATAATGTTATTTAATTAAATATTCTTTAATTTCTTCATCTTGTGGCAACTGTGTAGGTTAATGGCAGCCCAAAATGAAATGTACAATGATGAACATTTGGAATAATATCATTTTAGGCCCTTTCAGTTATCATCATGAAAGGATCAGTACAATCTGAAATGGTAAGTAAGAATATTAAGGAATTGAATTGCAGATAAACTAAATTCTTGATCAATTACCAAACTTCTCGTTCCTTATTTTTAAAAGAACGATCCACCCCCACCATTACCGCTTGCGCCCAAGCTCACATTTAATATTGTCTTTGAGGTGCCCCCATTAATTAATTATTATATAAAATAATTGTTATTTTGTCTGATTATATCATACGTTGTTGAGAGAAGCAACAAAACTAAAGTAGTTACAATAACATATACTCTATATGCGTGTATGTGTGCAGTGAAAGAGACATTTTTTAAAAGTCGAGTCATCAGTATCTTGTTTTAACTCGCATGATGCATATTGATCCGGAAAAAATTTTGAAGTTTCTTCTGTTTAATTTCTTCATTCAGTTATTATCCATGTTGTTGGTCAGATTAAGTAACCCACTGAAAGTTGGAAAAATATAACCGTTTGTGCAATAATTTACAGGAAGGAAGTTTCCTACCGACAATGGGGGGCTAACAAATAAAAAAGGGAACTGCTATGGGAACAAAGAATAAGAAAATAAAAAGGGATTGTTTTATTTGATCTTGATTGAATACAGGGTAGGAAATAAAGAAGCTATGAGAGAGCTTCGATTATACTAGGGTAAACTATAGAATGACAAGCGTGATTGTCCTCATGGTGTGTCCAGGGAACTGATTTCTTTGCTCGTCCAAAGGAGAGCTGATCTGTATGGATAAGCTCTGGACCGTCCACATATAATTGGACAGTCCAAATCTTTTTTTTTTTTTTAATTTCTTATAAAAAATAATTTTAATCAGTAGAAAATTTAAAATAAAATTAATCTTTGATAATAATAATATATATATATATATATATATTTAAAAAAGATATGGACAGTTCAGAACTTGTTCGTACGGACAAACTCTCCTTGCTGCTGAACCAGGTAAGCTCGATCCCATCCACTTTTTGTGGATCCCAACGAACTGGGAGGGAGAAAGAGATCCTCTTTTTTGGCCCTTGTTGCAACAGATTGAGTTTGAGATTTGACCAAGTGGCTTGTGGTGCAGCTGGGTTGGTGTTGGGCTGAACGATCCTTCTTGGGCTAGTTTTGGGCCTCTTGCCTAGTAAGGTCCATAAGAGGTGTCTTATTGGGGCCTCTACTCAGATCAACAATCACGGGCCCAAAGTGGGTTTTTTGCTCCCACAATAATTGTGTTTATTTTTTTTGCTTAGTATTATAATGCGATTTATTATAGTAATGCATAATTAACTCCATGCCCATATTTCGTCATCTTCTTTCCTCAGAGTGGCCCGAATTAAAGGAAAAAGACTTGGATTTTGATAATATATGCGGGAAAGAAAAATTAAATTTCTATGTTAAAGAATGTTCCATAAAAATTTTCATTGAAAATTTTTAAATCATGGCAAGGTGTTAAGTAGGAAATATACTGGGATCTTCAGACTTCATATATATGCATTTACTCTAATTAACTGATGCTTCATATGAATATGATTCCTTGTGTTTATTAATGGAATTCCCAGTGTTTTTAATTGCATATGATGTCGGTTTATATTAGGGAATCAATGCATGCATGTATCAAATAAGGTTATGAAGGTTGCAGTATTTGAAGACCTTTTTGAATTTTTTTTTTTCCGGCTCAGAAAAGATGCATATATTACTACTTCATAATGTAACAGTACAACAATGGAAAGAAAGACAACTGAAGCATACAAGCAGCAGCTACCATAAACTAGCACCAAAAACACAGAACCACTACAGCAACAGAAACAAAACAGGAAACCAGATGACAGCACAACAGAAACAGCAAGAAAACAAAAACAGAAATAACATAGGAAGACACCATCCATCAGGGAGCAGAGGGAGCTAAGCCATCAGGAACACCATTTGACTCTAGCATGTCCAAGGTTAGAAGAGAAGACAAAGAGGGTGTTGGCTGAAATACCCACCCAATAGGGTACACCCCTTTACAAGCCATAGCTGTAAGATGATCAACTACACGATTACCCCTTCTAAGAGTAAACAACAAAGAGAACCCAACCTTGGAAACTCAAAGACAAATAATATCCTAAATCACATTTCTACACCTCCATTCAATCATATCAAGTGCTTTGGCAATAACTCATTCAATCAGAGAAAGGCAATCTGATTCAAACATCAATTTGTCATGGCCCAAATCCACCGCAAGCAGCAATGCCCTCTTCAAAGCTAGAGCCTCAGTCATGAAGGTGGAAATAGAATTCACCTTATCTACATATCCTTACTTAAACTGGCCAGAAAAATCCCTGCACACCACACCTATAGACGCATGGACACCTGCTGCAAATAGGGGTGGAAAAAGGCCAGGGGCCTGCGGCTTGGCCTGTTAAAAGCCTAGTTAGGCCTGATATGTTAGGCTAAAAGGTCAGGTCAAGGCCTTTTATGAGGTTTGTTTTCACTTAACAGGCTAGGCTCAGGCCTGATAAGAGGCCTCTTAGGCCAGCCTGTTTTTATTATTAGTATTAATTTATGTAATTTTGACATGTTTTTAGCCTATTTAAAGTAGGCCTGTTAATATTATTAGTATTAATTTATGTAATTTTGGCCTGTTTTTAGTCTGTTTGAAGTAGGCCTGTTAGCTTAATTAAATTAAAAAAAATAAAAAAAAAATTAATTTTTTTTTTTAAAAAAATAGGCCACAGGCCAGGCTAGGCTTGTATATAGGCCAAGCCCAGATTGAAAAATAGGCCTGTAACAGGCTACAAGCCAGGTTCAGGCCAGTATGTTACAGAACAGGCCTGGCTTGTTAAGGGTGAAGTCTGGCCTGGCCTGACCTATTTCCACCCCTAGCTGCAAATGAGCCATCACAGTTGATCTTAAGATACCCAGCGGGAGGGGGTGCCAAATAGGATTAGGAGGACTTAATTTTGGTTCTATACCAGGACCTCTTTGCTTTTTATCCCAGGACTCAAGAAATTCCATATTACTCTTGTCAGCTGAGTTAATAACAATATAGGGGGTTTGGTTCAACGTACTCAAACACCCTATCATTCCTATGCTTCCATATAAGCCATAAGGTCTAGCAAATCAAGGAGATATCATGGGAACTCATCAAATTCGTACCTGTAATTTGTATCCACCAAGCATTGAAATTTTGAACATTTGCAGCATCAACTTTAACTCCAAGCCTACAATTGAATCAAATGCATCGTGTCCAAGGGCAATGAAAAAATAGGTGTTCTATAGTTTCCTCCCCCTTCTCATAAATGGGGCACCGAGGCATTCTTGTGCGTCTACGGTGATAGAGGGCTGCATTGGTGGCTAATGCATTGCTAAGGATCCGCCAAATAAATTGTTGCACCCTAGGAATTGTCTTAATAGACCAAATCGACTTCCAGCTCAGATTGGGAATGGTTAAAGAGGGCCCTGCTTTGTTGCTACCTACTGAAAGGTTTTCCTTGCCTGAACAAAAACCCAACTTCACCATGTAGTCCCCAGTTTTGGCTTCCGACCAAACAAGCTTATCTTTAAGTCCATTATAAGGAATAGGAATAGCATAGATGGCGTTCTTAACTTCTTTTAGATAAGGGAGTATTGGATTAAGGTCCCATTCTCCATCAATGATAAGGTCACAAACCCTTCCATGGGAGACATAATAATCATTAGTGTTTGCTGGCTTATCTGGAAAAGTAACACCCGGAACCCAATTATCTCCCCAAATACGAATGCTAGTTCTCGTTCCCACACCCCATTTCAGATTTGGTTCGAGGAAGTCCCTACCATCAAGGATACTAGACCAACACCATGACGCTTTGTGCCCCCTCTCTGCCTCTATGAAATCTTTTTTTGGGAAATACACACTCTTCATTACTTATGCCTATAGGTCTTGGGGCCGTGTCAACAATTTCCACACTGTTTTGGCCAAAAAAGCATTGTTCATAGTAACTAAATCCCTAAATCCCATGCCACCAAAGTCCTTCCCATTCGTGAGAGAGTCTCAAGCTTTCCAATGAGTACTTTTCCCAAACACATTACCATTCCACCAAAAAGCTGAAATGAGGCTATTTAGCTCTTAGCAAGATTTAATTGAGAATTTAAAACAATTCATTGGGAATATAGGAATAGCTTGGATCACTGCTTTGATCATGACTTTACGACCCGCAAAAGATAGGAGAGAGTGTCCTCAGCCTTGTAGTTTACTTAGGACGCGTTCCTAGATATATGCTAATGCTTGGGTTTTAGTCTTGCCCCATATACTCGAAATGCCAGGATACTTGCCTGAGTCCTCTGATAATGGAACACCCAAGATGTTGACGACCATAGCTCTAACATTAGTAGGTGTATTAGATGAGAAAAAGAGGCTGGATTTCTCTAAGTTAATAGATTGCCCAGTTGCAGAGCAATAAAGCTTCAAAATTTTAGCTAGCTGCATACAATTCCTACGGCTTGCATACATGTAAAGGAGGACATCATCCGCAAAAAAAACTATGGGTTAGCATTGGACATCCTTGACTCAGCTTAATTCCTCTAATGCTCTTATCACTCTGATACCTTCTAAGCATAATGGAAAGGATGTAACATCCCAAATTTTGGGATTTATAAATTTGAAATATTATAAGGAAGATTATGATGGAAAATTTGGCTTTAAAGAATTTTAAATTAAGAATTGGAAATTAAGGCAGATTTTCCCATAATTAAGGATAATTATTTGAAATTGACTTTTGGCCTAAATATCTTGGAAGATGATATTTTATGGCCTACGAAAATAAATTGTGGAAGAAAAATCCTTACATGAAGATTAAGGAATTGTTTTTAGTAATTATCCAATAATTGAAATTAAATGATTAAATATAATTTCCATTCTTATTTCTTTGGCCCCACGTACAGCAAAGAATACTTCAACAAAACTCTCATTTTGCATTACTATTCCCTTCTAATTAATCAATGATTGATGCCATTCTCATTTTGGCCCAACACGTGAAGGCTTCAAAATGAATATAGCATGAAGGCAAAAATATGTGATCAGCAAGCTTTCTCGTGGCCCATTTTTCCTTCCGTTTTCTTTGCTTGATCAGCACCATATCCTCCAATTTTCCTTGTCTCATTTGGCCCATATCCAACAGATGCAATCCATTTTCATTTATTCCATCTCATTTCATCTCTTCGGCCCAACACGGAAGCACGTAGAAGGAGCTGAGAGAAAGAAAAACATCACAGCATCTGTTTTAAGCTTCAAAGGACAGCTCACCGTGTTTGACAGCTCTCATACTCCACTACGTCGCTTTGGAAATGCAGAAGTTAATCGCCATGCTCCACTACTCTTGTGTCTCAAACTTGTCTCCTCTTGAAATTCCAGCGTTTATGTTCCACTCCCTCGTGTTTGCAACAGCCTACGCTCCACTTCTCTGCATAAAATCATATTCAGCCCTCATTTCCATTCGTTTTGGGTGCTGTATATCAAAATAGAAAGGGTTAAGTGAGGTGAGACAGAAAATAGAAACAGAAGCGCAGTGAGAACGTGAAAAAGGAAGTGAAGCCGAGAGTGAGAGAGAGAGGGAACTAAGAGTTTCAGCGAGGCCATGAGCTGAATCCGGAGGTGAAGTTGGAGGGCGTTGAAAAGTCAAAGGAATGGAGAAATGTTCGGACTACATAGGTGAGTTTTGAATCTCTTCCTTTCTAGCTCCAACTGGTTCTGCATGTTAGTTTCTATTGTATGGGTGCTGAAAAAGAGAACATTGAAGTTAAGTTGCATGCATGAGGTTCCTAATTGATTAATGTTTGAAGCTTGGTTTTTGCTTCTGTATGCTACTCTATTTTTATGGGACTAAAACAAAGACGGTTTTGGCATGATTCTTACGTATGAAAGTTTCAGCTTATGACTTATAATCACAGAACCATTAGAGAAGAAAAGGGAATGATTAAATGGTGGTATATGAATGTGTAAGCATGAGTTATATGCTGCTTCATATTCAAAGTCATATATGCTTGTTTGCACGTGGAATAAGAGAAAGAAAGAAAATGTTGCTTGCTGATAGACACGCAGCAGGGAAACTTTGTTGTCATCTATACACATAGAATCATGTTTTAAGTCGCTGAAAATGAAGAAAACGTGGGTCTGTTTGTGTATATATATATTCACGTTGTGATGTGGGGGTATATGCATTGCTGTAAGCGTGTATTCCTCTGTTTTTCTGGGCTGAAACAAAACTTGCAGCGTGATGCTACCAAAATTTACTTAAATACCGCAAGTGTACGGGTCATGAAAATAGTAAGTGGTAAATCAAGGTCATCCCACAGGGACTCAATTTAGCTAATAATTAGATGTCAAATTTCCTTTTTCGTTTAAGTTGAATAGAATTGTTTTCAATACGTAGAAAGAAATGCAAATAAGATAAGAAATCAATATCGACAGAACTTTTCACGGAGAGCAAATTTCAATATTAAAAGGACAGCCTAGAGTCACTAATCCCTTGTTTGTTTATTAGATTTTATTCCCACGAAATTAATTTTAACTTAATTTAATCAGCTAATCTAGAGTATTAATGTTTATAAATGCCTTCCGGTCCATTTATATACCTATCTCAATTAATCATGCAATGCTTCACACGACTAATTAAGATGCAATCCAACTCGGACTCACTCTAATTTGATTATGTGGAGCTTCTAGGTATATGCCTATTCTAGACGCAAATTAAATTAAAAATCTAATTCCACATTATTTAATCTCAAGGTCAATTTAAAATTCCCTTTGCCAAGTTCAATCTTAAATCCCCAAAGCATGTTCAATGGTGGCCAATCACTAAACAATAACAATCAAAACAAGATTAAATAAACTGAATTAAAAATAAGCAAAACTAATTAATGGGAATAATCTCTAAAATTCAAACAAGTTCATAGGTCTTCTAGGTTACAAAGAAAATTAGCCACGCATGGCTTTATTTAAATTTATCTCAGCAAATAACAATAAAGATTCAGAATTCATAAAGAAAAAGAATTAAGAATATGATCTCTCCCACCAAATCGTTGATGTCCGGCTGAATCTTTTCTTGTATGTCGCCTCCTATGCTGCGTCTTTGCCTCTCTTGTGCGTGACTGCTTCTCTCCTTCTTAATTGATTGCTGACGCGTGCCTTCTGTTCTGCCGTTCAGCGTCTCTGGTTTTTGCTCTGCGTGTTGCGTCCAGACTCCTCTGCGTCTCCTCCTTTGTGCACAATGCCTTCTAAATAGATATAGTTTAGGTTTTCTTTTCTTCTTCCGCGGGCCCCACGTCTTGTTTTGCATTCATCCGAAATTCTTTCTTATCTCCTCACGTCCTCACGCTGATGCTTTATTATTTGGTTCGTTTTTATCTCTTAATATAATGCCTCCTGCAAGATAATAAATGATATGAATAGATTTTGTAACAAAATATCCTCTTATCATATATTTAATTAAAGGATAGAAAAATATATAAAAGATAATTAAATAAGAATAGAATATTAATAAATTCAATCCAATAAATCTCAAAATCTATACTTATTTAATTATAAAATATATACTTATCACAGCGTCTGCTACAGTGAATCCGAAATGGAACAGTGCCACGGTACTGTAGCAGTCAAGTAACTGTTCACGTGCTAATTTTGCCAGCTGAGCACCGATTTTTAAAAAGGTCAAAAAAATAGTAAACGACCTTATTTGACCCTGAAATTTTATTAGCATATAGTAGACATGCTAAAGTTTAAAATGAGCTTTGGTTCACCTCAAACCGAGGTCTATAACTCAAGTTATAATTTTTGGAAGCTGGGTCAAAATCTGGGAACTTTTTGGTAACGTTTTCGGGACAGACCTGATGGTTTTGTAAACTGAGAATTATTGGTATAAGATAAAATTGTGAAAATATTCCAGGGGATAGAGAACACACGTAGCTTTCTTTTGGTGGGTATTTCATAATTTTCTAAGCTTTGAGTAAAGAGTTATGATTTTTACAAAATGACCCTAAGTTTTGGAAGCTAAAATTGAACAGTCTGGATGTATTTGAAATCTACGAAATAATTATGTGTGATTAAATGTTGGAACCAATTTTCCCAAAAACTATACTTAATGAGGAGTTCATAGGTTTTTAAAACACTTGAATCTGATACCTATAACTCCAGATATGAAGTTTTAAAGATAAGCTATGAAATCTGGAAGCTTAACAGGACAGTTCAGGAAAACGTAAAATCTGGGAATTATTTGACAAGTTATAACCTCTGGTAATATTTTTATATGAAAGGTGACTTGTCTAAGAACATGTGAGAGTTGACGGCACATTAATATGATTTTTGTGCAATTAATTAGAAATAATTGAAGTTGCTGAATTTTTAAGGACAACGAAAGATAAAGGCTGAAAGTAACAAATTTAAGTTACTTAATTAAATCCTAATGAAGTAAGGGTTAAAAAGAAAAATAAAAATTCATTTTCCCTGGTTCTAAAAATATGATTATGTCCTTAGGGCAAAAAGGAAAAGGAATGAGCTTCAAGCAATCCTACCGGTTGGCGAAAGAGGAACCCGACTAAGGATAGTATTTCTTAAAAGGTAGTGGGCTTACCTTTCTTGCATGTATTTGATATTATTGCTTATGTGTATATGTATGATTGCTATGCTTGCTTGTTATGTGTAACATATTTGAATGATTGAAGATCTGTTTACGATTATGCTATGGCCATGAGTATGATGCATAAAGCATTGAGCATACAGAATTTCATTATGTTAACATGATATTATGCAAGGTAAGCATATCATACATTAGCATTTATCTTGCATGTATTGTTTGGTATTGTCTGCTACTGGGATTCCTCAAAATCTCACCCTCCCCTACCAACCAATAGACAGGTGAGCACATGAGAGGAGTGCTGCATAAGATTCAAGGAGGGAGCGTTGCTTGAAGTCGGCCCAGCAGAGGGATAGCAGAAGAACTGAGGGATGACAGTGATGAACAGTGTATTTAATTCTCACTTTCTCTAATGAATGTAAGCGTTAGTAAAAGGGGTATTAACCTTGGGATTACCCCTTGCCCTATTATTAATTTAATTTTCGCTATATCAGTATAATTATTATTTCTGGTTCTTGCCACACTACTGCGTAAGATTAAGGTAAAAATTTAGGCACCCGAGGGAGGGTGTCACAAAGGACCTCGGCCACAAGAATGAACAAATACAGAGAGAGAGGGTCCTGTTGACGCAATCCTCTACCTGGAGAAAGGGAACTAATGGTCTTACTGAATAAGCAAATATTAAAGGTTACTGAGCGAACACATTTCATGATCAGGGTTACCCAATTCCAACAGAAGCCAAATCTCAGTAAAACACGCTCTAGGAAATCCCATTCAACCCTATCATATACTTTGCTCATATCCATTTTAAGGAAAAATTCAAACCTACCTCCAGATTTCTTGCGCCGAATATAGTGATAGACCTTATGAGCAATGATAATGTTATCATGGATACATCTCCCTAGTACAAAGGCTTGCTGGTTCTATGATACGCACTCATCAAGTAAAGGCCGCATCCTATTAGTCATTAACTTCAAAATGATCTTGTATGAGAAATTACACAAACCAATAGGTCGAAATTGGGATACATGCTCTGGTTTGGCCACTTTCGAGATTAATGTTATATTGGTCTCATTTATAGCTCTTAATGTTATATTGGTCTCGTTTATAGCTCTTAGATCAGAATTGCCAGCCAAGCAGTTTGATAGAATTTCATAGAGAAGCTATCAGGACCAGGAGCTTTGGTACTACCCAAGCTGAAGGCTGCCCGCTTTATCTCTTCATTGGTAAAAGGATGCATAACTTTGCTGTTCATGTCATCCGAAACTCTGCAATCAATGAAGTCCAATACAGTATCCATGTCATTACCACCTGAAGTAGTGAAAAGCTTTTCAAAAAAATTAGCAATGTTTTGGGAGATTGCTGATTTTTCCATAAGCCAAATGCCTGAATCATCTCGGATACATGGTATAGTATTTATCTGCCTTCTCTTCACTGTAGATAGATGGAAAAAACGGGAGTTCTTATCTCCAACCTCTAACCATTGGACACGTGATCTTTGCCACCAATATTTTTCTTCAGGCTCAAAGATCATGTCTAATTCAAGTTTAACATAAGCTATGGCATGGAGTTTCTTAGGGGTGAGATGCCCTTATTTAAGGGAGGCTAATTGGATTTTTAAATTTCCAATAAGTTTTGCACTATTTGGGAATTCTTCCTTACTCCATTTTAGAAGAACATTTCTGTAGGCCAATAAATTTCGAACGAACAGATCTAGGTCAAATATATTATTGATCGTTGAGAGTATTCAACTGTCCCTTACTATTATACAGAAATTTCTGTGAGATGCCCACGAGGCTTCAAACCTAAATAGATGCTTTTTCCTCTGTTTTTGTGGGCATAATTGTAAGGAGATCAGGTGGTGATCAGACCCAGCTGGGCCTAAATGTATAACTTAGAGATTGGGGAATTGTTCTCTCTAAACCAAGTTACCAAGGGCACGATCAATTCTCTCCCATATCGTGTTAGGGGCTGCTTTGTTGTTACACCATGTAAATCGAGCCCCACTGAAACCTAAGTCTTCTAATTCACAATCAGCAATAAAACATTTGAAGTTTAGAATTTTTTGCCAGGCTCTCTAATTACCGCCCTTCTTTTCATCTTGTGACAAAATGTCATTAAAGTCACCAATACACAGCCAAGAAGAGGAAATATTTTTGCTAATGCGTCTGATTTCATTCTAGCATAAAATTCTATCATCTTTGGAGGGGGGGCCATAGATAAAGGAAATATATTGAGGAGTTTCAAAATGTACAGAATCAACATAAGTGTAGATAATATTAGGAGAAGAGAAGAGGATGTTTACCAAGACTAAGTCAGTCCACCAGAGAGCAAGACCCCCCCTTAGCCCCACCGGATTAACAATCCAATCTTCAGTAAATCCACACCTCCATCTGATCTTCCTCACTGATTTGGCCTTCTGCTTGGTCTCCATTAAGAACACGAGTTAGGGTTTTTTTTGGAAGCACTCTTTCTTTAGGTTCTTGGCTATCAGGGCAACCCCTAGTCCCTGACAGTTCCAGGCTATAAAATTCATGGTGCACCGGTAGCGGGAATCACCCCACCACTGGCGTTTGAAGGAGAATAATCAGATTGCCCTTCATTAGTAGCAATATTAGCAATAAGCCAACTGTCTAGGAAGTCGACTTCCCTAGGATTTTCCAAGTCACTAGCAAGAGCCAAGGGCTTCACAAGATTACTACTGCGTAACTGATGCTTCAGCGTCCAATAATTGCGCCTGCAACCCTTTCTTTTTGGGATTCCAGTAGATGCCGAGACTTGTGTATCAACAGGGGCTTCCACTTTTGTAATAAACAATTCATCTGCAGGATAAGTCAGCCTCCTTTGTCTTTTAGGCAGCTCATCGCCCAATTCCTCTCCACGTGGCCTTTTGAGCATAATATTCTTCAATTTGTTCGACATGTCAGAGATGGGTGATAGCCCATTGAATGGGACTACCTGTTTTTGGATGGGCTCCTCATCAAGTGGAAACTCCACTCTATAATCCGAACAAACCGCTATTGCTTCAGGCCTATTAATTTCCGCTCCATCAGCACAGGCAGCATGGCCTATTGGCGAGTTGGGCCTAGCTGAGGGCTTTTGATGTTCCCAACCGCTCTCCTCCCTTAACTCCAGCCCATTCTGTGGAAAAAGCAAGTCAACAAGGGCGGATGCTTTATCCTCACACTTGTTAGCCTGGGGGGCTGAGTTTGACATTGCATTTGGTAAACTGTCATCTACAGCGTCTTTGAGCATTTTGGCATTATCATTTTCTAGGGCTTCTAATGGGAGCCCGTGGAATTAGACCCAGAATGTAGCTGTGTTAAAACTCACATCTTTCAGAACTATGCATTCCTCCCATAGTTGGAGATTTAGTAAGTGGCCATGGATTGACCAAGGTCGTCCTTTCAGAATCCAAAAGTAATCCTCTGTTTTCTTAAATCTAAATAGAAAAATAAGGTGAGGCCTCTCTAACTCAAAAACCTCAACCTCTTCCGACAGTTGTCACCCCTTCTTGTTCATTTTAATGACCGTCAGGATATTTAAATTTTTCCCAGTACAAATCTTACCCACAAGCGTACCTCCATGTGACTCCGTCTTCTTCCCAAAGTTTGGGATAACTTGCTGACTTCAATGGGTTGGACTGTTCTGGCCTTCCTCCGTGAAATTAGTCCACTAGGATAGTACTAGCATGATTCAAAGGGAATAGGTCGAATTCGATGAAGGAAAGGTGTAGCAAACCACAGATCCGAGCAACCCATTATACGTCAAAGGCCCAATCGAATTACAACAAGTCCAGCATACCTGCAAGACTATGTCCAGTAATTAGGCTCAATCGAAAGATCAAAACGCAAGCCACGAATTCAACATCTCATTCAAATTTCAAATAAACATAAATTTAGGAAGTCTGTTATTTCGATTCTGTTATTGCAATCCCTGTTTCTAGGATTAGTTATTTCTTTGATTCAATAAGGCTTGTTATTTCTTTAAATAGCCGATGAAGGGCAAGAATAATGATATGAGTGTTTTGACATAAAAATTCTTATCCCTCTTTTTCTCCCTTCCCGACTCCAATTTCTCTTCCAACCTGCTCATCGCTACAATTTGGTGCTTTCATTCTCCTACTCCCTCCCATGGCTGACAAAACTCGCATGGCTCAAATGCAAGACCAACTTAATGCTGTCCAGCAACAGCAAACCACCGCTGAGGAACGACAGCAAGAATTTTTTACCCAAATGTAACGAAGCAATGATGAAAAATTCAATACCATCATGGAATGTTTCCAACATTTCCTTGACACCCAAAGAACTCACCCACCTAACCCACCCCATCATGGTGTCCTAGGGCCCAGACCAAATCAGAATGACCCCCCTCGACCCAAACCACCCCGCCTAGACTTTCCCCGCTATAGCCAGGGCAACCCCACAGATTGGCTATTTGCTGTTGACCAATATTGTGAGTATTATAACATCACCGAATCAGAAAGACTTCGCTTAGCTTGGTTTCATCTTGATGCTCCTGCCTCTAACTGGTACAGGACCTATTCTCGCGATGGCCTTATTACTAATTGGGAAGAATTTCGGACAGCCATCTTAAGTCGCTATGGCTCTACTGTTTATGATGATCCTACAGGTGCTTTATGCAGACTCTCACAGACAGGGACAATACACGAATATCAAACAGCTTTTGAATTGTTATCAAGCAGAGTTTCTAGATTACCAGACCACCTCCGAAAGAGTATGTTTATTTCTGGACTTAAGCCAAAAATTCGCAGTGATGTACAAGCACACTTACCAGCCACATTTCATGCTGCATGGGGGTTGGCCAGAAATTTTGCCGAAGCAGATGAACGCTACTCCCGTTGGATGCCACGTAATCCACCGACTACTGCTTCTCCTCCAACCAAGCAACCAGCACCTACATCAGCATCTGTCCCAATTAAACGTTTATCTCCATCTGAAATGCAGGCAAGAAGAGAAAAAGGGTTATGCTACAATTGTGATGAAAAATACATATTCGGCCACAAATGCAAACCAAGTGCGACATTTTTATATATGGTGGTTGATGATTATGAAGAACCTGAACAACCACAAGAACCCACAGAAGAACGCACCATTGAATCGCATAATTTCCCATAAATAAGTTTTAATGCCCTTTTTGGGCACCGTTCATCTAAAGCTTTTCGCCTTACGGGACACATTCACGGGGCAGCAATACAAATTTTAGTTGACAGTGGCAGCACCCACAACTTCATCACCAATCGCACAACCAAGCATTTAAAATTACCGGTGCAATCGATCACCCCATTTCAAGTTCAAGTAGGCAATGGTGACCACCTATTCTGCCAAGGGCTATGTGCCATGGTTCCCCTAACTTTCCAAGGACAATTTTTATTTCACATTGATCTATATGTGCTTGACCTACAGGGGGCAGATATCGTTCTAGGAATTCAGTGGCTGTCTACATTGGGTCCAGTCATCACTGATCACAAAAATATGACTATGAGTTTCTCCCACAACAACAACTCTATTACCCTTAAAGGTAACTCTAACCTTACTCCATGCCCCATTACTCACTCACAACTTCATAAACTAATAGCCCAGGAACCCCTACAAGCCTATCTCATGTGCCTATCCATAACTGATCCACATTCTAGCCAGAACTCCTCCAAAAAAATCCCAGCATCCATCTCCACCATCCTTGACAATTACGCAGATGTTTTCAACCATACCACCCAACTCCCTCCCCCTAGACCAACTAACCACCATATCAACCTCCCTCCCGGTACTAAACCCATCCAAGTCCGCCCCTACAGATACCCCCATTACCAGAAAAATGAAATTGAAAAACTAGTCTGCGAAATGTTAAAAGATGGCATCATTCGCCCTAGTCAATCGGCCTACAGTTCCCCCGTCCTGTTAGTAAAAAAGAAGATGGATCTTGGCGCTTTTGTGTTGATTACAGAGCACTCAACACGGTAATAGTACAAGACAAGTTCCCAATACCCACGATTGATGAGCTACTAGATGAGTTACATGGAGCAACCATTTTTTCTAAGCTGGATCTACGCTCAGGATACCATCAAATACTAATGCATTCCGAGGATATTCACAAAACTGCTTTTCGGACTCACCACGGCCACTATGAATTCCTCGTTATGCCTTTTGGGCTCACTAATGCTCCATCTACATTCCAAGCAACTATGAATGAAGTGTTTGCATCCTTCCTAAGGCGCTTTGTGGTCATTTTTTTTGATGATATACTCATTTACAGCCCCACAGTCCGGGATCATGAAAATCATCTAAGGTTAGTGTTAACTACCTTAAGAAACCACTGCTTCTATGCAAAGCATTCTAAGTGCCTATTTGCTAAAGACTCAATTCACTTCCTGGGTCACATCATTTCGGGAAAGGGATTGTCACCAGATCCTGAAAAGATAAGCTCTATTAAACAATGGTCAGTTCCCAACACAGTCACTCAAGTTCGAGCATTCTTAGGGTTGGTTGGATACTACAGACGGTTTATCAAAAATTTTGCTTCCGTAGCTGAACCACTCACCGACCTACTAACTCTCACAGGTTTTTCCTCGGGTCCTAAAGAAGATGTTTCCTTTATTCAACTCAAGACTCTTCTCACCGAAGCTCTCATTCTCACTCTACCCAATTTTTCCCTACCATTTATTATTGAAGCAGATGCGTCGGGGGTCGGTATAGGCGCTATACTCATATAGAAAAATCATCCTATTGCATTTTACAGTCGTAAGTTATCTCCTACTATGCAACAAAAATCAACCTACATTAGGGAGATGTATGCTATCACTAGTGCAGTGTCTAAATGGCGACAATACCTATTGGGTGCTACCTTTGTTATTCGGACTGACCACAAAAGCCTGTATCATCTAATGAATCAAGTAGTACAGACACCAGAACAACAACATTTTCTATCCCAGCTACTTGGATTCTCTTATACCATCGTTTACAAATCAGGCCAATCAAACACAGTGGCAGATGCCTTGTCCAGATTTCCTGAAGAAAACGCAGAACAGTCAACTTCTCAGTTAGCAATAATGACAGCACCTACTTGCAATATAACTGAGACATTACAACATGATTTAGCCATAGATCCCTATGCTATTCAAGTCACTCAAGGCCTTCTTACAGAACCTCACAAATGGGCAGACTGGAGCAAGAAACATAACCTCCTATTCCATAAATCCAGAATTTTCATACCTGGAGGTTCTTCGCTGAAACACATATTACTGCACGAGTTTCATGGCACGTTGCTGGGTGGCCATTCAGGAGTCCAAAACACCTTTCTCCGCCTCAACAAAGCTTTCACCTGGAAAGGGATGAAGAAGGATGTTAAGAATTTTGTCAAAAACTGTGAGACTTGTCAGAAAATTAAACCCCCAAACCATTCCCCCTATGGCTTACTTCAGCCTATTGAACCTCTCATAGCAATATGGATAGATTTACGTATGGACTTCATCACACACTTACCTTACTCTAACGGTTTTTCGGTCATTTTTGTGGTTGTTGACAGGTTATCCAAAGGAGCTCACTTTGTTCCATTGCCTACGCATTACACAGCTGCCAAAGTTGCCAAAGTATTCTGGGAATGTATCGGCAAGCTCCATGGTTTTCCCCGAACCATCATTTCAGATCGCGATCCAATCTTCCTAAGCACATTCTGGAAAACACTCTTTCAGTTGCACGGCACCACCCTGCAGTACAGCTCCTCTTATCATCCCCAAAGTGACGGACAGACAGAACGAGTCAATCGATGTTTAGAGCAATACCTTCGAGCATTCGTCCATGAACATCCACAGACTTGGTCCAAGATTTTGAGCTTCACTGAATTCCATTTCAACACGTCCTTCAATCACTCCACGGGATTCACCCTATTCGAAATCACTTTCGGCGTTCCTCCGCCAAATCTCCTATCATACTGTATAGGTAGCAGCAATTTGGAGGCCATTGATTCGGACCTTACATCAAGAAATAAAATCATAAGTAGCTTAAAGCAAAATCTTCACCAAGCACAAACTACTATGAAAGCATATAGTGACAAGAAACGAAAGGCCATGGAATTCAAAACAGGGGATCTCGTACTACTAAACCTTCAACCTTACCGCCAACAATCACTCCTTCGTCGACGTTCTCAGAAATTAGCTCTCCGTTATTACGGACCCTTCAAAGTTTTGGAGAAAATCGGGGTCGTTTCTTACAAATTGCAACTACCCGAGAACTCCCGCATTCATCCCGTCTTCCACGTCTCCTTACTGCAACCATTCAACTCTCTTTCTCCATTTACAATTCACCCTTTACTTGCAAAATCAAAAGACCACCGTCCCATACATGAAGCCATCGCAATCTTGGGTTCTAGGGAAGTATGGAAACAGGGAAAGAGGGTCAGGGAGTTACTCATACAGTGGTCCGATGGTCTGCCGGAAGATGCCACGTGGGAAGTTGAACGCGCGATCTCACAAGGCGAGGCCGTCGAACTAGGCTCACTGGAAAATCCTCGTTCGCCATCCCAAGAAACTTCAACCAATGACTCCCAGCTCGAGCTTCCTCTACTTCGTCACTCAGTTACTGATTCCGATCTAAGCAAGCCACACCCTGATCACCACCCATTGGCCCACAACACTACCACCTGGCCGACAGCCAATGGCCCTGTCTCTCCAACGCCTATCCATGAGGACATGGATATTTTAGATGGGCAAGGGAATGTAGCAGACCACAGATCCGAGCAACCCATTATACGTCAAAGGCCCAACCGAATTAAAACAAGTCCAGCATACCTGCAAGACTATGTCCAGTAATTAAGCTCAATCGAAAGATCAAAACGCAAGCCACGAATTCAACATCTCATTCAAATTTCAAATAAACATAAATTTAGGAAGTCTGTTATTTCGATTCTGTTATTGCAATCCCTGTTTCTAGGATTAGTTATTTCTTTGATTCAATAAGGCTTGTTATTTCTTTAAATAGCCGATGAAGGGCAAGAATAATGATATGAGTGTTTTGACATAAAAATTCTTATCCCTCTTTTTCTCCCTTCCTGACTCCAATTTCTCTTCCAACCTGCTCACCGCTACAAAAGGAGAGGCTAAATTTACGATTGGAGGGTCGTAAGTCTAGCAGGGGACACTAGGGACTAGAAAACTCCCACCAGGAGAGAAAAGAGACTCTCACGCTGGAGAGAGAGAAATTTTTCTTTCCCCTTCTCTAACCTAAGACCTTTACGCTGCAAGGTTATCATATAAAGTTATGGTAGCGCGAGACTTTGATGCATTTAATTGGTTGCTTCTAAAGTCTGAATTACTTTCTTTAGTCTTAAATATAAGATAAAAATAATGTATTTACAAATATTGAGAAAGTTAATTAAATTATTTTAAAATATTTATATTTATCATTTTTTTCAAATTATTTTGCTTAACTTATAAATATATGATCTCATGATACATAACATATGATAAAATTAAATAACTTATTTAACTTCCTTAATCTATCCAAGAAAAGTTAACTCTATCTTATATTTAGGATTGGAGAACCAATTAATTTGCCATTCTATCATAGTGAACTCTTACCAAATATATATGCATCTTTAATCTGTCACCTTCTATTGTGTTTTTTTTTTCTTTTTTGAGCAAAACGGCCCCTTCAGCCTTCAACTGCTAGTGAAGAAATATAGTGAATATAAACTAAAATCAGGATAAACTCGCGACAAAAGACGTTGGAAAATCACAGCGAACACACAATTCTGCGTGTTCCCAAGAAAACTCCCTCTTACCTGATCTATGATTTGAGGCTTTTGGTTTTTGGCTTCCTTTTTAATTTTCTCATTACTTATGTGTTTATTTGACATTATCTGAATACAATCATACATCATCTGATCTCCATCAAAGCATATGACTGAGAACCTTTTTCCATTATCGAACTCGTGGTTTGCTGGTTAGCGTTTGTTGGCTTCTCTATGTAGGTCTATAGGTTCGATTCTGCATGCTTGTATTGTAAGTGCTGATCTCAGTCTTTAAAAACACAAAAAAAAAAAACAAAAAGAAAAAACCTGGCTGCTTTTATGTTTATATGTACGTTTTCAATTTTGTTGTTTTAGTTAGTAATGGATACGGAAATAATTTGACCCAAATTTTAAATCCTTAATCATATAACATAATATATAATTTATTAAGTTTGGTAACCCAAATTAAAAATTTAAGTAATTCAACTGTCTTTACATAAATTTTTTTCTTATGCAATAATGTGCGTGGGTACGAGGGTTAATTAGAATTAGGAATATCCCTGTCCAAATCACTTCATGCAGGAAGGGCAAAAAATTTCTCTCCTGATTTGGTTTGCTTTATGTGTAAGAGGTAGGATTCAAACTCACAATCACTTGCTTAAGAGACAAATCCAACCATTCACATTAACCTAAAATAACACTCCTCATCTCCTAAATATAAAATATATTTACCTAATTTGATTGGATTAAAAAAGAACTATTAAATACTTGTCTATATGTGACGTTCCATACTTAATGGTTTCAATGAAACCGTTATATGTGCAAAGCTGAGATTCGGTAATCACAAATATGATAGTTTTTTAAACCAACCGTTATGTATATAAGAACATATGTAACGGTTTTATAGTCCAACCATTATATATTAGTTTAGTTTTTTTGGTAAAAAATGGTATATTTAATTTGATTGTTGTTTGTGAAAAATCATCAAATTTAAACATTTGACACTTTTTCAATAAGAACCATTGTATGTAATGTATTTAACAATTGTTTAATAACAACCATTAAATATATTCTTTTAAAAACCCCTACAATTTTTGTTCGTCATTTTAAACTTACAAAGTTAAAGAGAGCTCACTTATACACTTCCAATGACTCCATTATGGCTCCTCCACCACCATTTCACTCTCCTCTATCGCTCTTGTGGTGGTTTTGATCCCTTCTCCTCTGTGGTAGCTATAGTTTGTCATTCACCATTTAGGGTCATGGGTTCGTGGGTTTGGAGGGTTTTTGGGTTCGTGATTGCTCCTACAAGTGGCATCTGGATTCAATTTTTCTTCTAAGTTTGTGGGTTCCACTACTAGAAAAGAGTGAATTTGTGACGAAAATAATTCCGTCGCAATTTTTTACCATTTTGCGACGAAAGTGAAATTCCATCGCAAAATGTTTGATTTTTGTGATAGAATTAAAATTCTGTTACAAAATGTTTGTTTTTTGCGACGGAATTTGACTTCCGTCGCAAAAAACCCCCTTTTTGCGATAGAATTTAAATTTCGTCGCAAATTGCACTATTAAAACACACAGAATTTACTATGAAATTTGTGATAGAAAAAATTCTGTTGTAAAAAGCAAACATTTTGGCAAAAAGCAAACAATTTTGCAACGGAATTAAAAATCCATCACAAAAAGTAAAATTTTGCAATGGGATTCGAATTCTATTGCAAAAATTTGTTAAGCCCTTATTTTAATGCGTTGAGCTTCACAGCGGATAGCAAATAAGCTTTTGTTACTTTGTGACAAATATGGAAGGTCCTTAGCTCCGTCTTCTCTCTCGCTCAGCTAGTCTCTGTGTGTGCTCACTCAATCATTCTTCTCTCCTTCCCCTTCTTCTTCTTCATCTCTCTAATATGCTAATTGTACAGGTAAAACGTTGTAATCTTTCATTTTACAAGTCTAGCTTCCAAGTTTTGTTTTCTTTTATTTGTCAAATCAAGAGCAACTGCCCGCGGATTTTCTTGCTATTTTCTACAATTAATCCTCTATGTTCTTGCTCCTGCTCTTACGTTCCACTAGGTATGAGTGTATTGCTCCTCATATTCTATTTTCAACAAATGATGATTAACATTCCTAACTAAGTTTTTCATTATTTGCAAAATTCTTTCGGGGATTTAGTCCTTTTATCTTTCCTTTTGGGATCAAAGGTATTGCTCTTCACTTTGTCTGTGTGTTTTCTGATCGGCTAAACTGAGAATAGTGGTTGCCTGAAAGGTTCGATGCTTCTCTTCAAAGGATTTGTGTTCCGGTTACCATCATTCTGGGTTTGCTAGTTTCTACTATTTAAGTCCATTATCAGCTTATAGACGAATCTTCTACCTGTAGGGTCTTTCGCTGCCACAGGACGATTTAACAAAGAGTGGGATCATAAATCATAATTTCCTCTCTTTATCCTTAATAGCACCTGTCCTACGATTCATTCTCTTTTAGTTGTGTTTCAGCCACTCCTACTAAATTTACTCTACCCAAACAATAAATAAATTACCCTCATATGTATACTCTGGGTATATAAGAATTTATATTGGTGATTGTTGATTGTTTCCAATATAAAATATTTTGTGCACAAAGGTGGTGCTTCTGAGGTTATGGAAATCTTGGGAATCAAGCTGCTGAGGCTGATTAACATATGGAGGATTGTCAGGACTCTTGCTTTCGCCATTTCGTATGACAGAGCTATTAAAACAACAAAGAAAGAGATAATCGATTAGCCTTATAAAATTCTGAAGGATCAAGAGAAGACATGATCGTTATATAATTATGACTTCCCTGTTGCTGCACTTTTTCTTTATGGGCTTTCAAAATAAAATCTAGAGGTTGCTTCAATATTGGTGTTAATGCTTATGTTTTATTTATTGATTGATACACATTAATGCTTATGTTTTAACTTGCTAAATTCAAATAGTTTGATTGTTAGAGTGTTAAAGCCATATTTCCAGATGCCGGTGCAGCTGCTCTTCTAAAATATCGGTGGAAGGATGCTGCATTTAAATTATGGCCAGCATTTGATAATTCATGTACAATTTTCTTCTATGTTAATCCAGCTTAAGTGATCGAAGGCCTGTAGAAAGTGAAGATGAGATGGTTGTCATGGTCGTTCTTGACTATCAAATGCTAGAATATGTTGAGAGAATTACATCTAATCCATCAAATGATCTTGTACTTTTCTGGCCTTGGATTCTTCCGTCTTCCGTGCAAAACATGATATTTTCTATAGTGATTGCTTTAACTTATTCTATGTTTAACATTTTACGTTGACAATAATATTGAATTATATTGTTTGGCCAACATAATATTTAACATTATAGAATTTTAACTCATGGAATTTATAATATTTGTACATTTGTAATATATTTATAACATTTTTAAATCATAATTAACATTAATTTATAGTAAATCAAGTTTTTTTTGGGCTCGGAGTAAATCAAGTTAATATGAATAGTAACCTACAAAATAAAATCATTATTATTTATATTTTTTTTCTTTTGTAAACTTTATATGATTGTTACCATATATTTTTATAAGATACAAGTTTTCTTTATTTTGTATTTTTTTATGAAATTTTATATATTATATTATTTTTTTTAATAAAATGAATTTTGCAACAGAATTCCAATTCTGTCGCAAAATTCATTTTAATTAAAAAAATCATAAAATAAAAAATTAGAAATTTGCAACGGAAAAGCAATTTCGTCACAAATTCTGACATTTGCGACGGAATTATTTTCTATCATAAATGTACAAAAATTGCGACGGCAAAAAAATTTTGTTGCAAATTTTGAAATTTGTGATAGATTTTTTTTTCCATCGCAATTACAACGCATTTTTTGCGATGGACGAATTCCGTCACAAAATAGTTTTGTGACAGAAAATTGCATTTTTTGCGATAGAATTTTTCTGTCGCAAAAAACAACTTTTTTTGTATTGTTCGGTGTTTGAGCTATTTTCTTCTAGCTAAAAGTGAGTTCAATTGAGTTTCTCCTACACAGGGGTCTTTCAGCTCCTTTTTTGGAAATTAATTTTGGTAAAAATTATGTAAAGATTATTTTTTAAGTTATTTTGTATCTGTATAGGGTTTTACCACTGAGTTTAAGTGTTTTTTGTACTAGAGTTGTTATTTGTTAGTATTGATTTGGGTAAATAGTACATAAAGATTATTTTTTGAATGATTTGAAGTATTTGTTCTCACTAAAGTTTTCATTTGTTAGTATATATTTGAGTAAAGAGTATGTAAAAATTGTTTTTTTGAGTGATTTTAAGTATTTGTTGTTACGAAAGTTGTTATTTGTTAGTATTGATCTCTTCAAAAAGTATCTAAAGATTATTTTTTGTAGGGTTAAAGTGTAAAAATACACATGTGCTTTATCCCGAAGAGCGCCCAAAACCAAGTGATTTTTTTAGGTGCAAAAGTACACACGTGGTTACAAAGTAGATGCAAAAATATCGTTTGACCGTTAAATTGAACTTTGATTGTTAAGTTTGATTTTTTTTTTTTTTTACTTTTAAAGGTGCAAAAATACACATGTTGTTTGACAAAAAGAACGTCCAACTCTAAGTTTTTTTAAAAAAATTTTATTTTAATTAGAGGAAAATTATTATTATTTTAGGTATAATTCCTTGAATGTCAAATTTTTTTATTTCCATAATTTATTTTTTAATAAAATCCTTATTAAATTTTATAATTAATAATTAATAAATGAGTATTTATTCGTTTACAATTTTATATTATAAATACTATATTTAATTAAAATAATTTTATTTTTTTATCAAACAAATTGAACGAAAAATTATTTAAATAATTTTTTAATAAAAAATGAACAATATTATTTATTTTTTATTGCATTAAGAAATAAAATTATTAAATTAATTTTTTTTTATCATTTTTACCCATTGAATAAATCCTCCTTTTAAAAATAATAAATCAGAAGAAAAAATTTGGCCTACCAAGAATTACACCTAGAGAAATAATAATTTTCTTTTAATTGAAATAAAATTAATAAATTAAAAAAAATATTTGGTGTTGTGCGCTTGTTTTGCCAAACCACAGGTGTATTTTTTCCCTTTGAAAGTAAAACAAAGTCAAATTTAACGGTTGAAGTCAAACTTAACGATCAAATTGTATTTTTGCAACTAATTTATAACCATGTGTATACTTTTACACCTAAAAAAATACTTGGTGTTGGGCGCTTCTAGGATATATTACATGTGTATTTTTACACCTTAACCCTTTTTTGTATATGTTATACATGAAGATTCCAAATAAATAATTAGATGTCTGCCAATTATCTATCGAAGGATGACTCGGGGATGGGGTGGGGGATTTTATAAAGTTTGCGATTTGTAATAATTTTGACGGTCATGGCTTCATTATTTGTCCTTGTGTCCAGTATGGCACTGTGAAGTATTTTGATTCAAACAATATTAAGTTGCACTTAGTGATGAACGAAATTGGTCAAACTTATACATGTTGGATAAAACATGGAGAGAAGGGTATGGGCAATAGTGCTAGTCGCCTGAATTTGGAAAGGCGTGAGTCACCTATCTTCAACACAAGTACATTTGAGGTCGACCGTCTTCAAGTTTTGGCCGATGCAATTGAAGAGGAATTCAGTGAATGCCCAAAAAAGGTTGAGAGGATGAAGAGTAATGCAAAGAAGCCTTTGTGTGTGAGAACTGTACTGAGTTCACATTATTATATACAATGTTGAACTTATACAACTGAAAAGAAAAATATGGGATGAGTGACTCACTACAAAAAAAAAGGTCTTTTAGTAGCAGTTAAAATAGCGCATTTGTAGCGGTTATAATCGCTACAAACGTCTGTAGTCCCCTACAAAACACACCATGGCAAGCAGATTTGTAGCGGTTAGAAATAACCGTTACTACATATCCTAAAACCACTACTTTATCTATAGCGGTTATACAGAACCGCCACTACATGTAGCTGAGCTGACATCCACATGATGGGTTGGTAGCGGTTCACAAAACCGCTACAAAATCATACATTGTAGAGGTTTTACAACCGCTACTAATTTTACAAAAATGTTTCCCGCTATATTGGGGAAAAAAATATTGAAATTATTTTGTAATGGTTAGGTAACCGATACAAACGTTTCCCGCCATTATTTTAGGCGAAAAATTTATTCCCGTCCTTTTTAAAATTTTTTGCACTTTGTAGCGAATTTTTATCAACCACTACAAGATATTCAAAAAAATTTTTAAATTTTCTTTCGATTTCAAAAATGTTAGTTGTGCTTAGTAGCAGTTAGATAACCACTACAAACATATTAAATTATAAAAATTTAAATTAATCAAATATTTTATTTTAATATAAATTAATTAATCATTATATTTAATTAGTTAAATATTCAATTATCAATAATTTATATTTTAATTCAAATTATTATTGATTTTTAATTATAAATTTTTATTATAAAGGTATAATTTATTATGGGTTGATTTAAATAAAATTTAATTTTAAAATAATGTGTGTGAAAATGAATGGAATAATATTTGTGAAGATATATGTAATAATTTGTGTAAAGGAAAATGGAATAATGTGTGTGAAAGTAGATAAGATAATGTGTGTGAAAATGTAAACAGAGAATAAAAATAATCAGAAAAAAAATTAAGAACACAGATGTTGAGCGAAAAAATAAATATTGCGATAATGATCATATTTGATACAGGTGAACAACACTTACCTAGTAAAAACAATTAATCTCCTTGAGAAAATGTAGAAGTTCGAGAGAAAAAGAGTAGAAAATGTATTAGAAAACGAAAGTGGAGTGTATTAAATGAGGTTTGGTAGGGGTTTTTTTATTGATATCTGCGTACCTGTTCTGTAGCGGTTGATGTTTTGTTTTTGTAGCGTTTATGTTTAGTAGCTATTAGTATGACGTTTTTTGTAGCGGTTCTATTTTTTGTAGCGGTTTTCATGTTATTTGTAGCAGTTACAAATAATTTTCTAAATGTTTTGACAAAAAAATTACAAATTAAATCTTCAGCTACAAAGTAAGCTTTTTTTAAAAAAAAAAAAAAAAAACACACACACACACACAGGATTACAGATTAAATGTTTTGACAAAAAAAAAAAGATTATAGATTAAATCGTAAGCATAATTTTTTCTATCAATCTTCGTCATGATCCCTACAAAAAAGAATTTTGGATAAAATGTTACTTTTTAGTTGAATATGTTGGAACACAAGTAACACTTTAATTAAATGTTATTATTTCATAAATCGTATATTAAAAAATGTACCGAACTATAGGTAAATTGTCATCGCCGTCAGGGAAGAAATTCTCAAAGCTGTTGGGCTGGAACAGCTTACTCTCGTAGGCGACATTATCAGCATCGCCCATGTCGTAAAGGTCCCGAAGCTTTAAGTGAACCATTATATGCCAATTCCTGTGCCTCTCATCGGCGACATAATAAACCTGATGGGTCTCTAAGGCTAGAATATACGGCTCATCATCTTCAGACTAACCAGTGTGAATCGCCCTGGAGGGCCACGGGCCAGCCTGTTAGGCCCTACATAATTTTTTTTTTAAATTGAAGTTGAAGTTGGGCTTGGGCGCTTCAAATATATGATATTTTTACTCATAAAGCAGAGTTTACTACGGTTAATGAAGCACAATCAAATATCTTTGATATTGATGATAGTGATAAAGAAGATGTTTAGTCATCTGTTGTTCTTATATTTTATATGTTTTATTTGTGGACAGTAGTTTGCTTTTAATTACGAAGTGATGAATGTTGGATAATTTGTGTTGTTTTGATATTAATGTTGATAATATTTATCTAATAAATTAAAAATTTGATTGTTGTATTTTACTAATCATATTTCTTGGAAAAAAAATGGATGAAAAATAGTTATAATTAGGAATAGTAATTTTCGAGCCTTGGAGGGTCGGCCCTGGCCTTGGTACTTTCGGACTGGACTTCGAAAAACATGTGTTTTTCTTCTTTCGGACCCTAGAGAGCTGGCTCTGACCCTTCAAGGGCCGGCCCTGATTCCCAACTCTATTCAATATGGTGGTTCACTTAAAGCCTCAGGACTTTTACTGCATAGGCAATTGTGATAACATCGTCTTCGAGAGTTAGACTTTTCAGCTCAGCAATTTCAAAAACTTCGTCTATAAAGGCGATGACAATTTACCTATCATTTAGTATATTTTTTTAAGTTACACTTTATTATCACTTAATTTAAGTTTAATTTGTGTTCAAATGTATTAAATTCACACATAACATTTTCTCCCCACCTTTTTTGTACTGACAGCAACAAGGATGATGGCAACAAAGATTGATTACAAAAAATGTGCTTATCTTATTGTAATCACACTATTTTTTAAAAAAAAAAAACAATAGATTTTTGTAGCAATTACAAAACCACTACAAACACCATTGTTAAGCAATATCTACGCAATATATTTCCCATATGTTGTGACTGTTTTACAATGAAATTTTAAACTCAAATGTATCTTATATATTGAAATATGATTGATTTCATGCATATGTGGAAATAAGGATTAGAAGGACTTTGTCCCTTGTGGAATGACTTGATCTCTCAATTTAACATCGGGCTAAGTAACTTTTAACTTGTCTCTTATCAAAATTGCAATACATATACTTTGTATTGCTCATACTCAGATGAAAACATTCAACTCCAAAGTGCTTCTACATATCTCAAGTTTAGAATTAACATCCTCCCTTGATGCAGCCAGCAAAACAATATTATTAGCAAAAAAACATGCAATTAGGGATCTCTTCTTTGATAAGCTCAATTATAACTTCTACTACAAGGTTAAACAAATAAGGCTCAAAGATGATCCTGATGTATACCAATCTTTATAGAAAAATCCTTTGTCTCACTTTTAGATATTTTAACAATGGTCATTATCCACTCATACATGTCTTGAATGACTTTGATATATGCAATACACACCTATTTTTTTCAAGACTTTTCAAGATACAACTCTTGACATGCATTCATAGCGTTGCGGTTTTCTAATATTACATGTTAAAAGTGTCTCATCTAAGCCAAAATTCAAACTGAGGAAGAGAGAGAACATGGCTATGTATGTATATGTGGGTCAAACAAAGCAGCCAGAGAGAAGTGAGTATACATTGTAATATTTTGAAATGAGAGATGTTTTTTAGGCTTTGGAGACTTTATACCCACCTCCCACCTCAACCCTGTCATCTAAGCTATATTTTAGGTGAAATGTTGTTGATCCTTTATTAGCAAAAAAAAAAAATAAATAACAACAACAAAAATTTGTTTTCACTAATTTTAAATAATTTGCTTATACTACTTCCAGTCTTTGATATAAGATATAGTTTAAATAATTTTAAGCTATAAACTAAATCGTATATTAAGAACTCAAGACATAGTATGATTTAGACATGTTAACATTAATGGATAAAATTGTCAACGAATAGGTTTGGATAAAACGCTACACAAGGGAGCTCAAAAGTAGGTAGCATCACGAACATTACGTTAGGAAGTTGGTAAAGATTAGAGGTCTCATTCCCCCTTCCTGTTTTCTCCCCATCTTCATTTTCCAAACATTTAGATTTGAATTATAAAGAAAAAATAAATGATAAAATTCAAACCGGTGAATTTTGGTACAAATCACGTTAAATAGAGAGATCCATGCATATGACTAAACTTCAGTATCAATTGGCATCCATGTTTACTTTCTCCATCCACACATGCACCTTTCAGGATAACTAGTGGCTGATTGCTAGAGAATTCATAACCAGGAATGGTTTGTGCACTCGCCTGATAAGTAATACAAACAACTTCAATCATGTATACACTAATAATATGGAGCAAGTTCAGAGAGTGAAATGCTTATGAGACCTTTTT
This sequence comes from Acacia confusa, assembly GCA_037074495.1. NCBI lineage: Eukaryota > Viridiplantae > Streptophyta > Magnoliopsida > Fabales > Fabaceae > Acacia > Acacia confusa. The sequence goes on along the minus strand of CM073508.1, from coordinate 38,477,498 downwards.
TGGATTAATGCACCGATATCCGGCGCTACTAATAATAACTAACCAGACTAGTCTTGTTCGTTTGATCGAGGAGGGAATGCTTATGAGACATTAAACTAGGGTTTATTTTAAATATGAACTCTTAGGGTTCTCCATTATTATTCCCATCATAGAGGTTCGATGGAGGCTCCTTTGACGATAGGCCCTTGTCTCCAACCCTGGTCACCATGGATCCACAAGCAAAATTCCATTATTCGAGCTCCAACATCATGAGCTGGTGCTACAAACTGTCCTACTGGGATCTCCATGCCCCTCCCTGCCACCAGTCCCCAGAGACTGATCTCACTTTTTACCACTTCCCGGAAATTCATCTAGTGCTCTTAATAACTTGCTCCTTCAAGCTTCAGACTAACTTTTACACCCCAACGGTAAATTGGATTCAGCATCACATGGAAGGAGACTCCATACATGACTCCAGGTGAAAGATACCTTGTGTCTAGCTTCCCCTTCACCTCCAGCCAACGCACATTTTTCAGTTCAGCTACCTCTACCCATGTCCCACTGCATCAAAGTGTGCAAGTTACATAAAACTGAAAGCCAATTTACACAAACTTCTCTTGAATTTTGTTGGAATCTTGAAATAAATGGTAAACCATACAAACTTCATGTTCATGTCCAAGGCTCAATGTAATTAACCAAACATCCCTCAAAATAAGGAATAAATTACATGGATCTTTCTTTCTTTCTTCCTTCCTCTAAACAAAAGTTGCGCAGATTTAACCTATGATGCACCGATACCAATACGACGTTTTTAAGATGTTGCCGAAATGTGACATCGAAACGTGACTTCAAAAATACTAATATTTCGAGACACTGTAACGTCTTAATATTAAATAATATTTTTAATATAAACAATGTATTTCACATTAACAAAATAATAAAACAAAAATCGTTAGCATGATCAAAGTGCATCTCCACTAATAACATTTGCAAAACCCACAAATGCCCATATGTCTTATCATTCCTTTTACAAATTCATGTGACTTTTGGGGGTTTTACAAATTTAAGAAGGGATTTAAATGGAATCTTCCCATGTTTATATCTCTTTTTCCCTTGATTTGATTTGGTTTTCTCTTTTTCTTCCTCTTTGAGAAAATTAATTGATTTTACTGTGCTCGAGAATTTTGATTCTCATGAACTCCATTTTGCTCTACAAAGTACAAAAGGTCGGATAAATACTCCCTCTCTTCTCTCTCTTTCTCTCTCTTATTTGCTTGCCTTGCACTAAACCACTGAGCCAGTGAAGCATAAGATCTTTCTCGTCGATACAGTTCAGAGAAGGAAGAGGAGGAGGAGGATGAGAAGTAATCGGATTGAGTAATGGAATCGAGACAATGAAGTTTTACATATCAGCAAAGGGGATAAAAAGAGTGATTGCGATATCAAATAGTGGAGGAGGAGGAGGAGTAGCCAGAAATGGATCAGAGAAGGCTACTAGTACGACGGTGACTGCAATTGCTGTAGGAGGTCGCTGAATTTCCACCTGTGTTTTCCTGTCGTTGGTGCTATTGCTTGGTATCCTCCTGACAATTTAACTCATCTGATTCGTAGATTTCACGTCTCCCAACGTTTCGGACAAATTCGCGAATCGGAATCATTCTCATATGAAATTTTAGCGTTTCCGTGCTTCGTAGGATTTAACTATACACAAACCTATACATTTAAAAACATGTACGCACATATTAATATGAAGATACTCTCTCCGGTCCTTAATATAAAACATATTTGATGAGTTAATCTTGGTCCTAAATATAAGATATAGTTTTCATATTTATCAATATTTTCCTAATTTGATGCTCCTTCAACAATAATCAAAAAGTACAGTGAAGATAAAAATTAAGGAAGATGACTAGGGTGTTCAAAAAAATACACGGTACATTAACTAATCTAACTAACTTCATTAATCTAATCAAATTATGTAAATATATCTTATGTTAAGGACTGAAGGGAGTATATTTTATTAAAGCTAAGGAAATGATACACTCAATGAGAAACAAGAATGGAAAGAAATGCTTCATGAATATTAAGATTAATCTAGAGAAGACCAATAATAGACTTCAATGGATTTTGTTACTGCTTGTACAAAGGAACTTAATTAATTTAACAAATGTGATAAAACCACGCATCTATTCCCCTAGGATGCAAATTGTTTGAAATGAAGGCAAGACTAAGGAATTTCTTCCAACTAGAGAATGAGAAAAGGAGAGTCCATCTCCCCCAATATTTTTGTGACTTACATTGAAAAAGTCTGCTCATTTAATTCAGAGTAAAGTTGCGAAGGAAAAATGGAAGACTATTAGACTACAATTTTTTTTGTAGATGATCTTTTTTAATTTTTTCTTTTGAGACCGCCATTGATCGACCAAGCTAAGTTGATCAAGAAATGTCTTGCTAAGTTGGCAATACTTTTCGATCAATGTATGAGTCAGCTTAAGACTAGGTATTTTTCTGTAACAATGAGAATCACATACAGCTGCTCAATTGAGGGAAGTCATGCACTTCTCAAGAATAGAGGATCTTGGAAAATGATTAATTAGGGGTGCCTTTACATCTTGATGAAGCGAAGAAAAAACCTTTTATCTAGGAGCCAGGAAATTAAAGAAACATGGAATTAAGTATCAGCATTAGACAACACAAAACGTCAGAACCAAGCCTTCATAAAGAGGTTTTGACAGGGTTTGGTTTATGATGGCATATTATTGGCTGGTGAGCTAAGGAACGTGATTAAGGGGGATTGGTATATAAGACTTGCTCAAGTTCATTGGTTTCTGCTATGGCCATTGACAGTAAGCTAGCTAGGCTGGGCAGTACTTAATTGAACCAATTTCACGAAGCACTTTGCTTAGTAGAAGAACTAATTAGATCTCGACCATATTTTAAATTTTATACCCAATCAAGTAATTTTTTTAAAAAAATATAGAATTTTAAAAAATTAAAAATATAGTTCAGATCTGATTAGCTCCATGCTACGCAGGAAACCAGATCCTGCTGGGATTCCCCTAATTTTTGTGTTTTATTTATTTATTGTTTTCCCATGTAATTTTAACAATCTTTGAGGAGGATGAATATAATTTAACCTTTTTTTAAAAAAATTTAAATAGAGGTTTTTATTAATTTTAGAAGTGTGAGGTGGGTGTTTAAATACCTTGATGCTTCAAGGTCTATCCATGTCCAATAACAACTGTCTGGTGCCCCTATGATTGTAAGCAACCTGGGATAGATCATGAAGCAGTTGCAGTCCAACTTCTTGTTCACCCAGACTTTCTGCGCAACAACAATTATATAATTTCTATTCCACAAGACTGATCGAGTTTCAAAAAAGAGAAGAAAAAAAATGAAACCAGGGAAAAAGATGCTATAGGCAGGCACTTGCCTTAGTTTTGCGGTCGAAAAAGATGAAGCCAGTAGAAAGCTGATCGTAGTATTTTTCCCGGCGAATCTTATCAATGGGTGGGTCAGCGTCGTCCAAGCTGATCGAGGTATGTCGAGTGGCCACTGATGGTGAAGGTGGCAATCGCATTGCCGGCTTCCGTCCAGGTGGCATCCCGGTCACCAAACTCATTGAATGAGTAAGTCGCAAATCACCGCTGAAGAAAATATCAAATCTACTGGGATCCCAAGCACAACATGAATGAAAAACAAAGGAACAATTTTTACCTCCAGATTTAGTGCCGACAGCCTTCAGATTTGGACAGATTCTTCAATCCTTGCTTTCGCTTTCGGTTCACATTAGATTAGATGCTTTTCTCTTACCTGCGGTGCTTATGCTCTTAATTTGATGGTTGGTATATTTTTTTAATATTTTATTTATTTATATTAAATTATATGTCACATCTGATTATTTTTTTCACCCAATATCTTAAATTAATTAATTGGGTTAATGTGTAAAGATAGACATGAGTTTTTTTTCCTCAAGAGCACCTAGCACTAGGTGTTTTTTTTTTAAAGCAAAAATGTACACTTGATTACCATTTTGGAGCAAAAGTCGCATTCCACCGTTAAGTTACTGTTCACCGCCATTATGTTACTGTTCACTTCATCTATTTCTCTCTCATCACAATGAATAGTAACTTAACGATGAGATATGACTTTTTTTCTGAAATAGTAATCACGTGTGTATTTTTGCTTCAAAAAAAAGCACGTGGTGTTAGGCGCTCTTGGGGAAAAAACTTATGGCTATTTTTGCACCTTAACCCTAATTAATTTTCAATCTTACATTCAGAAATATTTTTCTTATAACTACACTATTCTAAAAATTAATTAATTTGAGATATTGTATAAAAAAAAATATTTCAGAATGCAACATGAAACATCTACCATTTAATTAACTCAATAACCTTATATTACTCAGAGTTAACCAGAGTAATAATATAATATGATTTAAAGTGAAATTTAAAATTTTCAAAATATGACAGAGCATGCATTATGAGCCCTAAAGTGTGGCAATATACAATACTCCATTCATACTCACAGACAAACAGAAGCCCTACTTGGTCAAAGTAGACTAGGCTTCCGTAGTGTTTCCGAAAGGACTTGGGCAGATATGGTAACCTGGAAAAATTTTTGTAACCATCAGTCCAGCTCATTACGAATATCGATAAGTGCTAGTGAGGTGCCAAGTGGATTAAAACAGTTCAACTAAAATAAACGATTCATCAACATCCTCATTATATAATATCACATAATGCTTTAGTATCATGATCGGATGTAATATATGCAATACCCAAATACCTCCCTTTACGCCAGCCGAACCGCCTTATTTCCCTCCGACTAGACCCATGGGCTAAGTTACATCCATATTACTGGTTACTCCAAAAACTTACTGGTCAAGTGATGAGGACCGGCCAAAATCCCCAGAGTACATGCCCCAGACTATGGGTCTTTCCCCACTTTAATCCATTGAGGTGTCGTAAGCCCTATAAACTGTGGGCTGGTCCCAATCAACTGGTGGGACAATAAAAAGCCAACCAATGTGCACCAATAGAGGCCTCACCACGTGGTGGCAAATAAATATCACATTTTCTCCCAATCCTTCCCTTTCCCATGATTGTCATGATATTTCAATGCATATAATTTCAGTTCATAAAATCCACATGGCAAGATTTATTTAAAACATGCATAATCAGTTTAGAAAAATACTCAAAAGCAGCATATCGATATCATAATAAGTGGAAAGTGGTTACCTCTCGCCAAAGCTAACTATTATACATGACCTCTAATCCGAGAGCTCAACAAACGCCATAACTCAATCTATCACAATCAATTTTCTATTCGTTAATAACTCTTAAAAAAAAAAACTCTACAAAACATAATCATACTAATTTTAATAATAATTCCTTTATTAGTTACTCCCTTTTCCAAATAACTAAATTATTCATTATTATTTTATCAATCATTATTAACTCCTATCAATTACTGATCAATAATTTATTTATTCATTTATTTCCCTCTTATTCACCAATAAAAATCAATAAATCTCCATCATCATACAAGAATATGATTTAATATTTTTTTATTTAATGTTTCTCATGGTTTCTCTCAAAACCTTAATAATCACTAATACAACTTAATTTATGTTCCCCTATAATTTTGAGTTAAGACTACTTGTAAAAATATTTTGAAATTAATTCCTAACAACAAATTCACAAGGTTCCCAAAAACTTTATCATTATCTGTCACTTTTATGTATATGTACCACACCCAATAAAAATTTTCCAGGTGGTGGCACATACACAAGACATAAGAAAAATTTGAGTTTCACTTCATATACTTGTCATACACAGCAATATTCACGTGACTAGCCTTTGAGTTCCCTTTTATGCAAAAATATATACTCCATCACAGTAAAGGAATGCCTACACATATATTCATTTGAGTACTCACCTCCAGTAAGCATGCTGCACACTTTTAAACACATATATATATGCAGCAGCAAATCACGCACACACACATATTCTTAACACACGTTTTCTTTCTTTCTCTAGCTTTACACACACACACAGAAACTCAAGCATTGACCAGGTAATTGTATATATATTAGCATACAGTGCTTCCTTTTTATTTTCTTAAAGTTTCATACGTACAACATTTTCTTCTTTTTAAGCTATCCAAGTATATATTTATACACACAGACATGTCCTTTATATGTTTAGCGTCTTTCATCCTCATGCAGAAACCAACACCCATCGTTTTTTTTTCCCCCTTCTCCCTGGACTCTCACGGCTTCCATATATTATGCAGAAAAAAAATCAACTCTTTTCTTTCCACGACATGCACACATATATATACCTAAGTGCAGCAACTCCTATATATATATATGTAGTTTAAAGAATATACACTCACTCCACAATACCCAAAGGACCCGATGACACTAAATACCATAGCTCCAGCGTTTTGTTTTCTTTTTCTTTCTTTTAGCCAGTCAGCAAAACGATTCCACGAACATATATATATACTATCATATAAACACACATTCACCAAAACTCACGTCCTCTTCTTGCACCATATATTCAGCAACCACCTACTGTCAAAACTCTTTCTTTTTGGAATCCGATGACAGCAAGTTTTATACATATATAGTTCAGTTTTAACATTCAGTTCTAGATTCATTTTCAACGCCAGTCTCCCTAGTTTTTATTCAGTTTCAGCATGATCCCTTTTAGTTAAACAGCCCCTGTCTTGGTTTCTACTTTCAGTTTTTGGTTTTAAATGCCTAAGTTTGGTTTTCCTTTTTGTTTAATCTTTACAAACTTTCGACAAAGACGCTAAAACTTTGAGAAAGATAAGATCTAAAACTTGCCTCAGTTCTTAAGCTTGAAAGGCAGATGCTGTATGCTGATTCACCTCTGTTTTCCAACGTTAAAACAGGGTTAAAGATGAGCTTCAGCTTCTCTCTCAACTCTCACTCCCTTCCTCTTCTCACTCTCGGTCTCTCCCTTTCTTCAACTTAGAGTTTTTCTTTCTAATTAAGCGCTAAATGAAATGGGAGTGGAAGTGTAACAGCAGACCATATATAAAGACTCAAGTTCAGACGAGGCTTAACGGTCCAAGAGCTTGCCCAACGGTTATCAAGCACCAGGCTCGAGAAGTATGGGAAGGTTCTGATCCTTCTGTCTTTCTTTGTGTTCACGCGATCTGCTCTCAACTTTCCGTAGTCAACGCTTAAACCAGATTATCTTTTCGATCTTCTGCTGCATCAGGATCAGCTTTCAGCGTTTCTTGCGTCTGGCTTTCATTTTACGTGACGGTGGGGATTAAACCAGAAAACGACGTGATCTGCTCTTTACTGGTTTGGACGAGCTGTTTGATGACAGATGATAATTAGTTTGACCGAGATAATATGGGCTGATAGTTACATGAGCTGGAGAAATGGTTCTGGGTTCATATGTTGCTGGGCCGAAGAGATAGTTCTGGGCTTCTTCGATGGGACTCCAGATGAATTGAGTCTTGTTGTTGATTCTGTGTTTTCGGTGGAAGTTGTTCTTTGCTTTCTGATTCTGCATTTTCACATCGGGCTAGTGGAGGGAAAATGAGTCATTGATAACTCTATGGGTTTCTCACGTGGGCTGAATAATTGGGTTGATTAGGAGGCTCATAATTCTTCTTCTTATTATTATTATTTAATTTACCAATTAGCTCATTAATTCTTTTCCTCAAAATAATTTATGGATAATATACTTTTATTTCCCATAATATTTTTCAACTAAATCTCATAATTAGATTCTCATAAAATATTAAATTTCAATTCCCAAAATTTGGGATGTTACACAACACATAATTTAATCTAAATAAATAAAATATATAAAAAAAACTATCACACCCCCAAATTAGGGGTAAGCACATAAGAAGATATTAAAAAAAAAACATGTAATGATAAGCACCTAGGAAAATTAATCTTTTAACTTTCTTATAGTTTTGATCGAGTTATAACTCAATCATTACAATTTGATTTGGTGTAATTCAGTCCTTGTAGTTCAAATTCATTTGCAACTTAATCTTTAAATTTTGATCCACTATAACTCGATCTTCATAATTTTGACCATTTAATAAGTTAGCCCCTAACCTCTATTGTAAAATATAAAGACTAAATTATAAAACAGTTAAAACTATAGGAACCAGTTGAAGGGGATCAAAATTCATGGACAGAGTTACAAATGAATTAAAAGACTGCTTTATAACTTAGTCAAAACTTATCAATTCTAGTTTTGAACCCTATTTTTAATAACGTTAACTCAAACTAAGTTCTTATCAAATTATATATAAACTAAAAGTCATGATTTGAATATAGAGATTAAAATAAAAAATCTAATATTAACCATTAATAATATTTATTTTTATTCTCTTTTAATCCTCCCACCACTACTGTTGACTAATTTGAGAAATTATAGAAAGTTAAATAAATTATTTTAAAATATTTATATTTTTTCCCTTTCCAAACACATCAATATATAGTTTTATAGAAATCACTTAATATATTCTATAATTAAGTAATTTATTTATATTCCTCAATCTCCTCAAAATTAATCAACTAGATCTTTTATTAAAAATCCGAAAGAGTAGTACTTTTTTTTTTCTCTTTGTTTGGATTATAATGGTTCAGTTGGGGCTAGGCATTCTATTTTAGATCAAGGAAACTCAATAGTTTGTAAGTCGTTGAATTAGTTACCTGCTGAGACTTCAATCTTTTCACAAAATGTTTCACTACAAAAAAAATTGATTTTTGGGATGGAAAAATTCCGTCGCAAAATTTTAATTTTCCGTCGTAAAATAGGATTGCAACGGAATCCGTCGGTCGCAAAAAAGGCCTCACAATTACGACAAAAAATTGAATTTTTCTATCACAAATTTTGAAATTTGTGATGGAAAAAATTCCGTCACAATTGTGACGGAATATTTTCCGTCGCAAACGCTTTCGGGTTTTACGACCGAAAATTTTTCGTCGCAAAACCCAAAAGGGTTTGCGACGGAAAATTTTCCGTCGCAATTGTAACGAAATTTTTTCCGTCGCAAAGAATAAAATTTTTTTTAAAAAAAATAAATTTTCAACAAATAATTTAAATTAAAAAATATATTTAAATTTTAAAAAATCAGAAAAATACTTATATATATATATATAATAAAATTATTAAAAAAATATATAAAATTGCATAAAAATATATAAAAATCATTAAAAAAGTAAATAAATTTCAAGATAAATTTTACATATGATAAAAATATAAATAAATGGGATTAATGATTACATGTGAATTAAATCTCTATAACTCTATAATTAATGAGCCATATATATATTTGTCTATAACTCTATATGGCTTAATTATAACTCTATAATTAATTATCTCAAGATGATATATTGCCCATATATATATTTGTCTCATTATCTATAAGAACTTAGCTTGTCTTATATTTCTTATCAGACATGCATATAAGAATAATAAAAAATACATGGTGGGATTAATGATAAAATTAGCAAGTGACATAGAATATTTGAGGCACAAATAGTCACATTGAATTTTTATTTTTATTTTTCATACAAAAGACAAATTTAATTAGATTAAAAGACAAGATACTTTACTTCTGACGGATAATCCATGGTCTGCTGTATAGCACAAAACAATATAGTACCATACGGGTATTTGAAAATTAATTGAAAAGATTATTTTGGTGCTTACACTTCAATTTCTTTTATCCACCACATAAATTATTTCTTAAAAATTATTCATATTTATGGTACACTTTTTGTCACATCTAAATGATTACAAGTCAATTATCTTATTAAATAAAGGGAAAACATTTTCTCATATTAAAATCATTTTCTCATGTCACACACACATGAAATGGTGGGACCCACATTATGAATGAAATAGTGGGACCCACATATACATATATGATTTCATATATGTATATATGGGTCTCATCATTTCATGTGTATGTAGGAAACTTTTTTTTCTCATGTAACATAAGAAAATCAAAGCCCTTAAATAAATTAGGTAGGAGCATTTTACAAAAGCCGTCACCATTATGCGAATTAAATCACAAGCTCTTATAATCAAGTCCGAAAGACATATGATTAGAAATATTTAGGTAAACATCAGAGCTTCACTTATATTTGAATCCGCTCTAATATTTCTGAGCAAAAAAAAAAAACCCCGCTCTAATATCTAAACTGATTAATATATATCTGGCAAACAACTGATTAATATATATGGCATCACGTATTAAATAGGCTGCCACACTACAATAATTCATGGATAGAGAACTATGTTTTCATTCAAAATTCACTTTGAATTGGGATCTAGATCACCTTGATTATAGGGAATAAATTTATTCATTTAATTAAAATAAATGCGTCTATAGCTTATATATACTTAGATACATATTTTCTTGTAAAAAAATGGAAAGCCGAATCCGCAGTTTCTATATAGGGACATTACTCAATCTTATACCAAGAAATTAAAAGGAAAGAAGGGGGGGAAATGCAATAATGAATATTGGGAAAAAATTGATAGCCGTCGTAAATTCTTATACCAATAAACCACAGACTTTACTATATTTTCCACAACAGATGAAGAAAATAGAAGAGGAAAAGTGGGGGACGGACTTACCTGATGAAGAAGGAGTAAATAATCGAAGCAAGAGAGAGTCTTCTCTTCACTGGATTCGACGAGCAACAACGGTGGGAGAGGATGGTAGTACGGTACGCCTAGGAACTCAAGTTAGAGCATGGACGGCGTGGGAGAGCACGGACGGGTGAGCAAAGAAGAATAGACATGCGATAGAGAAAATTAAAAGGGAGAGAGGGCTTTAAGAAGAGTTTGCGACGGGAAATAATTCCGTCGCAAAAAGGTGAAATTTTGCGACGGATTTTTTTTTCCGTAGCAAATTTCTTTTTTTAATTATTTTTCTGACAAAATTTTGAGACGGAAAATAAATTACGTCGTAAAATTTCACCTTTTTGCGATGGAAAAAAATTCCGTCGCAAAAAAATAATTACAAAAAATTTGCGACGGAAAAAAATTCCGTCGCAAAACCCTTAAGGGTTTGCAACGGAAAAATTTTTTGTCGCAAATCCTTATGGAATTTTTTTCCGTCGCAATTTTTTTTAATTATTTTTTTTGTGGCGGAATTTTTTTTCCGTCGCAAAATTTTGCGACAGAATTTATTTTCCGTTGCAAAAAAACAAAATTTTGCGACGGAATTTTTTTTCATCGCAAAAATCTTTTATTATTATTTTTCTGTTACAATTTTGCAATGAAATTTTTTTTCTGTCACAAAATTTCGCTTTTTTGCAATCACTATTTCGTAATACTATCGCAATCACTTCATTGACTAACTTTTCTAGGCCTATCGCAATCACTATTTCGTAACACTTGTTCCTAAATGCAAGCTTACTAAGTTGGAATACTCAAAGGACTACACAAGATTATTTAATAATGACAAAATGAAATTTAAAATGTAGGCAGATTCAGATATCCTACCTCTGGACCTAGTTGACTTTTTTGTGCAATACTAATAAAGCTAATTAAATTATTTTAAAACATTTAAATTTATTATTTTTCTTCAGACTATTTTACCTAACCTATAAACTAATAAATAATCTAATAATATACAATATATGATATGATGAAGTAACTTATCCATCTTCCTTTAGTCTAGTCTCTCTAAAAAAGTCAATTGGATTATATATTCAATACATAAGGAAATAACATACATACCATTTTCGCATCCGGCGGCACATGATAAGATGTCCCTTCATTGGTTGTTTTGCTTAAAAATATAGTAGATGCATTCAATTCGGGACACTCTTCTATCCTCAAACTCTGTAGATTAGGAAATGTCAGACTGCAATGGCCTGAGTTGAACTTGGTCAACTTTGGGAGCCTTCCAAGTTGAAGATCCTTTAAATTCGTAAAGGATCTCCCCTTCGTTTCCGTATCATCACCGTCTACGACTCGTTCTATCATCTCACATGACTCTATCTTCAATTCTTCCAGGTGAACAAGTTTTTCCACTAAAGCAGTTGAAAGCAGACTCTTGAGTAAGCCACACTTGAAGATTTCTAATTTAACTAATTTACCAAGTTCCACAATCTCCCTTGCATCCTCGTTCCATATGCAAGTCAATTTGGGTAAACAAAGCAACTGCATTGTTTCCAAATTGGGGAATTTCGGATTTTTGTGTTCTTCACCAACAAATTTAATTTCTGTGAGATTGAAAACATGTTCCAACTGTTGGCAGTTTTCTACTTTTAGTTCCTTAAGCTTATCTGATCGGCCGAGTAAAATGGACAAAAAATTAGCTAACTCTTGATTGCACTGTCTGGCTTCTAGAGTCTTCAGCTGTGTGAAAGATGATTCTTGAAGCTTCATTTCCATATATTTCTTCAATTCCTCTGAGTCTTTGATTTCTAATTTTTGAATTCTGAAAAGTTCATTCTATAATATGATACCAATTAGCAAGCATTCAGGAGTATTAAGTAGTAACTAATCAAAAAGGGATAGTCGAAATAATAATTCCTAAGAAAATATCTATATAAAAATATTCTGCCAATACATAAACAATTCCTAAACCCAAGCCCCTATTATAGGATCAAAACATTCATTCCAATATATGGAGAACGCAAGATATTGTTTTAAGAAAAAAAATCTTCAATTTTTTTGGTAACAGTTGTAGCTGTGACTAAGAAAGTCGTCCTTTTCCAAGTAATAATAATAGCATAATCATTAAGTTAGTCTCAAAGGCTTGCATATTCTTTGAGAATGACGCTTTTCTAAAAGAAGAAAAATCCTAGAGAAAAACCTCAAAAATTTCATAAATCTCAAATCAATTTTATTTCCAATAATTGATAAGGAACAAAAGATACTTACAATTCACTTTTTGAGAAATTACTTGTTTGAGATTTTGAAATTTTTGAGGTATTTTTCTTGGATTTTCCCAGAGAAGATTGCAATTACTTCATAAAATGTACGTCTCAAATTATTTTCTTGCAACACTCTCTTAATTAATAGCAGCCATTCTAAATGAGCATCAAAGTTGAAAATATGAAGCTAGCCTCTGGCCTTCAATGCGTAAAATAATTTGAAGGTATTTCACAATGTTACCCCTCAACATTGTTGAATGAAACATAAATGCATATACTTCTATACAAAAAATATTGAGGAGGCTGCTTAATTACCGTGAACTTGAAGAGATACTCAATCTTGTTCTCTAGATCAGGTTCATTTTTTGCCCATTTATCGCACTCAGTCACCTCCACAGATGTCAACAGGGGCCTGTCTATCATTCCCAATGACGACTTCTTAATCATAGGACACTCAACAAGTCTTATCTTCTTCAACGAAAGCCATTTGACAATATAACGGTCCTGGCTGCAACCAGTAAATTTAGGTAACTCCTCAAGAATTAGACTATTTACCCGAGGCAACTCAACCTCCGTATTTCCATTTGACTCCGTCATTTGTGCATCTTCTTTTTCATCTCCAAAAATCCATTCCAACATATTGCAGTCATTTATAACAATATTTTCAAGTTGGTGCAGATTCTGGAGGACGTCAAGAGGAAGAACATATCTCAGTTGCTTACAGCTACAAACTATTAGATCTTTCAACATTTTAAAGTTCAGCATAGCCCTAAGATATTGGTTGACACGTGCTTTAAATGGATCACCAAAGAAATCAAGAAAGTTGAGCGATCGAGACAGACCTAGGGAACCAATGCCGCCTATGCTTCTCAATTCACCCAGGTTGCGCAAGCGAAGTTGACACAAGTGAGGTAATAATCCATATTCTCCATTACGGCCATTAATGACGAACAAATATTGGAGATCACTGCAGCCCACAATTTCCAACGTTTCCAAATTTTGCAGAGGTATCATCCCGTGAGATCGAGCCGTAATAACCAAAAGCCTTATTCTAGGTATACCGACCAGTTTCAAATGCTTCAAGGGACGGAAAAGAGCCTGCAGCCATTGATTCGACTGACCCTTAGTCGCCTCGGGGTCGAATCACTATTTACCACGAATTAAGTGCAATACAGTGCAATTAACTCGGGATCGTTCTCTTAATCAAGGAGCCAAATTTATTTTGTATTTCCTAAGATAAACTAAGTGATATAAACATGGTTAGAAATTTGGGGTTCCTAAATAAGTTTTTCTCTAATTAAAATGTATAAGAAAAATAAAGAAACTATTCCTATATTTTTTAGTCTTTTTGGAAATAACGAAAAATACTTTGGATAGAAAATTTAATGGTGAATACTCTTGGTAATGAAGAAATGACTATCCTTGCTCTTAAAAGATAATGGGAGTTAAAATTCATTAAGTCTTAAGAAAAACCTCAAGATACCACTTGAGTCCAATACTCCCAATTAATAGTAGCTCCTATAACCATAGCTAACTACTATCCCTTGAGAGATTGTTCGAGCCCACTTAATGCGTAATTGAAATTGGAATTATGCAACATGAGACTTCTAAATTTGAGTACTAAACAGTCCCTCAAAAGGGTACAAATCAACCACATTAATTAGACAATACCACGCTAATCAACATAGCTTCATTGAAACCACAAAGAAATTCATTCTCATATAAAATCACACTACAAAATCCAATCTCAACTACAAATATCAAACTAACAGAGATAATTACCATTAATCTCAGTTCCAGAATCATATATCAAAATTTAGCAATTCAAATATATAATCCTAGACTAATAGTAAGATAAATAAAACTCCCCTAATGTAGTCCAGTAAGCTCAAGAACAATTCTTCATCACCAAGATCCAGAAGATTAGCCACTCATGGTAAAAAGAATACTCGCCGGAATCTGGGAATTGTTCACCGGAAAATTCAAGGTTCTCGCCGGAAAATTCAAGAACTCGCCGGAAACTTCAAGAAGGTCGCGGGAATCTGCAGAAAGTCGCCGGAAAGTGCAGAAAACAGCTTCAGCCAGCTCCAACTCAGTCCGGCGATGAAAAAGAAGAAGATGGGGATCTTTTTTCGGTGCTCAAACTCTCTCCCTCGTTCCTCCTCTTCCCCCTTTCCTTTTCTCTCTCCTTTCTCTACTTTTCCGGCGTCGTCTGTTTAGCCCGACGGTGGAGTGAAGGATGGAGAAGATGCTCTTGCTCTTGCCTCTTCCGTGAACTCTCTCCCTCGTTCCCCTTTTCTTTTTTTTTCTCTCTCGTTTTCAAATTCTCCAGCCGCCTCTCTGTTTTCTTTTTTTCGTTCAGCCCCTCCCAGACCTAATTAATGGTTCCTGCGTTTTTAATATTCATTGCTGAATTCTCTAGCTGCCCGTGGGTCCCACTCTTCCATCAGGTCATTACTCCCTGGTCAAAGTTTTGACCAGGGACCTATTTGCAAAAGTGAAAAGGTTTTCTTGAGGGACCAAACTGCAAAGTCAGAAACTTTCATAATTTAAATTCAAACTTCCATTTTCAAATTTGATCTAATCTTTTTAGGCATCTATAATGAAAATAATTAATCTAACACCAAATATTCTCATGAAAATCAATGATTAAGAATAATTACAATTTCTTTGACAATTTTGCCCTTTTTAATCCTAATTTCATGTATTTACTCTTAATCTTAATTTATCATAAGAAATGCATTTTAAACTCAACAACTACGACAAAATACATTAAGAATCCCAATTTACTATGAAAAATCACATAAAAATATGGTTCAATCAATTCCCCCACACTTAGACCTTTGTACTCCTGAACAAAGGCAATTGAATACAAAATTCCATATTCAAATCACTAATGCATTTAAAATATGAGCAATTTCATAATTAGAAAGTAATGAATTAATTAATCAAAGTCCTCAAGCCAACTCTAGTCATAATCAAGTGATGTGAAGAAATTAGCTAACTACACAATCAAATGTATTAAAGTAAAGCACCAGAGAATCTCAAGTATTTCTATTTCACTTATCTCACTTAATTGGAATAATTTCACTCTATCTCACTTAATCCACACCTTACCATAGGCTTGTAACAACTCTAACATCTCCACTATTAAACACCATGAATGTAATGAATCTAGAGGACTTAAAAGGCTTGTAGTGTTAGATGAAGGCTAAATGGAATGAATTAATTAGAAAAATGAATAGTTGATATGCAAGTCAAAATCAATGACTAAGTTCATAGCATCTAAATAACTTTACAAACTTTTACCAATTCTTTTGCAAATTATGAACAAATGCCTTCATGGTATTTCTTTTGTTTTTGTTTTTTTGTTTTTACAACACTTTTCTTTCCTTCTTTCTTTCTTTTTTTTTTCTTTTCCAATATTTTTTTTTAACTTCTTTTTCATTCTTTTCTATATACATGGCATTTCATTTTTTTTTTTTTTTTTGCAATTTACCTTTGATTTCTAAAATGCTATGAATATTATAAGTAATGAAATGCATACAACATAGGAATGGCTCAAAAGGGTGATCAAATGGTAGGTGAATGTAGGTTTGTGTTTAGGTGAAAGGGATTAAAATATGAATGCCTCTTTCCTCTTCATCACACTAATGCAAACATTGTTTTGAAAAAGAGTTGGAACAAGTTCTAGAAGGTGAAAGACTAAATGAACATACACTCATGAAAGGAATTAAGGCTCAAATAACCTTCCAACAAGGTTTTTCTCTAATGCCCACTCTAACACAATCAGTTGCATAAGAAGCTAACAACAAAACATCTACTTAATTATTCCAAGAGTTAGCCTTACAAAACACAATCAATTACGATAATGCTCAACTCTTAAAAGCACTAGTGATGTAGAAACTCTCTTTTTCCAAACAAGGAGTAAGCAAAAATCCAATTGTGGGTTCATTTCTCTTCCCATTTACTTGAAAAACAAAACATGGTTTTAAAAAGTTGCCAAAACACTAGATCTCATGAAAGCTCAAAGAAATTTTTTTTTTTTTCTAGTTTTTGGCATTTTCTCATTTTAAAACAACCAATTAATTGGGATTCAAAATGTATTCCCCTCCCCCACACTTAATCAACACATTGTCCTCAATGTTTGAAAAGCAATTCTATCATTCTAACTTGTTCCTTAATGAAGTGGAAAGTTGTGAAGTCCAATTGCAATTGAAGCACAACACATCAACATCATATAAAGAGAAGAGAGAAGAAACAAGTCATAATAACAGAAAATTAGAGTGAAGAGGCACAATGGCAATTAAGCAAGGTAGTGGCTAAGATGCAAAGCATACATTGGGGATTTTTTATTCAAATTATTAAACTATACTACTTCTACTTTCCTACTGAGATAGTCTCTCCCCCACACTTATTTCAAGCATTCAGAATCACAAGTGAATTGAACAATCCAAAACAGCAAATGAAAGTGAAGGAAAGAGACAACCTGGCCTCAAGGAGGCTTTGATGATGAATCACGGTAGAGCTTGAGGAGATGTCCATTGACTTGAAAGTCCTTCCCAGTAGTCTCATCAAGCAACTCTACCATGCCAAATGGATGTACTTTGGTGATAGTGTAAGGCCCACACCATTTATCTTTAAGCTTCCCACTCAACAACTTGAATCGAGCCTTGTATAGCAAAACATGATCACCAACTTTGAAATCCTTTCGGATAATCTTCTTATCATGAAGTAGCTTGGTCTTTTCTTTGTAAATGCGAGAACTCTCATAAGCTTCTAATCTCATTTCCTCAAGTTCTTGCATTTGTAACTTCCTTTCCGAACCAGCTTCTTCTACATCCATGTTGCACATTTTCACCGCCCAATAGGTTTTGTGCTCCAACTCTACCGGAATATGACATGCTTTACCATAGATAAGCCGGTAAGGAGACATTCCTATTGGTGTCTTGAATGTAGTTCTGTAGGCCCACAGTGCTTCCTCCAACCTTAAGCTCCAATCCTTCCTTGAAGGTTTGACTATCTTTTCCAATATATGTTTGATCTCTCGGTTGGATACTTCCGCTTGCCCATTCGTTTGTGGGTGATAAGGAGTGGACATTTTGTGGGTTACCCCAAGCTTAACAAGTAAGTTATCAATAACTTTATTGCAAAAATGGGAACCTCTATCACTTACTATAGCCCTTGGTACTCCAAATCTACAAAAGATGTTAGACTTGAGAAATTTGGAAACCGTTTGGGCATCATCTTTCCTAGTAGGAATGGCTTCTACCCATCTAGAGAGATAATCTACGGCTAACAAGATGTAGGTAAAGCCAGATGATGGTGGAAAAGGACCCATGAAATCAATGCCCCAAACATCAAATACCTCACAAAAGAGCATGGGTTGTTGTGGCATCTCATTCCGTTTACATAACCCTCCAAACCTTTGGCATTTATCACATGCCTTACAATACACATATGCATCCTTAAAAAGGGTAGGCCAATAAAATCCAGCATCTAACACTTTCCTAGAGGTCTTATGAGCACTAAAATGTCCACCACAAACCATTGAATGGCAAGCAAAAAGTATGTCCTTGGTCTCAGTCTCTGGAATACACCTCCTGATAACTTGATCATTGCATAGTCTCCATAAATAAGGCTCATCCCAAATGTAGTGTTCAGCTTCTCGTTTAAGTTTTTGAGCCTGAAAGGAAGACATATGCTCAGGAATGAGACCGGTCACAATATAATTCACTAGATTAGCAAACCAAGGAGCATAAACAGATATAGACATAAGGGATGCATCAGGGAAATTATCACAAATTAAATCAGAATCAAGTACTCCCTTTGTGCCATCCAGTAGTCTACTCAAGTGATCTGCTACAAGGTTTGTAGTTCCAGGCCTATCTTTGATGCTTATATCAAATTCTTGTAGCAATAGCATCCATCTAATGAGCCTTGGTTTTAATTGAGGCTTAGTGAAGAGAAACTTCACAGCTGCATGATCTGTGTACACAACCACTTTGGAATTGATTAGATATTGTCTAAACTTATCTAATGCAAAAATCACAGCAAACAGTTCTTTTTCAGTGGTAGTGTAATTCCTTTGTGCACTATCCAACGTTTTGGATGCATAAGCGATCACATTGGACAACTTGCCATGCTTTTGTCCTAGCATGACCCCCACAGCAGAATTAGAGGCATCACATGCTAGTTCAAAAGGCAAAGTCCAATCAAGTGTGCTTTTAATTCATCAAATGCTTGTTTGCAAGAAGTATCAAAGACAAAGTCAACATCTTTTTGCAATAGTTTGGATAATGGTAGAGCTATCTTACTAAAATCTTTTATGAATCGCCGGTAAAAACCCACATACCCAAAGAAAGAACGAAGTGTTTTGACATTAGTGGGGTAGGGCAATGAGGAGATCACCTCAATTTTAGCTCTATCAACTTCAATGCCCTTGCTAGATATCAAATGACCAAGTACTATTCCATGATCAACCATGAAATGACACTTCTCATAATTCAAAACCAAATTTTTCTCAATGCATCTAGCAAGAACATTGTCCAAACTATTTAAACAAGCATCAAAAGAATTGCCATACACTGTAAAATCATCCATAAAAACCTCCATACAATTTTCAAGAAAATCAAAGAAAAGTGACATCATGCAACGTTGGAAAGTGCCCGGAGTATTACATAATCCAAAAGGCATTCTCCTATAGGCATAGGTACCAAATGGACAAGTAAAAGTGGTCTTTTCTTGATCTTCAGGAGCTAATGGAATTTGGAAATATCCTGAATAACCATCTAGGAAACAATAATGACTCTTACCCGCCAACCTTTCAAGCATTTGATCTATGAAGGGTAAGGGAAAATGATCTTTCCTAGATGCTTCATTCAATTTCCTATAGTCTATGCACACTCTCCAAGCATTTTGCACCCTAGTAGGTATCAACTCATCATTTTCATTTTGTACCACAGTTATCCCACTCTTCTTAGGCACTACATGTACCGGACTAACCCACTCACTATCAGAAATTGGGTAGATGATACCCGCACTCAATAGCTTGGTTACTTCTTTCTTAACCACATCCAAAATTAGGGGGTTGAGGCGTCTTTGGGGTTGCCTAAAAGGTTTGGATTCCTCATGCAAAAGGATCCGATGGGTACAAATAGCAGGACTAATCCCAGGAATGTCAGCTAAAGTCCAACCTAGAGCCTTTCGATTTCTACTCAAAACATCAAGCAATCTCTCCTCCTCATTCACGGACAAAGAATTTGAAATAATAACAGGCAATTTTCCATCCACAGCAAGGAAAGCATATTTCAAATTAGAGGGGAGAGGCTTAAGCTCTAAATCAGGGGGTTGAACAATAGAGGGAATTAGTCTAGGAAGATCAAGGGTAGTAGAAATACTCCCCTTTATAAACTTAGAAGGTGCATGGCTTGTGCTAAGCTCCATAGATTTCATCACTTGCACATTGGTCCTCCCAAGTGTTGAACCATCATCAGGTTGGCCTACAGCAGCAACAGGCTTGGGGAACAAAGTCTCTTTCATACCTACTTCACAAGGAGTGATTAGCTCATTTAAAAATCTCAAGGTATGAGGAGTTATCTTAGTTCGATGATGAAGCGAAGAGTTAGAAACTGGCCCTGTAACCACATTGTTTCTAGGTCCAAAGTGAGTCACATGAGAGGATGTCTTAGGCGGTGTGAGAGCTATCCCCTTGGAGAACAAGTCATCCAAGTTTTGACTACCGACTTCAAACTCAGCTTCCTCCATTAGTTTGTGACCTGAAACATTAACAAAAACACCTTCCTCACAAGCATCATCACTAAATAATGAATCATTGGAAGAATTAAGCTCAAATGAACTCAGAGAAGTAAGAGAAAAATCATCAAGGGATGATAACCAACAATTAACCATCGATGAGTTAAGGTTGGAAATCTCACTCCCAAGTGAATCAAAATTTTCAACAGAAGAAGAGGGAAATTTAACATCACATGAATCCAAGGCAATACCACAGTCAAGATCACAATTATTAGTGTGGAATTTAAGCTCATATTCATTAACCTCATCATCAATGGCCAAGTCAATTGAATTCACACCTAATAAAGAGTAATCTTCAAAAGGATGCTTCATGGCTTCATACATATTAAAACTTAGCTTATGATTGCCCACTTCCATAGTGATTGAACCATCTCTCATGTCTATCAAGGTGCTAGCAGTTCTCATAAAAGGTCTCCCTAAGATAAGGGTGGATTCACTAGACTCATGAGACATGTCTAACACATAGAAGTCAGCAGGAAAAACTAAGTCTTTGACTTTGACAAGCAAATCCTCAATGATGCCTTGTGGGTGCCTAATGCTCCTATCAGCTAGTTGGAGAACCACACTAGTCCTCTTAAGCTCCTTCACACCAAGAGATTTAAAAATGGCACTAGGCATGACATTAATGGCTGCACCTAAATCTAACAAGGCTTGAGCTACATGTACATTACCTACGGTACAAGGTATAGTGAATGAGCCAGGATCCTTGCACTTAACAGGGAGTTGGGGTTTGAAAAGGGCAGACACATTAGAGCTAATTTGCACTCTCTCATTAGGCCTAAACTTCCTCTTGTTAGTGCAAAGCTCTTTCAAGAATTTGCAATAACTAGGCATAGACTTGACCAATTGAAAGAAAGGAACATTGATATTCAGCTTGCTAAACAAATCATACATTTCTTTTTCAGTTTGTTCCTCATGCATTTTCTTGCCTTGAAAGTAAGCTTTAGGAAAAGGGAGTTGAGAAATTTTTACCTCCTTACCATCAGTATTGGATAGGATGCCTTGCTCGCTTGTCTCACCTTCCTCAAAAGTGCTTCTTTCCTTGGAGCCCACCTCTCTCAGAAGTGGTTGTTGTTCCACTTGAGGTTGCTCAACTACTTTGGCCTTCTTCTTCTCAAGGAGAGCCTTCTCTTTGGCACTCTCAGAATCAGGAAGCTTCATTGGGGTTAATGGTGGACTTTCAACTTCAATTTCCTCATCCACATCATTGTCAATCTCTTCAGGGAAATGTACTTTCCTACCACTCCTTAACTCAATAGCATTAAGTGATTTAGGGTTGATGACAGTATTTGAAGGAATAGAACCACTTGTCTTAGCATGCACATCACTCAAAGAATTGGAGAGTTGAGTTAAGTGAGATTGCATAGTGTTGTTCTTCAATTCCAATTCTTCCAACTTCTTGCATAAATGAGACATTTGAGTACTATCATTTGCCCTATCACTTTGTAGATTTTGTAGGCTTGTGGTGATAGAAGAGAATTTACTCTCATTGAAAGCTCTTTCTTCCATCATCCGGTTGTCCATGCTAGTAAGTTTAACAACCATACTCTTCAATAATTGATTGGTCTCATCACCTTTAGACTCTTGAAGAGGAACCATTTGCCCACGGTTTGACCCATATGGTTGGACTTGATATGATGACCCTTCTTGATTTCTCCAACCAAAATTAGCATTAGGTCTTCTACCTTCATTGTAGGTGGTAGTGTTAGAATCCCATCTTGGTTGTTGTTGGTTAGGCCTTCCTTGATACATAGCATTGAGTTCTTCATGTTGATTAGGGCATAGACTTGTAACATGCATCATTGAACCACAACTATCACAACTAGGTGCAACAAGAGCTTGTGAATTAGGAGAATGAGGTGCTTGTTGAATACTCAAATTATGAAGCTCAGATGTGATAAGAGAAAGTTGTGAAGTAACTTTATCCATTTTAGACTCAAGTGAGACCATCCTTTGGTTGGAGCCTATCTCACAAACTCCTCTTATCTCTCTCACATTATATTGTTGAGTATTTCGAGCTCTCATTCGAATTTGAGCCCATGCCTCATCAGCCGTGCAATCTTCCAAAGAACCTCCAGCTGAAGCATCTAAAATGCCCTTCTCATTAGGTAAAAGGCCATCGTGGAAGTATTGAATCAATTGTTCATCAGCAATTTGATGGTGTGGACACTTATTTAAAAGCTCCTGAAATCGACTCCAATATTCATAGAAGGACTCTAAGGGGTCTTGTTTGATGGAGTAAATTTCCTTTTTAAGCTCTGAAATCCTTGAATCAGGAAAGTACTTTTCCAAGAAAGCTTTCTTCAAGTTAACCCATGAACGAAGAGCATCATTAACATGCCTTGGTAGCATCATGTACCATTCCTTAGCTTTCCCTTCCAAAGTGAAATAGAACACCTTTAATTGCACATCCTCTATTCGAGCACCAACGGGCTTCATATTTGAGCAAGCCAAGTACAAAGCATTGAGATGGTTGTAAGGGTCCTCATTTGAGAGTCCATGAAAGTGAGGTAGTGAATTAAGCAAAGGCCCCTTAAGCTCAAAATTAACCTCAAGGTTAGGGCATGCAATGTTGAAAGGGTCATGAGTGACATCCGATCTTGTTACATCCCTTATGGTTCTCCTCCTTGGTTGATTATCGTTCACTTCTTCCATATTTGTACCTTGTGAAACACAATCACTCAAGTCAATGAAAAAATCAAAATTAGAGGATTGATCAGATTCCCTCTCAAAGTGGTCGGTCATGCAAAGCTATCAAGCAACCAATGAAACAATGGAGTGCCAAAATTGTGTTGCATTCAAGTTTAAGCAAGAAAATGTGCAAGTGGACTGAGTGCAACTATGTGTGAGTGTGTATGATGTGTATGGACAAGTAGAAATGCTAGTGCAAATGAAAATGCAAAAACAAAGAAAATCAAGATATTTTTTTTTTCTATATATAAACAATTAAACAAAGGAAATAAATAAAAGAAAAACCTAATAGGCTCACAAGGGCAAACCCCGATCAATCTGAACCAATTGACACTTAGTAAACCAAAGGAGTCAAAATTGACTCCCCGGCAACGGCGCCATTGATTCGACTGACCCTTAGTCGCCTCGGGGTCGAATCACTATTTACCACGAATTAAGTGCAATACAGTGCAATTAACTCGGGATCGTTCTCTTAATCAAGGAGCCAAATTTATTTTGTATTTCCTAAGATAAACTAAGTGATATAAACATGATTAGAAATTTGGGGTTCCTAAATAAGTTTTTCTCTAATTAAAATGTATAAGAAAAATAAAGAAACTATTCCTATATTTTTTAGTCTTTTTGGAAATAACGAAAAATACTTTGGATAGAAAATTTAATGGTGAATACTCTTGGTAATGAAGAAATGACTATCCTTGCTCTTAAAAGATAATGGGAGTTAAAATTCATTAAGTCTTAAGAAAAACCTCAAGATACCACTTGAGTCCAATACTCCCAATTAATAGTAGCTCCTATAACCATAGCTAACTACTATCCCTTGAGAGATTGTTCGAGCCCACTTAATGCGTAATTGAAATTGGAATTATGCAACATGAGACTTCTAAATTTGAGTACTAAACAGTCCCTCAAAAGGGTACAAATCAACCACATTAATTAGACAATACCACGCTAATCAACATAGCTTCATTGAAACCACAAAGAAATTCATTCTCATATAAAATCACACTACAAAATCCAATCTCAACTACAAATATCAAACTAACAGAGATAATTACCATTAATCTCAGTTCCAGAATCATATATCAAAATTTAGCAATTCAAATATATAATCCTAGACTAATAGTAAGATAAATAAAACTCCCCTAATGTAGTCCAGTAAGCTCAAGAACAATTCTTCATCACCAAGATCCAGAAGATTAGCCACTCATGGTAAAAAGAATACTCGCCGGAATCTGGGAATTGTTCACCGGAAAATTCAAGGTTCTCGCCGGAAAATTCAAGAACTCGCCGGAAACTTCAAGAAGGTCGCGGGAATCTGCAGAAAGTCGCCGGAAAGTGCAGAAAACAGCTTCAGCCAGCTCCAACTCAGTCCGGCGATGAAAAAGAAGAAGATGGGGATCTTTTTTCGGTGCTCAAACTCTCTCCCTCGTTCCTCCTCTTCCCCCTTTCCTTTTCTCTCTCCTTTCTCTACTTTTCCGGCGTCGTCTGTTTAGCCCGACGGTGGAGTGAAGGATGGAGAAGATGCTCTTGCTCTTGCCTCTTCCGTGAACTCTCTCCCTCGTTCCCCTTTTCTTTTTTTTTCTCTCTCGTTTTCAAATTCTCCAGCCGCCTCTCTGTTTTCTTTTTTTCGTTCAGCCCCTCCCAGACCTAATTAATGGTTCCTGCGTTTTTAATATTCATTGCTGAATTCTCTAGCTGCCCGTGGGTCCCACTCTTCCATCAGGTCATTACTCCCTGGTCAAAGTTTTGACCAGGGACCTATTTGCAAAAGTGAAAAGGTTTTCTTGAGGGACCAAACTGCAAAGTCAGAAACTTTCATAATTTAAATTCAAACTTCCATTTTCAAATTTGATCTAATCTTTTTAGGCATCTATAATGAAAATAATTAATCTAACACCAAATATTCTCATGAAAATCAATGATTAAGAATAATTACAATTTCTTTGACAATTTTGCCCTTTTTAATCCTAATTTCATGTATTTACTCTTAATCTTAATTTATCATAAGAAATGCATTTTAAACTCAACAACTACGACAAAATACATTAAGAATCCCAATTTACTATGAAAAATCACATAAAAATATGGTTCAATCAGCCATCAATCAGGCCATGTCAGACAATTTCACAATTCTTGTGCATGCAGTTTATTTACTTCGAATATTAATATTTACTGCATATATATCCAAAGATAAGTTTGAAGAAATTACTCTTGTTTGGTACGAGCGATTTGGAGGGAAGGGGAGGGAAAGGAAAATTTTTATGACTTGAATTTGAAAACATTGGAGACAAGGGGTTACAAGATTTTAATAAAGAAAATATGTAAGATAAAAGAGTAAGAAGAATTAATTAAGAACTTTTACTCTCATTTCTCTAGTTTTTTTTAAAAATTCAACTTGCAATTTTTCCCCTCCTCACTTTCCTTCCCCTCCTTTCATACCAAAAAAGCCCTAAGAGAAAATTATAGATTTGTTGTATTTTTCCTCCTGGGAAATGGTAACAAAGCACAGGAGAGAGAAAGAGACAGGAAATAATCAATTTCCTAAATACGGTATGATTATATGTTACAAGTATATAAGAAAAAAACTTACTCCTCGCCTTGGTGAATACGTATACACGTCATATAAATTTCAAAATAACAAAAGACATGAAATATAAGAACAAGACAGATGAACAGATTGATCAATAGAAAATAAACAAGCAAAACGAAAATTTATATACCTCTTTATCGGGAAACAATGTAGGGATATCAAGAACTTCAGAGTCATTACAACAAAAACCATTTAATTCTGGTAAATGTTGCAAAGTCAGGGAGCGCACTGGAATAGACTCAATCTTATCAATACACGTCTTGATTCAAATCACACCTACGTTTACCTTAGATGCTAATCCGTGTATCGCAAAACATGAACAAGATTCTATTTTCGGATGTCAATGATAGCAAGGACACTTGGACAGTCAATGCAAAAGTGCTGAGAAAGTGGATTGTACGAAGGAAGGCGGCTCCGTATGCTGTGTGGAAGATAGGCATGATATTGGTTGATGAAGAAGTAATTTTGTCAGTTCATAATCTGTAATTGTTGTGATTTATTGAAACCTTTAACATGTCTTTTTGTCGTCCACGTCGTGATAGTTATCTAGAATTGAGGTATCTGTAACACACAAGAATCTGCTCAGCAAATTAAAAGATGAACCTAAGGAAGGAGTCGTTTACAAATTCCAGAATTTTGAGGTCCTTGAGAATGATGATAAGTATAGGGTTACCACACATAAATGGAGGTTCAGCTTTCACCCCTACACATACATTGAAGAGTCTGATATTTCCATTCTGGATTAGGCATATAATTTCAAGACTATAGCAGATATACAACAATGCAATGTAACCGATGACAGATTAATAGGTTGGTATGCTGTAGATTAGCCATTGGTTAAAGTTTTTTATTGTGAATAATATTTAGATGTGTTTATGTCATGAAACAAATTTACAGTTGCTTTTATGTAATCCTAAATACAGATGTTGGATTTTTGCAAGCATTCGGACGATTACAAGATCAAAGAAGGGAGTTTGATATAATCAAGAGGCTAAATTTTAGCATTGCTGATCATAAGTATTTTTGTTCATGCATTTATAATATGAACTTTGGTTAATTTATATTTTTGATCACTATAACTAAGTAAATGTTATGTTTTTTGATTATAGTGAAAACTTAATTAATATCACTCTTTGGGGAGATTGTGCTGAGGAGACATATATATAAAAAGAAACATGAAGACATGGAACCTCCAATCATTGTGCTTGTGCGATTTGTTAGACTAAACAGAATACAGGTTTTTGTATTCCTTAAAATATTTGTTGATAATAGCAGAATTATAAAATATAAATAGGGTTTACATATGTGAAACTATTTAAAATATTTGTCGTTTATACCTATCAGAGTATGGACATTTGAGTAATGCCTTTAATGCAACTTTGGTAACTCTCAATCCTGAAATTACGGAGGCAACTTTGTTGAAGGAGAGGTTAGTGTAAACATATAAATTATTCATATGTTACGCAATCTTTGCAATGATACAAATATTCAAGGTCGTTCATATATTTTGCAAGTGCAGTCTTAGCCAAGATTCTGTTGGTAGTCAGATGTTTTTCCAGATTTCAAATGCACATCATCCTACATACTCAAGTGAATCACTTCTAAATTTTCGTACAAGACTTCCATTGTCCCAGATTGCTACGTTAGAGCAAGTAATCATAATGTTTTATTATATTTACTCATTGCACTCAATTATTATTACTTCTTACGTTTTACTTTAATACAATTATACATATTAATGTTTCATGTATTATTCGTTTATTACTACGATCAAATTTTCTAACAAATGCATATTTAGGAGTGTGATGTGGTCACAAAAGTAACTATTCAAAAAGTTGAAACACTTTATGGCTGGGCCTATGATGCATGTCCGTGTGACAAGAAGCCTGAGTACCAATCAAATGGTACACTTAGATGTATGAAGTGTGATAAAGACGTGCTCATGACTATTCCCAAGTATGTTTGTTATGAAATTCATCTGTTACATAAATATATTGTGAACCTATTCCTTATTTCGTCTTTGTTAACAATCAAATTTGTAGATATAAAGTGCACTACAAAGTATATGACGATATAGGTAAATGTCCAGTCATATTCTTTGATCGTCATGCTACAGAGTTATTGGGTAAATCTGCCTCCAAAATTAAAGAAGACATGCATAAGGTGTGTTACTCATTGTTGTTTTGATTGATATGGTTATAATGATTACCAATACAGTATTCCAGATATTGATGTCTTCCAATGTCTTCCTTTATTAAATAGGAGGGAAAAAGCTCAACCATCCCAGAAGAACTTGATCAAGTTTCAGGCAAAGTTGTTATTCTCAAACTTAGGATTAAGAGCCACAATATTAAACACGGGGCTAGTAGCATTGGCGTGACTCAGTATTATGGTGATACTCACTTGGTTGAACAGTTCCAATATTCAAATGTTGAGGTGAATACTCAAATTTACTTTAACCTTTATTTTATTTAAAAATTGAAATATAGGTGAAATAGATGATACATGATAATTCTTTAAATTCTACGTTGTAGGAACTACTTTCAAACATGGTAGAGGTACAATTTTTTCCAAATTTCATTTCAAGACATATTACATTCAAAGGAAAATGCATGTTTAAGTTCTTGACATTTTTTATTATTTTCATATAGGAGTCAATGGCATCAAAGGATTCTATCTGCACAAACTCACAAATTAATGTAATTGAGGATGATGACAATTCATTGTCACAGCTGAAAACCCCAACAGATAGTAATACCAAAAGGAAGACACTTACCGATAACATCCAACTTGTCTGTGAAGATCTTGGTCTTTCTGAGTTGTCTACACCAAAGTTGAGCTCCACCAAACCTTTGAAAAACATTAAGAAGGAGAAATAGGAGTTTCAAATCTCTTTAATAGTCCATCTAATCTTTTTCTTTTTGGGATTCTGTTAGTTTGATTTATGATTAGGCAGCACATCCTTTATAATGTGCAACTCCTTTATCTTTATTAAGTTACATGTTATGACTTATATTACGTTATTCTTAATGCTTTCGTTTGTTTTTTTACTCAAATATTCTATCAGCGTACTTCTCACATTCTTCTATTTAATGACATATTCATTTCATATTTACTTAATCTTTTCTTGATGAACTTTTGTCTGATGATTTTACCTATCATTTATTTTCTCGAGTTGGTGTTATTTATTGTTAACTTTTTTCTGGCTAAGAAATTAAAATATTTTATAAACGGTACATACCATTAAATGTTTAATGCTTCAACTGTAATTACCTAGCATTGTGGGTACAAGTATTGTTGTTTATGTCACTAAGTATTGGCATACATATTACCAATGTTAGTTTCTACATGCAATAAAAGCTGAATCTAATTTTTAGTATGACTAATGATTGTAATGATTATAGTGTTGTTCGATTGTGATATGTATACGCTTATAACTTGAAACGGTGTCTGCGACCGATTAAATAACTTTATAATGGAAAGAATTTTTTCACATCAGCAACCACAGGTTATTGGTATATGAAACATTCATTTGAAATAACCAGTGGGTTAAAAGCCTATACAAACACCTACACCTGTGTGTTTTTCCTTATAATATTTGTTTCAGGCTTTTTCGGACTACAAACTCACTTACCACTCTTTTCAAATAGGCCCATTAGCTATATCACAAAGAAAACTATCTCTGTTTTTTTGCTTAAGCAATATAATAATGAACCAAATAAGATAATCTCATTGGTGTAAATAGACTGATATAAAAAGTTATATTCATGATCATAGTTTTTAATGTACAGTATATAACATTATCATTCCTGTATGTAGTAAAACGTATCATTAAACTTGGACGTTCATATTTTTTCAATATTTTTCCTGTTGTTCCACTTAACGCAATGTTTGTAGTGTTCATTGTAATTATTATATATTATATACAATCAATTCTGCATTGGGAATGTAGATCTTTAATCTATGGTATGTTTTCAAAGTTCAACACAGAAACTTACTGTTCAAGCTGTTCAATAAGTCAAAGTTGTTCAATATATATTGTTATGTCATAATGAAAGAATTTAAGACATTCAACTATTTTCGTTGATAAGATACAAATTCCGATATATGTTGATGAATGTCAATGCGAACTGTGTACATGTGGATAAAGTTGTATTCTCATTGATTGTCATTGGGCCTGTTTGGGTCGGCGATAGAAACGGTGGCTTAAAAGCTATCTGACTTTTATAAAAGCAGGATAGGAAAAAAGTCAGGTTAAACTAACTGATGTGTGTTTGGATTGCCCATTTAGCTTTTTATAGAAGTGGCTTTGTTTCTAACTGAGGTGTGTTTGGATTAGTATTTAAAAAGTTAGTTGAAATGGAAAATGACTGAAAAAAACATGAACCATATTAAAACTACATATACATATTAGTTGTATATTGAGTTAATGGAAATTTTAATTTTAATTTTAATTTGAAAAAAATTAAATAGTATTAAAAAAATGGATAATGAGACTGGGACGAATTTCTGCGTGAGGGAATGATCAATGGAATTTTTTTATTTTTTTGTCAACAATGACAAGAGGAAAACAATGAAACAAATTGAATATTTATTAAATAAATCATCCTTGCACCAAGCCCAAGGATATCGCCCAGCACGTCACATAAAAAGTAAGGGACTATTGCTTTTTTAAAAGCCTTGTTACGTTGCGATAAGACAAAAATCCCGATGGACGTGTGGCATTTCCCAAACACACCTACCTAACATTTTCCTCACTTCGACAGCTTTTTACGCTTTCTTCCCATAAAACGCGGACTTACAGTGGTTCCCAAACAGGCCCATTATAATTAGCGGAAAGTATCTAATGGAAAATCTCCGACTACTGTTGTGTTGGTGATCCATGCCTCCAGAACGCACTAATCGTTTACATTCGTCTGTCCTTTTTGTAACATTCCAATTTTCAAAAGCGGAATAAATTTTTTATCATTTAAAATCATTTCAAATCATCACAGTAGAGCATTTGAGCGAAAGAGTAACTGATACTTATATTTCAAAATGCCATAAGTCTGTCTGGATACAATAGCGGTATAGTAACCGCGTGGCTCAAAAGTGAAGTAAATAACAAAAGGAAGGCTTCCCCCATAACGTCAAAATAAAATCTTTAGCCGGGTCTCTAAGCGTGCTGCTTTCCCCTCTCCTCCGTCCTTGGTTCTTCTGACCCTGATGCTGTGTTAAGAGCTGAGGTCCCATGCATACGGACCCCAGGTAACAGTTAACCTCATGCTTACATGCACAAAATGTGGATGACATATACCACAACATCAACAACATATACAAACAATCCATCACAATCAATGCATATGAATCGCTCCCAGCATGCAACCATATCGCTCCCAGCATATAGACATATCGCTCCCAGCATTCAGACATATCGCTCCCAGCATATGGACATATCGCCCCCAGCATTACAGATACCCTCTAACCTTTATATGCATTTCACAGTATAAACACTCTATACATACAACACACATATCACATATATGCATAACATAAACATCAGAGTTAGTGTTACAGTACGCGAACGTACCTTCGTTGATGACTTTCGGTACGTTTCAACAGAAAGCGATCACAGATATCCTATAAGGGTAATATCATCTCTATTAATTCAAAAATATTATTTCAAGAGATATTTTGACTATATAAGACCATTTTACCCCTGGTGGATTTATTATTTACAATTCTGCCCTTACATTTATTCAAAAACGCAGTGCAGTATTTTCTGGGCAGATTTTTCAGTAACTTTGAAAAATCATAACTAATTCTAGAAAAATCATTTTGAGGTGCTGTAAAATTCCTCATGACCCTTGGCATGTCTATTTTCAAGGAAAAATATTCCCAGAACCTAGAACATCATGAATCATTCCCATTTTTAAATTTTCTCAACGTTGCCCAGATTTTATTCCTGCAAAAATGGCTTAACTTCAAAAATTCATATCTCCTCGACCAGAGATCAAAATGTTACATATTTTATATATTTGGAAAGCCCTACATGTCTACTTTATTTCTGGAAAATTTCATGATTTTATAACTTCATTTTCTTCATAAAATCATAGCATCTTTTTCGCTGCCTGATAAGGACTTAAGAACCGAAAATTCTGCAACTCTTACGAATTTAATCTAAGGACTCCCAAACATTATTTCCTATCATTTTTTTACCTCTTCAGGCATTTTTCAATGCAATGAGGCTTAAAAACAAGTATAGGAATTCATTCTCTAATTTTCTAGATTAAACTAACATTTATACTAAGAACTTATAAAAACTAAAAACTAGAAATTTAAATGCTAGAACTTACCTCTTGAAGACTCTTGAACTCCTTCCTCCTTCTTGCTTCACTCTCCTCTTAAACTCTCCAATCTTTGGTATGAGTTTGATGTGAAGAATGAAGAGATGAGAGCTCTCCATTTATAGGCAATCCTTGATTAACTTCCTAGCAACTTTCATTCTATTTTAACCCTTAGATTAAACTTAACTAGGAAGTTTAAATCTAGCCCTTACACCTCCTACAAAAATGCCACCTCCCCCCTTTTCTAGATTCATCTTTTCTTTTTCCTCCACTACACACACACACATGCACAACACTTATGCACACACACACACTCACAACATACACATGTGCTCTTGTGATGTCATCTTGATGACATAATCAAGGCTTAGGTGTCATTGTTGACTTTTCAACACTAATTAGCAATTATTAATTATCATGTTAATCAAGTATTTACATGCTCCTTAATTATATTTTGTCATTAGCTCACTCAATTATATGAAGATTTAGACTTAATTTCTTGAGATATTATTTCATTCTCTTTGGCTTAATTATTTTTAAATATAATTAGTCCTCTTTTAATTTGTCTCTAATCATCTTGAAGAATTATGCAACTAATCTCAATTAGTGCAAGCTTATTTTGTTAAGGATAATTGTAATTCACTTAATATACCTCTTAATTATGCTAAATTAATTAGCAACACTCTTTATGCCAACCTTGACCCTTCATTGGTCATTAATATCAAATTAGGAGTTTCATATAATTAACTTTGGATATCCCCTTTTATTCATGTTTAAACAATCAACAATTAATTACTTATTTAATCACCTACTAATTATTGACAATTTTCTTAATTAGGATTAATTATTTTCTCACAACTATTTTACTGAAATTGATAATTTATGCATTATGCAAAATATTAAAAACCATGGGGCAATTTATGTTCCCCAAAATGATATTTAATTTTGCCTTATTATTTCCCAAGGAAAATAATCTCATAAATTACCTCAATTAGAGACAACATACTTTCTAATTTTTAATAAATATTTAGTTGCCTCTTAGGATTTTATCATAATTTTCTCAGGGTATTTTATGACCCACAAATATTTTAGGGACCTATTTGTAAATTATCTAATGTTTTAAGGCCCTTTTCGCACATTGTTTAATCTTAGGAGAAATTGTCCTAATAATAAGGTAAATTTAATACAAAGTGTTCGAGACCTCATATTCACCTATTTTCAATAGATATTATTTACTAAATTATGATACTTATCCTAAGTAGAATTTTTTTAGGGTATTACACCTTTCTCAGGTTTTAAGTGATGAGAAGATCATCGTTTAAGATAAAATAATGTGCTTGTAAATAGGGCGTAAGCAACTCCTTATGACTGGATGATGAAGCCACAAATTTTTCACACTGGTCAGTACTGAATGAAAAGCCATTTTAACATTACATTATAAACACAATCATCTTATGAGGCAAAAGCGAACAAACAGACAGGATCTGTCAGTCAATGAAGGAGAACCAGGTAAGTTATGTAACATCCCATTTGAGAACAGCGGAAATTTTTTTAAAAAAAAACCAATGATTAGAGTCGAGCATTCTAGCAAGTGAATAACTAAACCTTAAAGATATATAACCACAGTGTAATTGTTTCTAATACAGTCATCCAATACCCAAAAGAAGACAAATACATAAACTAGAAATATAAAAACTTCGTCTTGCATCCTACATCGTCTGCTTGCCCCTATCTTCACACCTTGACCCTCCCGAACCTGAGGCTAGAGCTGAGATCCAATTTCCATTTGGATCTTAGGTAACGGTTAACTTTATGCTCAAATAAAATAGTATATGGACAACAGCTATCATAAACACATAACAGCAGTAAATCACTACATAAGAACACAGCAGATGCATGATTACGATATCGACAGAACATAAGCACAAAGCTGTATGTAAAGTCCCACAGTATGTCTGCACATAACCAGTGCCACGACGGCCCATCGTGTCCTCAGCGCTAGGAAAACCCAACGGCGTTATCAAGACTATAACCCGTATAAAGCTGTATATATAACTGACAACCCTAGACAGAGCCTCAGTATATAAACATGTCTATCGCATATACGTATATGAGTAGCATAAGTGTTAAGGTTACAATACGCGTCCGTACCTCC
The DNA here is from genome assembly GCA_037074495.1 of Acacia confusa. Taxonomy (NCBI): domain Eukaryota; kingdom Viridiplantae; phylum Streptophyta; class Magnoliopsida; order Fabales; family Fabaceae; genus Acacia; species Acacia confusa. The sequence goes on along the minus strand of CM073508.1, from coordinate 38,443,026 downwards.
GTTGATGATATCTGGCACTTTCGCCTACTTATGGTACTCTTGACAGCGGTATGACGGCGGTACGACCGAGGTGACAGCGGAAACAGCGGTTCATGATTTCAGATACCCTATAAGGATAATATCACCAATATGAATATTTAAGATCATAACAGGCATTTTAAGTACAAATTACTATTTTGCCCCTAATTTGATTATTTGGTGGAATTTTGTCAGAGCTTCGCTATTTTGACTTTAAACTCTCAAAATTTTGCTATAACCTTTCCTCTAACATATTCCTAAGATATTATCATATTTATTCTTAAAACATGATATTTAAGCTAACTTGAAAAATTAAATATTACTCTAGCAATTCTACTATAACTACCGAAAGAACTACTTAAACTAAAGACTAAGGACTGAAAAACTTACTCAGAGCTTCGCTATGAATTTCTCCGGACTCCTCCTTCTTCCTTTTCTCCCAAATTTTTGAAATTCTCAAGAGAACTTGGTGTGAAGATTATGAAAAGAGTTGAGGGCTATTTATAGAAAAACCCAATGGCATTTTCGTAATTTCATTGAACTTTGTCTGATCGAATTCTGACCGTTGAATCGCATTTTGTTGAGGTGGTTTGATCTTGGTCATTCATGATTTGGCCGACCTTCCCCCCTACAAGAAGACAAAATTGATGACCTCATCATGCTTGTGTCATCTTGCTTTATCAGATGAAATTCCTGGTTCGTTGTTCTGATCATGAAATTTTGTAAAATCTTAAAATTCCGAGAACAACACGCTGAAGGTCTTTTCTTCCTCTTCGGGAATACTGGGTTTTCCTAACCTTATACTCTCATTAAGGACATTTCGTTACCTGCCGAAAATCCTCGGTAGTCGCTACCGGTTACAAAAATGACTTCGGAGATAGCCTACACTGAGATAAAAATTCACTTGTTCATAATATACTTTGACTCTAGAAACCTACTTCACGGTTTTCTAGGTAGAATTTTATTTCTATCCATGGTCATTTATCCAGTTCACTTTTTATTAATATAATATTATTTAATTAACACATGTCTTAATCTTATAATATTATTATTTTACAAATATCTAATTTTATCCTTATCCCTTCCCCTAATTTTCGGCCCACACATAAATATATATATATATATATATATATATATATATATATATATATATAATAAATTTTTTTTCATTTACCCTAATACTCTATTTATCTTGCATTTATTTTTCCCAAAATTTTCCTATTGGTCCATAAGTAATTACATGGATTTAAGCTTCTATAATTTCTTGAAAAATCCTAAGCCATTGAATCCTTACTTTCTAAGATTACATCTTAACCCTTATTAATTATTTAATTGGGCCAAAAATTTCGGCCCTTAATAATAATTATTTATATTTATTTTATTTTTCATGTTTCCTAAATTTCTCTAATCTTATAAAATTCCTGAAAATTGCTTAATTAATCCCTTAATAATTTCTAATAATTGTCTTAATTAAAACTAATCATTTTCTCACAACAATTTTATTAATAATTCAAACTCCATGCAAATTATCAAAAATCATAAAGTCAATTTTAGTCTTAGAATACTTTTTAATTTTCCTTCTTTTTATTTTCATAGGAAATAATTTATTAAATTGTCTAAATTAAGGATAATATGCTTTCTAAATTTTTAATAGTTATTTCATGCCTTCTAAAATTTTTCATAATTTTTCTTAGGATATTTTATAGCCCTAAGATGCATTTTTCACCTTTTTGACAATAAATTTCCTCTAATTTTTTTAATGTTTCCCTTTGAACTTAGACTAATCATATGACATGTTAAGGCTAAAGTCTTCGTAAATAGGCATTTTTATTATTGTAACATAATATTCCAGATAATAGTTATCCGGGTATTACAAGTTATGTTTATCTCTTTCCCTCTATTTTTTCATTGTCAACTTGTGAATCCGAACGTTTAAGATTTACTATGGTTTATTGCTCTACTAATATAGGTAAGCGAACATGTTCACGAAATCAGACAGGATGTAATACTCGTAGTTCCATCGAAATTGAAAACCAAGTTTCACCTATAACGTATAATGTCCGAAATACCGGAATTGCGGATGTGGTAAGGACGCCTGATTCTGCAATTAATCTCAGTTCGTCATCAACTGATAACATGAAATCCGTTTTAACCGACATCACAAACTTCCCGAGTAATTGTATCTCAACTGGTAACCCATATTCTGACTCTGTCAATCAAAGAAGGCGTAAAAAGAAAGTCTCAAAGGATGTTCATCAAGTTGCTACGGAATTATACCAGAGAATAAATCAGCTGAGCAATGAAAGTATGTATGCCTAACAATTATCAAACATTAGTAATATGTGTTTTATAATTTATCCATTGCGTTGTGCATATTTTAAATTACATTTGCCCTTATATCATTTGTAGAAGTTACTACTGATCGACATGAACAAGATAGTGAGCCTGGTGTCATCAACCCGAACTCGCCTGTCACATTTTCTTCAAGCTATTTAGATGACGGTGATGCTACTTATGATTGTCAATTTTGTGGTGCAAAAATGTGGCTTGCAGAGAGACTGAAAAGAGTCAGGAAATCTGATAGACCACAGTTTAGCATCTGTTGTGGACAAGGGAAGATTGTAGTTCCATTGCTAAAAGATCCACCTGAAGAACTTCACAATTTGTTTTTCATTAAACGATCAGCATTCGCAAAAGAATTCATCTCAAATATAAGATCTTACAACAACATGTTTTGGTTTACCTCAATGGGTGGTAGAATCGATCATACAATGAACTCAAGAGGTAGAGGTCCTTATTCATTTGTGCTTTCAGGGCAAAACCATCATTTCATAGGGAGTTTATTGCCGCCAGATGGGAACCCTCCCGTTTATGCTCAGCTGTACATTTATGAAACTGACAATGAAGTGGCGAACCGTATCTCAACCGTGAGGTTAATTTTTTTTCCCACTTAATGTTTTAATTTCACATTCATTTGTCTTATATTAATTAACGTTAACTCAATAATCAATTTCCTTTATATTTTTATACAGTCGTCATGGTCATGCTGAAGCTTTGGATCCAATGATCGTTAAATTGATAAAAGAATGTCTTGACAGGCACAATTCTGTTGTTAAAAAATACAAATCAGCTGCTGAAATTATTAAGGATAATGTGTTTCCCAATGTTAGCATAAGACTTATCAGGAATAGCAGCTCATATGATCTTGGTAAGCAATATAATATGCCTACAGTTTCAGAGCTTGCCGCCCTCATTGTGGGTGATTTTGATAACTCATACACCAAAAGAGACATTATTGTAAAAAGACAATCTGGAGCTCTACAAAGGAGTGATGAACTACACATGGCATATCTTCCACTTCAGTGCCCCTTATTCTTTCATTATGGGGATAATGGATACGACTCCTTAATCGGGCATGCTCAACAGTCTTTATCGAAGACTAAAAAGAAAACCAAGCTTACCCCAAGGGAATACCTGGCATTTCGTCTAATGAGGAGGAATTCTGAACACTCAGTCATTTTGCAGGGAAGAAAATTACTTCAACAATTTATTGTTGATGGATATTCAATAGTTGAAAGTGATAGACTTGACTACATTAGAAAGCATCAAAAAGAATTAAGAGTCGATCTCTACAGTGGAATATCTGACGCAGTAACAAGAGGAGAGATAGTTCCTTTGTCAATCGGACGGCGTGTGATTCTTCCATCATCGTTCACTGGTGGAGCTAGATATATGATTCAAAACTACCAAGATGCAATGGCAATTTGCGCTTGGGCTGGCTATCCAGATATATTTCTAACATTCACATGCAACCCAATGTGACCTGAGGTCACTCGTCATTGTAATGAATATGGATTGAAACCTTGTGACAGTCCAGAAGTATTGAGCAGGATTTTCTACATCAAATTACACAAATTAATGCATACGTTGAAGGATGAAAAGATTTTTGGAACTATCAAAGCAGGTCAGTTACTTATTGTAATTCACATTTAAATTTTCGCAAGGATATCTTTATTATAATATTATTGCAATGTTTTTACATTATTTCCCTGTGTGACCAATTTGGGATGTTATGATTATTTTCCTTGATCCTGCATACTTTTACGTTATAACCTACAGAATTTTGCAATGCACCATTGGTACGTGATGATTATTTTCCTCGTCGTGGTCTAATTTGAAATTACTTACCTAAGCATTGATTTCTCAATTTGTTCTCATGATTAAGAATTATGGGACTATGCCGCTTTAATTTAGGCTGGATCGTTATTCATTGGGGGAAACAAATATTAAAATGTGGTTTTTTTTAAATAAAAATTGAATTAATAATGACAATTCGCATTTTATGAATGCCATTAATTTATTCCATGTAAATTAAATATAGTTGTACGTTATGTTTTTATATAAAACGAATAAAATGTTTGTAATATTAAATCTTATTCATTATTTGTATCGTCAATGTTTAATTGGATTGTTACGGATGAATTATTGATTGGTGTTGTTGTAATAGTTGATCTCATTTAGCTTCACAACGTAGCATAAATTAATCATTCGATTCAATATATTGTTTCTTCAATACAATTTATCATATCGTCCAGTTAATGGTTGCGAAATTTTTTTAAAATTTCCACAAAACGGAAAAAATCATGTCATATAGTTATTTTACAAATTGTTAATTGTTAATATTGATGAATGCAGAAGTCTACACAGTTGAGTTTAAAAAAAGAGGCCTACCCCATGCACATATTATATTGTGGTTGTCTGAAGTGGATAAAATGTGTACACCGTATGATGTGGACAAGATAATATCTGCAGAGATTCCAGATAGAGATAATGACCCGAAATTATATGAATTAGTCGGAAGCTACATGATACATGGTCCGTGTGGTAGATCATCTGGAAGTGCACCTTGCATGAAAGATGGTAAATGTTCCAAGTTTTTCCCTAAAAGATATAATCAGCATACAATGTTAGATGAGAATGGAAATTATTTTATGGCCATCTTAATGTTGAAAAGACAAATCAATCACGAACCATAAAGTACCTATTCAAATACATAAGTAAAGGTCATGATCGTGTTATCGCAGGCATATACAATGCTAATGATGGTGCAATATCACAGCAAAGTTTCGATGAAATTTCTCACTACCTAAATTATAGGTACATATCTTCATGTGAGGCTTCATAAAGAATTTTTGGCTTCGATATTCATCATAGACAACCACCAGTTGAGAGGTTAAGCTTTCATCTTCCTCATCAACAATCTGTTTATTACACAGAAAGGGACACAATCTCATCGTTGGTTAACAATCCAAGAGTTAAAGAATCAATGTTTCTTGCTTGGATGGATAAAAATAAAGATGATCCATTTGCCAGAACACTTACTTACTCTCAGTTTCCAAACTACTTTACTTTTGTTAGAGAAAAAAGGTTATGGAAGACCCGTGAACGTGGCTTTTCAGTTGGAAGATTGGGTCATTGCACACCAGCTCAAGGAAAATTATACTACCTCCGATTGTTGTTGACAAAGGTTCACGGGCCAAAGTGTTATGCAGATATAAAGACGGTTAATAATGTAGTTCACTCAACATTTAGAGAGGCATGTTATGCACTTGGATTGTTAGATGATGATAATGAATTCATAGATGCAATTAAAGAAGCATCTTTATGGGCATCTGGCAATTTCTTGCATAAATTTTTTACTAGTATGTTGTTGAGCCATAGCCTATCTCAGCCAGCTGTTGTTTGGGCACTGACAAAAGATATTATTTGTGAAGATTTATTGCATATTAGTCATACTGATCAACAATTTCTAGGTACATAATTTATCGTAGCATTTTATAATTATGCTATTTCCAACAAATATCAATTTCCTCATTCAATTAATTACGTTAGTTACATGTAATTATCTTTTAAGTCACTAAATTTGCGTTATATTTCTTATGTAGAATGTCATATTACAAATGTTCAAAAGGAAGCTACTGGGTTGTATCAAATAGAACAACTATTGCTAAAGAATGGAAGAAGCTTGCATGACTATCCATCAATGCCTAGGCCAGAGAAAGATAACATTATTGATACATCAAGCCAACTAATTTTGCAAGAGTTGAATTACAACAAAGATAAGGAGAGACAAGACTCTGAAAGAATGCAGAGATTAATGACTGATGAGCAGAAGCAAGTATTTGATGAGATAATGGGTGCAGTCACTTCAAAAATAGGTGGTTTCTTTTTTGTCCATGGTTTTGGCGGAACAGGTAAAACTTTTATATGGAATGCATTGACATCTTCTATAAGGGGAAATGGTGGCATCATCCTTAACGTAGTATCCAGTGGGATTGCAGCAACTCTACTACCATCAGGTAGAACTACACATTCAAGGTTTTCTATTCCAATTGATGTTAATGAAGATTCTATATGTTCAATCACTCATAATTCACCGACTGCAAACTTATTGAGAGTGGTTGATCTCATTATTTGGGATGAAGCACCAATGGTCAAAAGACATTGTAGCGAGGCTTTTGATCAAACGTTGAGGGATTTAATGAAGTGCAATTCCATATTTAGGGGTAAATGTGTCGTCATGGGTGATGATTTCAGACAAATCCTACCGGTTATCCCAAAAAGCACTAGAGCTGAAATCGTAGATGCAGCTATTAATGCTTCTAATCTTTGGAATGAATGCAAATTACTTCGCCTATCCAAAAATATGAGACTACAATCTTCACAAAATCCAGATGAACAAGAGAAAATTAAGTTGTTTTCAAAATGGTTATTACAAGTGGGAGATGGAGAAATTGGATTACCCCATGATGGTGTTACTGACATTACAATACCGTCAGATTTATTGCTACATGATGATAGCAATCCAATTAGATGCATAGTTGAATCTACATACCCGGGTTTAGTTGAACATTTTGTCGATCAAGATTACCTTAATAATAGGACCATTCTAACTCCTATTACTGAAAATGTTGACACACTAAATGAATACATTTGTTCTTTGTTGCCTGGTGATCCGATGGAGTACTTTAGTTATGACTCTATAAGTCGTACAAATAAGGCAAATGGAAGTCTTGAGGATTTGTACGACACAGAATATCTAAATGCAATCAAGTGCTCAGGGATACCTCATCATAAATTGATCTTGAAAGTTGGTGTACCAGTGATGTTAATAAGGAATATAGATCAAGCAGCAGGGTTGTGTAATGGTACAAGGCTATAGGTAACAAAGCTTGGCAAGAACGTCATCAGGGCAAAGGCATTGAATGGCATAAATATTGGAGAAGAGATTTTGATACACAGGATGGATATGAACCTATCTGAATCTAAACTACCTTTCAATATGACGAGGAGGCAATTTCCCATCATAGTATCATTTGCAATGACAATAAACAAAAGCCAAGGTCAATCCATGTCCAATGTAGGTGTTTACCTTCCTACTCCAGTATTTTCACATGGACAATTATATGTTGCTCTATCTAGAGTGAAGACTTCCAATGGTTTGCGATTACTTATATTGGATGAATTCAAGAAATCCAGTTGTACCACAACAAATGTTGTTTACAGAGAAGTATTTCAAAATCTTCTTTAAAACAATAGAATGTTTTTTTCAATCATATAATAATCACATAGTATTATATGTTTATCATTATGACTCATCCACAATTACACTTATCCGTGCAACGCACGTGGAGAAAGTCTTGTTAATTTAATAAATTTAATAAATATTAGTTTTTAATATGATTAAGGGCCAATTTTGTCTCCAAATCCCAGAAATTTTTCAACGCACAATTTTGCCCCGAGAGTGGGGAGCAATTTTGCCTTAGCCATTAACCCAATTAAGTTTGACTGTTAGTTAACCAAATATGTTCACCTGACAGTCTACATGTCATTGTCGTCATCTGCGTCATTTTTGTTAAGGTGCAAATTTGCCCCAAAAATCTCTGTGCCTACTTTATTTTTTTCAAAGTTAGATTTTGAGGTAAATTTGTACTTTAACAAAAATAATATGGATAACATGTAGACTATCAACTTAACATATTTGTCAACTAACCGTCAAAATTAATTGGGATAACGGTGAAGGCAAAATTGCTCCTTTTTTACACTTTCAAAGCAAAATTGCTACTCAGACTTCCGGAACAAAATTGTCTCATAACCCTATTTAATATCATAATACAAAAAATAAATTTTGCACCTAATTTCTCAAAAATGCAGCATGTCCATGGGATAAAGTCAAATAAAAGAGTACCTGATGTGACGAACTTTCAGCAATATCCAAATGATGTTTAGTGCTGCTTTGATCAGATTCCCAAACCTCGCTTTTTAGTTGGTCTAAAATCAACCCGATATACCCAAAGAAAAAGGAACGTAAAAAAAATTATACTTCTTATATACTGATGGCATAGATTACACACACCCTCATAATAATTGAATTAAATTACCACTTTTAGGCCTATTTATAAGAAACAGATATAATTAAAATTTAACTATCCAAAGATAATAAATAAGAAGATGAGTTTTAGAGTGGTAGAATCAATGGACATAGGAACGTACCGTGGGTTTGGTGCAAGTATTTTATTGTCTCGTTCAGGTCTCCTAGCCAACATTGTGTAATATATGTCACATGAACTTGTTTCAATTTTGGAGTGCTGAGAGGCTGCTTCACAAATGTGTTCATGTTTGGAATGTTCTCCACTCTAACCATCTTTAACTCGGGCCATTCACCAAAACGAACGTCTTCTTCACAGAAACTGGTAAGTCTTGGTAGATGTTTGAGTACAAGTTTCTCCAACTTCTTGAACACGACCACTTGTAATCCTGTTTCTCTTACACCTTGAAGAACATGAACCATATCTACACAACCATATAATGCTAGCAATTTCAAAGAGCAGCCACTGAAATGGAGAATAACTTTTTGAAGCTTCCGCAATTGATGATTTTAAGTGATGTCAGATTTTCGAACACCGGAATCTTAGGTTCTTGAGTCCATAGTTGCGGATTAGAGAATAACTTTTTGAAGCTTCCGCAATTGATGATTTTAAGTAATGTCAGCTTTTCGAACACTGGAATCTTAGGTTCTCGAGTCCATAGTTGCTGATTAGGTAAACCCATCAACTCCAGTGATTCTAATTGAGGCGGTATTTTCATTTCGTCCTCAAATAACACAAGTGCCGAATGCTGCAGTAGAATATTTAAATTGTAAATATAACACTGCTTTCATCACAACAATTAAAAGATCGCGGGAAATATTTTAAGAAAACACATTTACCTTGTTCAACGAGTTGTCTACTTGAGCGCGAACGTTCTTTGGCCATGTCACAAGAGTAGGACAGTTGACTATTCTAAGCTTTTGGAGTGATTGAAATTCACACGTCTCCAAGGACAAGAATGAAAGCTTTGGTAGATTTTCAAGAACGATATATTCTATATGACGAATAGTTTTCTTGTCCATTTTTTGTTGTTCTGGGTCAATACAAATCTCTTCCATAATGTTACAGTTAGATATCTTTATTTCTCTCATATTGAAACAGTTAGAGGGTAGTACCACGCTTCCAAGAGAATTACAATTCCTCACTACCAGTTTCTCCAAGTTTTCTGACTTTGCAATCCACATATACCTCAATTTGCTAAAGGAATCCACTTCCACATCTTTTAGATCGCATAATGGAATACGATAATCCAGGCCCTGCCATATATCCTCCAACATTTCCAAGCCTGCCAGCTTCAACTCCTGCAATTTAGGGCATGCATGCAGTGAAAAAGAGCTTAAAAATTTGGGACAGTTTTCTATCCTCAAACTCAGCAGTTCAGGAAATTTGAAATTGCAAAGCCCTGAGTTGAGCTTGATCAAGTTTGGGAGGCTTGCGAGTTGAAAATCTTGTAAATTACGAAATGAGCTGTCCTGCATCTCCGTGTCATCCTCTATGACTTGTTCTATCATCTCGCACAACTCTATCTTCAATGCCTTCAAAAGAACAAGTTCTTCCACTAAAGCAGTCGAAAGTGGACTCTTGCGTAAGCCACACTCAATGATTTCTAATTTAACTAGTCTTCCAAATCCCATAATCCCCCTTGGATCCTTGTTCCATATGCAATTCAAATTGTGTAAATAAAGCAATTGCATTGTGTTTAAAATGGGGAATTTCGGATCTCTTCGTTCTCCAGCAACGAAATCTGTAAGATCAAAAACCTGTTTCAGACTTTTGCACCTTTCGACAGTTAGTACCTCAAGCTTATACGACCGGGGAAGCAAAATGGACAAAAATTTATTCAGCTCGTTGCCACCCTGTAAGGCCTCTATAGTTTTCAGTTGCGTGAAAGATGATTCTTGAAGCTCCATTTCCATATATTCCTTCAACCTCTTCGAGTCTTCGATTATTAAATCTTCAAGTTTCGAGAGTTCATCCTGTCAAAAGATACCGTAGTTGGTAAATTTACATTCACATGATATGACCCCACACTATTCTTGAGAAGCATAAAGGAAGAGAGTACTTGCAGTTAACTCAGAGATAACCAATGTCGCTCTCTTTATTCCCAGATTCCCATGGTGGGCAATTTGATACAGTGACATTATTCAAAAGAGGTCTGTCAACCGTTCCCAACATTAACTCTTGAATGTTGGAACACTGAGCAACTTGTACCGTTTCTAATGCAAGCCATCTAACACTAGCACTATCCTGGCCGGAACCAGTAAATTTAGGCAATTGGTCAAGAATTAGACTGGTCAAGTGGGCATTGGAATACACAAGATGATTTCTTGTTCATCATAAGGTTTCGAAACCTGGACCAATCATCAGATCGGTCAGAGTATTGGGTTAAGGATTAGTGAGTCGGGCAGAAGTCAAACTGGAACTGGAGTTAAACCGACGAAAAATGAAAATTTTAGAGTTATTAATATAAAATTCTAAAGAAATTTTTTAAAATAAATGATTTTTTTCAAAAAAAAAAAAAGTCAACCGGTTTAACTCTTGCCAATTCCCAGCCTGTCCAGGTCTGGGTCTAAGAACCCGACAACATCTCCCACAAGTTATATATATATATATATATCAAGTTGGCTTCATGCTCATGCCCTGCACCCAAACTTGTATCAGATAACGTTTAGATCTCTTGCATTCTGCAAATGTCGGTCCCGACAAATTCACTGCCAGATGTGCCCACACTGTTGAATCTCCTCAAGAAGACCTTACATTCGAAGATGTTTCATCAGCCAAAGATGTGAAGAAGATGATCAACCAGTTGTATCGCTATTACGAAATTAAATCCTCTGAATTCCGTTCTATCCCTAATGAGCTCGCTCAAACAAACGAATCTCTGCCCCTACTAGCAGCTGAGGCTGATCAGAACGATTTCAAAGCTTTACCTGAAAAGGAACGGAATATTATAGAAAAAGGAGAACCTAATGAGCATCCACTCGTGAAATGTCTTCGGATGAGTTATGAATTTCTCCACCGACAACTTAAGAATGACCCGAAAATTTGCTTGTTTCTGGCAATTTTCCCTGAACATGCTATACTGAGAAAAAGGTTCCTTATTTATCGGTGGATTGGGGAAGGGTTGGTCCAGGACGAGGAACAAGGCGAAAAAGCATTTGAACAACTTTTGGATCTTGAATTTCTCATACCCTATCGTACTGACAAGCGCCCAATAGTCAGTAAATTTCAAATTTTCCCTTGGGCCCGTTACATGTTGATCTCAGAGGCCAACAAAGAGAAGCTCTAGAGCTTGCAGGGCCGGATACCACAGTTTGATCCTTCCCATTCTGGGCGTGCTTGTTTGATCGCTGGTCAAACTAAGTTGGCAAGTCAAAGTGAATCCATGGACACTTTGAGGACCATTTTTAATGTGAACGAGAGCGATCTTGATTTTCAACACCAATGGCTCGCTAAACTGAAGGATTTGGTGGTGCTTCAGTTTGGTCGTTGGCAGGTTTCTCCCACCCATCACATTTAAGTTCGAGATGAATCGTTCCTAACAGGTTTGAAGATCCAGAAACTTCTCAAGTACCTCAGCCTCCGTGGGATTTCGAGAATCAGTGCACTTCCAGAATCCATCAAAGAACTTGTCAGCCTTGAAATTCTGGACCTCAAGGCTTGTCATAATCTAGAGACGCTGCTTCATGTTATTGCATCATTGAGAAAGCTCACTCATTTAGATGTATCAGAATGTTACTTGCTGGACAGCATGCCAAAGGGGCTCGACAAGCTCACTTCACTCCAAGTGCTCAAGGGATTCATAATAGGCAGTTCGCTGAAGACTCCCATCAGAATAAAGCATCTTCAGAAAAGTCTCAAGCGATTAAGTATAAATATAGGGAGTGAAGCTACCATCCAGAAAGATTTTAAAAAGCTCGAGTGTCTGAAAATATCCTGGGGTAAAGCAGTTGAAGAAGAGCACTCTGTGTCTTTCCCAGAAAGCTTACAAAAACTGGATCTTGAAGGCATTCCTCACAAGACGAAGCCAGAATGGTTAAGGCCCAGCAAACTGGGGAACCTGGAGACTCTATGCATTAACGGAGGAAAGCTGAAGGATTTATTAGTTGAGGGAGAGCAGTGGAATAATGTGAAATATTTGGTGCTCCAGTATACCAATATGGAGCGGATTACGAAAGAAACTCTCGAGTCAGCGTTTCCTTCACTCCAATACGTGAAGAAAGTTGAGTGGGTAAAGAAAGGCGAAAAAGAACATGTCCAGTATGAGTGGAACAAGGGATGATAATGCTCCTCTGGTTTATTTTGCTGTTTGCCTTTTCACTTTGTTGTATTTTCTTTCTGTTGCTAAAATCCTTTTTCTTTTTTTTTCGTCCATGGATATCTAATCGAGATATAAGATGATTTCCATGACCAAAGGAATTTATAAACTTTATGTTAATATAAAATATTTTAAAAAGTTAATTTACCACCTAACTTTTATATTTATTAATATTTTTTTAATTCATACTCCTTTAACAAATACCTAGAAGGATGATGTCCGAGGGGCTAAGAGTAGATATAAGCAAACTAAACTCAAATTATTCAAATTGAATATCAATAGTATAGATTTATTTAGGAAAATAATCAATAATACAATTTTTACTGAATGTTCTGATCCCTCAAGTCAAACACAATTATTTACTCAACAATTATAAAAAGAATAAATTTTTAGAAATAATTATATTCCTGAAATTTGAAAATTAAAAATTAAAAAAAAAATTATGTGTACGATTATATGAACAAATATGTATTTTAATAAAGGAGAGACGTTTAATATATACTACTTAAGGCTGGTTTTTTCCATGCAAACCTTGGGAATTTTGGGTTTTAAATTATTCACTATTTTTTGGCCATAATAAAAGAGTCTGTTGACCTTTTTCTTAAAGAGATTAAGAAAATTAAATAGGTTATTGTGACGGGGGATGGGAGCAAATCGCTCTTGTTTGATACATGTCGTTTGGCCAAAATATTAGACAAGTTACCAAATGAAGATAAGGAATGGGAAATCGTAGCTTGTGTTTGGGTGGAATTGTTGTCATACGCTGTATGTCATTGCCGGCCAACGGGACACGTTCAGTTACTGAGCAAAGGTGGCGAACTCATTTCCTTTGTTTGGCTGCTGATGGTTCAATTGGGGTTAGGTACTCAATTCCAAATAAAGGACGGCGACACAATGGTCAAACTCATTGTAGGTAAGTTGCTCAACCAATCCACGAAGCAAGCCGATAATAGTGAAACTTGAAAGTACTTTTATTTATGAGAAATGGGAGGGCAAGAGAGAGATGTTATATTAGGCAACCAAGTAGAGCATTCTGTTATGAATAAATTAATTATGTGGATGTCCATTAATCTGAGAAGAAACTTCCTCCTATTACAAGCCAACAAGAAGCTTTATTTCCAAGTCAACAAGAAGTTTCCTTAGCTTTTTTTACAAGTCAAGAGGAAGCTTCCTCTTTCGGCTTCTCTAAGGAAGCTTCCTCCTTATGGTTTTTCTTACTCTTAGCTTCATCTTCAAGTTTTCCTGAAAGTTTATAAATAGAGGTCTTATGTAAACATTGGAATACACTTGAATGAGAACTTCTCTCTACTCTCTCTCTCTCTAGATTCTCTCTTATTATTATTCTTTACTTTCCATTAGTTTTATAATACGTTATCAGCACGAAGACTCTACCAAGGTAAGATTTTATCACCATCTCCTTTACTATATGTTTATTTTATCTATCTGGGATAATCTTAACCATGATATGGAATTAAAGATATACTTTTACCAATTATTTTAAATATCGGGTTCCATGGTTAAGATTTGAGATTATCTACTATTTTACTACAGTAAATAGTAATTTACTATTTATAGTAAATTTACCCTTTTTCCAGTAATTTTACATTTTATTCATTTGACTCCTACATGGAAGTCTAGATTTAATCTTTCAATAATTTTATCTTATTTACTATTTACTGTGAATAGTAATTTCTACTATTCACGGTAATTTTACATTTTGTTCATTTTACTTCTACATGGAAGGTTTTACCTCCTACATAGATATCTAGACTTGATATTTACTTTTTGCTGATATTGTCATTTTATTTTTACTGTTGATAACATAACATTTACTTTTATTGTTATTAACATTTAATGTTATGTTATATGGCCAGAGGCCATATACTTATATTTTCTTATTCTGAAATTATATGACCAGAAGTCATATTGTTTTTATGACCAAAAGTCATATTGTTTTTATGGCCAGAAGCCATATAAATTTAATTTTCTTATTATGAGATATATGTGGCCTGAAGCCATAATGTTTTAATCATAATTATTGTCTTTAATATTTTATTGTTATTATTATTCGTATTTTTAATTCATGTTTATTTTCTTTAATTAGTTTGAATCATGTCAAACTTTTCAAAAATTGAGTTTGCAGTTCTTGACATCACCGGAAAGAACTATTTATCCTAGATGTTGGATGCGGAAATCCATCTGAATGCCCATGAGCTAGAAAACACAATTAAAGAAGGGAATGGGGAATCCAATCAAAAAAAGACCAAATCCATGATTTTGCTACGCCAACATTTGCATGATGATCTAAATGTTGAATATTTGACTATAAAAGATCCACTTATTCTTTGGAACAATTTGAAGGAAAGATATGACCACCAGAAGATGGTCATTCTGCCAAAAGCTCGATATAACTGGATTCATTTACGTTTACAAGATTTTAAATCTGTAAGTGAATACAACTCAGCTATATTCAGGATTACTTCTCAGCTGAAATTATGTGGAGAGAATATTACTGATGAAGACATGCTAGAAAAAACATTCTCCACATTTCATACATCTAACTTGCTCCTACAGCAGCAATACCGTGAGAAGGGTTTTAAAAGATATGCAGAATTAATATCTTGTCTCTTAGTAGCTGAAAAAAATAATGAGCTTTTATTAAAAAATCATGAATCACGTCCAACAGGTTCAACTCCATTCCCAGAAGTGAATGTAGTAACTAATGAATTTTCAAGTGGCCGAGGACGTGGACATAAAGGTGGCTACAATCGTGGGCGTGGGCGTGGGCGTGGGCGTGGTCGTGGTCGTGGTCCAAATCATGGTGGATCAAATTCCCGCCCTAAATCGGGAAAGTTTGATAAGAACCCCAGAAGGGAAACAAGTGGAAATAACAAACATGCTGAAAATGCATGTTATCGTTGTGATGTCAAAGATCATTGGTCATGTACCTGCCGTACACCAAGACATCTGGTTGACATTTATCAAGAATCATTGAAAAATAATGGTAAAGGACCAAAAATTGAAGTAAATCATGTGGATAAGGCTGAGGATTCTAGAAAAAAGATGTTGAGATGACTCATTTTGATATTGCTGATTACTTAGTATAAATTATTTTTCATGATTAATGGTTATGTTTTAATATGTTGAAACTTTCTTCTTTTATATGTATTTCTTTTAATTATGTTTTATTTTTATTTTTATTTTCATGTATCTTTAATGAAGATGAATCTTGTTGGCAACAATCGTGAAGATTTGTGTCTCGTTGATAGCGCAACAACACACACCATATTAAAAAATGACAAATATTTTTCTTCATTGGTAATGTGAGAAGCCAATGTTTAGACTATATTTGGTAGTATAAATTTGATCGAAGGCTCTAAAAGAGCTAATATTTTATTACCTGAAGGAACAAAATTATGCATTGAAAATGCATTTTATTCTACCAAATCAAAAAGGAACTTGTTGAGTTTCAAAAATATCCGCAAAAATGGATATCATATAGAAACAACAACTAAAGATAATCAAGAATGTCTTGCTATCACAAATATAATTTCTGGTTGGAAATGCATATTAGAAAATTTTTCTGCTTTTTCTTCTGGTTTGTATTATACATTTATAAGTACAATTGAAATACATGCTATTGTAAACTAGAAGTTTGCTAATACAGACCATAATTTTGTCGATGCAAACCAGCAGTTTGCCAATGAAAACCAGAAGTTTACTCATGAATTTAATGTTTGGCATGACCGGTTAGGCCATCATGGGTCAACTATGATGCGACAAATAATTGAAAATTCATGTGGACATACCCTGAAGTGTAAGCAAATACCACAGTCCCATGATTTCTTATGTGATGCATATTCTAAGGGAAAGTTGATTATTCGACTCTCACCAAGCAAAGTAGGAGGTGAATCTCTTACATTTTTAGAAAGGATACAGGGAGACATTTGTGGACCAATACATCCACCATGTGGACCATTTAGATATTTTATGGTCTTAATTGACACATCAACCAAATGGTCACATGTCTACTTATTATCTTCTCGTAACTTGGCGTTTGCAAGATTACTTGCTCAATTGATTCGATTAAGAGCACATTACCCTGATTATCCTATCAAGAAAATACGTCTTGATAATGCTAGTGAATTTACTTCACAAGATTTTAATGAATATTGTATGTCCCTTGGAATTGATGTTGAACATCATGTAGCTCATGTTCATACGCAAAATAGACTTGCAGAATCTTTGATTAAACGATTGCAATTTATTACAAGACCTTTACTTATGAGATGCAATTTACCGATTTCTGCTTGGGGCCATGCCATTTTGCATGCTGCAATGTTAATTTGCATCAGGCCTACTAGTTACCTAAAGGTTTCACCCTTACAAATGGTTTTTGGTCAAGAACCTAATATTTCCCATATAAGAATTTTTGGATGTGCATTATATGTGCCAGTAGCACCACCACAACGCACTAAAATGGGTCCTCAAAGGAGGATGGGAATATATGTTGGGTATGAATCTCCTTCAATCATAAAATATTTAGAACCATCTAGAGGAGATTTATTTATTGCACGATTTGCTGATTGTCACTTTGATGAATCAGTCTTCCCAACATTAGGGGGGAGAATAAGCAGCTGGGTAAAGAGATTGGCTGGAATGAATTATCATTGGCTCATTTTGATCCTCGTACAAAACAATGTGAACTAGAAGTTCAAAAGATAATTCATTTGGAAGATTTAGCTAATCAAATGCCAGAAGCATTCACTGACCCAAAGAGAGTGACAAAGTCACATGTTCCAGCTGCAAATGCTCCTATTCGAATTGATATCCCTGAAGGAAAACCTATTGTGAATGAATCTAAAGCACGCCTGAAACGTGGCAGACCCATCGGTTCTAAAGATAAAAATCCTCGAAGGAGAAAAGAAGCTAAAAATATAGATGGTCAAGTTGAAGATAATCAAGAAAAGTCAGTAGCTCCAGCAGAGCCATCTCTTGAAGAGTTATCTCCAGAAGAGAATGTTGCAGTCCCAGAAGAGACTCAGGTACCTGGAATGTATGAAAATAATGAAATCTCAATTAATTATGTTATGAATGGTATCCGATGGGATCGAAATGAAGTCAACGTTGACGACATCTTTGCTAATCATATAGCATATGATGTAATGAATAATAAAGAGGATCATGAGCCTAAATCTATTAGAGAGTCTCAACAGCGAAAAGATTGGCTCCTATGGAAAGATGTTGTTAATGCATAATTGAAATCATTGGAAAAACGAAAAGTATTTGGACCTGTAGTCCGAATACCTGAAGATGTAAAGCCAGTTGGATACAAATGGGTTTTTGTAAGAAAAAGAAATGAAAAGGGTGAAATTGCAAGATATAAGGCACGTCTTATAGCCCAAGGATTTACACAAAGACCCGGCATTGATTATGAAGAAACATATTCACCAGTAGTGGATGCGACTACTTTTCGTTATTTGATTAGCCTAGCAGTAAATGAAGGGCTTAATTTACATCTGATGGATGTAGTGATTGCATATTTATATGGATCATTTGATAGTGATATTTATATGAAAGTTCCTGAAGGACTAAAGGTGCCAGAAGCATCTAATTCAAATTCTCGGGAACAATACTCGATCAAATTAAATAAGTCCCTATATGGTTTAAAACAATCAGAGTGCATGTGGTATAATTGTCTTAAGGAATATTTGTTGAAAGAAAGGTATAAAAATGACCCAATATGCCCATGCATTTTTATGAAAGGATCGAGAAATGAATTTGTTATAATTGTTGTTTATGTCGATGATATCAACATCATTGGAACTCCTGAAGAGCTTTCAAAAGCAATTAATTACTTGAAAAAAGAATTTGAAATGAAAGATTTGGGCAGGACAAAATTTTGCTTTGGACTACAAATCGAGTACCTAAAGGATGGGATCTTTGTATATCAAGAAACTTATACAAAGAAGATTCTAGAACGATTTTATATAGATAAATCACATCCATTTTGTATTCCAATGGTAGTAAGGTCTTTGGATAAGGATCAAGATCCATTTCGACCTCAAATAATTAATGACAAAGGTGTAGAAGAACTACTTGGTCCAGAAGTACCATACCTAAGTGCTATTGGGGCACTAATGTATCTTGTTAATCATACCCGACCTGATGTATCGTTTGTTGCTAATTTATTAGCAAGATATAGTTCTGCACCAACATAGAAGCATTGGAATGGTGTAAAGCAAATTCTTCGTTATCTCAGATGTACAATGGATATGGGATTATACTACTCAAATGTATCGAAGTATGAACTGATTGGTTATGCAGATGCTGGATTTATGTCTGATCCACATGATGGAAAATCACAAACAAACTATCTATTTACATGTGGAGGTGCAGCAATTTCATGGAGATCTATGAAACAAACTATAACAGCCACTTCAGCTAATCATGCAGAAATTCTAGCAATGCATGAAGCAAGTCAGGAATGTGTGTGGTTGAGATTAGTAATTCATCATATACGAACTACTTGTCATTTATCTTCTGATAAAATGGTTCCAACAGTTCTATATGAGGATAATGTTGCATGTATTGCTCAACTCAAGGAGAGTTATATCAAGGGTGATAGAACGAAGCATATTTCACCAAAATTCTTCTATACTCGTGATCTTCAACAAAATGGTGAAATAGATATCCAGAAAATCAGTTCAAGTGAAAATCTAGTAGATTTATTTACTAAATCTCTTCCATGTACAACCTTTGAAAAGCTTGTCCGCGGTATTGGTCTCAAAAGACTCAAAGATCTCAACTGATGTTATGAAAAGGGGGAGTCGATACATGTTATACTCTTTTTCCCTTATCTAAGTTTTATCCCACTGGGTTTTCCTAGAAAAGTTTTTAATGAGGTAGCACTCAACAGTGTATCAATGAATGATGTACTCTTTTCTTTGGCTAGGTTTTTATCCCACTGGGTTTTTCCTAGTTAAAGTTTTTAATGAGGCACATTCATAATGGACATCCAAGGAGGAGTGTTATGAATAAATTAATTATGTGGATGTCCATTAACCTGAGAAGAAACTTCCTCCTATTACAAGCCAACAAGAAGCTTTATTTCCAAGTCAACAAGAAGTTTCCTTAGCTTTTTCTACAAGTCAAGAGGAAGCTTCCTCTTTCGGCTTCTCTAAGGAAGCTTCCCTCTTTCGGCTTCTCTAAGAAAGCTTCCTCCTTATGGTTTTTCTTACTCTTAACTTCATCTTCAAGTTTTCCTGAAAGTTTATAAATAGAGGTCTTATGTAAACATTGGAATACACTTGAATGAGAACTTCTCTCTACTCTCTCTCTCTCTAGATTCTCTCTTATTATTATTCTTTACTTTCCATTAGTTTTATAATACATTCCTATTATTGTTGTTCTTTTTTTTTTTTACCTCGTGTGTCTTCTTTGTGATGGCTTAATGTAATTCCGTCTCTACTACTTCATCTCAAACTTGCCCTTTTCTTATACTTGTAGGGAGAATGACATTTAGATCCCAACTATAGAAAATAATTCATTAACAAGTCTCATAAGTTGTTAATGCTAACTGTTGCATTTGTTAATCCCATGTTCACTTGTTAATAAAGACTTTTCTGACATTATTTCTCCTAATTGGGGCCTCAAAGTCATTCTCCCCTACTTTTATTGTATGAAGTAAAAAAGAAATATTTCCAAACTAACAGCTTGACTTTAGGCCTAAAGAAGAGAGGTAGATTCAGATAGGAAATCACACAAAAGAATGTTGAACATAATTACATGTAGGATGTAGCACCCAATGTTATAGAAAGATGTATGCATATATTACTAGTTGCAACTCGCAACAGACAACATGTGTATACCATGGTTTCTTGTCTTCAGCTTTATATAAACTTTCTCGACCTAAACTCCCCCAAGAACCAAAATTTCCGAAACTACTCTAACCACAAGAGAACAAGCCTTGATAACTTTAGCAGGCACGTAAAGCCAATCTAATATTTGTGAATTTCCTTCTTCCCATTGTGCGGGTTATGTTTCCGTTTATTTTCTCCATCCATATCCCATATCCTTTCAGGATATCTTGCATATTGATTCATTATGAACTAGTGGCTAGTTGCTAGAGCAGTTACCAGGAGACCAAGGACAAGGAATGGCTGCGCGCTGGCCTGAAAACATAATTCTAACCGCTTCAATCATGTAAATTTAAAACATGGAGCAAGGAAAGATGAAAGAGATGAACACCAAAAAAGAGAATGAAATGAATTGTATCTAATATTTGCTTCTCTTATCCAAACTGAGTAGGTATATATTACTCCTCCGGTGCTTATATATTACATATTTACCTAATTTGATTAGATTAAGTTAGTTAAATTAGTTAATATAACATGTTTTTTTTTTCTAAAATGCCCTAATTATAATTATCTGCTTTAATTCCCTCATTTCCTCTCTTCATTGATTATTGTTGAGGTAGCATCAATAGAATTAAATTAGGAAAATATTGACAAATATAAAAACTATATCGTACATTTAAGATCAAGATCAACTCCCCAAATATGTCTTATATTAAGGACCAAAAGGAGTAGCAAGGAAGTATTATATATATGAACATATACGTGTGCATACTAGCCTGGAAAAGAAAGCATGTCAATAAAATCAATATTAAGATCTTATGTTATTCATCTCTTTGTTATAGAAGGGTAGGTAAATTTGAAGGAGACTACAAATATATTTAGGTTTCACAATTCATTTCCTCTACAATAAAGTCGACAGGAAACTCTACTATCTTGTCCATTCAAAGAACACCACATTCTATCCACTGCAAGCTTAGTTCTTAAGAAGTCCAATAGAGAATATATACCTGATATTTAACATCATATTTTACAGGGTCTTTCAGGAAGTACTGAAACTGCAAGAACACGAGAACCAATAAGATGCCAACATAAACTTGGCTGAATAGGACAACAAAAGCGTGTATTCTTCAGCTATTTTACATCATATATTACAGACAATTTTCTTTTCTCAATCCGTGGTAGATGTAAAAAATATAGATGATGCACCCAAAAAAAAAAACCTTTTAAGGAAATTTTCATGTATTTAATGTTTAATTGTATCAGAATCTCATGAACAAAATTCCGATTACTAAGCAAACTGGCTACATGTGCCAAACACCACCGAAGGAAAGAAAAATGTTCGCACTTTGATCGTGCTTTACCTGAAAAATGACTTGCGGAGTTATCAAGGCAAGTAAAGCCAATGCGTAGTATGGTTTACCTGCTCCAAGAAGATATCCTGAAAAAATAAATGTGAATAAAACTCCTTGCATAAAAACAGAATCAGACTTCCTATTCTGGTTCAGGTTAAGCTGACTAGTATATGTCGTAAATACAGTATTAATAGCCATTTTGAAGAAAATATTAGAGAACAAACCACAAAACAATACGTAGTGGATTAAAATGTACCGGCAACAGATAGCTGTGTAATGTCTATGGCACCAACACATATCCATTTAGCAGTTTCAGTGCCAAATGCAACTGGAAGTGACTATTGGAAGAATAGAAATGTCAGGCGGTGGCAGTTACTTCAGTTAATGTGCAAGATCAGATATTCTTGAACAACAAAGATTTGCAATTACAAAAATCAAAAGATAGGATAATAGAACAACCTGAAGTCCTAGAGCTCTATCCCCTTCAACACTTTTGAAGTCATTGACAATGGCAATTCCCAACTGACATGTATAAGGTAACAATATTACAGACCTTTTCAAAAAACTTAGCATGCGATAGAGGTACCGAATATAACAAGCTGCTCAATTATGCCTATTACATACCCCAGCTATGCTGTATAGCAGTGTGAGAACAATAATATCAGGTGTAAGAGTTCCGAACAGTGCCTGGCCAGCCCACCTATCATTAGGAACTTGGTTACAAAACTTTAGACACATGGTGCGAGTCCAGACAGTAGACTTCAGATTTAAATTAAACAAAAAGATCAGGTTCCCAATTATTTTGGGTGAACAAAATGCCCCTCAGTTTTACCCACAGCTGATTTCTCACAATAAATGAAACCAAGAATAGAAAGTTTTTGGATTTTTAAGCAAACATTAATTATTGATACAAGAATACCCTCTATAGTCTTGTATGCATCATACAGATGGAATTTAACTACTATGCATAAGGATCAACTTTCCTGACAAAAAAATGGATGAATATCAAAGGGATAAGTCATGATTTAACTACTAAGTTTTTGGATCAATTTAAAAATGCATGTACATAACCAGCACTCCAGCAGAGTGCTTAAAATATGTTATGAAAAAGAATATAGCACCATGGTAAACTGATGTAACTTGCTCCAAGAGCGAAGTTTCCGATCCATCCATTTTGCTTTAGCTGCAGAGAGAAGGAAAATTTCGTCAAATGTTAAAAAAAAAAAAAAAAAAATTCCTGCAGCAGCGGGAAGTAGGATGGTTGAAATCAAGAAACAAACAAACTTCTTTAAACTGGAGAAACAAACTTTGAAAGAAATAATATTGGGAAAAATAATGAAAATATTTGAAATATAAAAATGAAGTACCTTCAAAGGAGGGGCAGAGTATATATATGACAGCAATGATCCACCAAGAGCAAGGTAAAAAACCACAGGGAAGTCATGCCCTGCCTATAAGAACAAGCATTAAAAAAACAATATTCATAGTAATTCACACTTTACAGGGAGATAAATGAACAATGAAACTGAAGCGTCAAATACAAACCCATATGTCCAACAAGCCAGCCAAGCCAAGGCCTCCTAATAACAGCACCCATATTTGAGTGATAACCTGAAGAATTGAAGGCAATGAAAATTTGAAAAACTGCAACAGGAAAGCATGCTTGAATCCCAGTTAAATAACTAACATACCTCATTCTCAGATATTGCCCCTGAAGGAATTGGTCGATAAGGCTCATTGATTGCATCAATTTCTCGATCATACCAATCATTCAGAGTCTAACAAATTAAAAAGGCAGAAAAATCAAGCTTATGTTAATTTGGCACTCATCCAACAAGGATCAACAAAACTCATCTTTCTCCAGAATAGTACCTGTGTGTATCCTGTAAGAAAGGGTCCAGACATCATCATGCACACAATTGATTTTGCAACATCCTCAAAATTCCAGTGGAAATTTCCTGTCATGTGAACAGATTGCTTCAGAACATTGACTACTTGGAGAAGTTGTTGTGAGGATACCCAATGCATCTGTGAATTTAGTGACTAAAGCACTAAATTGAGAACATTAAACCAAGGCTCACATAGGACTAAAGATTAATTGCACATCAGGATCATAAAGTTTTCCAGGCTTTCTCCTAAGAGGTTAAGATTTTGGGGGTGGGTTAGTACATGACAGATTTAAAGCCATGAGCACCTATTGAATCAGAGAAATCAAACACTCTGTTATTGTATTACATATCAGTGAGAGCTACAATATATTAGGCCAGAACAGAGCAATCATCAGTGAGCACTAATGAGAATATTACAATCAACCACAAACAAAATCATAATCATTCCTAAACTAGAGAAACTAGAATCAGGGGATATGATAGAGCTAGAATCATGGGATAGGAAATATTGGGCTGATTTCCAACACTCCCCTCAAGCTAGAGAGTATATGTCAATCATTCCCAACTTGCACTGAAACCCTTCAAATTTAGCTCTACCTAGTGGTTTTGTCATTACGTCCGTAATCTGATCTGTAGATCATATGTAGAACAGGTTTATGATACCTACTTCAACCTTTTCTTCAATAAAGTGTCTATCTATCTCAACATGTTTCGTTCGATCATAATAAACAAGATTCTTTGTCATTTCAGTGTTGGCTTTATTGTTACACTAGAGTTGCATGGATCCTTTACATGGAATTACGACCTCCGTCAATAACCTGATAACCCAAAGTCCTTCACATACTCCTTCGTTAACAGCTTTCAGTTCCACTTCTGCACTACTTATTGAAACACAATTTGTTTCTTGCTTCTCCATGTAACCAGATTTCCCCACACATAAGTGCAGCATCCTAAGGTTGACCTCTTATTCTCTCTATCTCTTGCATGGTCTGCATCAATGTGGATTTTAATGTTTTTGGCAGTTCCTTTCTTAAAGAAGATTCCTCTTTCATGATTAAGCTTTAGAAAGCTCAGAATTCTATATACAGCCCCCACGTGTTCTTCCTGTGGTGTGGCTGATGCATGAATTATCTTACTGTTGCAACTGCATAGGTGATATCTGGATCCGTGTAGGTTAAGTATATTAGCTTCCCTACAAGTCTTTTGTATTGTTTTGAGTTAACTGGGACACCATTTGGTTTGATCTCTAGATGACAACCTTCTTCCATCGGTGTTCCTTCAGGTTTTGCCCCTAACATTCTTGTTTCATGTAACAAATCTAAGGTATACTTCTGCTGGGATACGTTGATGCCCATTTTGGTTCCTGCCACTTCTATGCCCAAAAAGTATCTCATTCGACCGAGATCCTTCACCTGGAATTCATTTGACAGGTTCCTCTTTAGTTGGGCAATAGAATCTTCATCGTTCCCTGTAATAACTATGTCATCAACATAGATAATTAGGATAGTGACTCTTCTATTATTATGCTTGATAAACAATGTGTCATCTGTTTGCCCCTGTTTATACCCAAGTTTCTTTACCGCCTTGGTAAATTGTCCAAACCATGCCCTTGGAGATTGCTTCAGCCCATACAGAGACTTGTTGAGTTTGCAAACTAAGTTCTTTGGAGCTAGACTCCACCTAGAACCTTCATGTAAATCCCTTCCTCCAAGTCACCATCCATAAATGTATTCTTTACGTCCAGCTAATATAGTGACCAATCCAAGATAGCTGCAATTGACAATAGTACTTGGATTATATTGAATTTAGCTACCGATCGGCGCCATCCGATCACTCTGGGCGAGCAGTGTGCTCACACGCACCGTCATTGCTATGATTGGAGCACACCATCGTTCCCTATTTCTCTCTTTCTCTATCTCTCGTGTTTCTCTCTCTTTGCCATCTCTCACAATATATCTCACACGCACCGTCATTGCTATGATTGGAGCACACCGTCGTTCCCTGTCTCTCTCTCTCTCATGTTTCTCTCTCTTTGCCATCTCTCACAATATATCTCGCTCTCTCTGGCTTCAAATCATTGTCCAAAGCTCTAATACCATATTGAATCAGAGAAATCAAACACTCTCTGTTATTGTATTACATACCAATGAGAGCTACAATATACAGGGCCAAAATAGAGCAATCATCGGTGAGGAATAGTGAGATGATTACACTCAATCACAGACAAAATCATAATCTTTCCTAAACTAGAGAAATTAGAATCAAGGGATATGACAGAGCTAGAATCATGGGATAGGAAATATTGGGGTGATTTCCAACAGTACCATGACACAGTTGAAGCATAAATGTACACCAAGTAATGCATGGCTTTAAATGAGAAGGACAGTGGGGAAGAATTATATGGATAACTATTATTAAATCTATTATTTTAATAACAAAGCCATAATAAGCACAAAAAATTAAACATGCCTTAAATAATAAAATAAAAATATTTCTTCCTCATCAATCTGCATTAAAAAGTCTATGACCTTAAAGGCACTGCCTGTGTTAGGTATAACCATTCCAAGGCCTAGACCTAAAAGCTTAAGCTTCTCAAAGAACTAGTTCTTAAAGTCTTGTATAACAGCCTCTTCAACCATGCAATCAAAGGTTTGATCCTTACCATCCCCATTATTCTAATTAAACTAGAATTTCAGTACAAGGTTGCAATTTGTCGATGCTTTAAGCACAATCAGCTTCACATAAGAGGCTTATTAGAAGAGATAAATTCAATTCTTGGGTTGGTACTGCTCTTAAGAGCTTAATTTCTTTATGGGAGGGTTGGCTCTTGACACTTTTGGCAAAATAATACCCTCCTTTACTTCTATGGTTTTCTTCACACATTGCAAATAACAATATTAACTCAAACATTTGTTGGTTCAAATCCTCATTAGTCATCTTCTGACAATGCAGATTTTATGTATCATGGGCATCTCCTATCCCACAAAACAGAAAACCTTTAGCCTCCCATACCTAACTGGAAACATTTACATGATATAGTCTATGCATAGCATGAATTATTGAATTTTCTGGTTATGCTAAAGTTACACTTTGGCATAAGGGAAGTTAGCTATCAAATGTTACTTAAGAAAACTGATGTCCATCCAAGTAAACACAGTTCATAAATTAAAATTTAGGCCATAATTTACTAACGTAAGACCTAATATCAATGACTTCCTACTCAGACAGTTGATTTTTCTAAAGCTACTTCAATATACAAAGATGCTGAACATCAATTTCTTTTCTGTTTTGTTGTATACAATGATAATAGCACAAAAATTCTTTCCTCGAGAAGATTACTTTTATAGAAAAAGTAAATTCATAGCAAAGAGAGAAACACAAGGAAGGAGAGGAAGATATCCTCTTAAACAAGAAGAAGAGAAAAAATAAACAAAAGAAAACAAAACCAAGAGATAAGTCATGCAGCAAAGCTGTCCAATCTCTGCATATTTGACAGAGTTCCCTTTTATGGATTGTTATGCCTAAGGTTGATGAAGCCAACTAAAGAAACCCAAAAGGCAACAATTGGAACATGACAGTAAGAATTTTATACAAGTCAAGATTCAAGTCAATGTTTTGACATTATGTTTTGCTAAAAGAAATACCAGAAGCAGCAGCACCACAAACTACACCCCAAACCAATGGAGGCCAAGTAACAGGTTTTGTAAGTTGAAGACGAATCTTCCATATATTCTGCAAAAAATATTAAATAATGTAATGTGAGCACACATGTTCTGGGTGGTGCAAAATCATCTTTTTTAATTCATAATTTACAGTGTAAAAAATCAATAGACTAGAGATGCCAAGAAGTGACATGGAACTGATTAACTAGAAGCCACAATCATACTTAATTTGTTTGTCTCAGAGTGTAAATTCCATTAGTAACAAAATTGCTTCATACAACATTGCCAAAAATGTTATGCATTTCAAAACAAAAACATACTGAAGAACAACTGACTAGTTATGTCAGCCACACAATCAAGCCAAAGTGTTTAAAATCTTATCTCCAGATTTAAAAAGAAAAAATGCGCCAATAACAGCATGGGGGCTATACGAACTAGCATATGTCCATTAAACATCCACATCAATCTATTCGCAAAGTAACACGCAGGTTGCCATATTAAAACCAATGAAGTAACACCATAGTGCAATTCTTCAGTCAGTCTCATTTGTCCTCGTATAAAGTAAGAATAAAATGCAGAATATTCTCCACATTCTCATATCTTCCATAGTTCTGTCTTGTCTTTCCAGTAAGCAACATAACCTGCTATCACCTTTAATTTTCATTTCTCCCAAAATCAGTCATTTCTTCCAAAGTTCAAAAGAGATTTCTACAGACGAATCAATAGGTAATGAATCACAAGGTGGCAAAGTAGCATAACCAAACTACAGACAAGTGGTTTAAATAAAAAATGTTCCATACATAAAACTTAGATATTTCCATTACGACAACAGAACATAAAGCTTATTATAACGAATGTGCCTACTCATATAAAACGCCCCGATAAAAAAAATAAAAAATACAAAAGCACTAGCTTTGATATGATCGAACTATATACATTGGAGAAGATTAAAAAAAACGGACTCACTGTTTCTTGGGAAGCTCCTTTAATACCAAGAAGCTGATTGAAGCTCGAACCATTTTTAGCCGGCGCCTTATCTGGTGCTTGAGATTTAACTACTCACACCAACCAAAAGATTAAAGTTATCTTGAATTCTGAAACTACCGCAACTAAAACAAATTACTGGCACAAGAAAGCTTAATTCACCTTCGTTTGCCTCAGTTTCCGCTGCTCTAATCTGCAATCTCCTCGCTGCAATGATAAGAAACCAATTATCAAAAACCCAATAAAACAACACAGAGAAACAGCTCAAAGGCAGAAACTCCAGGAGGCGTTTCATAGCTGAGAAAGTCGACAAAACCACAACTAACACATTTATAGAAGAATACAAAAAGGGGGCTCAGAGGGGTGTTCTAGCATCCAATAGCTAACTCTCCCAGCAATTAAACGAGCTCCACTGAGTCAACGTACTTGTGAATGAGAAGGAACTTGGGGTGTGAAATGGTCGGGCTTGGACTCTATGGGTTCTGGTGCTTGAAAACGTTCTGGGCGATACCGAAACCATGTTGAGTAAGGAAGCCATTGAAGATGAAGATATGATGCGCAAGTGGAGCTCCAGTCAGTCACTAGGAGAGAAGGAAAAACCCACTGGCCGGCCTCGTTTGACAGGGAGACAAATGGTATTGGCTATTTCGCGTAGTGATAAACTTTTTTAAGTAAAAAAATATTTATTGTCACGTAGTGGAGGAGATTGTAATATTGTTTAGTAAATAAACTAAATAAATTCATGAGCAAAAAAATAAACTAAATAAATAAAGGCTCTTTACCAAATTGAGATTATCTGTTTTTATTTCTTTCTATTTTATATATATATATAAAAATTTAGAAGATAAGAGTTGGGTCCACCAACGATGTAAAAATAAAACGTCTAAACCTGCTCCACATGAGAATACAGAACTAAGAATATATGTGTCTCCGCATCAACATGTGTTACCCCTACTTTCTAAGTTTTAACATGTCTCCCCCAACATCACAATGATGTTCGGATTCAACCCCTCTCCATTTTTTAGAGTTTCTAAATCCAATGAGGGTTGTCTTTATTTCTGCTGTGTCTCTTTCTTGAATTTTTTTTTTTTAATTTTGTATAATCTTTTTTGAGTTTATAGAATACAGTTTTCACTTTAAAAAAACACGAAGAAGGCCCAGACTTAAGGAGCATTTTGGGCCATTGATATGGTGGCTCACTATTGGATTTTGTGTACAAAGATTTATAATGATTACGCTTCCTTCGTCTCAGCCCAAATACACAGGAATGGATGATTGGATGGCTTACGCAACAAAGTTTATTGCTGGGATTGGATCTAACATACGGTATTAGTATCTCATAACTCATAAAGTAATAAAACGATGTTTAAATTCTTGTTGAGAGAAATACCCGTACAATGCCTTAAATAAGATTGACCCAATAAAAAGATAAATATGCTTAAAAACACGTTTTTTTGTGTGGTGATATGCTCAACATGTTATGTATTTTATATTCCGATGAATTCTTAATTCATGCATTTCATCAACGAAACAGACCAATTAAAATAGGCTTATGTGATTTGGGGACTTTTGTTTTGGTTTTGGCTAAGCTTTTGTTTTTCAAGGAAAGAATGTGAAGACTTCTGAATTGGCCAACAAAAAAGAAGAAAGAAAGTGTACTCATGAACAATTATGAATTTCATCCGGCATCTAGGGGTTTGTGGCTATCCTTCTTAATATAAGTGATTTTTATAAGACTCAAACTATAAATGTGTGTGTGTGTTCACTCGAAAAGAGAACTTTTTTTTTAAATTAGAGAGAGATACTAACGGGCTAAAATTATAAGTGTGATCCAAATCATAACCTTTTATTGATAGAAAACTTACATGACATTAGGTCATAAGGACATTGCCAATGAGAGTTGGCACAGATGGTAAGGGATTCAGAATTAAATCCTTGGGTCGTGAGTTCGATCCCCTCTACCGTTGTTAGGACTCCTTTAGTAGGCGATCTCGTAAGTCCCCAGTAAGTGCTCATAGAGTCTGAGGCCATGCCCTGGCCTTGGTAAGGGACTGATGTCAAACCCTTCTAAAATTTTTCTCATATCAAAAAAAAAAGGTCATAAGGACATTAACTTAAAAAAAAAAAACACACACACACATACACAAACATATATATATATATATATAAAAAATAGAGCCTTCTTCATCACAAAATTTGGATTTGTTGTGTAGCATAGGAGAATGTGATTCCAGCCTCCACCACAAGCACACTGCATTTTTCTTTTTGAGAATCTTTTCATGCAGTCCTATTCAGAATCCATCTCTCACAAAACCATTGGAATCTTATTACCTTTTTTCCATGCACTTCGCTAAAACCCTAGATTCTTGCCTTTTTCTTTTTAAATGCCAATAACATCATATTTGTGCGTGTGTATAAGTGTCTGCATTTGTATGCACCGACCATCAAGTGATTCGTCAAGATCGTGTCATCAGTGGTTTTGCCTCTTGTAAAGATGAAATTACAAGTTTAAATTATGAGAAGATCACTTTGTCGAAAGACTGAATAACCCATTAACTTCAATAACTCTTTCATTGCTGGTAACAGAGAGAAATATGTTATGTAGACCATTTAAATTTTATTATCGAAACTGTATGTGAATGATATCGCACATTTGGCCCTCTCTCAAACTGTTATTTTCCAGTTCCCTACATAAGATCTCATATATATGAGCCACTAATAATAGTAATAATAATAATAAGAACCCCACTTGAAAGATGCAAAAATAATAATAAAAAAAAAAGAGATCGAGAATAATTTGGGACACTCAAAATCTGCTTTTATACCTACTATATTATATTATTATTATTCTTATCCACTAGGTGAACATCAAACAATATATTTTATAAGGTTATGTCGCCATTTGATGTCCTGTTGATCACCTGATATATAAAATGGGAACCCTAAAAGAGTTGGCCAAATAACAAAAGACGTAGACATCATATGGATGCATTAAACATTATATTAGGATTAAAGGTGTCACCTTTAATTAGATTGTTCTTTTTCATTTTCCTTTTTTTAATATTACATTCGATCCTAATTATAAAACATAGTTAACTTTTTTTTTAGAGATTAAGAAAGCTAATTAAGTTACTTAATCATTTTCATATGTTGTATATTCTTAGATTATATATTAGTTTATTGGCCAAACTAATTAGTTAAAAAAACCCTAAATTAATTTAATTTGCTTCCTTAATTTCTTCAAAAAAGTTAACTATGTCTTATAATTAAAACCGCAGGGAGTATCATGGATTTAAATTCAAGACTTTGTACATAAGTGGTCAAAATCTCCTTTCACTTAGGCCATTGCACGTTAATTGCATCGTTCTTTCTTAATTATATTCACAAAATTAAGAATTCTAAAGGGTTAGGCCACACTCTGTATATAGTACTCTCTTTTTTTATATATATATAAGTAATCAAATTTATTAGACCAGATAAAATGTTACATAAGAAAAGGCCTCCCTTAAGCCAGTACATGCACAAAAAGAAAACACGATACAAAAGATAAAACAAGTGGAATATAGTACTATATGATAAAGTAAGCAAATGATGTGTGTTTGGGACATTATCTTTAAATTATTCAATTAATTTTCCAGATTAAGCCTAAATAAATTTTATTGCAAGTCCCCCAACTCCTGTCATGTAAATTACTCGATAACGATAGCAGCAACAATTACCATTATTGGCCCAAAAAAACAACATCAATTACTATTACTATTAGTATAGATATCAATAGCAATATAAAATGAAATTTTGTGCAGTTCAAATTGTGCCTGGCAATCCCTTGATCTTTCCTTTTTGTTAAGAAAAACAAATCCCTAGATCTTTCCACATTGCTATTCTAGTCTTATTTATAAATTTATTTTGACCAAAAATTTTAGATTTTATCATAAGTCTAGTTTTAGAGTAATAAATGCATTTTTTACATTTTTGTCTCTATTAATTGTAATAGGCACAAAGAATTTAAGGAAAATCCCTCTCAGAGCCCAAATAACTACAATATTGTCAAAAAAACCTAAAGAAAAGTCATATGTCAAAAAAAAGGCCATAGAGCATTTTCTGGTATTATTTCAAGAAATATTAACAACTATATCAATACAACATTAATAACTTAATCAGTGCACGTTGACAATTATATCTTAACAACTATATAAATACCCATTAACAATTATGTTTTTTGAAATAATATCAAAAAAGACCCTAGATATATGACTTTTCTTTGGACCTTTTTTGATAATATTTTGATAACTTGGGCCCTAAGAGAGGTTTTCCCAACAACTTATTCATGTTGAATTTTGTAAACAATCTTATATAAGGCAAAATTAAAAATTTAGCTTATAATTAATAAGTTAACTAACTCTTTTCTGTATGTGAGAATTAGTTAATTTGAATTTATAAATATAACTAGAGTCTATGCAACTACTGTTCTCCTTAACTTGTCTGTGATGCTTATGAAAGATAATTAATTAATTAATATAACCCGTACTAACTTAAAAATAGCACAAAGATAGAGATCGATAATAGCTAAAGCCAAATTTCTATAGCTTAGTGGTCCAACTATATATCAATTATCAATTATTTAGTAAGGCATGAAACCACATGTACTTTGTCCCTCCCTCAATTTTGATAGCATATGCACTAATTAACTTAAGGAAATTTAAAATTTAAAATCTAAAATCTTGAATAAATATATTTATGCGAAAAATCCCGAATTAAGAAATTAATAATATAATCCTATGATACAAATGACTTAATTTAAAATGTTAAATTTACAATATAGTCCCCATATTTACTTGGAACAAAAAGTACAAAACTAGCTTACTTTGTGAATATTTGATAATTGAGGTGGTTTCAAAAGTTCATTTTTGTAAATCGAAACATAACTCCTCTCACATGTATATCTTATAAATCGTAAAACTATTATTCAAAAGCTATTCTAAATGAGTTAAATTTCTTTCATTATCATTTTTTCATCATCTATCATAATCTCTATATTATGTCTGTTCAATCGATCTTAAAAGTCATAATACTATTATAATTTTTTTCTCATGTTTTCAATCAACGACCTAAATAGGCTGGTGATGAGAGATAATGATTAAAAAAAAATGAAGAGAGCATCTACTTGTAATCCAATCACTTACTTTGTCTGGTTGGTTTTGTGGTGGGTAGATAAAATCATAAAATGATGACTCAGATCTACGTGCTGGCCAAAGAGTTATGGCGAAAATAGGCAAAACCCCAAATTCTTCAATCAGAGTAGGTGGCGAGCTATGTTTATGAAATTTATGGAAGCTACCTGGACTAACACTAGATCCAAAAATACGTCTCACTATTTATAATTTATAAAAAAAATAGTTCTATAAATTTTATATTTTATATTATGCATAATATAACTTTTAATTAAAAAAATTCAGTCAACATCTCGATAGCAAAACAAGTAACTCAAATAGAACTCCTTTAATTTTGGCCCCAAATTTTATAAACCAGACGTTATCACAATTAAAATTACATTGGTTGATGATGAACCTTGAAATTTTTTATGATAATTATAATATATTTACATTTTTTTAAGAAAAAAATATATACATTATCATCAAATTCTTTTTATTTTGATAAATAGATTCTTAATAATATATGAGACCTTAAATATATACAAAAAAAAAAAGAGTTAAAAATGACTGTCTTAATGTACTATAAACTAGCTATTTAAAATATTAAAATTATATAAATTCATTAAATTAAAAAACAGAAGAATAACTTAATATAAAAAAAATTATGTAAACAAATTCACTATAAAAAAATAAAATGCTATTATTTGTACGACTATGTCACATCACAGCCTGGTAATCGACACTTTAACTCATTTCAAACAATAATTAGAGTAAATAGATTTGATTGTAAACGAGTTTGAAAAATGCTCTAATGCTCATGGGAACGTGAAGGGCTCAGCATACAAGGCTTTTATTAATTGAAATCTGGGAAGAGATAGAGGTACGCAGTTTTATCAATATAATTAGAGAAGTTGTTTCTAAGATGATATTATTATACATATACACGTACTATATTGGCATCTAAATTTTAAATTATGTGCCCTTTGTAACAAGATTTTATGAATATTGGCTTGTATCAACTTATATTGTAACTCCTGTCTTGTCCTAAGTGTAATATGTTTTAATTTGGAATCAGATTCCCTGCCTATCTCAAAGATAAACAGGGAAATGGGGTCCGTTTTAATTTGGGGTGGGTTTTACTCTTCACTGAATCTGAGGTATTCCTGCTTTTATGATCCATTGGCCAAAAAACAAAAGAATCTTAGTCCTAAATGTACTCGTCTTCATTCTAATAGTTGTATTTATCATTTTATTTAAATTAATTTATTTAATTTACAAACTGATATATAATTTAATGTTACATAAATTAGTTTATAGGTATAAATTATAATGTCATGTATGTAATAGTTAAATAATTTTTTTAAATTATATAAATAAGTCTTATATTAAATATTAAAATACTCCCTCCAGTTCTAATCATAAGATAATATTTAGAAGTTGGTTTTAGTCCTAATTATAGAACAACATTCTAATTTTTCTCAATTTCTTCCTAAAATATCCCTACTAATACTTTCTCAATAACAATTAAATATAATAATAATTTAATAATGCATCTATATATTCTGTAAAATGAATAATGCTTACAACTTATTAATGCCACATACACCTCAATTCTACTATTTTTTATTCTTTAATAAAATAATTTTAAACAAACTTTGTTATATTTAATAATGACATCACTATTAAATCAATGGTAAAAACTTATTTTGAATTTATGATGAGGTAAAATTGTATGTGCACACAGAAAATTAGAGATGAAATTGGACATGCACACAATAAATTTGATGATGTGCTCCTTTTATCATAAATGTAGGACCTAGTTTGGGAATTAATTTTTTTTTTAATACACATAATAGTAGGGAAGGGGGTCTGGATTCGAACCCTAGATATGGAGAAGGGGAGCCAAGCTCCCATGCCACTGCGCTACTAAGGCGCTGACTAAATTTTGGTTTTAAATGTAAGATTTATAATTTAATTTTGTCTCTCATAATTATCATTGCTCAAAACTAATTTGTTTAACCTATAAATTGACATAAGACTAAACTTCTATTAAATCACTTAGGTTAAGTTTGTCCATGTGCCCAATTAGATTAGGTTAAGTTTGTCCATGTGCCCAATTAGATGAAGCCAGATGTATTATTTTTACAGCTCATCATTCACCCCCAAAGCCTTTGTTAAACACCCTTAAAATACCGGAGAAAAAGTGTTTTTTTTTGGCTTTTCAAAATAAAAAACAGAGGTTTAGGGTTATGGTGAAGAGCAGGCCACGAGATTCATCGTGGATGGTTTCAAAGACTCTATGGCTAAAAAGGATACACTATTAAATTTTATTGTAAGGGTATTTTAGGAAAATAGATATTATTAACTAATTTAAATTATATCCTTAATCTCTTTAAAATTAGGTAAATATGTCATACAATTAGGACTGGAGGGAGTATTAATTAAAAATTGTGTGTGTTCATGACTTTATGGTTTTAATTAAAAGGCTTCAATTTAAGAATAAAGCAGATGTGCGGACAAAGAGCATCACCCACGTAATGATATTCTTCTTTATATGCGCATATTCCTTAACTTCATCATCGCCCATAAAAAAGGCTACGCAATTTTCACAAAAAAGGTACGCATAATTTCGTTTTTAAGGTTTTAGTTGGATTTTTTTACACTTATATGCTTTTTCTATTTTCCTCAAATGAAACAATTTTTTTGAATATATATAAGTTCATAAATTAGGTAAAATAATCTGTAAAAAATAATAAATATGGGAAATAAAATAGATTGAGATAAAATAAATCATATTCTTTTTCAGTAATAGATAGCTAAAATTGCAAATAATATTTTTTTCAACACTCTGAATGTTAAGTTTAATTATTCAAAAAACTTTGATTTGTTAAATTTCACAGATTGATTATATAGCCTTACACGAAATCAATTTTATAAAAAATAAAACAATTATAAGCTATTGACAACATATTTCTTAAAGAATTTTGGCTAAAACGAATGGCTCAATATGACAATGATTAATGATTATGGCACCATCACAAATTTTTCCCCAATTTAACCCCGGCCTCCATAATATTAGCATGTAGGTAGCATCTTAAAAATATGCTTTTGAGTGGTTAAAGAGTCTATAAATTAGAAAACACAGTTTTGACAAGACATCACCCACGTAGTGCATAACATTATTCTTGTTATTCTAGTTTTAAAAAAACACGAATCTGTTATGAATATATTTATTATGTGGATGTCTATTGACTCCCGGTCTCCAAATACTACAAGATGACATGGGATCCACGCATAGTACCATGTATAGTAATTTACTATTTGGTGGGACCCGCACACAATTATACACACACCCACGGGAAGGAAATCCGTGAGTGTACAGTTTATGTTTTAGGGGAAAACTACACCAAATGATTCTGAGGTGTAAATTACACTAAAGACCCATTTTCCTTCTATAAATAGAGGTCTTCTGTAACTATTCATGATATAGTTGAAATGAGAATTTCTCTCTCTACTTTCTCTCTCTAATCTCTTCCCTTATTTCCATTAGTTTTATAATATGTTATTAGCACGAGGCTCTAATCAATTGAGCTGCATGTGGTCTATCATCTGTGTTTTCTATCAGCAAGATAAATACCAGAGATCTCGCACTCTTGCTCTCTGTCACCATACAATTCAACCATAGTGATAGCTTCCTTTCTTTCTCCGATGATCCTTCTCCGGTCCCTAATCATTTTTCTTCTAATTATAGCTTCCTTTCTTTCTCATATCAGATTTCCTCTTTTTATTTGATGGAGAGCTAGGTTTCCTGATTTCAAGATATTGCATATCTTGCAATTTATTCAGCTCCTCATTTCCGTCTTTTTCTCGGGCTGTCTAGTGTTTCCTCTAGTTGACTCTCTCTCTCTCTCTCGGCCTTCACGTTGGCCTTCACGTTTTTCCATCTTTTAATTTCTTAATTCCGTACGCCTCTTTCTATTAGTCCAGACCCTTAGCTTTTTACTTCTTCACCCCTTAATCATTCGTTGTCTTTTAATTATTATTTGCCAACAGTTCCATGTTTGTCTCTTTATGTCCAGCTATCACTCCATGATTGTACAAATT
Organism: Acacia confusa; assembly: GCA_037074495.1. Taxonomy (NCBI): domain Eukaryota; kingdom Viridiplantae; phylum Streptophyta; class Magnoliopsida; order Fabales; family Fabaceae; genus Acacia; species Acacia confusa. The sequence goes on along the minus strand of CM073508.1, from coordinate 38,405,258 downwards.
CCTCATATATCTTTTCTTTTTGATTCTGGTCTCTCCTTTTTCAAATCCCTTCATCGTAATAATTTATACCTCCATGATATACATCTGCCGACACCAAAATAATAATAATAATAATAACAACAACAACAACAATAATAATAATAATAAATAAATTAAATTAAATTAAATAATTTCAAATCTATCTTTATTATTATTGTCATTAGTTTGACTCCAGATTGGAAATCTAGAATCAATCTTTTATTTTAATTATTTAAGATTTTATTATCATTACTAACATTTATTTTTACACATTTATTTTTATTTATCTTTCATGGTAGCAACACTAGTATAGTGGGCTCCTTTTTATTTATTTATTTACTGCTTTATTTATTTTCATGGAGACACACTAGTATCTATTAGTGGGCTCCATTTATTTATTTATTTAGCGTTTATTTATCTTTCATGGTGGTACACTAGTATATATTAATGGACTCCATTTATTTATTTTACTTTTAATTATTTACTGTTTTATTTATCTTTTATGGTAGCGACACTTAATGGGCTCCATTTATTTGATTTTTATTCTTTACTGCTTTATTTATTTTTCATGGTAGTGACACTAGTATAGTGGACTCTATTTATTTATATTTATTTTTATTTATTTTTCATGATAGCAACACAGTTTTAACAAGACATCACCCACGTAGTGTATAACATTATTCTAGTTATTCTAGTTTTAAAAAAACACGGATCCATATTATATAGATGTTGCTAAAAAAAAGTTGAGTGGCCCATGTCCTTTTGTTCTTTGATCTGAATGAGACTTTCCACTTTGCTTTATATATTCTTTCGGATCCTTGTTATAAGGTACTAATTATCATTTCTCACGGACTAAGAAATAGAAATTAAGTCATTAAATTAGTCCAAAATTGGTAAATGTTTCCAACTTTACTTTTACTTTAATGATGTAAATTTAAAAAGTTAGTTTTAAATGTGAGTATAATGAAAAAATAGTGATAGATGAATTAGTTAAAAATAGTTGGTACCTTATAATAAAGACAAAAAACTGATAGTAGTTGGTGTTTTATAATAAAGATCAGAAGAAGTATTTTTTTTTTTTTTTAAGAAAAGAAAAGATCAGAGGAAGTATCTCAATGGCCTTATCACATTATGGCAACAAGGTTTATGCATGTACTAGTGGGAGCCTTTCGTCTTCTCAAGTAAACTACATTGTTTATGTGTTTTGATTAACTTTTGAATAATATCTTTTATAATCTATGAAGTAAGAATATGAGAGGAATTTTATCCCGGTTTCCGTAAAAAAACTTCTAAAACTGTGGTTTCTCAATTACTCAAATATTATGATTTCAAATATAAGATCTTTTTTATTTTATCTCGCATATTTATTATTTTCTTATAGTAATTTGTTTAACTTATAAAATGCTATTATTGGGAAGTATTATAGAGAGATCGTCTTATATATATTATAATTAAATAATTTATTTAACTTTCTTAATCTTTATTAATTAAATAAATAAGTCATATAAAAAAAATCAGAGAGTTCTGTTTACCATAATAAATGTCCACTTATCATTATTTAACATTTGAACCTATCATATTTTCATCACAAATTCTTTGATTTTCCTCTATACTTCTTAATCTCTAACTAGTGTACATTTTCGCGTAATTTTATTTAGGGGATGTGCCAGCCTACCAATAAAGTTCTTTGGATCCACATACCAATAATTTCCTGCTTTTAATCCCTTGTTAAAATTATCCAATATTGATTCTATTTATAAATCATTTTTAACTAAATCATACATATTAAGCAGAGGTAGTTAAATTAATAATTATGAGATAAATTTTTAAATTTTTATTTATTTTTAAATGAATATTTTTCAACACTTTCTTCTCTTTATTTTTATTAGTACAATTAATACTGAAAAAAATTGTTCGTAATCTTTTTCTCTCATTGTTTCAAAGGGATTTAGTTTCTCTTATAATTTTTTTCTTATTATCCTTCATAATATTTAAATCATGTTTGTTCAATCAATCTGAAATGTCACAATACTATTTTGATTTTTTTTATTCTTTCAACCAACAGTTCAAATTGACTTATAAGCGTAGTAAGAAAAAAAGATCATGAGAGGATATGTTTCTCGTTTCAGAGTTACCAAAGAACTCACTAAAAATCAGGATGTAGTTATAGCAAACGCTTGCATATAACATTTGTGCATATAAAAAAAATATTTGTGTAAGACAAATATTCTTTTTGAAGCCAATGGACAACCAGTCTCTCCACCTAATAAATTGCTCAAGGACTTGGTTAAAAAAAAAAAATAAATAAAATATATATATATATATATATATATATATATGTATATATATATATATATATTGAGTCTTTTCCTCAGCACGAAGTGCATATTAACATTGTCATTGATTGGTGATGATTTTTAGCAAACTCTCATCATTAGATTTTATTTAACACATTGATATTTAATTTGAGGTAATATAAAAACTTGTTAAGGATTATATTTGGTCATAAATATAAGATTTTAATTAATTTTGTCTCTTAAATTTATAATTTTTTCACAAAATATCTTTATTGATTGTTCACTTATGCTTATTAAATGGTCCCATGATAGAGGTAGTTCCAACAATAATGAAAACTAACACATACTTGTTAGAAATAATCAACTCAACTAATATTTTTTAATCTTTGAATGACAGGCTGTCGGTTATGGCAAGTCCATTTTTGCCACTATGTGTTGGTGGATTTGGAAAAAGAGGTGTAATTGGGTATTCAGAAAAGAGGAACCTGATGCTAAAGATGTTGTATGTATTGTAAATATTCAGGTGGAGGAGTTTTGGAAAGCTAAAACAAAAGAAGATAGTGCTGGCAGGAAAATCTATGGGGAGAAGATTGAAAGACCTCTACAGTGGAAGATGCCTCCCAAAGGAAAAATCAAATTTAATTTCAATGGTTCCTTCAAGGAAGCCTCAGGGGATGCAGGAATTGGGGTAGTCTGCAGGAATGATGAGGGTGCTTTTATTGGAGGCATACAGAAATCTACGTTGGCAATATCTGCCTTTATGTCTGAATGCTTTGTGCTGAGGGAGGCATTATTATGTTGAAATAAGTTCTGTGGGATTGAGGTAATATTTGAAACAGATTGTGAAACTTTGTACAGAATGATGAAAAGTAAAAATATATCTGGGTGTGAATGGTACTGCAGGGACCTGATGAAGGAAATTATGTGGATGACTAAGTCTATGGAAGGCGTGACTTTTTCTCTTGTCTCTAGACAAGGAAATAATGCTGCTGATTTTTTAGCAGCAAGTGCAGCAAGGGAGATGCATCAGTTTGTGTGGCTGTCTAGTGCTCCATCTTCCTTAAGCAAGGTTTTGGTCCACGACTTGGTAATTCCCAATGTCAGCAGATTGTCCCACGGGAAGTGACAGGGAAGGTATTGGCTAATAGCAATCTTTGGTGCCTGAACTGCTGATAGTAATATAGTCGTTTATTTCTGGTTGCTTTGTTTGCAGGTTTATAACTGAGAGATTTTTCTTTGATAGACTATAGTATACTTGAGTAGATATTACCTTTAGTTTTGATTACATGTTATAGGTTAATTGTTGGTAAGATGTGAGTTAGATTGTAATGATAGGTATTTTCTGAGAGTTCTATTTGGCTTCGGCTATTGGTGGTTGTATTTTTGATTTGATATTAATAAAATTGACTGTTTCGGGCAAAAAAAAACTAATATTTTTTAATACCCACAAATTAACTATATAACTACCTCATATATTAAAAAATGAGAAGTAGTAATATTATGAATCACATGGAAAATTATTGTTTTTTTTTTGGTCGAAATGGAAAATTATTGTTTCAATACAATAAAACAGAACACAACATAAGGGAACATGTAAAAATCAATATTGGCATGGTGTATAAAAGAGTAATGAGTAGGGGACCCACCAAATTAAAAAAAAAAAAAAAGGAAGGCAGTAGATGGAATCCATTAAACATGTGGTGTGAAGTGAGAGTGAAGGAAATTTGGCCTCTTGTGTGATTTTGCCCCTTGTGTGATTTTGCCCTTTGCTTTAATTAATAATTAATTTATGCGCATAATTACAAAACTCGTGCAATTCCATTTCAAGGATAACGAAAACGACACCCAAACACACCCACAGTCCGCCACGCCCCCTGTTTTCTTATCCATTTCCCATCCCTACGGTTCTTCTCTTCTCTACTGTGACAGACTTTCCTCCAACCCAAACATGCCGGTGCGACCCCCTTTTTGTGCACAAGGACAAGGGTCTCTCCACAAATGTCAGATTTTATTTTTTAGTTTATTAAAAAACTATAGGACCAAATTTATTTCCATCAGTGATTGAAATATTTTGAGATTTCACTTCTAGACTAATGAGCAAAATAAATATAAGTTTTATAGGTAGAAAAAAAAAGATAATAATGCCCATTTACTTATTTTTTTTTTTTTAAAAAAAGTTTGATTATCGTTTGAGTTTTGGAGTAGCCATCACTGGTAGGCTATTGAAGTTTCATTGCCAACCGGTCGGAGCTCCGACCATTAAAAATTAATATATTGTTCGTCGAAGGATTACATTTACTTATTATGAAGAGTTGTACATTTATAAATAAGACTTGTTGAATTTATGTTGTTCATTTGCAATTATCAAACTCCTCATAAAGAAGTGAAATACACATATAAACAACATAAATTAATAAGTTAACAGAGAAAACATAGGATTATGAACAAATCACATTTGCAAGTATCCAACTATTCATGAATAAGTAGAATGTACATTTGAACAACAAAAATTGAACAAGTCGCATATACAAATGTTCTATTCTTCATGAACAAATGAAATTCTCCTATGAACAATACATCAATCTATGATGGTCAGAGCTCCGACCAGTCGACGCCTAAGCTTTGATGGCCCGTTGGCGGTGGCTACTTTGGCTTAGTAGTTGCTAGTGACTAGTCTATCCAACGATGATCAAACATTTTAAAAAAAAAAAAATAAAGCAAGAGACGTTATTATTTTTTTCCTAACAAAACTTATTTTCATTTTGATCATTAGTCATATAGTGGAATTTCAGAATTTTTTGGTCTTTAACTAAAATAAATTTGAACTTATGGTCCTTTATTGATATTCCCCCTTTTTATTTTTTTTCCTTCTTTTTGATAAGTTTAATTTTTATTTATTTCTTCTTCAAAACATTCAATTGAAGTGATACAGAGAAAATAAGAATGCAAACGCAGAGAGGGTGGGAGAGAGATATTTAATTTATTTTTTATTTCTCTGCAACGCATTGCTCATGTCAATGCTTGAAATTCAATGGATTATTCATCGAAGAAAATGAATTAAAAAAAAAAAAGTAACCACACATGTAGAGATGCGCGCATCTGGCGAAAAAAAATGGAGAGATTGGCGGGGCATGGAATTAAATTTTTTAAAATAACCATAATGCTTTTTTTCCCCCTCAGAAAAATAGTTACAGTATAATGCTACTACCTCCGGTCCTAATTATAAGATAAAGCTGACTTTTTTTTGGAAGGATTAAGAAAATTAAATAAATTACTCAATTATTTTATATATTGTGTATTATTAGATTATATATTAGTTTATTAATCAAACTAATTAGTTTGAAGAAAAAATAAAAATAAAAACACTTTAAAGTAATTTAATTACTTTTCTTCATCTTTTCAAAAAAGTCAACTATGTCTTATAATTAAAACGAGAGCAAGTAGCATTTATGAATCTGGATGGTTTTCAATGTCAATACTTAAGTTTAATGTCAATATTCGAACGAGACCATTTTCAACGTTGTGTCAAAAAAGTCAAGAGTACTGCGTTGACTTGGACACACTAGATTTTCACATTTTCTCTCATGTTCACAGTAGGGGGGTTTTTAGAAAAATGATTTGATTCACAATATAAATCATTAGGAAAGTAATTCGTATTTATTTGTCAACGTTGTCTATATAATTAATGTTTAAATATGAATAATTGTATTTTTTTTCTTTTATTCAAAACTTCATTTAATAGAGATAAGTTGAAAATTTCTTTCACTTTAAGAAAATTTTAATAAGTTAACCAGAACTTTTTAATTTTAATGAATTAATTAAAATGATTTGTACTGTGGACTAATTGTAGAGTATAGTCTATCATGTAAGAAATGTTAGGTTTTACATGTGAGTCCACTTAAAAGCCTATTAATGACAATTTTTAATTTTCCCTTATTTAATTATTGTTAGAGAAAATAAAGATGAGAGTTGAGAGAAGAGATGATTACTCGTTACTAGTACTGTAAATGGTGTGAGAGAGAATTTTTATACTGGTAAATTTAAAAGATTAGTAATTTAAAACATTTTTAATGACTTAATTACTATAAATTAGTACTTGAAAATTAGCTAATAGAAACTTATAAATTAGGACCATAATGGCATAAATTTTATTTATTCTTAAAAATTGGGTAAACGTCTCAATAAAAAAATTATCTAACATTTTGTAAATTTTATATAAACAGAGTAACAATATTCTAATTGGATTATTCTCTCTAATACAATTTATCTAACATTTTTTTAAATTTATTCTTAAAAATGGTGCTGTCATGCTTTGAATTCGGGGAAGTTTCCTGTATTAAGGGATTGGTCTGAGAGAGTGGGTGCATATGGAAAAAACTAACTTCAATATTTTTTTAAAAAAATAAATAAGGTAACGGATCGGATAAGAAAAGATAACTTTTTCTCGTCCCGCACTACCAAAAAGTCTGAGAGAAATTTCAGACGTAAAAGGAGAAAAAAGTCAAAAATAGAGCGCCTCTTTCGGTCAGCAGTAAGGCGATGGTTTATTTCCTATATAATTTTTTACAAGGTGGGTGGAAAAAAAAGTCAAGGTGTTGATATAATTTGTGTTTGGATTGATGGTGGTAGAAATAGTGGGGCCTATATAAAAAAGTTGAGAGTTTTTTGAAAAAAACTACCCGTAAAACTCTTTATTTAACTGACTTTTAAGAGTTTTTTTTTTCTTAACGGGCTTTTAAAAGTTTTTATTTTAAAAATCCTAATAAACTTTTTTTTTGGTTGAAAAAATCCTAATAAACTTAAAGTCAATCTAAACTCTTAACTTTATACTACCGGTCCTAATTATGAGATAAAGTTGACTTTTTTTAGAGGGGTTAAGGAAGTTAAATAAGTTATCTAATCATTTTTTATGTTGCATATTCTTATATTATATATTAGTTTATTAGTCAAACTAATTAATTTGAAAATAAAAACAAAAATACTCTAAAGTAATTTAATTAGCTTCTTTAATCTCTCCAAAAAAATCAACTATGTCTTATAATTAGAACTAGAGGGAGTACTTTTTTTTTATTAGAGTTTTTTTTTAACTTTAAGCTATTTAAAACTCTTTCCAAACATATTTTTTTTTATACATAAAAAATTTTGGAAGGGTTCGACACAGTCCCCTACTAAGGTCAGGGCATGGCCTCGGGCTCTATGAGCACTTATTAGGACTTACGAGATCGCCTACTAAAAGAGTCTCAACGATGTAGAGGGGATCAAACCCACAGCCCGAGGGTCTAGACCCCTGTGCCAAGCCTCTGACCCAAGGGAGAAAAATGCAGAAAGGAAATAGACACTGTAACACGTTGTCCTGGGCCTTCTTCTTTTCGTGCCTATAAATACGGGTAAGAGAGGACCCAAACTGATTCCGTTCTAAACACAGGAGAGTTCTCTCTACACCTGAACTGTTCAGACACGTTCTCCTGGGCCTTCTTCGTTTCATGCCTATAAATACGGATAAGAGAGGACCCAAACTGACTCCATTCTAAACGCAGGAGGGTTGTCTCTACACCTGAACTGTTCAGTAGGGTTTATCCTTCTCAGTATATCCCTTTTCAGTTCTATACTGCCATTTCTGGAACTGAGTCGCACAGTAAGGGTAGTTATGGATGCTTATGCTTTGCATTTAGCTGTGGCGGCTCTTGTTGGAGCCTCCGTGGTGGCTGTCTCGGCTTATTATATGCACCGGAAGACGCTCACGCAACTGCTCGAGTTTGCCAAGACGGTTGATAGGGAGACGGACGATGTCTCCGATGATGATTCGCCTCAGCATTTGAAGAAGCGGCGTGGTGGTAACTCTAGGAGGAAAGGAAACGGGTATTATCGACGGGTTTCGTCGTCCTTGCCGGATGTCACTGCGATCTTTGGTGGGATGGACGGTGAAGAGAGGCGGAACGGGCCCCTTCCGGTTGATGGTATTCCGGCTGGGTTGCCTAGGCTTCATACGCTTCACGAAGGTAATGACCTTGGTGGACTTTTTGTCAGACTTGAGGACTAAGCTCTAATTAGTTACTTATATTTCATTGTAGGGATGCAAAATAGTAGACTTCGTTTATTGTAGGAGAAGTAAAAATTTTAACTTGACGTTATTCCTTAAAAGAGGATCATAATGACTAGAGCTGCAACCTGGTGTAAATGGGATTCACATGTTTTCTTTATAATTGTATGAATCAGAGCGGTATTCTTGACCAATTTGTTTATTTATAGATCTAGAATATTGAATTTGTTGATGGGAATTTCTTTCTTACGGCGTTCGCTAGAGTTCCCAGTTTCTGCGGGTAATTTGGTAAAGTGAAGTCAGTTTGATAGGACCTGGGAGAATTTGATTCCCTTTCTCATGTGAATTAGACGTTGCAGCTGTCTTCAATTTTCTTCTCCCTCTTTCACTTCTTGAATATTGTACGACAGTCCTCATAACTTAAAATTAAGTATGATTTTACTTCTTTGTCATTAAACTACTATGTTCGTACTCATTGCCAACTCTTTTAATACATTTTGGAATTCAGTGCCAGTCATGAAAATGGCTTTGCTCGTGCAGCCTTCGCAGATATCCATCAAGCATAGGCATGCGGTATAAACTTTAAAAACTTAGTCTGATGATCCCTAGCAGTTCTGAATACGGAGATTTTGGATTGCAAAGCTTATAAACATCTGAGGCCTTATATTCTGGAATAAAGAGAGATGAAGTATGCAATTGCAGACCAAGAATGGCCAACCTGATTCTCATGAATTGGGCTGATAAATCACTAACTTTAGCTGGAAAGAAATGAGAAGGGGAAAACAAACTATGAAGAAAATAAGCTGAAGCTTCTGAATGATTGAAGACTCCTTATGTATATTGTTTAAACAAATTATTCTGAATAATCAGTCTTCTTTAAGTGTACTCCTTTAGTGCACCTCATGATAATTTTTATCAATTCTTTTTGATGATCATTATGGGAAAGAAGAAATTGTTTATTACCTTTACTAATTGCTAAGTTCCCAAAATTATGATGGTTCAGATCCTTTCTTGCTTGTAGTTAGTCTTAGAGGCAGGGTGGGGGAGATGGTGGGCTGTTGGGGGGAGGGGAGGAGAGTGAATAGCTTATATCATACAATGCCACAGCGCTTGCTTTGCCTTTTTAACATGTTCACTGGCTGCATAAAAACACGAGCATGAATGGATGAACCCTGTTGTTAAATGGTTCTATGTCAATGTGTTTCGCTGACCATATACTGTTACAGGCAAATCCGTGCATTCTGGTACCCCAAAGAGAAGTCTTTTAAGACCAAAATCCCCAAAATCTCCTGTTGCTAGTGCTTTTGAAAGTGTAGAAGGATCAGATGATGAAGATGATATAACTGAGCCTTCCAAACTAGATTTGACATATCTACACACAAATGGAAATGCTGTAAGTCTGTCATGCACTTGTGTGCGCACACTTCATATGCCTCTAATCCCTTTCTTGTTGCTTTGGTGATAACTTAGTTTCTTTTCCATTATTCCTTAGCTGCATTTTTGTACATGAAATGATGCAGACATGCTATATTGCATTTTTATAAAAAAGTAAGCCTAGCTGTAGGAGTAAATTTTAGGTTTACATGTTTGCAGGGGCCAGAGGGCAAAAACCCGTATGAGAGTTTACCTGATAATGCTAATGCTAATGGAGAGAAAGTTCAAATCACTGCCTCCAGTATGATTCGTTCTCATAGCATTTCTGGTGATCTGCATGGTGTTCAGCCTGATCCAATTGCAGCTGATATTCTAAGGAAAGAGCCAGAGCAAGAAACTTTTGCACGACTTAAAATTACTCCTATTGGTATTAAAATTTCTCATTCTCTTGAGTGTAATAAATTGCATTGCATGGGTTTAGTCTTGGTGTAAATAAGTTGTTTAGCAAAACTAATCTTATGTTTTCTGTTTAGAGGCTCCATCTCCTGATGAAGTGGAAGCCTATGTGATTCTTCAAGAATGCCTTGAAATGCGAAAAAGGTATGTGTTTAAAGAAGCTGTCGCTCCATGGGAGAAAGAAGTTATCTCTGACCCTTGTACTCCAAAGCCTAACCTAGAGCCATTCTTTTACACCCCTGAAGGAAAGTCTGATGTGAGTTCCTATTTTGTTCTGGTATTCCACCTGTCAAGATTAGGGTTTATCAGGTTATCTTCATTTTCTTTGATATATTCTGATATAATATGCTGCAGCATTACTTTGAAATGCAAGATGGTGTTATACATGTGTATCCAAATAAAGATTGTAAGTATACTTGAAGATAATCCTTTCCTTATTTCTCATATTGTGGGACTTACTCTCAAGGGATTACTTATTCCTTGTTATTTGCAGCAAAAGAGGAGCTTTTTCCTGTTGCTGATGCAACTACCTTTTTCACTGACCTTCATCACATACTTCGAGTTATAGCAGCAGGGAATATTAGAACTTTATGCCATCACCGGCTTAATCTTCTGGAACAAGTAAATACATGTCTTGATTGGTTATTTTGATTAATTTAATGCAGTCTATGTTTTTTTTCCCAATTGTACATGTTTGGCCGGTTTTTTGACAACTTTTTGTATTTGAACAGAAATTCAATCTTCATTTGATGTTAAATGCGGATAGGGAATTTCTCGCCCAAAAAAGTGCTCCTCATCGAGACTTCTATAATGTCAGGAAAGTTGATACACATGTCCATCACTCAGCATGCATGAACCAGAAACACCTTTTAAGGTTCATAAAGTCTAAGCTAAGGAAAGAGCCTGATGAGGTGACTATTTAAATATATCTTTTTATTACTAAGTTATGACACGTTTCATAGTATGTGTGTGTGGATGTAATCAATAAAACTGGTGATGAATTTATGTGATTGAACAATCATTGATCAATAATATTTCATGAATTTATTGAAATATAAAGATTTGTTAGAGAAGAAAAAATTAGTGTATTATGAAAGAAAATAAATTACATATTTCTGAAATTAGTCTAGGATATTCTTAGAATGATATTTTTAGTTTGCTTTGTGCTTATAAATTTTCACATGCTAGTGTGAATGAAAGGAATTTTCAATAGCATAAGTAGTTGAAGGAGTTAACATTTTTTTGGTCAAAGGCTTCAGATTGAAATTCTGTAGCTTGGATTGTAATCATCAGTGTTGTCAACGGTGTGTTGTTCTTGGAACGCCCCTCTATAAAACTGCCTGAGCCATGTCAGCACCATCACAAGTGCTATGGTTATGGTGGCGATCATCTAGTTGTTTTTTAGTCTTTATGTCCTTGACAACACTGATTGTCGAAATATTATTGATATGAATGTTACCATGTGCACTAAGGACTATATGAAGACGTGGAAGTAAAATACATTGCATTATATTGTGTAATTTGGATTACTTATATTTTATGGATTGTGTATTTTGAGGTATCTGATAGGCAATTCATGATGCTAGAAAATTTTAAATTTATTCAGGTTGTAATATTTCGGGATGGGACCTACCTGACCTTGAAAGAAGTTTTTGAGAGTCTGGATTTAACTGGGTAATTACCTTTTATTCCGCCCTGAAATTTCTGTCTCAGTTCTTACAGTGATTTTAAGTAAATTATAACTGCAAATTGGTGGGTATAATATTATATGTATATTTGAACAGATATGACCTCAATGTTGACCTCCTGGACGTTCACGCAGACAAGAGTACATTCCATCGTTTTGACAAGTTCAATTTAAAGTACAATCCATGTGGTCAAAGTAGACTTAGAGAGATATTCCTTAAGCAGGATAATCTCATTCAAGGTAACTCCTTTTGTTATGTTGCCTTTGAATTCCTGTTTTTGCTTGTAAACACAGTGGAGAAATTACCATATGCCTTTTCAAAGCGTAGTTGATTTATCATTTGAAATTTCAGCTTCAAACAAGATCTCACCTTGTGTCATGGAGTCCTGAGTTGTGTTGACTTTTAGAACAATTCTTCCTGCTATGATTTATTTTCAATATAGGCATCTTTTACTTATATATGCCTGTACTGTTTTCTTTCATCAATCAGGTCGTTTTCTTGCTGAGCTGACAAAGCAAGTGTTTTCTGACCTTAGTGCCAGTAAATATCAGGTGCTTTCTTAATTCCATATATATATTGTCCTTTTTTTAAATGGATTCTAGATTGGTAATTCAAACAGTGACCAACAAATAGCTTGGACTAGTTTCGTGATCTGATCCTCATGCTATGAAGTTTTTCACTGGTTAACTTTTGATTGTCGGGTGGATCACAATTCTAATCAATCATTATTCGTGCTTCCAAGATTTTTTATTCTGAAAAGAATAAATTCGAAGACAGGCATTCTTTGATTGTTTTCACTACAGTAGAACAATAAGAATGTATTGTATACTGTACACTTATTTCTTAGAAGTTCCAGCTTCTTGCTTGTGCCTTTTGTATGCTCATTATTCTCTGATATGGGTTACAGATATTTATTAACATGTGTCTTTCTGCATCTATTTTATTAACAGATGGCTGAATATAGAATATCCATGTATGGCAGAAAACAAAGTGAGTGGGACCAACTAGCTAGTTGGATAGTAAACAACGAATTATACGGGGAAAATGTGGTCTGGTTAATTCAGGTATTTTAGATTTTTTTTTTTTTTAAAATTTAACCGTGAAGAGTGCATTTGTCGTTTAGTTAGCGATTGAGGGGTAACATTTCTCTGCTTTAGTGCTGGGTAATGGTTTTAGAGATTTTTCAACTTTCACTACATTGGCAATTGATGTTTGTTATTTTCCAATATATGTTCTGCAGCTTCCGAGATTGTACAATGTGTACAAAGAAATGGGAATTGTGACCTCGTTCCAGAATATTCTTGACAATATCTTTATACCACTTTTTGAGGTTACTGTGGATCCTGATTCACACCCTCAGTTGCATGTTTTCTTAAAACAGGTGTGGTTTTTACTACTGTTTCAATTATAGGATTAGCTGCCAATGGTGGTGGGTCTGTGTTCTACGATACACTTGAGAAACATCCAAATGATTTGTCGGTAGTTTAGTTTTTACTCTACTTTTACTATGATGATTGAATTATGATATTATATTTGGATTCTGACACGCACACACAAACATCCAAATAGCGTGCTCAAAATGACATGGATATTTTTCTGGTTTTTGGGGCCATATGATGCCATTAAATTTTTCATGTCCCAATCATTTTTATTAATCAAATTTCTTATTGAACTTAACATGCCCTATTCGGCTTTTTGACCAAAATAACCCTAATTAAAAAATTATTTACCAAAATGCCATTATGTGGAAACTATTAACCAATCTGCCCCTGTTTAATCGATTACGCCACTGTAGCTTAATCGATTATATAGTGTAAAAAGTTATGTAATCGATTAAGCTACAGTGGCGTAATCGATTAAATAGGGGCAGATTGGTTAATAGTTTCCAGACAATGATATTTTGGTAAATAATTTTTTAATTAGGGTTATTTTGGTCAAAAACCCACCTTATTCTGTATCTATAGCATTTTGCAGAGACCCGCTAGGGACATAAATATATTTTACTTCTGACATAGTGCATTGATCAATTGTGTTCGTATCATACATATTGGTTGTTTATTTCGCTTAAACAGTAGCTCATTATATTGCTGTTTACTTTTATTTTTGGGGACATTTTTAGGTAGTTGGATTGGATTTGGTGGATGATGAAAGCAAGCCTGAAAGGCGGCCAACTAAACACATGCGGACGCCTGCTCAGTGGACCAATGTTTTTAATCCAGCATATTCATATTATGTGTACTATTGCTATGCCAATCTTTACACCCTAAACAAGGTGGGTCGTTTTTTCCTAACAGAGGTTTATACTTTCTCATGAAATTCTAGGTACCTGGCTATTCCCTACCTGTCCCTTAGGGCCTCAGACATTAGTCTCCCCTCCCTCCCCTCCCCTCCCCTCCCCTCAAACCAAACACCATTAGTGGAAGACAAGCTGAAGTTTATATGGGCAAAAAGAAAGAAAATCAGCAATATATGGGTCCCTTCCAATTCTAGTATTATATGAAACAAGTTGATTTGCCATTGATATGGGTTATGGAGTTCTGCCCTTTGTGACTGCGAACCTTCTTTAATTGCTTATTTTAAGATGTCTCTACATATAACACAATAACGACTATCTGGATCCCCTTGGCTTTGGTTTGACAAACAAATATTGACCTAACATGCGGTATTTTCTCAGCTTCGTGAATCAAAGGGAATGACAACAATCAAATTCCGTCCGCATTCGGGAGAGGTAATTAATTATCGGAGCACATTTGTTGTTTGGTTCATTGTTTATGGGTGCTTGATGCATCATATGTATTCAGGCTGGTGATATCGATCACCTTGCTGCAACCTTTCTTACTGCCCATAACATTGCTCATGGAATCAATTTGAGGAAATCTCCCGTACTTCAATATTTGTACTATCTAGCTCAGGTATGCCCATTGGTATTGATAACTTAGCTGGGTTATAGGCAATGCTTAATTGTCTAGTGGAATATTTGTGATCAGATTGGACTGGCAATGTCTCCTCTGAGCAATAACTCCCTGTTTTTAGACTACCATCGGAATCCTTTGCCGATGTTCTTCTTGCGTGGTCTGAATGTTTCACTTTCTACTGATGATCCCCTCCAAATTCACCTCACAAAAGAGCCATTGGTTGAAGAATATAGCATAGCTGCTTCTGTGAGATCTCTGTCTTTTTGATTGAGTGCATGCGTATGACCCATAAAGATATAATACTAACATGAACGAGACAATTTACGCACAGGTGTGGAAATTGAGCTCATGTGATTTATGTGAGATTGCCCGTAATTCAGTATATCAATCAGGTTTCTCGCATGCTTTAAAGGTATATGTTATCCTGCCTTCAGTTCTATTGCCCTGAATGGAAATTGTCTAGATGTAAACCATGAATATAGGGTTGATCCTGAGAAGTTGATAGCTCTGGAAATAATTGATTTTTTTAGGGGGTGGGTAAGTAAGTAATTTGTATTTGTTGTTTCTGTTGGGTGTTATTGTTAATGAGAAAATCGATATAATTACGGGTAGAATGTAAACTGGGTAGTACAAGAATTGGGCTTACTCTCTCTAGAGATATTAAGGTAGCTCCATAATTGAATTAATGGATGTAAAATTTTACGTAGATAGTGGTAGAAGAAATTTTATGGAAATGCAGAATCTGTTTTACTTAACTCATCATTTCATTGTTTCAGTCTCATTGGATTGGTAAAGAGTATTACAAGAGGGGGCCAAGTGGAAATGACATTCAAAAAACCAATGTTCCACACATACGATTGGAATTCCGAGATACGGTATGTTAAATTACATAATAAAATCTTTCCTGGTGCTAAATATCATGTAATGTAAAAATTGCCAGATTTTATATTTTCCCATTAAGGTTGAATTATGTGTCTAAACAAAATGAGATTAGAGCTAGCCTTCAACTAGTCTTAAGCTTCACTCGAGCTATTTAAACAATGATTTTCTTCAGTTCGCTGGATTGCAATTATTTGCTTTAAAAATTTCTATGAGCATGGCCATCCTAAATTACAGCCGCTTCACGATTGATAATGCTGGAATTGTTGGATTATATTTTTGAAGCAAATGGGAATGAAATTGCTTTGCTTGCAGATTTGGAGAGAGGAGATGCAACAGGTTTATTTGGGCAAAGCGATTATCCCGGAAGAAGTAGACAAATGATATGTCAGCAGGCACATGCTAGCAATACATGGAAAAATCGTTGTAAACAGGTTCTATTTCCTTATTTTCTTTCCAGACCTAGCCCATTCAATTCTAATAGAAACAAAGAGCTGAGCTAGTAAAACTGGCGGCCTATTTTTAAAATCGATATTTAGCTCATCTGCGGTAGCCCATGTCCTTGTGGCTTGACAAGTTCTTTTAATAAATTATTAAGCATTTTATTTGCACATATTTGAGGTTATGCCTAGGGTCAGGGCTTTAACTTGGAGCTTTAATGGGGCTGAGCTGGGATAATTTATCCAGGCCTTGAGAAAATGTCACACTAGAATTTAAAGCTTGTAAAATTTGCATCCAAGAATCTTAATTATTGCTGATGCTTGAAGTTATAACTCGTCCTTTTCAATATCGTGAGGGTATCTTTATTTAGGGATAATAACAAATCCAAAATCTTTATGTTATCTGAAAGATCAGAGGGTGTCTTTACTTGGGGATAATAAATTCAAATACCTTTATATTATCCGAAAGATCAGATCTTTATTCTTATTGTTGAGAAATACTTTGATTTCCTTGGTTTAGACTTTCAAATTCTAAAAATTTTGAATTCGAAGTGTCATTTTTCCCTGCCTTTCTGGGAAAAAAAGTTCTTGCCAAAGCTTCAGGCTTTTGCTCCCAAGAGGCTTGTCACTCACCTAAATAATGCCTTTCTTGCACCCTGCAAAATTTCTTGTGCTCAATGTTGAATATGCCTCGTCCTTTTCAGGTACAAAAGTGAATTTTAGCATGCTCATCTAGCACCAAAGAGATGTTGTACTTTGAAGAACCCTATCCAAGGGAGGGCACAGCACAAGCTAATGCCGTGCCGAGACAGTCGCAGCACTGAGTTGAGTTCAAGGACCAGATACCTAATAGTATGCATGGTTCACCACAACTGGGCTCTAAGCTTCAAGCGAAATAATGTATAGCTATGATGAGTCAATGTGACCTTACTGGGCCAATTGATTCCTTGTATTGGTTTTGGTAGAGTGGAAACTAGGATTAGCAATAATTCATGTGCATCGAGCTAACGATGCCTTCTGCTGTTTCAAACACAATACATGTACACCTGTATCACGACCTCCTGAAAGTGAGGGGAAGCTCTGAAATTTTGGTTGTTATTACTGTTCTTTTGTTCGTAAACCTGTTTCATACATGCATGACAGTCATTTTTTGGTGTAATCGGGGGGAAGGAAAGATCGCAATGTCACGAGGGTCCATCAGCCCCAACATAAATTGAACGAAATTATCGGACAAAGACGAGTTTGCCAAAGGATTTGGCTGTTAACAGTCATACTAATAGAATGACGTGAGTTCTGCATTCTTATAGGTCTTAATTTGCATGACTACAATCCACAGCTCCAGTTATCATAGGGCAAAAGTGTCCGCATAGAATTAAGGGCTTGTTTAACACAAGTGAATAAATAATTGTCATAAAGCTGAAAAACTAGCTCAATTTCATCACATAACAAGAGTCTTCTTTCTTTATTCGTCGGTATGCCACTAAATGTTTGTTGTATTCGTCTTTGTAACTTCCATTCACTTTTAACATATCATCAAAGTCTTGACTACATAATTTACACGATGCTATTTCAAGTGATACAATATTGAAGATTCACGAGCACCATAATTGCATGACTATCCAGAAACTAATCATCATACAACCTTAAAAGATTTACACTTATTCCGCACTGTTTGCCAGCCGTTGGTTCTCTAGATAGCCCTTCGCAAAAGTAGAAATAGGAAGAAAGCAGACGATAAACTTTTGCCTAAACTAGTGTGAGACTACACCAAAAATAAGAACCATTTCCTTTTGGTGGATATTAGCATGTCCATACAAGACTTAATCTGCCTCCACCGCAGAGATCATCAGTACCCTATTCTGTTGTCTTCCCGATGCAAGAGACAGCAAAGTCATTGGTTCTCATTCTGGAAGCAGTTTTAAAAAAGGTAAAAAAGAAATGTTAAAACTTGAGCAAAGAGCTAAATTTTACATTTAGTCCATGCCTTTCAGTAAAGGTGCAAGTGAACTTTCACGAATCACGAGTAACAAAATGCTGTCTGAAACTTCATGGTCCAACAAAAACTTCACCACAATTGAATGGCTATGATGGACCATTAAATTTTGGACAGTTTTGCATCTTCTATGAAACCTGAAGGGTGTAAGCACACCCACCTACAACTAAGAGCGCACTGCAAAATTACTGAAATCCAGGGCTAAATTTGCAATTAGCACAACACTTTGGTGGCCTTGTCATTGTAGGTGGAATATTAAAATTTAATAGCATACACTACCTCCATATTTTTTTGACATGTCCTTGATCTGCTCTGCTAGCTCCTGCTTCTTTTGCGTAGCTGTCAAGAATACATAAAGACTAGGGTGAGGCTGACTTTTGGCTAATAAAATGCCACTTTTCCTATCATCTTCATAATACTACCTTTATTTGAAATGTCTTCGATTCTCTTGGATGTTCTCACCGCAAACCTCTGGAATGCGGGGCTGATAAACCACATGGAAAAACATTATCAGTGGTGAAATAAAACATCTAAGAAATTGAAGTCATAGAATCTAATTCGTTACAAAATTGAAGTAGCAAAAGCTTGGACCACCAGTGAACCCAGATAGTAAGAACCAATACTGCTTGTTTTTTTTAAACAATTAAGGTAGGAACTAATACGAAATCTCATTTCAGATTCTCAAATACCTCAAAATTTTTTTAGCCTGATTTCATAGGTTAAGCTTTGTTTCTTACTGGTCATTGTATTGGCATAAAGAACAACACTCAGCTCGCAGTCAATAGATGAAAGAAATGGATCAGTAAAATAATCACAAAATAAAAGGGGAAAAATGCCTCAGTCCTTTGGATGATAATTCAATTTCATCTCAGTGATCATTACAAGCCTACGAATATGTAGACATCATTGGCAAATGGTAATATAATAATTACCAGAGATAATAAGCAAAAGCTAGGAAAATAACGAAATACAGGCATACAATACACAGTCAATGGATGAAGAAATGAATCAACAAAATCAAACAATCACAAAGTAAAGCCTCAGTCCTTTGAATGAAGATTTAATATCATATTAGCAATCATTACAAGCCTACGAAAAGGGAGACATCATCGGCAATTTGTAATAGAATCATTACCAAAGACTCACAATTGCTAAAATAATAAGGAAATAAATGCATCTGAGTAGCGAAAATACTTAAATGCATACTAAGAATGCCTAGTAAAATTTGAGATGTATAGTTTATCCAAAATAGATTATTAAGCACAAAATGAATAGATGATATCATACATTTTCATAGAAAGAAGGGACATAAACCCTCAGTTCATTGGATGTTCTTGCAGTAATCTCTACAATCTTTACAAGCCTAAGAGAGGCATCATAGGCAATAACTAATAATAAGTTTATACTTCAATGACAATGATGAAATCCCTTTTCTAAATAATACATCATTATCAACAAATTAAAAATTAAAATTACGCTTACCCAAAAAAGTTAAAATTACAGAAGAAACCACAAACATATATGAGACTCGTTTAAGTCTGGCATTCAAAGATGTACGAGTCTCACTCAAAAACTCGAAATGCATTTTTTACAGGCCCTTGACAAATCACGTAGATTACTTGATAAACGCTTAAATAACATCATCTGTGGAATTAAATATTATGTCAGGTTATCAAATAGTCAAATGTTCTGCAAAAAGAGCAGAATATATCAAACTTTGTATTTAAACTGAGGTACTTTCCCTTCAAGTTCACCAGATAAAGGTCAGTTGGCTTCGGTCAACTAACCGAAAGTCTGACGTGTTAATACCCATTCGTATCCAGAGACTAAAAACTTGAACTTAACTCAATCAAACTCTAAATCACACACATACACCCCAAACAAATCATCTAAAATTTATTTTTTAAACGAGCTAACCATCAACATTTCGTTTTCCCTAGATAGTAATTATTTTACCATTGCGCTTGTAGCAGAATGTCTCAAGTTCCTAGACTTTCAGTGCAATCATGTTGCACTGGAAACTATAATTCAGAAACTTGACACTATCTTGCTTCAATTGAACGAACCACCCGGGAAATAATTTTGCTGGTGGCCAGAGAAAGAAGCTTAAAATTGTTAAAAAAAAAACACACACACAAACATGCACAAAGTACCCAGAAAAAAACGATTGAAAATAATGAACTCAGGTTTAAAGAAATAAAAAGGGTTAAGATACCTATTAGCAAGACCGTTCACGACCAATTCATTTACCACGTAGGATATTATTCTGTGCATAAAATTGCCTCCACCTGCCATTTTAAACCCGGCTTACACCACAGCTGCGTTAACACCAGAACATAAGAAAAGGCTAATAAAACATTATATTTGCAAAAATATATCGAGATTCAAATGTTATTCTATGCAATATATATAGAAATCAAATAGAAACATAAGAAATGTGTTTCATCCATTCACTGGGATAAATCGAGGAATGAAATCAAAATTATTTGTGGGAGAGTGAAACCTGCACGAAAATGTTGTCAAAACTGAGCTGCGACAAAGACGAAATAGGAATTACGAAATCTATCGAACGATACAAAAAAAAAAAAAAAGGTTAGCGTCGAGATTAGTAACTCAGGCTTCTGTCAGCATACACGGCGCGAAACGAAAGCAGAAGATTCCATATATAGAGCGAATCGAGTTCGAGCATATTCGAGGTGTCAAGGGTTGATTGAATTTCATTGGGCGAGAGTAGGGTTTATGAATCCCAAAAACAGATTCGGCCTAAAAGATAAACCCAACTCTGGTGGGCTAATCCTTATGGGCCTGTATCTAAAGCCTTTTGACTTTTTTACATTTGATTTATTATTTAATGTCTTTTAAAATAGGGAAAAATACCACTTAACCTCAAAATCTAATTGACAACAAAGTTCTCCTTTATGTGGAATGTGCAACTCTGGGCTTAAAGATATTTTGCATATTTTACGTGATTGTGCTTATGCTAGAAATATGTGGGCTGTTCTAATTAAACCGAGGTACAGGGCTGTCTTTTTCAGTCTGAATTTAAGAGATTGACTTTTCCTTAATCTGAAACAGCAAGTAGGGTATTGGGGTCTATTTTTTGGAGTAGCTATATGGAAACTTTGGAGTTGGAGGAATAACTATATATTTGATTATAACTTCTCTAAACCCCAGGATCCTAGGCTTTCTATTTCTATGTGTTGGTCTGGTTTCGTTGCTCTTGCTGATCATGCAGGCACATCGGTCGAGCAGGGAGTGGATCATATGACGAGGTGGGAGAAACCTCCCTTTGGATGGCTAAAACTTAATGTGGATGAGGCATCATCCTTGTCTTCATCCAATGCAGGTTGTGGTGGTGTACTGAGGGATAGTCTGGGCAATTGGATTGTTGGCTTTTCTAAAATGCTGGGTGATTGCCAGGCTAGTGTAGCGGAGGAGTGGACCATTGTGGAAGGATTACAACTTGCTTGGGATCTTGGCTATAGGAAGATTATTCTAGAGTTGGATGTTGATTTTGTAATTAACTTGCTTTTTGACAATTCTTGTGCCACTTGTAGTTGCTTAATCTTAAAAGCTCGTGAGCTTCTGGGTTTAGGTTGGCAAGTGGATGTTAGATCTATTCCGATGGAAGCTAATAGAATTGTTGATTCCTTAGCGAAGAGAGGATTAGCTGATTCTAATATTATTGATGATTGCCCATTTATCTTAAAGAGTTGGGTTGATCAGGAGAGTTTGAGATTCATTTCCCCCTTGTTGTAATGTTTTAGTGTAATATAGGCTTAATGCCATCCTTTCTAACAAAAAAAAAAAAAAAAAAAAACAACAGTGATGAAATTAACAAAAATAGTAAAGAAATTAAAAACTCATTTTCTTGAAAAATCTCATACTTAAGATTTTGAAATTTAAGTGGTATTTTCTTAGTATTTTCCCTTTATGTGTGTTAAATAAATGAAAACTATTGTCTTATTTTTTAAAATTTATTTTAAGCATATGATTTTTATGAAAACTATTGTTTACAAATTTGTAGCTCTAAAACAAATTGGTTTTTATTGATTTGAGTCTCATTCATTGTACAATACAATAGGTGTGACTGTTTGAGGAATTTGTAGTGGAAGAATTTGTTATACTACACTTTTTAAAATAGGGAAAAATGCAACTTAACTTCAAATTCAATTTGACAACAACAGTAATGAGATTAATAAAAATATTAAAATAATTGAAAACTCATTTTCTTGAAAAATGTTATACTTAAGATTTTGAAATTCAAGTGGTATTTTCTTAGTATTTTCCCTTTATGTGTGTTAAATAAATGAAAACCATTGTCTTATTTTTTAAAATTTATTTTAAGCATATGATTTTTATGAAGGGTGTTTACAAATTAGTAGTTCTAAGTTTTTAACTTAAAACAAGTTGGTTTTTATTGATTTGAGTCTCATTCATTGTACAACAAAATAGGTGTGACTGTTTGAGGAATTTGTACTGGAAGAATTTGTTATACTACATTTTTTAAATTAAAAAAAAATGGAAGAAAAGAAGGAAAAAAATTAATTGACTTTCTCACATCTCCTATCAGGCTATCACTTCCTCAAAAAAGGTGAGAATTTTAAGAAATAATTAAAATAGTGAACATAATGATACTAAAATTTGGTGCATTTTCTTAACACACATGCTATCAAATTGTCTAATCATAGCAAGACAAACACATAATTCCCTCATTAAAAAAAAAAAAAAAACTCCATATTCTTACATCTTTTCTCTCAAAGATTCTGATCAACAATAAAAAAAAAAAAAGAATATAATTATCTAACCAAAGAGAGCATGTACGCGCATGTATCACAATTGTCATGTTTTTCTTAAAGTAGTTATACTGGTTATTATTGAAAAACCTATCAAAAAAGATACTCCATCTAATCAAAATATAAAACAAAGTAAACTTTTTTTTTCTTTTTTGAAGAGATGAAAAAAACTAAATAAATTACTTAATCATATCATATTATTAGTTTATATATCAATTTATTAATCAAATTAATTATTTTATAGAAAAATATACATATTTATACTCTAAAATTATTTAATTTACTTCCTTAATCTCTTCAAAAATTATTTAATCATATCATATATTGTGTATCCTTAATTTATATATTTATCAATTTATTAGTCAAACTAATTAATTTATGAAAAAATACAAATATAAATATTCTAAAAAAATTTAATTTACTTCTTTAATCTTTTTAAAAAAAAATTATTAAAAAGTATAAAAAACAGTATGATGGGAAACAGGTTGCGTGCAAATTTTCTCGTCGTCCTTTCTAATTTTTCGCAATTATTTATCCATGCTTTGCAATAACAGTTAAAAAGAAAAAGAAAGAAAAAAGAAAGAAAGAACAAATCTTACAAGCAAATAAAATAATTAAAAAAATAATAATTTATACATTTGACCCTAGGAGAAAAATCGGCTTATACATCCTTTGATCAAAAGGCTCAACATAACAACACTAATGTGATGTGCCTCAGAAGAAAGAAACCCTATTACTATTTGTCTTGTCCACGCAAAAATTGGTCGAACTGTTCCAAGAACAGCCCAAAGTTCAAATCCTCACATGCAGCCTTTAGAAAAATATGAATTCTTATATCAAAAAAAAAATAAAAAAGAATTCTACAACAAGCATAGGATCATTTAATGAGATCATTGTACTCGCCAGTCCATGAATCCATGCATCAAAATTTGGACTTCTCTAGGAATCCACTCTAAACTGGATCTATTGTTGTCCAAGTCCCTGACAATCAAAAAGAGTTGTCATCCTACCAATGACCAGGTAAGTTAATATTTTTCACTTATTAAATATTTAAAGTTGAAATTTTAAAAAACTAACCCAGAAAAACGGGATCATTGTACTGAAATTTGAGAAGAAATGCAGACTTTTGAGTCTGCTCCACCACTGATAACACTGTCACTTTTCCACCAATCCGCACAAAGCACCTAAGTCAAAGAAACAAGCAATCAAGAATACCACCTTTGACTCATTTCAAGAGGGAGAAAGGAAGAAAATATAGAGATATTTGTCTACCTTGTCACTATGTGATTCAATAACAGAAAGTGGCCACTGCAAGGAAAAAACAGAGAAATAGTTAAGAGGTTAAGGTAAAATCTATTGGGGTGCACATAATAATAATAATAATCGCTCAGTAAAATGATGACACATTACCGCAGTTCTCATATCCCATAACATAACTTTTCCATCATAAGAAGCAGAGAGTAAATGAAACCAAGAATTGTCATGCCATTTGCAAGCTGAAATCCAAGAAGTATGAGAAGCAAACTGAAAAACTGGAGCAGAAGTGCCTACAGAAGAAGATAAACTGTCAACTTAGGTATTAACAGATTCACTTTATGCTTGGAGTAAACAGAGATTGGACTCATTTGACAGACCTGGCTTACGAGGATCCCAAATCCTAAGAACAGGATCAGAACCACCAGCAACTATCAGAGCAGATCCTTCTCCACCAACGTCGAGACAATTGAGAGCCTTTCCACAGAACTACAGTTGGAGGACATGTAGTGATTAAAATTTATATATTGAATATTAACATCACGATGTATTGAGACCTTTGACTAATATAAGAATTTTCCAACAATACATATTCTAGTGGAAATAAAACCAATAAAGAATAAACTATCCATCTTAGTGGATCAAATTTATATTAGCAATCTAGATTTCATGGTAGAACTTCAAGTGACTTTGAAAAAGTATCAAAATTTGAAAAGAAACAAGTATATGCAAAATTTTTCATGATATTAAAAATTTATCATTATAAAGTAACATTTTCACATTAAAACTGTAAAGAAATTAGGAAAGAATTTTAAAACCCAAAAACAAAAGTAACTTAGATGTCAAAATCAGAAGTGTAAGAAAAAAATATTAGCATGCCCGGCATGGTTTTACAGCCAAGCAAGAGGTATACAATTAGATAAATGGCATGAGCTTGGAAGACAATTCAGCTAGAAAGTAATGAAGCTTGATATAAAGACGAGTCAAACTTACAAGTTGGCATACTTACTATATTTAACGAGTCCTTCCCAGTCTCAACATCCCATTTCCTAACAGAATGATCCCATGATGCAGAATAGATTGTGTCTCGCTGTGGCCAAACCACAGAAGAAACATGCTGTGTGTGGCCCGAAAGTGTAGATACAGCTTCCCCCTAAAAAGAAAGAGTATTACTAACAACAAATTGATCAAGTGACAAACAAAAGTTCAAAATTATAAAATAAATGAAAAACGACATTCAAGAGAAAGAAATACACAGTTATAGTTATACATACTACAAGTTTTATTGATTTCACATACCTACAAGTATAATGTCAAAAAATAAAGTTTTAGCATTAAAAAAAGTGAGGTCATTTAACTCTTGGAAATAGCTTTACAGACATCCACCCCACAAACCCCCCCCCCCACCCCCCCCGCAAAAAAAAAAAAAGGCATTAAAATAATTAGAGTACAAAATCAACCCAGTGATATAAAGTCAATGGGAACTGCACTTTTTCTGTCAATATTTTGCCATTAAAAAAATTTTACAGGAATTATATCTTCCTTTCTACATTTATTATCAACCCAGTGACATACTGACCTCTAATTGTGACTCCTCATCTTGATCTTTCACTTTCCTCTTCTTAATAGATACATCACCTTCTGCGTCAAATTCAGTTTGCCACAACTTGATGGTAGAATCCCAAGAACCAGAACAAATCTAAATACATGTGATAAAAGATGCAACAAGACTAACATCAGAATATAAATTTTGCATCTTTATAAAAGTTATCTATGAAATTCAAAGAGAAAGAAGGAAAACAAAAAAATATAGAAAATAACCATTTCTCCAGAAGTTTGTGTGCCAACACTCTTCACAGTATCTTTATGGCCACTCAAAATTTTGAAAGCACTAATCTTCATAGGATGCTCAATGGTTTCATCTAGATCGAGCTTTTGAACAAAGTAAGAAACATAACAGTCAGGTCAATACTCAACATAAAAATTTGCTTGTTTATGATATTTTTTTCTAGTTACCTTCCATAGCCTTAATGTCCGATCATTTGAAGCAGTTGTTAAGGTACAAGTTCCCGCACCTAAATACAGTACATATATCGATAAATAGGAGCAATATAAAATTAATGATATGGGACATTAGGACTTGTGCAATAACAATAGACAGACAGATACACCCACAAGCAACAAGCTTTCTGCACTATAAACAAAAGAGCATGCATCCCGCAGCTTCAGATATATGTCATTAAAGTGTAAATTATAAAATTATAAATCAGAAAGAACAGCAGATAAAATCATGTAGATTAAAAACGATAAATTTGAAATGGAAATATTAATTTTGTACATAGCCATCAACAACTGCACCTTACAAATAAGAGGGATGAGGGTTAAAAAAAAAAGTTGCCAAAGATTAACCATTAAATAGGACCAGACAACTTGAACAAAAGTAGGGATTGAACACCATTCTTCAAGTGCTTTATCTTTTTCCATTACTCTTCCTTTGTTTTCTCCTCTTTAGAAGACAGTTTTAACCTCCATCCATGTAATTCTTTTTTCCATTAAAATTCTTTTACTGCTAAAATATTAACACCGTTCAACCAAAGATAAAAATGAAACGAAGTTTGCAGATGCAACAGATATTAGCATGCAGGTAAGAATAAGAGATAACCCATGTCTTTGTTGCCTTTGTGGTTGATGATGCTAACAGAAGTGATTGCATCAGTGTGCCCCTCCAATATATATGTACATAATCCAGCACCTTCCCACACCCTAAGAAATTTTTTTCATAACATTATAAAAAACTCCGTAAACAAATAAGAGAAATTAACATAAAATCTTTAAAAAGCCACCAAATCCTAATTCTAAGATAACAAATGAGTTATCTAAAATTGTTACCTCCCTAAACCATCATAACATCCAGTCAAGAAGAACCTGCAGCAACAAAAGCACAAGTGTTAACCATTCTTAATGAAACATACCCGATCCAAAATTGATACACTTGCTACACTAGACCAAAGAAATTGGTATTTTATCCAATGTACAATATCAACTGTCCCAAAAGCTGGCTCTACAAGTACATCCATTCATTCTACTAAAAGCAAGGATAAGGCTATGTCATATGATCATTCCCATAAATCACAAGTGAAACCCCTCACACAATTTTCCATCTAATGATTGATTAGATGATGTTACTACACTATTATATTAAGAAATTATTATACTTCGTCAATTATCAATGTTAACATCATTGAGTATGATCATCTCAACATTGTAAGTTCCAAATTAAATAAAGCTAACCAAAGCATCCAGGTCAACTTAATCCAACTAGAATAGCTCAGCAAAATCTTCAATAACCAATATTTGTATAGCTAACATTAACAGAAACCCAAACTTGGACCATTACATGGTTATGGCGATTGAATCATATAGCAATTCAATATTACATACCACCTAGTTTAACATTTACAAGCTTACCGAGAAGAAGAACCATCAATAGCACTAACCCAATCATCATGTAAAGCAGGGTCTTCCTCCTTACGTGGGGCCACTACCTTTGTGTATTCAATTTCCAATATCTTTTCCTGCATTTCATCATTAACAAACATTACGGTTGACTCCAAAATAATGGGCAATATAATCATGAAAACCAAAAATGTCATCTAAAGAATCTTTCAGCAAAGACCAATGCTTTGTGCAACAGTTTTTCCTATAAAATAGAAGAGAATCGTTGACAAGAGATCCTGAAAGACTTCATTTGACCACTAGTCCATTAGTTCGAATAATAGCTTCTGCTATTAAAAAACTAATTCCCTCTAGAAAACTCTTCCTCTTTTCCATTGTCACTTGACAAACGCAGATATCCATTAAACTCATGCATTCAAAGGCAAGACAAAAAATCATCAAAAGTAGGAGGATAAGATACTTACCACTGAAATTCCCTTGACGGCCAAAAACTCCTCGAGTGACATCCGAACCAACTCGCCATCGATCAAGATATCAAAAGGTTCCGGTTTATAATCAGGATCACCTGCCCATAATCGACAGTTAAATTAAAAAGTTACTCTGAAACACGGGAGGGTAAAATCTAAATATGCAAGGTCAAGACGCAAACTTTTAACAAAATCTTTCATCAAAGCAGACAAAGACAAAAGCTCTGTATTGAGAAAAACAAAATGTGCTATAGTCAAAACATCAATTTAATAATTGCACTTGAAGTTTAAGCAGCTAGAGACATTTGAGGGTAAAAGGAATAGAGATAGTGAGATACCAGTGGCTTCCAGAAGACTATTAATGACGGAGGAGACACCAAATCTAGTAAGGTTGGCGGGGATGGAAATGACAGAGGTTGGGACTTTGTAAGGTGGTTTTAACTTAGTAACAAACCGCACTTGGATCTTCCTCGACGCTCCTTCAGCTTCTTCAACCATGTCGACGTCCATCCGGTAACCTCAACGCAAATGAAAATAGAACAGGAGAGGAGAGTAGGGTTTATGGAGCCGACGGCGGGTTGACCGAGCTGATAAACCGCACAACATAACATAAAAGGGAAATTACACTATGGTCCTAAGGACTAGAAATAATTATAAAAAGGTCCTACCCCAAATTCTTATTACAGAAAAGTCTAAAAAACGTTCTGTGACTTGTTTGTAATTAATTCAAAATGCGTAATAACTCTTCTGCCTACTGTTTCAATTGCCTGAATGAATCACTCTTTTCAGTTTCTACTTCACCGACTTACCCAAGTAGAGCGATGCGAGGAGAGGTGAGAGAATAGTGGAGAAGTCGGAGGAGTGAGAGACGACCCAACCGACATCCGATGAGAGTAAGTTAAATCATGAAATGAGAGGAGTAGAGAATGCCGGAGGAGGATGAGGAGCGAAATGACGAGACTGCAATTAAAAACTTGTCGAATGAATTTACTCGAGTAACAACATTTGTACTCAAGTACAGATATATTAAAAACCTTGGCGTAAGAATTTTCACGCCTTTACTCGAGTATGATAAATTAATTCTTGAGTATATATATATTAACAACAAGAAAAACTATATTAACAACTAGAAATGTTATTTCAACAACAAAATTTACTCAAATACAAATGACTCATACTCGAGTACAACTATATTAAAAACTTTGTTGCACGAATTGTCACACCTTTTACTCGAGTATGATAAATAAATACTCGAGTACAACTATATTAACAATAAGAAAAACTATATTAACAACTGAAAATGTTATTTTAACAACAAAATTTACTCAAGTACAAATGACTCATACTCTAGTACAACTATATTAAAAACCATATAGCACAAATTGTCACGCCTTTATTCGAGTATGATAAATTAATACTTGAGTACAACTATATTAACAATAAAAAAAGCTATATTAACAACTGGAAATGTTATTTTAACAATAAATTTTATTACGACAGGAAAAACCTTATTAACAACAGGAAAAACTATATTAACAACTGGAAATGCTATTTTTAACCAAAAAAAAAAAATTTGTAATGTGGACACATTTTGAAACTTGTGTTTTTTGATGGCCCTAATTTGACATAAGGGTTGAAGAACATGAAAAGCTAAATTAACAACTGGAAATGTTATTTTAACAACAAAATTTATCACGATAGGAAAAACCTTATTAACAACAGGAAAAACTATATTAACAATTGAAAATGTTATTTTTTACAACAAAAATTTGTAACCGCTGACACATTTTGAAACGTGTTTTTCCATGGCTCCCAATATGATAGAGGGCTTTAACAACATGAAATGATATATTAATAGTTGGAAATGCTATATTAACAACATGAAATGCATTTCATGAATAGCTATATGATATTAAGCTCTCTATTGTTAATATGACATTTCATGTTGTTAAAAGTCCTCTGTTGTTAATATGACATTTCATGTTGTTAAAAGCTCTCTGTTGTTAATATAGCATTTCATATTGTTAAAGCCCTCTATCATCTTGGGGTCATGGAAAAACACGTTTCAAAATGTGTCAACGGTTACAAATTTATGTTGTTAAAAATAGTATTTTTAATTGTTAATATAGTTTTCCCTGTTGTTGATATGACTTTTCCTGTTGTGAAAATTGTTGTTGTTAAAATAACATTTTGAATTGTTAATTTGACTTTTCATGTTCTTCAACCCCTATGTCATCTTGGGGGCCATAAAAAAAATACAAGTTTCAAAATGTATCCATGTTACAATTTTTTGTTGTTAAAAATTGCATTTCTAGTTGTTAATATAGCTTTTCTTGTAGTTAATATGACTTTTCCTATTGTAAAAATTGTTGTTGTTAAAATAACATTTTGAGTTGATAATTTGGCTTTTCATGTTCTTCAACCTCTATGTCATCTTGGGGGCCATAAAAAACCACAAATTTCAAAATGTGTCCACGTTACAAATTTTTGTTGTTACAAATAGCATTTCCAGTTGTTAATATAACTTTTTCTATTGTTAATAAGGTTTTTCCTGTCGTGATAAATTTTGTTGTTAAAATAGCATTTCAGTTATTAATATAGCTTTTCTTATTGTTAATATAGTTATACTCAAGTATTAACTTATCATACTCGAGTAAAGGCGTGAAAATTTGTGCGATATGGTTTTTAATATAGCTGTATTCGAGTATGAGTCATTTGTACTCGAGTAAATTTTATTGTTAAAATAGTATTTCTAGTTGTTAATATAGCTTTTCTTATTGTTAATATAGTTGTACTCGAGTATTGATTTATCATACTCGAGTAAAGACGTGACAATTCGTGCGACAGGGTTTTTAATATAGCTGTATTCGGGTATGGGTTATTTGTACTTGAGTAAATTTTGTTGTTAAAATAACATTTCTAGTTGTTAATATACCTTTTCTTGTTGTTAATATATCTGTACTCGAGTATTAATTATATCTATCATACTCGAGTAAATGAGTGAAAATTCCTACGACAAGGTTTTTAATATATCTGTACTTGAGTACAAATGTTGTTACTTGAGTAAATTCATTCAACAAGGTTTTTAATTGCACTCTTGTCATTTCGATTCTCATCCTTATCTTCCTCCGGTGTTCTCTACTCCTCTCGTTTCACAGTTTAACTTACTCTTGTTGGATGTCAGTTGGGTCGTCTCTCACTCCTCCGCCATTCTCTCACCTCTCCTTGCATCGCTCTGCTCGGGTAAGTCGGTGAAGCAGAAACTGAAATGAGTGATTCATTCAAGCGATTGAAACAGTAGGTAGAAGAGTCATTTTGCATTTTGAATTAATTACAAAAAAGTCTCAGGGACATTTTTAGGACTTTTTTGTAACGAGAATTTGGGGTGGGACATTTTTGTAATTATTTCTTGTTTTAGGGACCATAGTGTAATTTTCCCTAAAATAAAATTGATTTTTATTTTCATGAAAAACAAAAAAAAGGGGCATTATTATTATTTTTTGAATTCGATAAAGGTGCATTATGAATTCTGATTCTGAAATCAACATTGCATATTGGTCAAAACTCAAAATCTCTAATTTATTTTTAAGGTACATTTATATAGAATATATAATTTGGTCTAAATTTTTCTGTTAAAATATAATTAATTAGTTTAAATATTTTTTTTTTTGGTTTTAAGTTATTGAAAGCATTGAAAAATTATGTTATAAGAAATACAGAATTTTAATTTAATGTGATTCTAAAAAGTATGATTATTATTGATGCCTTTTTTTCATAAGTCACTTAAAATACCATGAATTATCCTCACTAGGGAAAAAAGGACCAAAGACTAGGGTCCTGTTTGGTATGGGGAAGATGTAAGGAAGGAAAGGAAAGGAATGAAAGTGAAAGGAAAGGAAAGAGAGATTATGAGGGAACTTAAAAATGTGAGTCGTTTGGTATTTTAGGGAATGAAACTTAAGTTGAGGGAAAATGAGATGTTTAGCATGAAGAATTGAGTGTTGGTTAAATGGAAAGGTTAGATGAAATTCCCACAATGCCCCTAAACCATTCAAATGTTGGCTTTGGGTTCGAACGTAAAGCACTAAAAGGGCAATGCGTTCGAACGAAAAAATTGAACAATAACCAAAATTGTGCAGCAGTTTATATCAGAATATTCCACGAACATAGAAATAGAAGTAGCGTTTTTTACAGAAAAAATAGCAATATAAATGCAAGACAGTAAAAGCACATCACAAACCCACGATCGGAGCAAGAGGGTCAGCAAAATTTTGGAAAGGGTCGATGGGTTTTGGTGATGTCTGCCATTCATGAAGAAGAAGAGGAAGAAGAAGAAGAAACACAGAAGAAGAACAGCAGGCAAAATTTTTTAGGGCAATTTCGTCATAATATTTTACTTTCCCGGAAGATTGCAGCTTTCCCTCCATTTTTGGATGGAATGAAGGTTCCCACATTTAAAGGAACATTGACAGAGGCGAGAAGTCATCTTCCTGGGAGAGCAGCGCACCAAACGCATTCTGTGATGGAAGATTTGTCATCTTCCCTTTCCGTCGCCGATCTTCAGCATAACAAACAGGTTTTAAAGAGTTCGAATACAAACTTAAATGATATACTATGGTGTGATTATACAATAGCCCAAAAAAGAAGATCCTCGAGGCAATTGATGGGGCTAATTGTCCGTTTGAGTGATTTGAAAATCTGTTGTATCCTGTTGTGAGTATTAAAATATAAAAAAAAATGCTTTTAGATTTTTCTGGCATGTTGCGTAAATTCTTAAACAAAAATACTTACCTACCACACCATCTGAATTCTATTCAATAAAAGTATAATAACTTAAATCATTTTAATCTTAATTGGTTGATGGATCATCTGAAAAAATTTAAATTTTATCTTAATTTAAAAAAAAGTAAAACAAAATGATTAATTGATATTTTTCTTAAAAACAAGATAAAATTTGAATTTTTTCATGAGTCATTAACCAACTAAAATTAAAATGATATGAGTTATGTTTTCATTGGTCAAAGTTCAGATAACGTGTAGTTCAAGAGTATGTAGGGGTGATAATAGGTCATACCTCTATCAGGCGGCTGATAGCCTAACCTATTTCTTAACAAGGTAATGTTAAGGCTCATTTAAAGGCTTAAATGTGTAAATAGGTCAAGTCTATTTTATAAAAACCTAGCTTGTAAGCCTTCAGGTTTACACATTAAATAAATATAATTATATTATATAATATAAATAACATAATATTTATAGTTTTTCATTCTTATATTTTAATTTCAAGTTATATTTAGTTAACTACAACACTATTTGTACTATTCTTTGGAATTTTTTTTGGAACATTTCATTAACTATTCATGGATGTATCCTTACCATTCTTTTAATAATAATAATGTTTTAATTTGGATGATTATATTATTTACTTTGAATGTTAGTAAAATCATTTTTTTAATAATAAAAATAATAATATTTTATTTCAATAATATGTTGGCTAAAAACTTATTTAAATGGTACAAATTGTAAATCTTATGCTTTGAAGCCTACTAAAAACCTACACTTATATAGGCTATAATAGAGTCAAAGTGCACAAAGCCTATTTATGGCCTCTAAAGCCTGCAATAAAAAGACCTACATTGTAAGTAAGCCTTTAAAAAGGCTTTTTCAGGCTTGACCAAGCCTTTTGAAGGCTCGGATCTAAGCCTAAAATACGCTCGCATTCAAGCTTAGGCCTTCTGCCCCTTTTAAAAATTTAGGTTTGTTTAGCAAAAGACTGGCCTGTTCAGCTAATATATCTTCATCCTTGTTAATTTATAGTTGTCACTTAATTAAAATTAGGCTCCATCAAGAGAATCGACCTAGGTTAGCATCAGTATTATTATTGACCTATATAAGTGATAACATTATTATTTATATATAAATTGTGTCTCTACACAGAAATTAACATTGGAAAGGAATGAAATAATAAAAGCAATGGAAACCAATATGAGCCTCACTTAACCTTTGTTTGGATTCTCTATTTATTTCTTTCCTTTCCTTTTTTTGGGGGGGGGGGGGATTAAGTAACAAATTTACCCTATAAGTTTTCGCTGACAAGCAATGTTACCCTAAAAGTTTTTCTTATATCAATGTTACCCCAGAAGCTTCAAAACATAGTAATGTTGGCCATTTCTGTTAAAAAGTTAACGGTTAACGTTAGTTTTTTAACAGAATAGGCTAACATTTTTATGTTTTGAAACTTTCAAGGCAACATTGCTTTTGAACTTATACTTCCAGAATGGATTTGCTACTTAACTCTTTTTTTTTCATAAAAAAGGAAAAACCAAAATAGCGAACACACACAATAGGAAATAAATAAAACTAGACAATTAGAACTTGTTCTCCACATGTAAGAGTGATACCTAATGACTCAACATATTTGATTCTAAATTGAATAGTTGGTTAGCAAATTTAAAGTTGGGTTAAGGTTCAAAAATGCACATGTGTTTTTTTTTTTCCTGAGAAGCACTTGGCACCAAATGCTTTTTTTAGTTGAAAAAGTGACTATGTGGTTACAAAGTAAGTGTAAAAATAATGTTTGACTGTTAAGTTTCACTTTTTTTTATTGAATGGATGATGAAAGGACTTTCAAAAGTGCAAAAATATACATGTAGTTTGGCCAAAAGAGTGCCTAACACCTAGTTTCTCAAGGTGAAAAAAATACACATGTTGTTTAGCCAAAAATACCATTTGACTGTCAGTTTAAATTTTTTTGCTGATGGGACAATGACATGACTTTCAAGGAATTGTGTGGAAAAAAAACCATTAAATTTTAACTATCACATTGTCAGCTGGAGCGAGTACATAGCAGACGACGTGTACCTTCCATTGCCTAAAAAATAGCCCTGTGAAACACATACAGCTAAAGTAGCGTGTGGATGAAAAATATATCCACATTAGAGAGGTTGTGATTTTCAGGTACAATGTTTTTACATGAGCGAACAGAGGGATAGGGATGGTGATATTAATTCTTCCCAACACAAACTTGCGATCAGTCGACATATTTTTTTCTCCACACAATTGCTTTGAAAACCACATTACTGTCTAATTAACAAAAAAAATCAAACTAACAACCATATGTGTATTTTTGCACATTTGAATCTAGGAAAATATTACAATAAAACACATGTATATTTTTTAACCTTAACCCTTTAAACTTTAAAATGTTAATTAACTATAATGGAAAATATTAGAATTTAGGCAATCATGTGTAATTTTTGCAAGATGAAGGATCACTCACCCATCTCAACAAAATGTGGCTCCTCTTACTACATAAAGTTTAAAAAACCTCCTTAATTTTATAATACGTATATAATGATATATAATATACTAATATTTTCTTTATTGTAAGGCATAATAAATTCACATCTCTTTCCTTCACAGAACACTACTGCAGGAAACATACAAGTGCACAGAAGAAAAGCTGAACAACACTTGTTCTCTCACAAAAATCACATCTTTATTATTTGAATCTTAACATCCAAACAGGTACAAATACTACTTAAACGCAACGCATACAACAATAGTACAATCACCATGTGACAAGGTGAATCACCACTTTATTGGAATAGGAAGACGTAAACGTGGGGGAAAAAACATAAAGCCATATGGCTATCATACATGGTGTGACTTAGAATTGATTTATGGAGATGGAGGATGTAATAGCATCAAGCAACGTATTGAAATAAATAGCTATCCTCATGTACCCTGATTTGTTTGATTTGACTTATTTTCTCCAAGTCATCTTGTGTAAGCGACCAATCAAATATCTCTAAGTTTTGTTTAATTCTGTCTTTATTAAAACTCCTCACAACAAAACCCACTCCTTGCTCATACAGCCATCTCAGAGCAACCTGTTATGGCAAAAGAATTCCATTAAATTGAAATATATATACAAATAAGCTCATTACTAATTAAGAACTAAGACGTTGATTAAATGAGCAGTTGAAAAATTTAAAAGGAGCTTGAAATTAAAATTATTAAAACCTGAGCAACTGATTTGCCATGAGATTTGGCAATGTTAATGAGTATTTCATTGTCTAGGATCCGGTTGCCGCCTGATGTTGAACTTGCAGTCCCCAGAGGAGAGTATGCTGTTACAAATATACCCTTTTGTTTGCAGTATTCCCTAAGCTCTTTTTGTTGACATGTAGCGTTCATTTCTACCTGTAACAAACAAACAAAAGAGAAAAATGTTTTAACTTCTCCTGTGTGTGTGGGTGCGTGTGTTTCTCAATTTTCCCTTTCAAATTAAAGATTGATGGTCTTACTTGATTCACACAAGGAGGAACTGTAGCGACCGACAATAAACTCTCAAGTGTCCTCACAGGAAAGTTACTGACTCCAATTGATTTTGCAAGACCAAGTTTTCTGCACTCTTCCATGGCTGCCCATACGCCCTTTAGATCTAATGGTGTTATGTCCTCTGGAGGTGGGAATAAACTGTTGCCAGGCTTTGCACTGATGGGCATGTGGATCAAATACAGGTCTAGATATTCCAGTTTTAGTAACCTGCATATATATATTTATATGGATTTTGAATCATGAATTACTTGTAAGTAAGAACTTGTTAAAACCTGAAAAAACAAACAAGTTTGAGCTTACCCAAGGGATTTTTTGAGAGCAGGAATAACACGATCAGGATGAGCGTCATTCATCCACAACTTGGAGGTGATGAAGAGTTCGTCTCTTGACCCAATAAGACCAAGTTTAAGAGCTTCTTCTATGGCATCGCCTAGTGCATCCTCAGTGCCGTAAGATGAAGCAGTATCGAAGTGTCTGTAACCTGCTTTGATACCCTCTATGATTGCGTTCTTCACGACCTCGCCGAAAGTCATCATGTCGCCGGTGCCTAGGCCCATGACCGGCATAATGTGGTTGTCGGAGAGAACCACGGTTGGTACAATGTTGTTGTTAGACATGTTGTACTTTCACTTGTCAAGGGAGCTATGAATTTTGATTGATGAAGCTTGAGAAATATAGTCACAAATGGTCGCAATTATATAGGATGCGAACGAGGCTCATGAATTGAATGTTAAATTTAATTTAACGTAAAGTTTGGGCTAGAAGTCAACACAGGCTGCGCGATTGACCACGGCAACGTAAGGGATTGGTTCTTATTCATGTGCTTTGGGTCAAAAGGAACATAATCGACTTTTATCCATACATACATACATATATATATATATATATATATATATATATATATATATATATATATATATATATATATATATATAAAACTTTCAGTCTCTTGATCGTGGAAACTATTCACTTTGGTCACATTATTGAGACGATTATTCAATTATTCTACATCTCTTTGAAAGTTGAATAAGACTATTCACATCTTAACTACGTGTCCGCAAAACTGCTGTCATCATGATTCATGATCTTCTAGAGGCTCTGGTCTTGTTGAATCCAGAGATGAACTTGCCGTCCACGGTCTAAATTATTTTCTCGGGTGACCAAAAAATGTTGTTTTTTAATGCTTCACCTTTTTTTTTTTTATACATTTAGTCAAGTCAAATAATTATTTATGTTCTTAACCGATGAAAA
Organism: Acacia confusa; assembly: GCA_037074495.1. NCBI lineage: Eukaryota > Viridiplantae > Streptophyta > Magnoliopsida > Fabales > Fabaceae > Acacia > Acacia confusa. Next base: position 38,367,594 of record CM073508.1, on the reverse strand, counting down.
TATTTTATATTATTTTCTTTGTTTATTTTTTATATTGTTTGGTTTTGTTTTGATTTTTTTTTATAAAGAAGACTATTTTGTTCTTTGCAAAAAAAATTAAAAATCTACTCACTTTTTTACCCAAAAAAAAATCAATTTTATTAATAAAAAATGTTAAAGGATACATTTAGTCCTTTATGTTTACTCTAAATTTATAAAGTGTACTTTAATCTCTTAACTGTAATTTTTTTTTTGTTTTAAGTTATTGAAAGAATTGAAATATTATGTTATAATTAATACAGAATTTTAATTTAATATATATATATATATATATATATATATATATATATATATATATATATATATATATTTGATAAACATTCGCTTCCATATTACAAACTACCCGTTATCTTTAGCTAGTAATTTGCGTAACTCCTCATCAGGAGACACAATTACTTGAAAGCCAGTCATGGTTGATAGTCCAGCTTTTGCGAGGTGATCTGCTGCTCCATTTGCCCATCTACTAATAAGTCTTACTTCAAGGCTCCAGTCTCTTCTCATCAGGCAATGAATTTCTTTGATGATGCTTCGATCTGCATGAAGATCATTCAGATCACTCCTCACCAGGTCGACAGCCTCAGCAGAATCCGACTCCAAAATAACATTGCGGTATCCCAAGTCCCATGCGATCTTCAGGCCGTGGAGATAGCCCCATAGCTCAGCCGAGAGGCAGTCCCCTCCCACTCCTTTAAATATGAATCCCTTGATAAGGTTGCCATGCGAGTCTCGAGCTAATCCACCACACGCCACTCCAGGACTGCAGTGCGAGAAGGCCCCGTCGCTATTAACTTTCACCCACCCCACTGGTGGGGGTTGCCACTGAGGTTCTGGCGCTGTTGCTATGCTTTGCTGACCAATGCTCTTTGAGAATCTAGCTTGGGCTTCATAAAGGTTTCTTCTGATGGCTTCCACGGTGTACAGTAGCGCATGGTTCGAGAACTTCTTTCCCTCGAAGATAAACATATTCCGCCGCTTCCATAGCCACCAGTAGATAAGCATGAATTTCTGTCGCCACTCCTCCGATTCCTTCCTCCTATCCCTGTACGTCGCATTCCATTTGAACCAATGATCGAAACTCAAGGAACAGAATTTAGGCCACAAACTTCGAGGTACCACATTCTTCCAGAGCTCAAGGGTCGCTGGGCATTCCCTGAAAATGTGTTGGAGGTTCTCAACTTCAGCCAGACATATAGGACACCGGCTATCACTGCTTAGTCCTCTTTTATACCTAGAGGCATTAGTTAGCAGGCGCTTATGCAGTACTAACCATGCGAAAAACTTGCACCGTTCTGGGATTCTTAGCTTCCAGACCTTACCCCACATCGGATCAATAGGAGACACATCACTCTTTAGGGATGCATAAGCCGACTTCACTGAAAAATCTCCACTTTTAGTCCATTTCCACCTCACTTGCCCAGAGGCTAAAACTTCAGTTCCATCCTGCACTTTACTCCATGTTCGCTTAATGCCACTCCACAAGTTTGACCCCGGCTTATTCATTTCAATACGTGGCAATCTATCACTTTCGCACTTATATTTATTCCGAAGGATCCATTACTAGAAAACAATAAATTTGCGACGGAATTTGCGAGGGAAAATTATTCCGCCACAATTTGCGAGGGAAAAAGTTTTTCCGCCGCAAATTGCGACGGAAAATGTTTTTCCGCGCAAATTTTCGCCGGCACTGGTATTTCCCACAAAAAAAATTGCGACGGAACAAATTTTGCCGCCGCATTTTGCGACGGAAAAACTTTTTCCGCCGCAAACTGTCAGTTCCCACCGACAGTTTGCGATGGAACCACTTGTTCCGTTGCAAAATGCGGCGGTTTGCGACGGAACAAGGCGTTCTGTCGCAAACTGTCGGTGCAGTTTTGCGATGGAGCCCCATGTTCCGTCGCAAACAGGCCGGTTTGCGATGGAACAAGTCGTTCCGTCGCAAACCAATTTTTAAAACCCCCCTATTTCTTCTTCTTTTCGCACATCTGAAGCTTATTCTTCATCCGTCCTCGTTGAAGCTTTTTCTCCTCACCAAGTCCGGCCACCGTCCCACGGAGCTCAGCCACCTCCATCTTGAGCCCTTATCTGCCTTTCTTGCTCTTCTTTCTCCGCCTCAAGCTATGAACTTCAACGGGTATGTTTTATTTTTAATGATCTTTTGTAGAATCCTTAATGTGGGTAACTTATTCTTTCTCCGTCACACATTTGTGCAATATATGATTTCAATTTTTAAATTCTTGCTCTAGCTATGTATAAATGCCTTAGGTTTTGCATATTGTTAAAGAAATTGCTGACGATCTACTCTAAAATACTTTAGTCCTTAACCATGTTTGAGGTAGTTAGTGTTATTTTTGCAATGAAATATTTTCTGGGCAATCCCAACAATATACAAATATGTTATAGGATATAAAAATTAATAATTATAGTGTATATAAACTAATTGTCTTTAAATTCTCTAAATTGAAATAAAAATATGGTATTACGTCATTTATTTTGTTCCAAAAAATAATGTTATCTTAATTGCATGTTTATTCAATTAAAAACAATACAATAGTTAAGAAATTAAAAAAAAATTGCTATATTATTCCTTGAAAACATTATCAAAATGAAAGGGATAAAAAATACAAATATTATTTTATATGAATTAATTATACAAAATATTCTTATTTTGCCTACCTATAGAATGAAATTAGATTTCTTTTGGATTTTGCTGTATGATGTATATGAGTTGGATAATAAATTGAAATTTTTTAAAGGTTTATGTGTAAAAATGTTGAAGAAATGAAAACACAAATGAATGAAATCTATTTATATATTACACGGCAGTAGTAGAGGTGGTCTTGAAGGACAAATAAATTGAAGTAGGATAAATAAATTGACTTTGTAATGTTGGTTTTGCAGAAGATAATAGGGTAAAGGAATTAGAACAGACAATGAGGGAGCAAGGACAGATGCTTAGAGAGATGCGAGCACTTCTCTAATTCCTATCAAAGGGCAAGGGTACGGAGCTGCCTCCTGATGGTGACGATGACCAGACTGCTATTGTTTAGAGTTTTTTTAGTTTATTTTGGAACATTATATTTGTAATATTTTGTTTTTGCAATGTAGACTCGTAATATTTTGGAACATTATACTTTATTTTTATGATATACAATTTATTTTATTTTCTAATTTTTTTACATTTTTTATGAATTTTTTTGTTTTTTCGGATTTTTTTTATTGTTTTAAATAATTTAGAATTTTGCGAGAGAAAGGTTTTCCCTCGCAAAATCTGCCAATTTGCGAGGGAAAATTGTTTTCCCTCGCAAAATGTGAATTTTTGCGAGGGAAAATTTTTCTGCCGCAAATTTTGAATTTTGCGAGGGGGAAAATAATTCCCTCGCAAATTCAAATTTTGCGAGGGAAAATTTTTCCGCCGCAAAATTCAAATTTGCGAGGGAAAAGTTTTCCCTCCAAACATTTTCATTTTGCGAGGGAAAGTTGTTTTCCTTTGCAAAATTTGAGATTTTGCGAGGGAAAATGCATTTTTTCCGTCACAAAACTGATTTGCGAGGGCTTTTTTTGCGACGGACACTTTTCCGCCGCAAAATTATTTTGCGACGGAAAATGCTTGTTTTGCGACGGAAAAATTCCGCCGCAAAAAATGAATTTTCTAGTAGTGATCTTCACTCAAAAATCATCCTTACGTGTTATTAATCGCCACCCAATCTTCATAAGATAAGCAGTATTTTGACCTTTGGCATGTCGTATTCCTAGCCCACCTTTCACTTTAGGTGTACAGATGTTGTCCCATGCTACTAACAGAATCTTATGTTGATCCTCTGTACTACCCCAGAGGAATTTCCGATTACACTTATCTAGGGACTCACATATATTTAATGGAAGCAAAGAGGTTTGCATAACATATCCAGGAATTGTTGTTGTCACCGAAGAAACAAGTGTAGCTCTCCCAGCTGCCGATAAGGTCTTTGCTTTCCAAGTGGATAATCTTGTTTGGACCTTTTCCACCACATACTGGTAAGACTCTTTAGTTACCCTTTTATGATGCAAGGGAACACCCAGATATTTTCCTAAGTCACTAGTAATAGAGAAGCCCAGGGATGCGCATAATTCACTCTTACGGATATGAATAACATTTTTGGAGAAGAACACACGTGTTTTCTGGTGGTTGACCTTTAGCCTGGAGCTATCACAGAAGCTCTTAAGACATTTATTAATTACATCTACCTAGTCCATGGATGCTTCAGCAAACAATAAGATGTCATCCGCAAAGAACAAATGGGAAACCGGGGGGCCAGTTCTGGTGAGGTGGATCGGTACCCAATCACCTTCTTGGGTGGCAGCTTGAATTAGGTGAGCCAATTTCTCCATACATAAAACAAACAGGTATGGTGAGAGCGGATCTCCTTGACGCACTCCCCTCAAAGGATGAAATTCTTCCGCTTTATCTCCATTTCACAGAAGCTGCATGCTGGGTGTGGACACGCACTGGTCAATGATCTCACACAAGGGACCTGGGATACAAAGCTCCGGCAAACAAGCTGATAGGAATTGCCAGTGGACTCTGTCATATGCTTTATCAAGATTAATTTTAATCGCCATAAACCCCTTCTTTTTCTTCATATTACGCATCGAGTGGATTACTTCCTGGGCCACTATTATGTTTCGCTACTAAGCCTCCCCGGAACAAAACTACATTGATTTGGTGCGATCACCTGAGGAAGGATAGGCTTCAAATGAGAGACAATAATCTTTGTAACAACCTTGTAGATTACGTTGCATAGACTTATTGGTCTCATGTCTCCCATTGTTTCTGGGTGATCCTTCTTCGGGATAAGTACAATCAAGGTGCCGTTGACCTCACGGATCTCCTGTGGATTAGAAAACAAGAATTTGACATAATTTATAACAGAAGCACATACCATACTCCATTGGTTCTGGTAGAAGAGAGCGTTAAATCCATCCGGCCCCGGGGCTTTGAGCGCGCCCATGCTAAAGATGGCTTCCTTAATTTCAAGTTCTGAGACATCTTGGCTACACCACTGCAATAGATCTTCTGCTATCCTCGGATAGGACATTGAACACTGAATACCTGGCCTGGACATGATGTCCTTGGATAAGAGGTGGGAGAAGAGAGATGTTGCCATCCCCTTAATCTGTGATGTATCATACACCCATGTACCTTCATCATCTTTTATGGCCCCTATTCTCTGGGATTTCCTTCGGCGATTAGCTCGAGCATGAAAGAAACGAGTGTTACGATCCCCAAAAGCAGACCACTCCGCTCTAGCTTTCTGAGCCCAAATAAGAGATTCTTGTAGCAAAACATCTTCAAGGTTTTTCCCAAGAACTAATTGTAGATCTGCATATTTAGGTGTCATACCAAATCTGGCCATGACTCGATTAACCCCATCAAGTTTACGTAGTAACCGTTTCTTTCTTTGTTCTGTATGCTTAAACACTTCCTTATTCCAGGTGGAGCAGGCCGCTGCAAAATTAGAAATATTTTGACCCCATGGTGTGTCATGGCTCTATGTCTTACGAACAAACTCTTCAAAATCATCATGCAAGACCCAGGCTGCAATAAACCTGAATGGACAGTTAGGCTTACTCATAGGCAACTCAGGATTGAGGCAAACCAACAACGACCTATGGTCAGACTTGAAGAAAGGTAAGTGCGTGACTGAAGCATTAGGGAACAAAGAAACCCATTCTTCATTAGCAAGCATTCGGTCCAAGCGCGCCTCCGAGCTACCCCTCTTCCATGTGAATTCTGGCCCTGTGAACCCAATATCTATCATCTCCTGCATTTCCACCCACTGAAGGAGCTCACGATCATGGGAATTACATGCAGAGGTGTTGGAGCGCCTTTCACTGTGAAGCAGTGTTCCATTTAGATCTCCCCCAATAAGCTAGGCACCTTGCAAGTTGAGAGCTAAACAGGATAGGTTCTCCCACAGTGTCCGACGCGTGATACAGTTAGGACTGGCGTAGGTTACTGTGAGGTGCCAAGTATGTCCTGCAGAGCTAGTGATTAGAAAATGCATAAATTGAAAATTACGTTCCACTAGAGTTACCTTAGAAATGCCATCATCCCATAAACATCAAATACCCCCACTGTATCCCTCACAATCCATTATCTCTATAAATGGGAACCCCATTTATTGAGCTCTAGCATATGCCATTTGATGTGAGCATCGAGTTTCTAGAATAGCCATAAAGTTTAGATGGTGGTGGTTCTTTAGGTCATGAACTAGGGCAGGGAAGCTTCGAGCTCCAGTGCCACGTGCATTCCATATCATGTAATTCATTGGGAAACTATTCCATGATGGGGTGTGGAAACCTCCCCCTTGGTTATATCCTGCTCATGCATTTGCTCATCCATATGTTCTTGTTCCATGGTTGCATCTGTTGGGCCTTGTACTTCCTGTACCGTGTTACCCAATGTTACCTTTAATTCACCTGAAGAATTTGCATTTGATAATATTGAATTATTTTCCTGTCCTTCAATTCCATTTGACATCACAATGGCATATGACGAAGCACGTGCTAATTATGGAGTTGTGATCACGGGTTGCATAGGGCTGATTTGATAATTAAATTGGCTTGCTACATTGTGGGCTCCACTCATATCCTGAGGTAATTCACGGGCGGGTTTCCTAGCTTCTTTCCCTTGCAATTTTCCTTTTTGGTATTTTTCCGTTTTGAGCCCACTTTTATCCACTCCTGATTTTGTGGGCCGAGATCCTTGACCAGATCCATTTGAATATTAACCTGCTTTGTTTCCTTTTTCATCACATGCACATTTGACTTCATAATATCCGGGTTTTCCTTCACTGCACCACTCAGCCTTAAACTCCCATTATTTGTGTACCTCAATCCTGTCGAAGATGGTGCTCTGCGAAAGTCACGCCGAAGAATCTGGATTTTTCCAAATGGAGATTTATCCTCGTTCCCGTCATCGGAGATGATGGTTGCTCTTCTCGTCGCTTCCTTTCCTTTTGCTTTCTGTACACTGCCGGAATTCTCTTTCTCAGCCTTCATGGGTGTCTGGGCAGACGTCTGCTCTTCATCCTTCCTCTCTTTGACAGGCTCCATTGGTTGCTGAACAATTGTTTGCTCCTCATCCTTTTTCATTGGACATTCATCCTTTCAGTGCCCATACCTTCCACACTTAAAGCATACCAGGTGTAATCCCTCGTAAATAATTGGCTGTTCCTCTCCAAACACCGTGTAGGATGGCAATAACGGTTGTTGGAGATCTATTTCAACACATAACCGTGCAAATCCACCTTTATCATATATGGATGTAGCCCTGTCCACTTTGATCATCCTTCCTATCATGTTTCCAATTCTGCGTAATGACTCCACGTTGTAGAACTCAAAAGGTATATTAGGTAGGTGTATCTAAGCAGCAATACGACACTAAAGATAAGCCTTCCACAGGTTAAAATTCAGTCACCATCGCTGCACTATTAGGTAGTGATCTTCAATCATCCATGAGCCCTCTTGAAAAGTATAATCCCTATCCTCTTTGTTAGAGAAGGAGACAATATAGTAACCGTTGCTCAATGGGATAATCTTCAAGGGATCCTTTGGTTGCCACATACGGTTAATTCGGTCTCGAATGATATAAGTAGGGAAAGATGCACCCAGAACTTTGATAATAAGAGAGTTCATCCAGGGTAGGCACCAAGCAGAATACTCTTCAGGTGTAAACTTTAACATCCCTATTTCCCCCTCAGATTGTCTTGTAGTGTGCTCCTCTTCCTCATCACCCTCAGCCAACACTCCCTTAACGTCCCCTTCATTCATGTGATGAAAGTAGTTCTTCCATCCCTTAACAATATCGTCGTCCTTCGAGTGAGATAATAAGAATCTAGCACAGCCAGGAGACAGTAGTTTGTCTCGGTATGACAATGGAGGAGCCCCACTTCGCTAACTAGCATTTGAAGGTTGAGTACCATCATCTCCGCCCTTCTTCTTGTCATTCGTTGCATCAAAAACAAACCCAACACCTCCTTTGACTTTCTCTCCCCCTCTATCCCCATCGCCATTGTCCTCCTTCGATCCCTCCCTACCTCCGATCACCACCTAGCGGTGACGATCACTCGTTTTGCTCTCCATTCACTCCTCAAGAGTTTTGATTCAATGCAATCTGCTTTAAACAAGTCATGAATTTGAATTAATTTAATATTGAACTTGTGATTCTAAGAAGTATGATTATTATTGATGCCTTTTTTTCATAAGTCACTTAAAATACCATGAATTATCCTCACCAGGGAAAAAAGGACCAAACACTAAAGAGTTCGAATACAAACTCAAGTGATATACTATGGTGTGATTATTCAACAACCTAAAAAAGAAGATCCTAGAGGCAATTGATAGTGCTAATTGTCCGTTTGAGTGATTTGAAAATCTGTTGCATCCTGTTGTGAGTATTAAATACAAAAATGCTTTTAGATGTTTTCCGGCACATTGCGTAAATTCATAACCAAAAATACCTACCTACTACATCATGTGAACTATGTCCAATAAAAATTTAATAATTTAAATCATTTTAATCTTAATTGGTTGATAAATCATCTGAAAAATTTCAAATTTTAACTTTATTTCAGAAAAAAGTAAAACTGAACGATCAAGTAATCTTTTTCTTAAAAACAAGATAAAATTTGAATTTTTCATGAGTCATCAACCAACTAGAATTAAATTGATATGAGTTATGTTTTCATTGGACAAAGTTCAAATGACGTGGTAGTTCAGGAGTATGTAGGGGTGGGAATAGGCCATTACCTTATTAGGCGGCCAATAGCTTGGCCTGTTTGTTAACAAGGTCATATCAAGACCCATTTAAAGACTTAAATGTATAAATAGCCCAAGCCTATTTTGTTAAAGCCTAGCTTGTAAGCCTTTAGACTTAGCCTGGGCTGTTCACACATTAAATAAATATAATTATATTTATATAATATAAATAACATAATATTTATTGTTTTTCGTTTTTATATTTTAATTTCAAGTTATATTTAGTTAACTACAGCACTACTCGTACTATTCTTTGGAATTTTTTTGGAACATTTCATTAACTATTCATGGCTATATCCTTACCATTTTCTTTAATAATAATAATGTTTTAATTTGGATGATTATATTATGGGTTTAATGTTTCTGCCTTTGCTGCAGAAATTTTTTTTCTGTCTTTGCTGCAGAAACATTTTTTCTGCCTCACTCACACAAAAATGAGTGGGTCCCATTATAAAAAGAAGAAAAAGAAAATATTATTGGGACTCACTCACTAATGAGGCAGAAAAAATGTTTCTGCATAAAAGGCAGAAACATCAAACCCTTATATTATTCGCTTTGAATGTTAGTAAAATAATTTTTTAATAATAAAAATAATAATATTTTATTTCAATAATATGTTGGCTAAAAACTTATTTAAAGGGTACAAATTGTAAATCTTATATTTTGAAGCCTACTAAAAACCTACATTTATATAGGCTATAACAGAGTCAAAGTGCACAAAGCTTATTTATGGCATCTAAGGACTGCAATAAAAAAACCTACATTGTAAGTATGCCTTTAAAAAAGCTTCAGGCTCGACCAAGCCTTCTAAAGGCTCAAGTCTGAGCTTAAAAAAATCCTGCATTCAGGTTCAGGCCTTCTGCCCTTTTTACAGGCTTAGGCCTGTTTAGCCAAAAACTGGCCTAACCTATTTCCATGCCTATATATGATTGTGAGACTCTTAAAGTGTGAGTTTATGAGCTAGTTGAACTAGAATTTGACAAATCCCTATTTATTATATATTTTTCATATTTCATTTGAGGATTTTGTCATAATTATGGGGTTTAAAATGACTTTATAATGATAAGTTAGAATTATGAATAAATGCGTTGAATTTTCTCAAAAGGGGGCTACATTGTCATGATAATTGTAATTACGATTAATCATTAATTCTTGAGAGGATTTAATGTTGGTTTAATTCTTTTAAATTGTACATGCTTGAAAAATTCGATTAAATTTGAAAATGGAAGCTTGAGCTTGAATTTCAGAAATGATGTTTTAGGACCGTGAATTTAGAAAATGCCAAATTAGTCCCGCCAAAGTGACAGCATTTTCAAGAGAAAATTAGGTCTGAAATTGTTTTTTTTTTTTTTTTTCAATCCAGCGAGTTTACAGAGAGGCAATGCCGCGAAGGAACAGACCCTGAAATTCGACCTCACCATCATTTTGCTCCGTCCCCTCCATCCCCACCCCTAACCATTCGACAGCATCCACCATCCGCCTCACCGTTCGCATCTTCAGTCACCCTTCAAGTTTTTCCGTGTTGTTGCAGTGATAGCATAATCATTTGACAAGCTCGGCGGAGCAATCTACAGTCCTACGAGCAGGTAGGCGTGTTTGACTCTAGACAGAGATCCAAGGCTTGAGTTCGGTGCTTATAGGGGAGTCTTTGTTCTATCTCTTTCTGTGCCTCTGTGATTTATTTCCTAGGTTAGGAGGATTTAATTACATTGTTAATTCTAGACTATCTAGTTTGAAGTTCTGGAGTGGATTAAACTTTTGATGTATTTGAGATTTGGATTTTACAATTTGTTTATGCTGATTATTACTTATTCTCTGTTTCTCTTTGATTAATGATATTGTTCATTCTATTTGTTGGTTAGCATAGAGTGTATGATTAAGTTGATTTTGACATAGGAAATATACGGTGGAAATTCCTAATAGTGTTGGTTTGAGGGAAGGGTGTGGTAGGGGAGGGTGAGGAAAGAAGGGAATTGACTAAATTGTCATTAATAAAGGGAATATTTTTTTTTGTTGAGAGTATATTTTAGGAATATTAAAAAGTTTCCATGAATTTTTTTGTAAAGAATAAGGTAAAAGTTTTCTCTCTCCTCTCCCTTTCCCTCCCTCAAACCAAACATAGAGGAAGCAAATTATTTAATCTAATCTCTTGTGCAGCTAAGTGGTGCTTAATAGTCTATTAAGGGATAATTGTTTGCTATGGTGTTAGAGGTATTTATGAACTAATCTCACCAGACTAAGACTCCAGTGTTATTTTGAGATTTTCTATAACACTTGGTGATTGACTTCATATCTTTAATGGGAAATGAGAGCTAAGGACTCATCTCTAGGAGGTTTCATATCATCACTCAATCACTCATTTCATTTAAATCTTTTTATAAGCCAAAAGTCATAAGCAAAAGGTAGCTTAGGACATCAATTTGGTCTAGAAATTGTTTGGCTAATATATCTTCACCCTTGTTAATTTGTAGTTGTCACTTAATTAAAATTAGCTCCATCAAGAAAACCGATCTAAGTTAGCATCATTATTATTGTTGACCTATATAAGTGATAATGTTATTGTTTATATATAAATTGTGTGTCTTTATAAAAATTAACATTGGAAAGCAATGGAAAGCAATATGAGTCTCACTTAACCTTTTTTTGGATTCTCTATTTATTTATTTATTTCCTTTCCTTTTTCTTTCCCTTTTCTCTCTTTCCTCTTTTTTTTTCTTTTTTGGATTAAGTAACAAATTTTCCCTAGCAATTTTCGCTGACGAGCAATGTTACTCTAGAAGTTTTTCTTGTCTCAATGTTGCTCTAAAAGTTTTAAAACGTAGTAATGCTGGCCATTTATATTAAAAAGTTAACGGTCAACGTTAATTTTTTAACGGAATAGGGTAACATTTCTACGTTTTGAAACTTTCGAAACAACATTAAAACAAGAAAAACTTCTAGGGCAACATTGCTCTTGAGCCTATAATTTCGGGACAGATTTGTTCCTTAACTCTTTTTTTTTTCATAAAAAAGGAAAAACCAAAATAGCAAACACACAAAATATAAAATAAATAAAACTAGACAATTAGAACTTGTTCTCCACATGTAGGAGTGATATCCAATGGCCCAATATATTTGATTCTAAATTGAATAGTTGTTTAGTGGATTTAAAGTTGGGTTAAGGTTCAAAAATATATATGTGTTTTTTTCTCCCCTGAGGAGCATGTCAAGTGTTTTTTTTTAGTCGCAAAAGTGACTACGTGGTTATAAATTATGTGCAAAAATAATATTTGACCGTTAAGTTTAACTTATTTTACTGAATGGATGATGAAATAACTTTAAAAAGTGTAAAAATATACATGTAGTTTTGTCAAAAGAGCGCCTAGCACTTAGTGTTTTTTTAAGGTGAAAAAATACACATGTGGTTTACCCAGAAATACCGTTTGACCGTTAGTTTGATTTCTTTTTTTTGCTCACGGGACGATGACATGACTTTCAAAGTAACTGTGTGGAAAAAAACCTATTAAAATTGAACCTTCATGTTGTCAACTGAAGCAAGTACATAGCAAACGATGTGCCCCTCCATTGCCTCAGAAATAGCCCCGTGAAACTTATACAATTAAAGTAGCGTGTGGATGAAAAATATATCCGCATTAGAGAGGTTGTGATTTTTAGATACAATGTTGTTACATGAGCGAACAGAGGGATAAGGATGGTGATATTAATTCTTTCCAACTTTGACTTGCGATCAGTCAGCATATTTTTTTCCCACACATTTGCTTTGAAAACCACATTATTGCCCAGTCAGCAAAAAAAGTCAAATTAACAACCACATGTATATTTTTGTACATTTGAAATCGACCTTATCATCTAGTCAGCAAAAAAAGTTAAAATTAACGGTTAAATGATATTTTTGCACATAATTAACCACATAGTAACTTTTGTGTCTAAAAAAAACTTGGTGTTAGACGCTCCTCAAGAAAAAACACTTATGCATTTTTTAACCTTAACCCTTTAAACTTTAAAATGTTAATTAACTATAATGGAAAATATTAGAATTTAGGCAATCATGTGTAATTTTTGCAAGATGAAGGATCACTTACCCATCTCAACAAAATGCGGCTTCCCTTACTACGTAAAGTTTAAAAAACCTCCTTAATTTTATAATACGTATATAATGATATATAATATACTAATATTTTCTTTATTGTAAGGCATAAAAAATCACATCTCTTTCCTTCACAGAACACTCCTGCAGGAAACATACAAGTGCACAGAAGAAACGCTGAACAACACTTGTTCTCTCACAAAAATCACATCTTTATTATTTGAATCTTAACATCCAAACAGGTACAAATACTACTTAAACGCAACGCATACAACAATAGTACAATCACCATGTGACAAGGTGAATCACCACTTTATTGGAATAGGAAGACGTAAACGTGGGGGAAAAAACATAAAGCCATATGGCTATCATACATGGTGTGACTTAGAATTGATTTATGGAGATGGAGGATGTAATAGCATCAAGCAACGTATTGAAATAAATAGCTATCCTCATGTACCCTGATTTGTTTGATTTGACTTATTTTCTCCAAGTCATCTTGTGTAAGCGACTAATCAAATATCTCTAAGTTTTGTTTAATTCTGTCTTTATTAAAACTCCTCACAACAAAACCCACTCCTTGCTCATACAGCCATCTCAGAGCAACCTGTTATGGCAAAAGAATTCCATTAAATTGAAATATATATACAAATAAGCTCATTACTAATTAAGAACTAAGACGTTGATTAAATGAGCAGTTGAAAAATTTAAAAGGAGCTTGAAATTAAAATTATTAAAACCTGAGCAACTGATTTGCCATGAGATTTGGCAATGTTAATGAGTATTTCATTGTCTAGGATCCGGTTGCCGCCTGATGTTGAACTTGCAGTCCCCAGAGGAGAGTATGCTGTTACAAATATACCCTTTTGTTTGCAGTATTCCCTAAGCTCTTTTTGTTGACATGTAGCGTTCATTTCTACCTGTAACAAACAAACAAAAGAGAAAAATGTTTTAACTTCTCCTGTGTGTGTGGGTGCGTGTGTTTCTCAATTTTCCCTTTCAAATTAAAGATTGATGGTCTTACTTGATTCACACAAGGAGGAACTGTAGCGACCGACAATAAACTCTCAAGTGTCCTCACAGGAAAGTTACTGACTCCAATTGATTTTGCAAGACCAAGTTTTCTGCACTCTTCCATGGCTGCCCATACGCCCTTTAGATCTAATGGTGTTATGTCCTCTGGAGGTGGGAATAAACTGTTGCCAGGCTTTGCACTGATGGGCATGTGGATCAAATACAGGTCCAGATATTCCAGTTTTAGTAACCTGCATATATATATTTATATGGATTTTGAATCATGAATTACTTGTAAGTAAGAACTTGTTAAAACCTGAAAAAACAAACAAGTTTGAGCTTACCCAAGGGATTTTTTGAGAGCAGGAATAACACGATCAGGATGAGCGTCATTCATCCACAACTTGGAGGTGATGAAGAGTTCGTCTCTTGACCCAATAAGACCAAGTTTAAGAGCTTCTTCTATGGCATCGCCTAGTGCATCCTCAGTGCCGTAAGATGAAGCAGTATCGAAGTGTCTGTAACCTGCTTTGATACCCTCTATGATTGCGTTCTTCACGACCTCTCCGAAAGTCATCATATCGCCGGTGCCTAGACCCATCACTGGCATACTGTGGTTGTCGGAAAGAACCACTGTTGGGACGATGTTGTTGTTAGACATGTTGTACTTTAGCTTGTCAAGATAGCTATGAATTTTGATTGATGAAGCTTGAGAAATATAGTCACAAATGGTGGCAATTATATAGGACGAGAACGAGGCTCATGAATGAAATTTTAATTTAACAAAGTTTTGGCAGGAAGTCAACAGAGGCGGCGCCATCTAATTATATTGTTTGATTGATGGAATAAATGCATTGACCACGGCAACGAAACGGATTGGTTCTTATTCTTGTGCTCTTGGTCAAAAGGTAATCGACAATATATATATATATATATATATATATATAGAACTTGCAGTCTCTTATCGTGGAAACCACTTGGGTCACATTATTAAGACGATGAAAGTTGGATAAAACTATTCAATTCTGACCTACTGAACCAATACAGCATCCTACGTGTCCGCAAAACTGCGGTCATCATTATCTTCTAGTGGCTCTTTTTTTTTTTTTTTAAAAAAAAAAAAATCTTCTAGAGGCTCTGGTCTTGTTGAATCCAGAGATGAACTTGCTGCCCATGCTCTCAATTATTTTCTCGGGTGACCACAAAATGCTGTTTTTTAATGCTTCACCCTTTATTTATTTTTTATGCATTTAGTCAAGTCAAATAATTATTTATGTTCTTAACCAATGAAAATATTTTGTTTTATTTTCTTTGTTTATCTTTCATATTATTTTGTTTTCGTTTTTTTATAAAGAAGACGATTTTGTTCTTTGCAAAAAAATTAAAAATCTACTCACTTTTTTAACCCAAAAAATCAATTTTATTAATAAAAAAAGCTTAAAGGATACATTTAGTCCTTTATATTTATTCTAAATTTCTATTTAGTTCTTTAGATTTATAAGGTATATTTTTGGTCTCTTAATCCTAATACGTAAGTATCATGTCACGGAAAATGCTGATTGTACATTTAACTGAAATATTCTTGAATTTTAAAAAAATAAAAAGAAAATCTTGTATATTCTAACTGATCAATTAAAAAAAAACAATTAAATAATAAGCTCTATATTCTTCTTCCAGATACACACTTCTCATCCTCCTCCATTAGTTAAATAATAATTATTCTATGATTACGCGTGATTGAGGTGATATTCCTTTGATCAGACCCAACAAAGTCTTTGACAAAATTATAACTAGGTATTAAATGATTTTCTAAGCTTTTGAATAGAATCGAGGGCATCTGGTCGCACTGTTACCAAGTTGAGAGGAAGACGCACCTTTGGATAGTAAGAGCGGTTTGGTTTGAGGAACATTTAAGGAGGGAAAAAAACTTAGAGGAGAGAAAATAATGGAAAGGAATAGTGAGAGAGAACTTAAAAGTTGAGCTATTTGATAGACATAGGAAGGAAACTTAAGTTGAGGGAAAATAAAATGTTTGATAAGAAGAATTAAGTGTTGGTTAAGTGGGAAGGTGAGGTAAAATTTCCACAATGCCCCTAATATAAAAAAGGCAAAAAAAAAAAAAGGAATGATTTTTGTTTTGTTTTGCCAATTGGACATAAACAGATCCTAACTAAATCGTGTGTTGGTTCAAATGGAAAATTGAAGGCAACGTCGATGAAATATGAAAGTATGATAAGTAGAACGATGTCATTTAAAAAACATTAAAAAAAAAGTATATATCAGGGGAATAATAGTTGTTGTTGTCAACATTCGAACTTCGCTATCCCATTCAAACGTAACATGCAACACAACGCTTGTGTTTGAAGCACTACTAGAAAATAGTGAATTTGCGACGGAATATTTTCCGTCGCAAAATTTCGAAATTTTGTGAAGGAATTTTTTTTCCCATCGCAAAATTCCACTTTTTGCCAAAAAGGTGGAATTTTGCGACGGAAAAAAATTTCGGGTTTTGCAACGGAAATAAATTCCGTGGTACGAAAATAAATTCCGTCGCAAAATTTTGTCAGAAAAATAATTAAAAAAATAATTTTGCGACGGAAAAAAAATTCCGTCACAAAATTTCGCCTTTTTAGTTGCTAACTTCGCCCTCCCCCTCCCCTTTTTCATTTTCTTTCTTCAACTTCCCTCTCCCTCCGATTCTTTTTCTCATTCTTCATTCATTCCTTTTGTTTTTCATTCCTTGCTTCATTTTCATTACTTTCTTTCGTTTTTCATTGTTTTCTTCTTTTTCTTCCTCTTCAGTCACACGGGATCTCAGTATTACTTTTTCTTCTTCCCAAGGTTAGTGGCTTATTTTCATTATTTTCTTCTTCTTCTTCAGTCACAAAGTGACATATATTCATCTATATTTTCTTGAACATGTCCATTATTCAACAAGCTATTTACAAGGATTTTGAAATTTTTTATTCATGCAATGAGACAAACGTGGTAATCTGAATATTCCTTAGAAACCTAAGGGTGAGTGATTTTGATTTGCATACTTATGAGTGTAATACCCGAAATTTTTTATCTTAAAATAAATAGTATACCTTAAATATTCTATGTGCACAAATAAATACCTATTGAAAATAGGTGAATTTGTGGTCTCAAAACTAGGGAAATAATTACCTTATTTCTTAAAGGTAATTTCTCATGAAATTAGGAGAAATAAAGAGCTAAAAATCCCTAAGTGAATTTATGGGTTATAAAATATCCTGAGAATATTATGATAAATCCTAAAAGGCAACTAAATATTTATTAAAAATTAGGGAGTATATTGTCTCTAATTTAGGTAATTTATGAGATTATTTTCCAAGGAAAATAATGAGGCAAAATTAAATATCATTTTGGGGAACATAAATTGCCCCATGGTTTTTAATATTTTGCATAATGCATAAATTATCAATTTCAATAAAATAGTTGTGAGATAATAATTATTACTAATTAAGAAAATTGTCAACAATTAGTAAGTGATTAATTAGATAATTAATGGCTAATTGTTTAGACATAAGATAAAGAGAAAAAGGTAAAAATTATATATATATATATATATATATATATATAAACGAAAATTAGAAGAAAAATAAAGAAAAATGAAATGAAAATTAAGAAATTAATATCTAGATATTTGCATTAAAATAACATTATAAGTTAAGACATGTGGTAATTAAATAATATTATAATAGTAAAAATGTGAACAGGATAAATGACCACGGATAGAAATAAAATCCTACCTAGAAAACCGTGCACTAGGTTTCTTGAGTCAGAGTATATTAGGAACAAGTGAATTTCTATCTCGGAGTGGACTGCCTCCGAAGTCATTTCTGTAACCGACGGAGTGATTTAGAGATCCGAATAGGAAGGTATTTTGTATAATTAAAGCAGATAGCCAAAAGGAGAACCGATAGAAAATAATCCCGTTGTGGGAATCTGGGGATAAGTGGGGAAAAACCAGAGTATAATGTTAATCAGTGGATTTTTGTCTCGGAGTTAGTACCGGACAACGTTATTTCTGTAGCCGGGCACGAATACCGAAGGTTTTCAGCTGATAACAGAATGTCCTCAGCAGGATCAGAAACTGAGTTAAATTAGATAATTTGAAAGAGGAAGAAAAGACCTTCGGAGTGTTGTTCCCAAAATTTTAAGATTTTACGAAATTTCGCGATCAGGATACCGAACCAGGAATTTTACCTCATAAAGCAAGATGACATAAGGCTTGATGATGCAGCAGGGATGACATCATCCTTGAGAGGTGTAAGGCCAAGATCTTGCCACCTCCAAGAAGTGCGATCCGACGGTCCAGAATTCATCTGACAAAGCATGAATAGTAACTCGGATTTTTCTATAAATAGCCCTTCATTTTCTCTTCATTCCTCACCAATTCACACAAAATCTAGAGAGAAGTTAGAGAGAGGAGCTCTGGAGGAGGAGTAAAGAGTTCATAGCGAAGCTCTGAGTAAGTTCTTCAGTCCTTAGTCTTTAGTTCGGTAGTTCTTAGAGTTTTAGGATAAATGTTGTTTTGATCTTTAATCTCCCAGTATATTTTAGATATCATGTTTTAGGATAGATGTGATATTTATTTTGGAAAATATGTTGGAGTAAGAGATATGTTAAAATTCTGGAAGATTAGAATCAAAGTAACGAAGTTCTGACGAAATTCCGCCGATTAGGGGATCAGGGGCAAAATGGTAATTTGTACCTAAAATGCCTGTTATGATATCAAATATTGATAAATGTGATATTATCATTATAGGATATTAGTAATCTTGTTCCGCTGTCATTTCGCTGTCGTTCCACTGTTTTCCGTCAAAAGTACATTTTATCGTCAACGTACTAAACGCTCGTCAACGAAGGTACGTTCGCGTACTGTAACACTAACTCTAATACTTTTTGTATGCTAATATGTGATAGACAACTATACAAGTGAATTGTATAGATAACTTTACATGTAATGTGTATTGTTAACATGGATAACTATACATGTGAATTGTATAGATAACTATACATGCGATGTGTATTGTTAGCATAGATAACCTTACATGTGATGTGTACGGTGGATATATTAATCTTGCATCTGCTATATACTTATGTGTTGATTAATGCTGTGATGTCATACATATATTGTTTACATAAGTATGAGGTTAACCGTTACCTGAGGTTCGATGCATGGACCTCAGCTCTTAATATAGCTTCAGGATCAAGAGGACTAAGCACCAAAGATAAGAGCAAGCAACATGCTTAGAGTCCCAGCCGAAGAGTTTCTTTTTGGACTTGTATTCCCATATCAGTAAATATTCAGACCTTTGTACTGTTGTATAAGCAACTAGGTACCTCAACAGGATGTTTATCAGATACTCTCTCTTGTAAATTGCTCTGATGCTCTACTCTAATAAAAGTACCTCATTCTGCTTTTGAAAAATGAGATGTTACAATGAGTTCCATAAAGAATGAGAAATGAATTAGACCATTTTTGACTCATTGTGTGATTTATAAGAAATTTATATTTTATTAAAATATATAGGCCACTCTAATTCGGAAAAAATCCATGTTATGGGACAATTATTAAATGAAGCTGAGAGTAGTATCCAAAGAAGAAGGAAGATGTATGAAAAAAAAGAAGGAAAAATAATTCACTTCAACATATTAGGAAATTAACCTTTTATTTTATTTGACATATAACAAAATCACTTTCTTATGAGATGTATATAACACACATACTTTTTTGCATTATTATATATATATATATAAATGCAAAAAAGTATATGGTTAGATATTTTATTTTTTTTATAAAAATAAAAAAATAAATTACGTAAGGAGCGTCAATTGAGAGAGGATATGGTTAGATATTTTATTTTTTTTATAAAAATAAAAAATGATAAATAATTCCATAAGGTGTGCCTAGATATCTTTAAAGAAGAAAAGAAAAGAAATAATTATATAAATTCTACGTAATTTTAATAATTTTATGTTTATAAATATTTTTATGATTTTTTAAATTTAATTTTTTTAAATTTTGCGACGGAATTGGGTTCTGTTGCAATTGCGACAGGAAAAATTCTATTGCAGTGAAAAAATTCCGTTGCAAAACCCAAAAAAGGGTTAAATTTTGAAATTTGCGACAGAAACAAAATTTCGTCGCAAATTTCAAAATTTCCGACGGAATTAAAATTCCTTCTCAAATTGCGACGAAAATTCAATTTTCCATCGCAATTGCAAGTCCTTTTTAGCAACGGATGAATTCCGTCGCAATCCTATTTTGCGACGGAAAATTGGAATTTTGCGACGGAATTTTTCCGTCACAAAAAACCAATTTTTTTGTAGTGAAGGCAAAATTTGGCAGTAAACATTATGAGCATATATATTCTTCACACAAGTAAAGCAAAACGTAGAGGGGAAAAAACAATTCCATCTCCTATTCCAGCTGCTTGTCTCATTTACATTTCCTAACTCACCATAAGTCAACCTACAAACATATGGATTATCACAACATGATGCAAAATAAGTCACCCAAGTTGCTTCCCAATGCATTATCTAGGTCTTTCCTCCCAGATGGAAGCAACATGGCATCAGGCAATAGTATAGACAGACCTCTAAACCACCAAAAAATGCAGACCCATTGCAACTTATCTCTATTCCAGCTTCAGTTGCTCCTGTGTTGAACTTGTCCCGCACCTTTTCCTTCCACTATTGTCGCAAGCTTATTCAGCTCCTCCTTCGTCTAGCTTGCAGCTTTTTTTAAACAGGTGCACAATTTCAAGATCCCGCCACTTTTTGAGGGATTCAGTTTTCCCATGTTTAAGGGAACATGACACTAGGCAAGAACTCAAGTTGCCGAAAGAGTTGCGCACCAAACAGGTTTTTCCGTGGGAACCCTATTAAGTTCCTATTTCATCCAATGAATTCCGTGTAACAAACGGGCCATAAGAAATATGGTTGAGGAAGGAATTCGCAATTTGGTGAGCCCACCCACAACTGGATGTAATTGGATCATTTTGAACCCACTTGAAAAGGCTCATGATGGGCTAGGCTAAAACCCGTCCTTTAAGAATTAAATGGGTGAGCTATGAGAATATTTTTGGGTTGCCTGTACCCTCCTTTTGAGTTACTTTTTTTTAAAAATTAAATATATGGCAAGGGAAAGGACAGTAAATAATAGAGTAATACACATACAATCTCAAACTAATATAGTTTATTATATTTGACTAAAATATATACGTTTAATATATATTTTAAGTAAAAATTAATTGATAATATCAAAATTAATATATTTTTAATAAATTAGAATCTAGAAAATCTATTAGAATAAATTTTTGGTTGTATAAATTTTTATTAGCTCCTATACATACATACATACATACATACATACATATTTGTGTGTGTGTTTTTAAATAATTCTAATAATGAAGAGAGACATTTTGGTTAAAAAAAAAAGTTCAAAATTCAAACTTAACGCTTAACTAATGGTTTTGAAAATAGAATCTTAAAATATAAAAAAGATTTGTGTAACATACATTTTAATTTTAAGGGAGGTTTATATGAGTTTCCCAAAAAAGAGGGGCATTCTGTGTAATTAAGGCAAAACAGGAGGGTGATCAGAGTATTTTACTCAAAAGTTTAATATTTATGTTTTGATGCAGAAATATTTTTCTTGCCATACTCATATAAAAATGAGTAAGTCCCACTAATATTTTCTTTCTCTTCTCTTTACAATAAGACCCACTTACTTTTATGTGACTATGAAAGAAAACAATTTCTACAGTAAAAGCATATTCATTTAACCCATTATTAAATTATTGAAATTTCTTTTTATATTTTTAAAATTTTAAAATATCTTATTTAATTGCACAATCCGCATTTTTTTGTTACATGAAATTAATGGTATTAGGTGTTAAAGGACTAAAAGTATACTTTTTAAAATTAAAGGATTAACTTAAACCTTGAAGTAAACATAAATGACTAAATGAATACTTTAACTTAAAAAAATAAATTACAATTGCCAATAAACAAAGCCAAAAATAGAAAATCGCTAAAACAAACCTCTCAAACAAAACTCACAAACACAAGAAAAAGACCTAAGCACTACAAACAATTGTAATCATATCAGTTATTATTCTTTTATTAAGATACAAATAATATATATATAAACACACACATTTGGATTTATGTTTTTTCCCCATGATTAGTTTCCTGAAAAAGAAAGAGAAAGTTAAAAACTGAAAATAGGAAAAAATTTAATTTAGGTTATCCTAAATTTGTTAAAAAGGATAAGATCATGAAAATGGTTATATACGTCATTAGAAAATAAAGAGGGAAAATTGACCTGGAGGCCCAAATTACCAAGATAATTTCAGAAAAGACCCTCCACACTTTCCCATACCAGAAAAGGCTCTAGGGCCTTTTCTGGTATTAACTTCCAAGACAAATTACCAAAACGCCCCTCTTGTTAAAAAAGAAAAAGCAGAGTATGTTTTGGCGCGAGAGAGAAAAAGACCGTGAGTTTTGTCCGATAGAAACTTTGCTTCAATGATACTCTATCTATCTCTTTCGTCTTCCTTCATTTGATCGTTGTCTTTCATTTTTTTCCTCTGCTGGACTGAAAGCAACTCATCTTGGTTGTATATTGCTGTTCATCAACGTTTTTTTCAATCGGAAGTTTGGGTTACTGAAAGGTTGATGCTTGAGCTCATTTATGTTATTATCTGGTAGAATATAGGCAAGAAATGCTAAGTTTTTCATCAAGATAACTTAATCACCATCCTTCCTTATTTTTAATCTCTCGAGGGTAGGGTCAATAAAATGTTGCTCTGTTTTTTGTCACACAAACAGAGAAAAATTTATGTATTTGAGTGGGAATGAGTGAAAGTGATCAAGGAATGAAGTTTGAAAAACGCTGAAATTTGTTAGTTGTTAAAACCTACAGTTTTAGTTGTTAAAACCATATGTTTTTGTTGTTAATATGACTGTTTAACTTGTTAATACGATGCTCTGTTTTTTGGGCATTGAAACAGAGGGAGGTTTGTTAGTGGGAATGTGAAAATACTGATATGGGATAGTTGTTAATATCTATAGTTTAAGTTGTTAATTCCTTCAGTTATAGTTGTTAATTCCTTCAGTTGTAGTTGTTAATTCTACTGTTAAAGTTGTTAATACTAACTATGTTGCATATTATAATTACAAATGACTAGTAGTTCAGGGAAGAATATATTATGTTTCTTTCATGTAGGGGGGAAGTTTCTACAAGGTAGAGGGGATGAAAGTCCAGATGGTATTGCTAATGTGACTGATTGTGTTGTTAAATGGTGCTGATGTTGTTGTTAAAATTGCTGGTGTTATTGTCATATTTTTCTGATGTTATTTGATGCTAACTTTTTTTGTCAAAGTGGAATATATAAAACTTAATGTGGCTGATGGTGTTGCTAAAGTGAGCTGATGGTGTTGTTAAAGGATGCTGATGGTGTTGCTAAATTGGCCTAATGGTGTTGCTAAAGTAGGCTGATGGTGTTGCTAACGTGACTAATTGTGTTGTTAAGTGGTGCTGATGTTGTTGTTAAAATTGTTGGTGTTGCTGTCATATTTTTCTGATGTTATTTGATGCTGATTTTTTGTGTCAAAGTGGAATATGTAAAACTTAATGTGGCTGATGGTGTTACTAAAGTGGGTTGATGGTGTTGCTAACGTGACTGATTGTGTTGTTAAATGCTGCTGATGTTGTTGTTAAAATTGCTAGTGTTGCTGTCATATTTTTCTGATGTTATTTGATGCTGATTTTTTTTTTCAAAGTGGAATATGTAAAACTTAATGTGGCTGATGGTGTTGCTAAAGTGGGCTGATGGTGTTGTTAAAGGATGCTGACGGTGTTGCTAAATTAGCCTGATGGTGTTGCTAAAGTGGGCTGATGGTGTTGCTAACGTGACTGATTGTGTTGTTAAATGGTGCTGATGTTGTTGTTAAAATTGATGGTGTTGTTGTCATATTTTTCTGATGTTATTTGATGCTGATTTTTTTTGTCAAAGTGGATTATGTAAAACTTAATGTGGGCTGATGGTGTTGTTAAAGGATGCTGATGGTGTTGTTAAATTGGCCTGATGGTGTTGCTAAATGTAGCTGATGGTGTTGCTAAATTAGCCTGATTGTGTTGCTAAAGGGGACTGATGGTGTTGCTAAATTCGCCTGATTGTGTTGCTAAAGGGGACTAATGGTGTTGCTAAATGTGGTTGATGGTGTTGCTAAAGGGGGTTGATTGTGTTGCTAAAGGGGGATGATGGTATTGCTAAAGGGGCTGATTGTGTTGCTAAAGGGACTGATTATGTTGCTAAATGGACTGATTGTGTTGCTGAAAGGGCTGATTGTGTTGCTAAAGGGGGCTGATGGTTTTCACAACCGGGTACCTGATCATATTCCTTTGTTACTGCTCATACATACACAACCAATATATAAATAGCTGCTGGAACCAAATGTGGTTGTCATTCATATTAAAATGTTAGGACAACTACATCAATAAATTTACAGAACTAGCTGCTAACAATGAACTCGAGTGTTTTGTACAAGTTGTGTCATCTAATCTAACAGCCAGCCAACAAAATTCAGAAATTCAGATACAAATTCAACCAATTCAGACATAGACTAGCGGCTAATTTTCCATGCATGGGCTTTCTGGATCAACGACAACACCTTGGCTCGATGTACGTTGTTTGGGTGATTGACCAGCCACCACAACATGCCAATCTTAATCAATTAGCGGCTAATTTTCCGTCGTGCCTCTTAAAGAACTCCTCCGTGAAGAGGTTGTAGCCAGAGAACCTTGCTACCCTCTTTGAAGTCTTTGAAGAACTCATTCTTATCAAATCTGCAATATGAACAATATAATCAATTAAGCATACAACTTGCAACCAAAAGACTCAGAATAATAATGCAACAATGATAAACTTTCAGCTACTGCACAGATATATTCAATAATGCAAAAATCATTGTCAACACAGGGGTAACTAAACAAGTTTGCTATATACTAGCTTTGGAGGAGCTGCAAGGACTTATGCTTCTGATTATACGAAAGATAACATATTAAAACCAGTCTAAAGAGAGTACTTACAGAAGGAACAAAGAAAGTAATCAAATTATTAATGCATATTTACAAGAAAAGAGAAATTTTGATTTAGGCAACTAGGCTAGTGAAACCACAGGGACATATCCTGTAACCAAAAAATGATATAATGTAGAAACTGAACTACATTTCTCATACTTATAAATTATATAAAACACTCCACAACATTGTTTGAACCAAAATGAAAGTCTACCTTCACTGGATCAGTGCCCTTTGAAGATGATGTAGGACAATCACTTCTGGAGACACTTAAAGCTTTACTTATTGCTTCCAAATTTTGCTTTAATGAGCCATTTTCTCTATTCAATTGAACAATTAGATCCTGTTAAGTTGAAATGATTGGAATGTGAAACATCAATTATATATAAAAAAAAAAACCAGCAAAAGACAATGAGGAAATGATAATTATATTGTTGAACAAATGTCTATCCTTGCACGGATATTAATAGGATTGTGTGAGCCATGAAATTAACTTTAATTAGTAGGATAAGGCTTGTTCTTGTAGTTTTATTGGTAAACAAATGTTTGTGACATATTTTTCTTTAATCTTTTCAAGCAAATTAAACTCCTGTTAGCACCATGGACACATTTAAAACACTAAAGCAGTCAAGTTTATTACCAACATTACAATTTGCTGCAACAAAAGCTTATTGTAGACAATAAGTTCCTAGCATGCTATCGGCTTATGACTTTTAAATATCCTATTTCAATATGAGTCTCCATAATAATCTACTTCTATGACATCATATAAACTGATGCATCATTATAAGCAACACAACATACCTTTGAAATATGTACCCCAAGACTTTGATGTATTCCTCAATACTACATGCAGATAAAGATGCCTAAGTTCACACTAGCCCACCATGGACCTCTGCAAAGCAAGTTTTCATAGAATTGATTGAGAATTTCTGAGTACATGTGAGATATATATATATATATATATATATATATATATATATATATATATATATATATAGAAAATTTACTACATATGCTCAATAAAGACAATCCAGATGCGTACTTAGCTTTGCGGTCTGCACATTCCCTATTTTCTGGCAGTTTATGAAGTCCTTCCAATATCTGCATATATCAGAAAGAAGAAAAGGGGAAATGTAATCAAAAGAGACGAGGATAAATGAGAAAATAAAAAGTTGTGAATACAAGTAAACAACCATGTCCAGCAAAAGAAAAGCTTTGAATTAAAGTTCATATGTAGAAACTTCAAATAAGGCAGCATCTTCGTATTCGACAAGGGCAACCATCCTGCTCAAGCTTCCAAATTTCCATTAAAACTAACTAATGAAAAATAACCAATTTTCTCATTTCTTTGCACCCGCTCAGTCACTAACATTTTCTGGTACTAAAACTAACTAAAGAAAGAGGAAGGTGGTTGAAGAGAAGAAGGTGAAAGAGCAATGTACATGACCCAAAAATAATACCGAACAACATACAACATAGGAAAGTAACTTCACATGTTAAAATCCATCCTCTCATTACAACCTTTTTAGTTGCAATGAGAGGATAAAACATGTGAGATTTAAATAAACCACTTATTATGCTATCAGCAATTGATAAGAAAAAACACTTAGGAAATTTTTTTCCATAGGCACTAAAGGATGCGGCAAACATGGAAAGAGTTCTGACATAAAGTTCAATGTATTCAATAGTAGCATTGATAGTATATCAAAAAATGGCGATTGGATCAAGCAAAAGAAACTCAGTACACAAAGACATGTAAATTTGCAGAGATGAGGGGTAGGGATGAAAAGTTTTTGTTAAAAGTATTGGTTAATGTGTTACTTCAACAAATAATGAGCAACATAAGAAAGTAACTTCACATGTTGAAATCCATCCTCTCATTGCAACATTTTGGTTTTTATTTCAATAATGGAATAATTATCCTGTGTGGATCCTAGAGCTCAAATTCTTGTAAACTAGTTGTCCACAAAGTGCATTCATGAGTCAAGTTCTACATTCTACATTCTACATTCTAATGAACAAAACATATAGTACTAAAAGAACAACTTCTATTTGTCTAAACATATAGTCCACAAAGCTCAACTTCTTCTTTTATTTTTTTGTCATAAAAGAATAAATGAATAAAACATATAGTACTACATGCCCTATTTGTCTAAATTAATCAGCATTCTACATTCTAATTAAACCAAAAACAGGTGCAGAGTCGCGGGACCAACTCCATCAAATAAGCAATCAATTCAATAGTTCAACATGGAAGTCAAATCAAGCTGTATTGGAAGCAAAGTAACAAACAAACAAAGCAAAATATTTATTTATACAGTAACATCCCCAAAAGGGCATCTGGTGCTATTTAAACACCAACAAGTGCAAAATAGATTTTAAGCTAGTGAAGCGAAAAAACAATGGGGGAAACTTGCAAACCAAACTAGTACTAAGGATAATAAGAAAATTTAATTACAAGCAAGTCGAGACACCAAGAAGCTAATAAGTCCTAAACATACAATCTACAATTTGCGAGCTTTACAAGGAGAGAAAAGAAACACAGGTGACGAGATAAACTTTAAGAGAACAATAGAATCAAAAAGATATAATAGGCATTTAAATTGCAGCTAAGTGCTAAGAGCTTACATAACGTGTTCAATTAGCAAACTACTAAAAAAATGGCATAGTAAAAGTTGGGAATCGGGGTGGGACTCTGTACAATATCAGACCCTTTATATGTTTGTCTTCTCTTCCCAATCAGCTATAGCCAACATAAAGTGATTTGATATCTACAAAAATACAGCTCCTCCAAATATTTGGAACATGTCCTGCTACTGATAACCCATAGGTAAAAGCAAAATTAAGTATTTTATATTCAAATCTTACCAACAATTACAAACTTAATATATTGTATGTGGTAAAAAAAAAATGAGCTCACATTAGAACATTCTAGCCGTATTGACTTTCAATCTGACACTAACCAATAGTAATTGTTCGAAACCGCTCTTGGCCAGCAGTATCCCATATTTGCAATTTAATTCGCTTGCTATCCAGCTCTATGGTCCTAAGTTTAAAGTCAATGCTGAAGAAAAACAATCCCTTCTAATGAGATAGAAGGCATATCTTCGGCAAAGAAAATTGGGTGAAGAAAAAACTAGGGAGAATTCTGCTTAAGGACTAAATTCACAAGTGTTTTATTCTTGAGACCCATTAAATACCCATTGTTTCATCTGTAAATTTGTGTTGTTTGGGTAGTAAGTAGTGTTAAATATCTATAGTTATAAATTTGAATGACGTGAATGATAAAAACTCATAGTTTGACAAATAAATTTGTGTTATGTGAACGGTAAATTTACATGCCTTCTTAATAATTAACTTGTGAATTTGATCCTTCAACATAATTCTCCCAGAAAACTATTAGGCCACATACTCACTAAAGCGCTATTGCTCACTTATTGTACACAAAATTAAAGAATCAGACAAAACATATGTATGAATTTGACAACAATAGCAAGATACACAAAACAATATAACATGAAATGTACCAAGCATGGGATTTTCCCTTCTACCCACACGAACTATTGTAGGAGGCAAACATCTCAAATACCAAAAAACCTTTGAGAGATAACCACAACACAAACAGAAACACGTTATCAAATATCAAGTATGAACCAAAACTCAAACAAGAAAATTAACGGTTAGGCAGTGTGTTAGGCATGGAACTCAATTGGTATCTAAATACTACCCAAAAAAATATGATTAAGGTGTATTTGGATGAAGAATTTTAAAAATTCCTGGATTGAAAAAAAAGGGAATTAAACTATTCCAATTCAATTTCTGAAGTTACCCTTCTAATTAAGTGAGCAAATGAAGCTGACGATCTTGAAGCGGAAGAGGGACAACGGACCAACCTCCAAAATCTTCTATGAAAAAATGCATGATTTCTAATAATCAAAAAATAAAACTGCAAATGGGGGAAATGTAGAGGGGGCAAAAAAGAATCCAAGCATTAAGAGAGTTAGGTAGTCACCGATATGGGGGAATGCAGAACGAAGGCATAAGAGAATAAAACATTTACCAAGAAAACGAAGGCAGGAACTTGGGGAGACAACCTCAGACGACGGTGGTTGCTTGGAATTGCAGACCAACAATGCGAGGTCGAAGGTTGTGAGAAAGGAAGGAAGAGCAATGCTAGCGCAATAGGGCTCTTTGTCGGAGGTGGAGGAAGAAGAATGTGGTCTTCTGGTAGGGGCAGTGACGGGAGAGGCAGATCGAGCAAACTGAAGGAAGGAAGTGGGTGGTTTAGATGAAGGAGAATCCAAAAATGCTTCAGAGTGTGAGTGAGTGGGTCTGAGAAAACTGAAGGAAATGACTTTCAATGGAATCGTAGGTCTTGATAAATTTCAGGGTGAGTGTCAGTTTTTTTGGTAATTTCCCTTTGAACTTAATATCAGAAAAGAGTATGAGAAAGTATGTAGGGCCTTTTCTGAAATTATCTTGATAATTTGGGCCTACAGGTCAATTTTCCCAAATAAATAGTTTATTTATTTTTGAGTTGAATATAAATAGTTTATTTATATTTAGATTTATTAAACTGTTTTCTTTTAACAACTACCAAACATTTCTTAACAGTTAGCGGACACGGAATTGATGGATTTGGTTCTCATTCACTTACTTTTTCATCTTCTTCTTCATCTCAACCGTTAAATTGAAATGTGAACGGTTCAGATTTAATCTTTTATAAAAATATTAATAAAATTATTAAGGGTAAAGGTGTAAAAATATACATATGTTTTACTCTCAGGAGCACTTAGCACCAAATGTTTTTTTGGGAGCAATAATACACATGTGGTTATATTTTAAGAGTAAAAATCACACCTAGTGTTAAAAGACAAAAACGTCCCTCCACTGTACCATTTGCACTCATGTCTTTTCCTCTCTCTCTGTTCTTCTTTCCTCTTCTTCACTATTCCTCACCATGAAACCTTCTTGCAAGCCCACCTTCTCCTCTTATTCCTCCTCCACCACCCATGGCGAGATTGGAATTGCTCAAAAGCGTGCTTGATGAGGTATTGAAAGGCAGGCCGATTGTGGATTTGGAGGATCTTACTCCGCTTTGTTTCCAATCACAATTTGATCCCTTCTTTCGTGAAACATTGGCTCTAGATTCAGATTTGGATTCAGATTTGGACTCTCTAGATCCAAAGCGGGGCGAAGAATTGGACAGTGGAAACCCTAGGATGGATTCAGTCCAAGAGAAGAGATCGGCGATGGCACCCTTGCTTGCGATGCCTGGGTTGAAGAAGAAGAAAAGGATTACTATAGAAGCCAATGAAATGGAAGTGAAAAATGTTGCAACGGAGCACAAAGTGGATTTGTGTGATTGCTTCGGTGGCCTTGCAAGAGATTTTCAAATTCCTGTACCTAATAAGGGTGTGATCAACGATCGTCAAAAGGCAAAGCAAATATGGAAAAAGCATGTGTGGGTGGTTCTGATAATGGATGTATTTGTATGTGCAGTTTTGTTTGTGATATGGTTATGGGTTTGCAGAGGATTTAAGTACATAGATAAATGAATCAAAGAAGATTGTAATAGCCTCTTTTTTGTCCCTTGTCTGGGGATTCTTCACTTCTTATTTCCTTCCAAGTTCCTTTTGAAGGCCATGAACTCCAGAGCCACACTGTGTAAATGGGAAAACGGGTATGTATGTATTTTGTAATTGGGGGTTTGGTTTTGCTTCAGCTCGTTTTTTTTTTATTTCCTCTGGAAATTTCCCAAATTGAAAGGAAATAATTTATGAATGAATACATGAAGTTTGATTAATTCCTCTTGTTCTTTCTGGTTTCATACTCTTGTTTGTTTTGTCGAATGATTGAAGAGAAAATCGTTGATGCTTCTTTGCGTGAAGCATCTAAGAATCTACATAATGTGAATATGCATTTTCTGAGGAGGGAATCAATAGTGTACATGAAAGCACCAAAGCCTCATAGAGATGTGGGCTGTAGTTTTTTTGGGCGAATGTTGATAACATCGACAGATCGGGCTAAGGTCTTTAGAGCACTTCCAATCTCGCCGTGGGTGGTGTAGGGGGACGGTGGTGGAGGAGGAATAAGAGGAGAAGGTGGGCTTGTGGGGAAATTCGCAGAAATAACCCTGAAAAAAAAAAATTGTGAAAATGGACGACCGTACAAAGTATTTGTAGAAGTAACCCAGTTGGTGGCGCCACGTCAACGGGCGCTACACTTTGTGTGTGGCGTGCCACTTTGTGATAATTATATTAACGAAATTTATATAATAACAATGAAAATAAATTAAAAAATTTCAGAATTATTCATAAGCTCAATTATTCAGAATTTTATAATAATAAATAAAATTAATAAAAAAATGAAAACTCATAATATGAGAAAATAATAAACAAAATATATTATATATAATGTGACAAAAATTAATCTAAAAATTAAAATATATAATATATTATACTAATAAATTTAAAGAAATGTATATAATAATGAAGAAAATAAAATAAAAACTCAAAATTCATAATGTGTAAATAAAAAATTTAAATATAAATTATTTAATATGAACGAAAATTAGAGAAAACATTAGAAAACTCATAATATACAATAATTTTAATCAAAATAACATATATAATATAATCTAACAAAAATTAATCTAAATAATAAAATTA
This sequence comes from Acacia confusa, assembly GCA_037074495.1. Taxonomy (NCBI): domain Eukaryota; kingdom Viridiplantae; phylum Streptophyta; class Magnoliopsida; order Fabales; family Fabaceae; genus Acacia; species Acacia confusa. The sequence goes on along the minus strand of CM073508.1, from coordinate 38,335,862 downwards.
ACAAAGTTTATATGATAATTTAAAAAAAATGAAATTTATTTAATAATAATAAAAATTGGTAAAAAAAATCAAATTTCACGTGGCACGCCACACACAAAGTGGCGCCACGCCACGTGGCGCCACGTGTGGCGCCCGCTGACGTGGCGCCACCAACTGGGTTACTTCCATAAATACTTTGTACGGTCGTCCATTTTCACAATTTTTTTTTTCAGGGTTATTTCTGCGAATTTCCCTGGGCTTGCGAGAAGGTTTCATGGTGAGGAATAGTGAAGAAGAGGAAAAAAAGAACAGAGAGAGAGAGAGAGAGAGAGATGAGTGCAAACGGTACAGTGGGCGGACGTTTTTGTCTTTCAACAATATTTGTGATTTTTGCTTTTAAAATGTAAACACATGTGTATTTTTGCTCCCTAAAAAAGTATTTGGTGTTGGGCGCTCCCGAGGGTAAAGCACATTTGTATTTTTGCGCCTTTACCCAATTTTCAATTATTAAAAAAAAATATAAAAGATGAAATATGAACCATTTAGATTTCAATTCAACGATTGAGATGAAAAAGATGATGGAAAAGGATGGAAAGGGAAGTTGATAGGAACCAAATCCGGAATTGATATGGCAGTAAGAAATATTTTAAATGTTAGGCTTTTTCAAAAAAGCGAAGACACAAAAATGGCGCTCGGGTGGAGAGTAGGAGTTGTTAGTTATATAAATATATAAAAATTTAATTTGAATCCTAATAAAAGAAATAATATTTGGGTTCCATATTTATTTATTTCATTTCCCTTTTCTTTTTCTTTTTTTTTTCTTTTTTTCTCTTTACTTTTTTCCATAAAAAAGGAAACACCAAAATAGCAAACACACAAAATAGAAAATAAATAAAACCAGACAATTAGAACTTGACACTCCATAGGAGTGATATCCTATGATCTAACATATTTGATTCTAAACTAAAATGTAGTTGCTTAGCGGATTTAAACTTCAAAATATTAATTAACTATAATGGAAAATATTAGAACTTAGGCAATTGTGTGTAATTTTTGCAAGCTGAAAGATCACTTACCCATCCTCACCAAAATGTGGCTCCCCCCACTACGTAAAGTTTAGGACCTCCTTAATTTTATTATACAGTACATAACAATATATAATATACTAACATTTTCTTTATTGCAAGTAATAATAAAATCACATTGTTATTCCTTCACAGAACACTACTGCAGGGAACATACAAGTGCACAGAAGAAACGCTGAACAACACTTGTTCTCTCACAAAAATCACATCTTTATTATTTGAATCTTAACATTCAAATAGGTATAAATATTACTTAAGCACAACGCATACAACAATAGTACGTTCACCATGTGACAAGGCGAATCACCACTTTATTGGAATAGGAAGACGTAATCGTAGGGAAAAAGAAACATAAAGCCATATGGCTATCATACATGGTGTGACTTAGAATTCATTCATGGAGATGGAGGATGTAATAACATCAAGCAACGTACTGAAATAAATAGCTATCCTCATGTACCCTGATTTGTTTGATTTGACTTATTTTCTTCAAGTCATCTTGTGTAAGTGACCAATCAAATATCTCTAAGTTTTGTTTAATTCTATCTTTGTTGAAACTCCTCGCAACAAAACCCACTCCTTGCTCATACAGCCATCTCAGAGCAACCTGATACGACAAAACAATTCCATTGAATTGAAATATATATATACCAATAAGTTCATTACTAATTAAGAAATAAGACGTTGATTAAATGAACAGTTGAAAAATTTAAAAGGAATTTGAAATTAAAATTATTAAAACCTGAGCAACTGATTTGCCATGAGATTTGGCAATGTTAATGAGTATTTCATTGTCTATGATGCGGTTGCCGCCCGATGTTGAACTTGCAGTCCCCAAAGGAGAGTATGCTGTTACAAATATACCCTTTTGTTTGCAGTATTCCCTCACCTCTTTTTGTTGACATGTAGCGTTCATTTCTACCTGTATCAAAAAAAAAAGAGAGAAAAATGTTTTAACTTCTCCTGTGTGTGGGCGCGCGTGTTTCTCAATTTTCCCTTTCAAATTAAAGATTGATGGTCTTACTTGATTCACACAAGGAGGAACTGTAGCGACCGACAATAAACTCTCAAGTGTCCTCACAGGAAAGTTACTGACTCCAATTGATTTTGCAAGACCAAGTTTTCTGCACTCTTCCATGGCTGCCCATACGCCCTTTAGATCTAATGGTGTTATGTCCTCTGGAGGTGGGAATAAACTGTTGCCAGGCTTTGCACTGATGGGCATGTGGATCAAATACAGGTCCAGATATTCCAGTTTTAGTAACCTGCATATATATTTATATGGATTTTGAATCATGGATAACTTGTAAGTAAGAACTTGTTAAAACCTGAAAAAACAAACAAGTTTAAGCTTACCCAAGGGATTTTTTGAGAGCAGGAATAACACGATCAGGATGAGCGTCATTCATCCACAACTTAGAGGTGATGAAGAGTTCGTCTCTTGACCCAATAAGACCAAGTTTAAGAGCTTCTTCTATGGCATCGCCTAGTGCATCCTCTGTGCCGTAAGATGAAGCAGTATCGAAGTGTCTGTAACCTGCTTTGATACCCTCTATGATTGCGTTCTTCACGACCTCGCCGAAAGTCATCATATCGCCGGTGCCTAGACCCATCACTGGCATACTGTGGTTGTCGGAAAGAACCACTGTTGGGACGATGTTGTTGTTAGACATGTTGTACTTTAGCTTGTCAGGTAGCTATGAATTTTGATTGATGAAGCTTGTGAAATATAGTCACAAATGGTTGCCATTATATAGGATGGGAGCGAGGCTCATGAATTGAATTTTAAACTTAATTTAACGTAAAGTTTGGGCACGAAGTCAGCACAGGCTGCGCGATTCAGTTCACCTGTCAGATTCCTTAAATAATGGAATACAATGACCCGCCAACGTAATGGATTGGTTCTTATTCATTTTCTTTTGGTCAAAAGGAAAACATAATCGACAATATATATATATATATATATATATATATATATATATTGTTAGACACACACATACTCTCTCTCATTCTTATTATAAGGTTACCAACTAGTAATTGTATTTGATTTTTTTTATAATGTTTCTTTCCAACAAACCTTAATTTTTTTTTCTTATAAGCCCATAATTAACAAGGGTAGTGAGTAAGAGTGATAATAATATAATATTAGAGTTTAATAATATTAAAAATTTTCTAAATTTTAAAACAATTTTATTGATTTTAATTTTTTTTATTAATTTATAAAAATTATTAATTAATACCTTATAATAAAAATCCTACAGTGGATTGCTCAAACAGACCATTGACTTTGGTCGTAGTACTCCAGAAACATTAAAACGGTTGCATGATTAATACGGCATATCAATTATTCTAGATGGCTTTGAAAGTTGAAGAAGACTACTATTCAATTCTTGCTTGGATGTTGAAACTTTTATTTCAACTGACCCAATACGGCATCATGCGTATCTGCCAAACTGCTGTCATCATGATCTTCTAGAGGCTCTGGCCTTTGTTGAATCCAGAGATGAACTTGCTCTCCACGCTCTAAATTATTTTCTCTCCGGTCAGCAAAAACTGTTGGTTTTTTAATGCTTCACTATTTTTATCTGCATTTAGTCAAGTCAAATAATTATTTATGACTTTAACCAATGAAAATATTTTATATTATTTTCGTTGTTTATTTTTTTCAAGAATACTATTTTGTTCAATGCAAAAACTTTCTTATTAACCATAAAATTGTTTTTGACACTTCAAATAGCAACTTTAATCCGTACCTCCAATTAAGCAGGAAAGAGCCTTCTAGCCGTTTCAAAGCTTGCTGACCTCCTTTGTAATTGCTACTTGATGTAAATATAAAATTCAGCTTATTTATTACTTTTGAGAGTTTGATTATCCACATATCCTGTATCCAAGATCCTTGTCTTTTCCTATATTTTTGGAATATACATATATGTGTACGTTGTGGTGGAGCGAAACTGTATTGAAATTTAGGTCATTATAGAATTTTCGAGAAGTCTAATTTACAAAGAAATCTTGCTGAAATTTCTACAAAAGACTTGACATTAAAAAAAAAAAAAACTCGAACCACCTTTCTATTTTATTTTGATTACACATGCCTCTTCTCTATTTTAAAAACAACCACCCTTTTATTTTACTTTAATTACACATATTTCTTCTCTATTTTGAAAGCAAACACTTTAGTTTAAACCATTAACATTATTGTAAGAATATTCTTCAAGTATGTTTTTAATTAAAAACCATTTTAAAATAAATGTTGTTTATTATTTTACCCCACATTATACCAAATACCTAGTTGATCTTTTAACATTAATACTTATTAATGATTTATTTAATATCTTTACTAAATTTTAAAAAATTTAATTAGTTTTTTAAGTGAAAAATATTAACAACATAATAAAAAGTTTAAGTAATTTTCATAACATACATCTGTTTAATGAAATATATTTAAAAATTTTGAATTATAGTATATTAACCTAAGAATCTCAAAATTACATTAGGTCTATTTGGATTGAACATTGGCACAATGTTTGGACTAAAAAATCCCAATGGGAAAACACATTAAAAAAAAAAAGTTTAATGAACTTGTTTGGGTTGGGCGTTGCGTTGAATAAACTTATTAAAGAAGTCAAACGCTGATGAGCTTAATTATAAGCTCCAAAGTGGAGCTTATTTCGTAACATGACAGTAAGGTGAAAAATGCAATGAAAAAGTCCCACATGTCTCTGAGGCAGGGCTTAGTTTTTTTATTTGTGAAGGTTGAAAATTAATTAAAGCTAATGTGGTGCCAAAACTTTTTCAAAGAAAATCAACTAGAGAGAACAATAAACAATGAAATTGTTGTTTTATTTGTGAATGTTGAAAATTAATTAATTTTGTTTGATTTTTAGATAAAGGCGAAGGAATCATCTAATACAAAAATGAAAAAAAAAAAAATTAAGGTTGAAAATTAATTAATTTCAAATCAATGTATTATTTGAATGCATTTTATTTTATAAACAATTTTATCCATTAAATATATTTAATTTAGGACTTTATTATTTATTAATTTTTTTAATAATCATTGAAGTTTTTTTTCCAAATTAAAATTTTTATTATCTAATATATACAACTAGTATGTATATGTAGTATTCAATATAATTCATGCTCTTTTCAATCATTTTCCATCTCAATTGACTTTTTAAATAATAATCTAAACACTCATCAGTTAAAAAAAAACCATTTATGTAAAAGTCAAACGAGCAAACCAAACACAAATCACATTTACAACCTAACTTTTTTTCTACCGAATTTTTACAAAAGTTAGATAGCTTTTAAACCACTGTTCCTACAACTAATCCAAAGAGGCCCATCATTTTATAACTTAATTGAATATATATATATATATATATATATATATATATATATAATATTTTAGCTAATATATACATATATATTTAAGAGATTACATCTTAAGTAAATTTCAATAAATAAATAACACTACATATTTACATTTACTTAAAAAAAATTAATTAACCTTACATTATTACAAAATTCATGATATATGAAAGTTATTAAATTTCATACTTTACGATTTCGAATCGTCATATATGCTAACTTTGTATTTGCTCTGCACAGATAAATCACAACTTTTAATCGGTATTTATTCTTGACTTAACATAACAGTCCTTTCCTTTTTCTTTCCCTTTTTTCTCTTCTTGTTTTTTTTTTTGTCAATAAAAAGGGAAAAACCAAAATAACAAACACACAAAATAGGAAATAAATAAAATTAGACAATTAGAACTTGTGCTCCACGTATAGAAGTGATATCCAAGGGCCCAACATATTTGATTCTAAACTGAATAGTTAGTTCGCGGATTTAAACTTTAAAATGTTAATTGATTATAATGGAAAATATTAGAACGTAGGCAATCATGTTTAATTTTTGCAAGATGAAGGATCGCCTACCCATCCTCACCAAAATGTGGCTTCCCCCACTGCGTAAAGTTTAAAACCTCCTTAATTTTATAATACAGTACATAACAATATATAATATACTAACATTTTCTTTATTGCAAGTAATAATAAAATCACATCTTTATTCCTTCACAGAACTCTACTGCAGGGAACATAGAAATGCACAGAAGAAACGTTGAACAACACTTGTTCCCTCACAAATATCACATCTTTATATTTGAATCTTAATATTCAAATTGGTACAAACACTACTTAAACGCAACGCATACAACAATAGTTCACCATGTAACAAGGTGAATCACCACTTTATTGGAAGAGGAAGACATAATCGTAGGGGTAAAAAAACATTAAGCCAAATGGCTATCATACATGGTGTGACTTATAATTTATTCATGGAGATGGAGGATGTAATAGCATCAAGCAACGTACTGAAATAAATAACTATCTTCATGTACTCTGATTTGTTTAATTTGACTTATTTTCTCCAAGTCATCTTGTGTAAGTGACCAATCAAATATCTCTAAGTTTTGTTTAATTCTGTCTTTGTTGAAACTCCTCGCAACAAAACCCACTCTTTGCTCATATAGCCATCTCAAAGCAACCTGATATGGCAAAAGAATTCCATTGAATTAAAATATATATACCAATAAGTTCATTACTAATTAGAAATAAGACGTCAATTAAATTAGCAGTTGAAAAATTTAAAAGGAACTTGAAATTAAAATTATTAAAACCTGAGCAACTGATTTGCCATGAGATTTGGCAATGTTAATGAGTATTTCATTGTCTAAGATGCGGTTGCCGCCTGATGTTGAACTTGCAGTCCCCAAAGGAGAGTATGCTGTTACAAGTATACCTTTTTGTTTGCAGTATTCCCTCACCTCTTTTTGTTGACATGTAGCGTTCATTTCTACCTGTACCAAATAAAAAAAAGAGAAAAATGTTTTAACTTCTCCTATGTGTGGGCGTGCGTGTTTCTCAATTTTCCCTTTCAAATTAAAGATTGATGGTCTTACTTGATTCACACAAGGAGGAACTGTAGCGACCGACAATAGACTCTCAAGTGTCCTCACAGGGAAGTTACTCACTCCAATTGATTTTGCGAGACCAAGTTTTCTGCACTCTTCCATGGCTGCCCATACGCCCTTTAGATCTAATGGTGTTATGTCCTCTGGAGGTGGGAATAAACTGTTGCCAGGCTTTGCACTGATGGGCATGTGGATCAAATACAGGTCGAGATATTCCAGTTTTAGTAACCTGCATAAATATATATATGGATTTTGAATCATGGATAACTTGTAAATAAGAACTTATTAAAACCTGAAAAAACAAACAAGTTTGAGCTTACCCAAGGGATTTTTTGAGAGCAGGAATAACACGATCAGGATGAGCGTCATTCATCCACAACTTGGAGGTGATGAAGAGTTCGTCTCTTGACCCAATAAGACCAAGTTTAAGAGCTTCTTCTATGGCATCGCCTAGTGCATCCTCTGTGCCGTAAGATGAAGCAGTATCGAAGTGTCTGTAACCTGCTTTGATACCCTCTATGATTGCGTTCTTCACGACCTCCCCGAAAGTCATCATATCGCCGGTGCCTAGACCCATCACCGGCATACTGTGGTTGTCGGAGAGAACCATTGTTGGGACGATGTTATTGTTGGACATGTTGTACTTTAACTTGTCAATGGAGCTATGAATTTTGATTGATGAAGCTTGAGAAATATAGTCACAAATCGTCGCAATTATATAGGATGCGAACAAGGCTCATGAATTGAATGTTAAATTTAATTTAACGTAAAGTTTGGGCTAGAAGTCAACACAGGCTGCGCGATTGACCACGGCAACGTAATGGATTGGTTCTTATTCATGTGCTTTTGGTCAAAAGGAAAACATAATCGACTTATATTTTATATATATAACTTTCAGTCAAAGTCTCTTGATCGTGGAATAGATACAATGACCCGGCAACGTAACGGATGGGTTCTCTTATCTTATTCTTGTGCTCTTGGTCAAAAGGAAAACATAATTGATAATACACACAAACACATATTTCATTTGCTTATTATTATAAGACACTGACTAATAATTGTATTTGGTTCCTTTTATAAGCCAATTGATTTTTGGGATTTGATTTTCTCATGCTGCATGAGAAGAAAAAGATTCCTACACACACATGAAATGGTAGGACCCACACACACACACATATATGTGGGTCCCACCATTTCATGTGTGTGTAACATAAGAAAACATTTCTTCTACAACATGAGAAGTGTTTTTCTCTTGATTCTTTCCAAAAAGCATTAATTAATATTTTTACCTTGTAGGCCCATAATTAATAAGGATAATGGGTGAAAGTGATAATAATATGATATTATAGTTTAGTACAATTAATAAGAGTAATATTAAAAATTATCTTAATTTCTAGACAATTTTATGAATTTTAATTATTTTTATTAGTTTGTAAGAATTCTTTGTTTGCATCTTATAATAAAGAAAAAAAAAAGAACAACCTGCAGTCCATTGCTGAAATAGACAATTGACTTTGGTGTTGAAGTACTCCAAAAACATAGAGACGGTTGCATTATTAATACGATTAATCAATTATTCTAGATGGCTTTGAAAGTTGAATAAGAGTGGATGTTGAAGCTTCTATCTCAACTGACCCAATACAGCATCCTTCGTGTCTGCCAGACTGCTGTCATCATGATCTTCTAGAGGCTCTTTTTTTTGTTGAATCCAGAGATGAACTTGTTCTCCATGCTCTAAATTATTTTCTACGGTCAGCAAAAACTGTTGTTTTTTTAATGCTTCACTATTTTTATCTGCATTTACTCATGTCAAATAATTATTTATGACTTTAACCAATGAAAATATTTTATATTATTTTCGTTGTTTATTTTTTATATTTTTTTTCAAGAATATTATTTTGTTCGATGCAAAAACTTTCTTAATCACCATAAAATTGTTTTTGACTTCAAATAGCAACTTTAATCCGTACCTCCAATTAAGCAGGAAGGAGCCTTCTAGCCGTTTCAAAGCTTACTGACCTCCTTTGTAATTGCAACTTGATGTAAATATAAAATTAAGCTTATGTATTACTTTTGAAAGTTAGATTATCCACATATCCTATATGCAAGGTCCCGGTCTTTCTATATTTTTGGAATATACGTGTTTGTGTATTGAAATTTAGGTCATTGTAGAATTTTCAAGAAGTATAAGTTACAAAGAGACTTTGCCGAAATTTTAAATTATACCGAAATTTTTACAAAAGATTTGACATTTTTTAAATAAAAAAATACTCTAACTACCATTTTATTTTACTTTAATTGTATATATGTCATCTCTATTTTGAAAACAAACACTTTAGTTCAATCCATTAACACCGTTAAAGAATATTGTAAAAATATTCTTCAAATATTTTTTTAATTAAAAACCATTTTAAAATAAATATTTTATTATTATTTTACCCCTCATTATACCAAATCCCCAGTTGATATTTTAACATTAATACTTATTAATGATTTATTTAATATTCTTACTAAATTTTTTAAAAAAAGTTTAAGTAGTTTTTTATGTGAAAAATATTAACAACATTATAAAAAGTTTAAGTAATTTTCATAACATACATCCGTTTAATGAAATATATTTAAAAATTTTAAATTATTGTATATTAACATAAGAATCTCAAAATTATATTATTTTATAATTTTATAACTTAATTGAATATATATATATATATATATATATATATATATATATATATATATATATGATAAAAAATATTTTAGCTAATATATACATATATATTTAAGAGATAACATTTTAAGTAAGTTTCAATAAATAAATGAGGCTACCCAATTACATTTACTTGAAAGTAAAAAGTTTAGATTAACTTTACACTACTATAGAAATCTTGATATATGACGGTTATTAAATGTCATACTCTGATTTTGAATAGTCACTTATGTGAATGTTGTATTTGCTCTACACAGATAAATCACAGTTTTTAATTGTATTTATTCTTGACCTGGCATAACAGTCCTTTCCTTCTTCTTTCCCTTTTTTTTCTTTCCTTTTTTTTATTTTCATAAAAAAGGAAAAACCAAAATAGCAAACACACAAAATAGGAAATAAATAAAACTAGAAAATTAGAACTTGTGCTCGACATATAGGAGTGATATTCGATGGTCCACCATATTTGATTCTAAACTGAATAGTTGGTTTGGGGATTTAACCTTTAAATTGTCAATTAACTATAATGGAAAATATTAGAACTTAGGCAATCATGTGTAATTTTTAAGCGCAACAAATACAACAATAGTTCACTATATGACAAGGCGAATCACCACTTTACTAGAAGAGGAAGATATAATCATGAAAAAAAAAAAAAAAAACATAAAGCCAAATGGCTATAATACATTATGTGACTATTTACCGATGGTGTGATGGCATCAAGCTACGTATTGAAATAAATGGTTATCCTCATTTACTCTAATTTGTTTGATTTGACTTATTTTCTCTAAGTCATCTTGTGAAAACAACCAATCAAATATCTCTAAGTGTTGTTTTATCCTGTCTTTGTTGAAACTCCTTGCAATAAAACCCACTTCCACGGGTGTAAAAAAAGCTTTTAAGACCGGACAAAAGAGGCATCCGTAGACCGGACTCGCGGCCGGTTTTAGTCCAGCCGATATTAAAAGTATATCTTTAAGAACGGACTTCAACCGGTTTTAAATAAACTATTTTAAGACCGGACATTTAAAAATACCAAGTCTTAAAAGTGATACTAAATCCAACCGAAATATTTTTTTTTGGATCCTAAAACTCAATTTTTAAGACCGGACAAAAATTCAACCACTCTTAAAAGTTCTAATTTTTAAGACCGGACAAAAATAATTATACGCGGTCTTAAAAGACTCACGTTCAAGACTAGTTTATTAATACGTCCGGTCTTAAAGATTAATTTTTAAGACTGGGCATATTAAAACCAACGGTCTTGTAAAACCAACTTTTAGTACCGCATATCAAATATGTCGCCTGACCTTTAAGACCGCGCATTTAAGTAAATCCGAGTACATCCAATCTTAAAAGTTGAACTTTTAAGATCGGCGTTTTTGTTTTATCGGTCTAAGGTTTCCTGCATTTTTTCTCTATTCTGTTCTTACTGATCATCTATATACACAAATCCATACCAGCCAATCCAGCACATAAAATGGTATACTTTAAGTTATAAGCTATGAACAATATAATTGTAGATAAATTGAATGATCTATTCTCAAATCCATACAAGCCAATCCAGCACAGAAAAGGCTACACTTTAATCTACAAGCTATGAACAATTATGAATAAATTGAATTGGGAAAAAGCATATCGTAGCTAGAATACAAATATTATTGACCATGAGTTACAAATACAAATACAATAAGCTGTTGCAATAAGATATACCACGTACACTTAAATCAACATACATGACCAATATTCACCATGGCTTCATCTGATTCCCACCCAACAACTCCTTGATTATTCCACCATGTACAACTCCCTTAACAAGATCCTGATAAGTTTTGTGGAGTTCTAGTACGATCTCTTCTCTATGTGACTGAGTAGAAACAATAATCAACACTTAAATATTAAAAATCCAGAAATAATAAAATCTGTTACTGATTAAGCTGGTTGTTACATATTAGAGAAAATTTACCTTAACATTGATATTTGATCGAGTTGCAAATTTTCAAGATATTGCTTCTGTAGCTTTATAGCTTCCCTCGGCTGAGAGCATTGGATCGGATCCAGCTGCCACAAACATAAAACAAGAACAAACTTCATAGAGTCAGTGACATCGGTTAAAAACATAGAAGGAATATAATACAGTTAAAACCTTAAATTTACCTTAACATTTATAAAGGGATATCCTCCCATATCCCTTCTTGATGATCATTTCTTATGCCGGGTTCATTATCCGCTTCATCTTCTTTGTTCATGTTCGGTAGACCCCTTGAACAAGGAGTATTGTCAGGAAGACCATAATTTGCATGACTTTCCTCATCAATATCGACGACCCTTTTACCTTGGAGAGCTACAGACCACATTTTATTTGCTTGATCAGTAATATAAAAAACTTGTTTCGCCTGGTCTGCCATAATAAAAGGTTCATCTCCATAACTTGTACTATTGAGATCGACTAACATAAATTCGAGCCGATCGATCTGAACACCACTGTTGACATTAACCCACTTGCATTTGAAAATTGGAAATCTAATGAAGACATAGTCCACCTCCCAAATCTCTTCAATAACCCCATAATATGGCATGACTGCCAATTTAGGCCGCTTGTCTTTCGAACTGGAGAAGTGAATGGATTTAGCCTCTAACATTACACCACTGTTCTGGACGGTGCTCCTCTCATCTAGGGACTTCGTGTAAAATGTATAACCGTTGATCACATACGAATTCTAACTTATGACATTAACCTCAGGACCACGTGCTAACCATTTCATTGTCTCAGAAACAGATTCCTCTCCCTCAACCTTTTGTTTGAACCAGTTTGCAAATGTTCTGTTATGCTCCCTAATCAACCTTTGTTGAGTCATTCGGGGATTTTCTTTCCTCACAGCTTCTTTATGGGCAGTTATGTTGGCCTGAACTTCGTCAACATTATTCAAGATGTATAAGTGGACTTGTGATAATTCATCAGAATCCACTCTACTTACTGAGGCCCCCCATCTACCCCCTTCAGCATGCTGACGTTTTGGAAGCCCGATATGTCTTACTTTGGCCAAATAATTTTGACAAAATTCCATGGCCTCTTCAGATACATACTTTTGAACAATTGATGCTTCTGGCCGGTATGCCTTCTTCACGTACCCTTTTAGGAATTTCATAGATCTTTCAATTGGGTACATCCACCGTAAATGGACAGGACAGGACAACTTGATCTCCCTCACTAGATGAACAATTAGATGAACCATGATGTCAAAAAATGAAGGAACAAAAAGCCTCTCAAGGTGGCACAAGATAAGATATCCTGCATTCTCTAATTCATCCAATTGTTCGATCTCGAACACTTTACTGCAAACAGCATTGAAGAACAAACAAAGCCGAGTCAAAATGTGTCGAAGATCATACTCGACTATGCCTCGAATAGCTACTGGGAGTAGTTGCTGCATCAAGACTGGCAATCATGAGACTTTTGGCCTACCAATTTCAAATCCTTCATCGATACAAGCCTCTTAAAATTTGAAGAATACCCCGACGGAACTTTTGTGCCATGCAAACACTCACAGAAACTACGTTTCTCATCCTTAAACAAAGTATGAGAAGCCGGGGGACAATAAGTTCTGTTACCGTATGGCCTTGGATGTAAGTCTTCATGTATTCCCATTTCTTGCAAATCCAATCTTGCCTTCACACCATCCTTTGTGCTACCTGGTATGTTGAGAAGCGTGCCAACAATACTATCACATACATTCTTCTCCACATGCATGACATCAATACAGTGTCTCACATGAAGGTTGCGCCAATATGGAAGATCAAAGAATACCGATCTTTTTTTCCATATATTTGTTTCCTTTCTACCCTTTGCAGTCTTACCGAAGACGACACTTATATTTTTCACCTTTGCATACACCTGCTCCCTAGTCAATGCCACCACACCTGCTCCCTAGTCAATGCCACCGGAGCATCTTCATGCTTTTGGCCACCAAGAAAGGCTTTCTTCAATCGACGATATGGGTGGCCCCGTCTAAGAAATCTTCTATGTCCAAGATAAACTGTCTTTCTTCCATGTTGAAGTTGATGGTAGCGTGTGCCTTCTTCACAAACTGGACATGCCTTATGGCCTTTTATACTATACCCTGACAAGTTCCCATATGCTGGGAAGTCGTTTATGGTACAAAATATCATGGCTCTCATTTTGAAGACCTCCTTCTTGAAAGAGTCAAAAACATCGACACCTTCTTCCCACAACTCCTTCAAGTCTTCGATCAAGGGCTGAAGGTAAACATCAATGTCGTTTCCGAGTTGTTTTGGTCCCGAAATCAACATGGACAGCATGATGTACTTTCGTTTCATGCATAATATAGGAGATAAGTTGTAAATAATCAGGAGTACAAGCCACGAACTATGTATGTTGCTAAGGCTTCCATATGGATTCATGCCATCGGTGCTAGGGGCAAGCCTAAGGTTCCTAGGTTCTTGGCCGAATGTCAGAAATAATTGATCGATTTTCCTCCATTGAGATGAATCGGCAGGATGTCGAATCTTTCCATTAGAAATCCTCTCATCTGCATGTCATCTCAAATTTTTTGCATCATTTTCATTAGCGAACAAGCGCTTGAACATTAGTATGATTGGAAGATACCACAACACTTTTGTAGGCCCCTTATTTGACTTGTACCTTGGTGTTTCACATATCAGACAATTCAGCTTCTCTTCTAACACGTTCCTATACAACACGCAATCATTCGGGCATGTGTGGATCTTTTTGTACTCCATCCCCAATGGACAAAGTATTTTCTTAGCATCATAGTATCGGTGAGGCAACACATTATCATATGGAAGTATGTCCTTAAAAGCCTCAAGCATTTCAGAAAAACTCTTGTCGCTTCACCCATGACATGCCTTCAGGCTGACCAATTTCAATACAGCGTTCAACAGTTGGTATTTCTTACACCCAGGGTATAGTAGGGTCTTTGCATCACTGCACATATTACCATATGCATGTAATTGATGAAAAGCCTCTTCTCCAACATTATGAATAATATCCTCTATGCGATCATCCATATCAGCGTCATTATCATCATATGTCACTTCTCCGTGTTGAGACCCACTTGGCATTTTTTCACCATGCCATGCCCATACTGTATAGGTATTACAAAATCCTTGACAAACTAAATGTGTGTGTATAACTTCAGGACTTAGTCGCCTCTCATTAAAACATCATACACAGGGGCAATAAAACTTTCCACTATCATCATGGGCGTTTTGTTTAGCAAATTCTATAAATTCTCTAACCCCATTCTGATATTCAACACTCGTCCGTAAAGCATTCATCCAATTGTGATCCATAGTACAATTTCTATGGACGGAAAGATTTAACATATAACATAATCCGTAAAAATAGAAACTTGCATATAAAATAAGCCAACTACAAATGCGTATATAAGCTAAATGTAGGTTCTGTCTTATGGTCATAAATGTATGATAGTGAATCAAGAAGCAAAATAAATGCATAACGAGAAAATTAAACGCATCACAAGTAAGTCTTGTGCACTCACCAGTAGCATATAAGTCAAATGTGTTTGCTGAGTCTCTCTTCTCCTGCCAAAAATGTTAATGTTGCAGACAGTAAGAGTAACCTGAAAACACTTGTTGGTCAGTTGGGTAGGTCCCAAAAGAAGATTTCATCGATTTTGGTCAACCCATGGAAAACCCAGAACGATAAGTAGGAAAAGCATACAGTTCTATAGCCGATACAACTCGTACAACTTGGTCTTTAGACATTGAGCCAAGGAACCACAAAGTTATTGTTGAGAGTGGAACACGAAGCAGCAACGAAGCAACACACAAACACTGGAGACAGAACTAGAGTAATCACTTTCGGCTAGACGAGAGAAGTTCATACAGGGAAATTTAATTTTTCTGCGCGAGTGGCGCGGGAGAGACATTTATTATTTGGGATATTATTAAGAGTGGTCAATTAAAAGGAATACGGTCCTAAAGATATATTTAAATTATATTGAACTTTTTAAGATCGAATTTTTATAAAATTGTTGTCCTAAAAATAATTTCATTTAAATTTATATTTAAAATTTTAAGACTGAAGGTTTATAATACTGCGATCTTAAAATTCATTTAATTTTGGACCACATGATTTATAAAACTGCGGTCTTAAAAGTCAAATACTTTTTAATATTTAAAAGAAAAAATTGTTGCAGCAATTGAATGAAAATAAAGAACACTAGAGAATGGAAAATAAGATATAATCTTCGTTCTTATTAATTTTTAGATCACTATGACAACATGCAAGTACAGAAGGAAATAAGAACAACAAACTAAAAATTAACAAAAAAAAGATTATAAAGCGACTAAAAATCCTAGTCCTTGGTGTCATCTAATGTCTTGGAGATGGAGGCTTCAGCAGCAGCAATTTCGCGCCAGATATCAGCACATTCCTGTATTATGCGCCTCAGTTTTGCATCATAATCATCAACCAAAGGAGCGGGAACCTCTTCATGGTCTGAAGGCTGGAGGGGGCCGTCAACCTCTTCATCATCCGAAATAACAATGGGTCCAACGACCCGTGACTCCTTCATCAAAATGGAATGACGCACTGGAAGAGAACCCACGAGAGATCTAGCGTGGGCACGAGCTTCAGGAGTACTCTTGCGAGGGGTTGTCTGCTTGTATCTAACCATTGTTTGAGCAGTTGGGGAATGATAGGCAGAGAGCTACGTAGTGTGGAGTTACAAGGTAATGAGGACTTAAGTTAAGAAGGACAGAGAGGAAGCGTGTGGAGGACAATAAAGGCAGGACTTAAATTACGAGGTAATGGTCATAAAAGTCTATTATTTATTTATTTCATTAAAATACCTTTAAGACTTATCATTTATCCTATAACCGGTCCAAAAAGTCTATTAATTTTTTTTCATTCAATTATCTTTAAGATCGACCATTAATATTATAACCGGTTCTAAAAGTCTATTAATTTTTTTAAAAAAATAATAAATTTTTAAAAGTTCATTCTTCTCAAGTGAGAGACGTACACCAGAGACACTTTGTTCAAATGAATGATTCAGAGTCTCTTCGACTTCCAGATAAACTTCCCAACTAGGCGTCTCCTCGGTAACGGTTCCCGCGTTTCACATTCTTCAGGATGACTTCTCTATTTAAAACCGTTGTTACTTTACATTCTTCTCAATCACTTCTACAACCTCTATAATGGTCGCTCCACCACCACCAAGAATTCACAATAATGGTCCTCCCGCTCTACCACCACCATCGCCCAACGATCCTACTCCATCCCAACAGCCACCTCTGTACCCTCCTCCGCTGCCTCCAAACCCCTCCACCCGACAGATGACACAGCACCTCCTGGCCCGCGTCGCTCATATAAACCGACATATGGGCCAAATGTTTCAAGTCTACCACGCCGTCAACAACAAACTGAACATGTTACTCGACACCAATGATGTCGAGTACAATCTCTCTGACGACAACGTCTTTGACCTCTCCTCCAATCCCTCCCTCCCCTCCGACAACGACCGGGGGGGATTAAATATTTTTATGTTTTTTTTGTTTGTACTCATCCTGCCCCACAGCGGACAAGAAAAAAAATGATAAATAATTTTTTTTTTTGCATTTTGATTGTCTAAGTATAGTATATTTTCGTTGTCTCGATTTTGTTTCAGATAAAAAGGTAACAAACAAAACCATAACTGAAAAGTGATTAAAGATAAAAGTTCATAGAATACAGTTAACAACATACAAAACGTACAAAACGACAAGAAAGACAACTTTTACCTTTCAAGAATAAAAACAAACACAGTTATTTCAGACAAAAAGGAAACAAACAAAAGCATAACTGAAATGTGATTAAGGATAAAAGTTCACAGAATACAGTTAACAACATACAAAACAAAGCGAAAAAGAGACAACTTTTACTTTTTAAGAATAAAAACAAACACAGTGACAAATTTTCTCAAGCTTGGACCACCATCGCTGTCAGTTTTACCAAACCCAGAGCTGAAAATTTCCATTATCTTACTTCTTTTCCGACAATGCTCTTCAGCTTCTGGAGAGGTAAAATTGATGACGACGAGGGTCCTAAGCTTGACCTGAATGCCATAAACTCAGCGTTCTTGAACCCTAATAATTTATCTTAAAGAGTGAGTCATCATTTCTATTTATAGGAAGATTATTAAGATTGGATATTTAACAAATATCTAGTCCTAAATATGCGGTCTTAAAAGTTACTTTTAAGACCGAATATTTATCAAACATACGGTCCTAAATTCAAGGCATATTTTTTTTAAAAAAAAAACAAAGACCTTTAGGATCGTCTATTTAATAAATATGAGTTCCTAAAAGTGTCATCACCTTTTTAAGACTTTTAAAACCGAATATTTATTAAACATACGGTCCTAAAATCAAGGATTAATTTTTTTAAAAAAAACAAAGACCTTTAGGACCGTCTGTTTAATAAATATATGGTCCTAAAAGTCGCGAATACTTTTCAGAATCTCTTACTGCTAGTTACAACTCTCCAAAACTCAAAACTCAAGCACTATCCACCATCCAATATACATTCAGAAAACCAAAATTACACAGGCTAAGAAAATTGTTCACAAGAATAAAAAATTTATTATATAAAGAATGCTACAAATTGTAAAATTGTTCATTTACAGAATGAATTTACAGATTAATTAATGTAGTACTGTAATTACAATTGTTGCTCTACAAGCATATATTTACAAATGAATTATTACTGTGATTGTTGTATTTACTCTATGATGTCAATTGCATATTGACAAAACACTCTGCGTATGTGGTCCACCTCATCAGCAGAAAAGGAAGTCTCAAAGGCAAATCTCTGTATAACATCAAAAAAAGAAACTGAATTAATTGGCATGCATATTTCATATGTAACATTAATTAAGACAGAAACTGAATTCAGCCATAATATGTAACATCAAATACATTTACCTTTGCAGTGAGTTTATTATCTGGCTGAGTAATAATATCATACATGTGTTTCATTATGTACAGGCCACATAAGTTGGATCTGATTGGTTGCTGACGGGTTTGAAAAGAACAAGAAATATATATAAGATCAAGCATATATATATAGCTTACTGACCAACTTCACAAGGCAGTATGACAGTGTCCAAATATATACTAACCTTTGGTGTGAGCCATCTAGGATCTTTAAGCTCACTCCCTCGCTTTTTTCTGACCTGGTTTAGGAAGGTCTTCATGGCACTATCATCAAAATCACAAATTTATCAATAATGTTCGCTGAAAATTCACATTAGAGATTTCTTACAAGAGAATCAAAATGACATGTTTACCTGTTGATGATCTGCTTCAACAGAACCCCTGGTTGGCCGTGAGTGGAGAATAAGAATAACGCGGTATTCGAGTCCATGATCAAGATGAGCAACTGCCAGTGGGTGCTGAAAATTCACAGCAGTAAAATACTCAGTGATATATTATGCAGAATTAATTGAATTGCAACAAGAGATCGATTGTGATATATACCTATGGTAATATGGAAACAAGTACACCTTCTCACTTCATACAACCTATTTGATATGTACTCCTGTATTTGTTCCATGGTGGCTTCCCTTACATATACTGGGCACAAGAATCCAAAATCATTGATTCTGCCCTGTTACTCCAAATCTTGATGCATGAACCTACAATAAAGACATCAATCATGGAATTATTATACTTGTTCCTAAACCCTAAACGGTGAATTTAAACTATGTACTCATAAAATAAGATACTTACCTACACCACATTTGAATAATTGTTGATGTAAGCTCCTGTGCAGGAAGCAGCAAGGACTTTATATCAGTGGTGTCAAAGAAAACAGGTTGAGGGTCATGAGGAACCCTTACCACTTCCTGTATATCCCACGATTGACATGAAAATTCTCCTTTGGATAGCATTTAGGATATTTTATCCATGGCCCCCAACTCAGCAGTAGGGGATGCAGCTTTAGGAGGGGTTGCAACTTTATTAGGAGGTTTTGGAGATGGAGGAGGGGATGCAGCTTTATCATGAGGGGATGAAGATTGATAAGGGGATTGAACTTGAGGAGGGGATGCAGCTTTATTATGAGGAGATGCAGATTGATGAGGGGATTGAACTGGAGGAGGGGATGAAGCATCAGGAGGAGTATATACATCTACAAGCTTCACCGGCCAAGAGATGAAGGTCCCCTTGACATCACTCACACGCTTCAGCTGATTGGTTGGGAGAGGGAGAGGTGCATCAATGATCACCTCTTTAATTGACACTCTAACTTCATAATCAGCCATTTGTTTGTGGTGTACAGTTGATCCCAAGTTGTGGACAATCCCTTTAGCACCTAATTGTCTAGTTGGTTCTGCCACGTACAGGTCACAATGTTGCTCTGACTGTCCAACAATGCAGCTCCCTCTGGTGCTATGCTACACAGGTACAGGTGTATGTGTGAGGGGAACACTGATCTCTGGCCAAGAGCTAATAAGCCTCTTCATCTCCATCATTTCCTCTTTCATTAGCCTCATCTGGGTGTCAAACATCTCTTTCAATGCACGTTCTTTAGTCGCTGCCTCCTCATTTAATTGTCTAACCGTTTAGTCCATCTCCTCCCGGGTAACCATACTTTGCCTAAGTTGTTTGGTTTTACCAAAGTAATCTTTTAGGCCTACCCGTCCTCCGATCCCCCTTACCCACCCCGGGTAATCTGGTTTTCCAGTCGCAACGGTAAGAACATCATTCCTCCCGCCCGACACAAAAGATCCCTCTGCTTTTTTCTTTTTTAGATCTTCCTGTAAGATACAGATAACGAGAAGCTTAGTAATGAAACATGTTTAGTAACTAAAAAATAATAATAAACGATACTTACAATTCTCTCAGCAACTAGACGAGTTTGTTCACTCATGTAGGCGCCTTTTTTTGGTCGCCGAATATACAGCCACAAATCCTCGCGACGTATCAGGGATGCCTGCTGATCAACTACAGTAGAAGGATTGGATTTAGCTTCTTCTTCCAATCTCTTCCGCTTGGCCTCCATTATTTCTTCTTCAGCCTTTGCATATCCCCCGCGAGAAGCGCTATGCGGGCAATCATTCCTTCTCCCTATCTCCTGTGCTTATGCCCTTCTTCTCTGTGAATCAGAATTGACAACAATCATTAATTATGAATTCAAGCCTCTCACTAAAAGAAATTATAGAACTTCTGCTTCATATGAACCTCAAATACTAGTCAAATTCACTTCATCAAGTTTCAATGTTTAATTTAAGGAAGATGTAGAATTGTATAAAACTAAGATACTAAGGTACTAATAGCAATGTCTAACCACTACCTAATATAACAGAACTAGCTAAGAATATAATAACGGTTAACATATAAGACATGCATACTCACACATTAAACCATCATACTCAAATTCACTTCTGACTTACTTGAATATATACTTCTACTCACACATTAAACCATCTAATTAACAAGATTAGACAAACACAATAACATTCACAAATCCACATAGGTTAATAAGCAAACAGAAAGGGCAAATAAAACTAAATATGAACTCACCAAAGCATCAGGAATGGTCCGAAGTTGAACAAATTGATCCCAAATTTGTTGATCAATAAATGTGTACTTCTCCCACGAATTATGATCAGGTCGAACCTCGGCAAAAATATAGGTGTTGGCGAGAAAGGTCTTAAATTTCCTCCACCTATCGGCACAATAAGACAATGTCTTGGCTTTCAACTTGTCAGAGTCAGGGACAGTGTATGAAAGCTGGATAGTGTCCCAGATAGGATCCTTCACTGTGCGTTGGTCAACATTTTTCCACTCATCTATCAAAATGTTGACCTTGCGGCGTGCCATATAGCTAACATAACTATTATATTCGTGTTTATTCGAACCGACAGGTTGCAACCTCTCATTAAATTGAATCTTGATCCTTGACCCAGCGTTCCGTTTTACGGACACGATGCTCATTCGTGTGCCACTTCTCGCATGGCGTGCAGGGCGGTCACAAGGCTCATTTTGAGAAGAAGAGGGTTGGTTCTCGCTCACACCGGTAACATCAGTAATTGGCGTTGACTAAACAGGGCGAGAATGGTTTTCTCTGTTTATTTTCGATAAAGTAAGAGAGTGATGGTGCGAAAGAGTAACGCCTGAGAAAGTGAGAGAGAGTAACAGAGGAAGGTGGTGGTTGGCGAGGAATAGACGTAATGCAACAGGAAATGGGGTTTCGCAAAGGGAACAGGGGTTTCAGAGTTCAGACAGTAAGACGTAAGTCATAAGTAAGGTTTCACGCGAAGATGTATATCTGGTTATATTTAAGACCGGCCATTATTAATGTAAAAATTACACCCGCTCTTAAAAGTATTAACTTTAAGACCGATCATTTATATATGTCTGCTCTTAAAAGTTTTATACGATTATATTTAAATATTTCGTTATTGTTCTTGACCGTAGAAAATATAAGTCGTTGATGTACAAGTTTCTCTATAATGTAATCCATATTTTATTTTTTTTAACATTTTTAAGAGCGGTTGGTTATTTTAAGCGGCCCGAATATTATATTTAAGAATTTATACGATAGAAGAAGTTCTTTATATTTACAAAATTGTCACCGGTCATATCTTTAAGACCAACTTTTATTTATGTATAAGTTACGTCCACTCTTAAAAGTATTAACTTTAAGACCGATCATTTATATATGTCCGGTCTTAAAAGTTTTATACGATTATATTTAATTATCTAGTTATTGTTCTTAACCGTAGAATGTATAAGTGGTGATGTACGAGTTTTCTCTATAATGTAATCCATATTTTATTTTTTTAACATTTTTCAGAGCGGTTGGTTATTTTAAGCGGCCTAAATATTATATTTAAGAATTTATACGTTAGAAGAAGTTCTTTATATTTACAAAATTGCCACCGGTCATATCTTTAAGACCGGTGCCTAGAAACTCCGCTGTAAATGATGCGGCTGAAGAAGTTCTTTATATTTACAAGATTGCCACCAGTCATTTCTTTTAGAGCGGGGCGTTGATAATCCGCTGTAAATGAGGCGGTATTAAAAATTGATGCGGGTGAAGAAGTTCTTTATATTTATAAAATTGCCATCGGTCATTTCTTTAAGAGCGGGGTGCTGATAATCCGCTGTAAACGAGGTGGTATTAAAACACTTTTTTGCACAAGTGTTCTTACTTATACAGCCATCTCAAAGCAATCTATTACAGCAAAAGAATTACATTCAATTGAAATATATATACCAATAAGTTCATTACTCATTAAGAACTAAGACATTGATTAAATTAGCAATTGAAAAAATTAAAAGGAACTTGAAATTAAAATTATTAAAACTTGAGCAATTGATTTGCCATGAGATTTGGCAATTTTAATGAGTATTTCAATGTCTAGGATCCAATAGCCACCCGATGTTGAACTTGCAGTCCCCAGAGGAGAGTATGCTGTTACAAGTATACCCTTTTGTTTGCAGTATTCGCTCAACTCATTTTGTTGACATGTAGCACTCATTTCTACCTGTAACAAACAAACAAAAAAGAAAAATGTTTTAACTTCTCTTGAATGTGTGTCTCTGTGTGTGAGTGTTTCTCAATTTTCCCTTTCAAATTAAAGATTAATGGTCTTAATTGATTCAAACAAGGAGGAAGTGTAGTGACTGATAATAAACTCTCAAGTGTCCTCACCAGGAAGTTATTGACTCCAATTGAATTTGTGAGACCAAGCTTTCTGCACTCTTCCAGGGCTGCCCATACGCCCTTTAGATCTAATGGTGTTATGTCTTCTTGAGGTGAGAATAAACTGTTACTAGGTTTTGCATTGATGGGCATGTGGAGCAAATATAGGTCCAGATATTCCAGTTTCAGTAACCTGCATAAATATTTATGGATTTTGAATTATGGATAAGTTGAAAGTAAAAACTTCTTAAAACTTGAAAAAACAAACAAGTTTGAGCTTACTCGAGATTTTTTTAAGAGCAGGAATAACACGATCAGGATGAGCATTAGTAAACCACAACTTGGAAGTGATGAAGAGTTTGTCTCTTGACCCAATAAGACCAAATTTAAGAGCTTCTTCTATGGCATTGCCTAGTGCGTCATTTGTGCCATAAGATAAGGCAGTATCAAAGTATCAAAGTGCCAAATCTCATGGCAAATCTGTAACATCCCAAATTTTGAGGTAGAGTTTTAAAATAAGACTAAAATAAGAGGACTACTAGACCCCTATAAGTCCAAGGTCTTAATTGGGAAAATTATTTGGACCTCGAAATATTATATTTTATTATTGTTATTAAATTATCTTTTATTATATTATCATAATATAATATAATATACAATGAGAGTGGTAGATGAGTAGATGGACATGTGTATGGTAGATGAACATGTGTTTGGTAGTTAGATTGATCGGTAGACAAGTATAGGGTAGTTAGATGATAGATATACATGTGTTTGGTAGATGGATAAGTAGATAGACATGTTTATGGTAGATGAGTGGTAGATAGACATGTGATATTTTGAAGGTAGTTGAGACCAAAAAATTCTATAAATACCTCACCACTTCTCTTCTACCACACAAACACACATACTTCCACTGTTCACAGAGAGAGAGAGAGAGAGAGAGAGAGAGAGAGAGAGAGAGAGAGAGAGAGAGAGAGAAGGAAGGAAGGAAGGAAAGAAGGAAGGAAAGCCAGAAAGTAAAGGGAAGGATATAAGTAAGGTAGTAACTCTTCTCTCACATACTATGTGTACCTTTTATATGCATGTATTTACCATTATATGTATATATATGATATGCATGAATCTTGAATGTGTTGAGTGAAATGTATGTATAAATGATGGTTGTCTTGCATATACTGTGTATGCATCTTATGTGAGTGATTATTGACGTTACTACTGGGATTCATTTGAATCCCAGGAAATATTTTTGATTAGTTAATTTTGCAGCTTTTGTAAGAAGTACAAGGATGATGGTGATCATGGGTGTTTAGATGGAGACCAGAAAAGATTTTACTCCCTCCAGCTTTATTTTATTGAATGATAAATTATTTGTATATGTATAGTACGCTTCCGTGTACGTATTTAAGTATTAAAATGGTGTATTTTAGGCGGGTGTTACAAAATCAGCTGCTCATATTTTAATAATTTTAATTACAAGTTCCATTTAAATTTTTCAAGTGCTAATTTAATCAATTCAATGGAATTCTTTTGTCGTAACATGTTGCTTTGAAATGGCCGTATAAGCAAGGAGTGGGTTTTATTGCTAGGATTTTCAACAAAGACAAAATGAAACAAAACTTAGAGATATTTGATTGGTCACTTACACAATATAACTTAGAGAAAATAAGTCAAATCAAACAAACCAGAGTGAATGAGGATAACCATTTATTTCAGTACGTCTAGGGTAAATAAATTCAAAGTCACATCATGTATAATAGCCATTTGGCTATACGTTTTTTTTTTTTTTGGTGCATGCTTATGTCTTCCTCTTCCAGTAAAGTGGTGATTCACCTTGTCATGTGTGGTGAACTATTCTTGTATGCGTTGCATTTAAGTAGTGTTTGTACCTATTTGAATGTTAAGATTCAAATAAAACAAGTGTTGTGCAACGGTTCTTCTGTGCCCATCAACTATCATCACAGCAATGTATATATCATGACATAACCAAGCTTCAATATATAATGGGTGTTATCTTATAACTGTTATGTTAGGTCAAGAATAAATATTTATTAAGAACCTGCGATTTATCCGTGCGGAGAAAATACAGCGTTAACATATATAACGATTCGAAATCATAAAGTATGACATTTAATATCTATCATATATCATGGATTCTGTAGTTTTGTAAATTTAATTTTATTTATTTATTTTTAAGTAAATGTAAAGGTGTAGTCTTATTTATTTATTGAAACTTACTTATGATGTAATCTCTTAAATATATACGTATATATGAGCTAAAATTAAGTTATAAAAAAATATAATTTTGAGATTCTTGTGTTAATATACTATAATTCAAAATTTTTAAATGTATTTCATTAAACGGATGTATGTTATGAAAATTACTTAAAGTTTTTATTATGTTGTTAATATTTTTCACGTAAAAACTACTTAAACTTTTTTAAAATTTAGTAAAAATATTAAATAAATTATATTATTTTATAACTTAATTGAATATATCTATGATAAAAATATTTTAGCTAATATATACATATATATATATTTAAGAGATTACATCTTAAGTAAGTTCCAATAAATAAATAAGACTACACATTTATATTTATTTTTAAAAAAAATTAACTGTACACTACTACAGAATTCATGATATATGACGGTAATTAAATCTCATACTTTATGATTTTGAATCATCATATATACTAACATTGTTTTTGCTCTGTACAGATAAATCACAATTTTTAATCGGTATTTATTTTTGACCTAACATAACAATAATTTCCTTGTTCTTTCCATTTTTTCCCTTTCCATTTTTTTTTAAAAAATTTCATAATAGCAAACACACAAAATATGAAATAAATAAAATTAGATAATTAGAACTTATGCTCCACATATAGGAGTGATATCCAATGGCCCAACATATTTGATTCTAACCTGCATAGTTGGTTCGTGGATTTAAACTTTAAAATGGTGATTAACCATAGTGGAAAATGTTAGAACTTAGACAGTCATGTCTAATTTTTGCAAGATGAAGGATCGCTTACCCATCCTCACCAAAATGTGCCCCCCCCCCCCTGCATAAAGTTTAAAACCTCCTTCATTTTATAATACAGTACATAATGATATATAATATAGTAATATTTTCTTTATTGCAAGGAATAATAAAATCACATCTTTATTTCTTCACATAACACTACTGTAGGGAACATACAAGTGCACAGAAGAAACGCTGCACAACCATTTTTCCCTCACAAAAGTCACATCTTTATTATTTGAATCTTAACATTGAAATAGGTACAAACACTACTTAAACACAACACATACAACAATAGTTCACCATATGACAAGGCGAATCACCACTTTACTGGAAGACGAAGACATAATCTTGAAAAAAGGGGGAAAAAAACATTAAGCCAAATGGCTATCATACATGGTGTGACTTATAATTTATTCATGGATGATATAATAGCATCAAGCAACGTACTGAAATAAATAGCTATCTTCATGTACCCTGATTTGTTTGATTTGACTTATTTTCTCCAAGTCATCTTGTGTAAGCGACCAATCAAATATCTCTAAGTTTTGTTTAATTCTGTCTTTGTTGAAACTCCTCGCAACAAAACCCACTCTTTGCTCATATAGCCACCTCAGAGCAACCTGATATGGCAAAAGAATTCCATTGAATTGAAATATAGATACCAATAAGTTCATTATTAATTAAGAAATAAGACGTCAATTAAATTAGCAGTTGAAAAATTTAAAAGGAACTTGAAATTAAAATTATTAAAACCTGAGCAACTGATTTGCCATGAGATTTGGCAATGTTAATGAGTATTTCATTGTCTAGGATCCGGTTGCCGCCCGATGTTGAACTTGCAGTCCCCAGAGGAGAGTATGCTGTTACAACTATACCCTTTTGTTTGCAGTATTCCCTCACCTCTTTTTGTTGACATGTAGCGTTCATTTCTACCTATAACAAACAAACAAAAGAGAAAAATGTTTTAACTTCTCCTGAATGTATGTATATATCTATGTTTCTCAATTTTCCCTTTCAAATTAAAGATTGATGGTCTTACTTGATTCACACAAGGAGGAACTGTAGCGACCGACAATAGACTCTCAAGTGTCCTCACAGGGAAGTTACTCACTCCAATTGATTTTGCGAGACCAAGTTTTCTGCACTCTTCCATGGCTGCCCATACGCCCTTTAGATCTAATGGTGTTATGTCCTCTGGAGGTGGGAATAAACTGTTGCCAGGCTTTGCACTGATGGGCATGTGGATCAAATACAGGTCGAGATATTCCAGTTTTAGTAACCTGCATAAATATATATATGGATTTTGAATCATGGATAACTTGTAAATAAGAACTTATTAAAACCTGAAAAAACAAACAAGTTTGAGCTTACCCAAGGGATTTTTTGAGAGCAGGAATAACACGATCAGGATGAGCGTCATTCATCCACAACTTGGAGGTGATGAAGAGTTCGTCTCTTGACCCAATAAGACCAAGTTTAAGAGCTTCTGTTATGGCATCGCCTAGTGCGTCCTCTGTGCCATAAGATGAAGCAGTATCAAAGTGTCTGTAACCTGCTATGATACCCTCCATAATTGCGTTCTTCACGACCTCGCCGAAAGTCATCATATCACCAGTGCCAAGACCCATCACTGGCATACTGTGATTGTCGGAAAGAACCACTGTTGGTACGATGTTGGTTTTAGACATGTTGTACTTTAACTTGTCAATGGAGCTATGAATTTTGATTGATGAAGCTTGAGAAATATAGTCACAAATGGTTGCAATTATATAGGACATGAACGAGGCTCATGAATAGAATTTTAATTTTAGTTTAACGTAATGTTTGGGCAGGAAGTCAACATAGGCTGCGCTATTCCATTCCACTGTTTGGTTCATTGAATAATGGAATAAATCCAACGACCCGGCAACGCAACGGATTGGTTCTTATTCATTTTGTTTTGTTCAAAAGGAAAACATAATCGAGATATATATATGTGTGTGAATATATGTTGGCGCGCCCGCATTTATATATATTACACACACATTCCCATAGTTATTATATAAAACACCAATTAATTAGTGTATTTAATTCTTTTTATTAGACACTTGCTTGTTTTTAATAAACATTTTTTTTATGTATGCCCATAATTAAAAAGGGTAGTTGGTGAGAGTGATAATAATATAATATTAGAGTTTAGTGTAATTATATGCAAATTCCAAAATAACTTTATTGAATTTAATTGTTTTAATTAGTATATAATAATTATTAGTTGTTGTTTTACACTTCATCTGGTCTTTATTATAAGACACCAACTACCGTTTCTTACAAACGAAAGAATGTAAGTTAAGTTATTAAATTGATGCAAAATTGATAAAGGTTTTCAACTGTATCCCTATTTTAATAATAAAGATTTAAAGGAGTTTGTTAAAGTAAGGGCATGATAAAAAAAATAGTAATAAATAAGTTAGTTAAAAGTAGTTGGTCTCTTATAATAAGGATAAAACATTATTGGTAGTTAGTGCCTTATAATAAGAATTAGAGAGAATAATAAGGGTAGATCCAAGAAAATAACTTGCAGTTCCTTGCTCATGTAGACTATTGACTTTGGTTGAAGTACTCCAAAAGCGAAAAAAAAACGGTTGCATTATTAATACGTTTAATCAATTATTCTAGATGTCTTTGAAAGTTGAATAAGACTATTCAATTCTACTTGGATGTTGAAACTTCTATTTCAACTGACCCAATACAGCATCCTTCGTGTCTGCCAAACTGCTGTCAACATGATCTTCTAGAGGCTCTTTTTTTTTTTTTTTTTGTTGAATCCAGAAATTAACTTGCTGTCCATGCTCTAAATTATTTTCTCCAGTCAGCAAAAACTGTTATTTTTTAATGCTTCACTATTTTTATCTGCATTTAGTCAAGTCAAATAATTATTTATGATTTTAACCAATGAAAATATTTTATATTATTTTTCGTTGTTTATTTTTTATATTGTTTTTTTTATAAAGAATACTATTTTTTTCAATGCAAAACTTTCCTACTAACCATAAAATTGTTTTTGGCTTCAAAGAGCAACTTTGATCCGTGGCTCCAACTAAACAGGAAAGAGCCTTCTAGCCGTTTCAAAGTTTGCTGACCTACTTTTTAATTGCTACTTGATGTAAATATAAAATTAAGCTTCTGTATTACTTTTGAAAGTTAAATTATCCACATATCCTATATAAGATCCCTCTCTTTTCCTATATTTTTGGAATACATACATACATACATACATACATATATATATATATATATATATATATATATGTTGTGGTGGAGCGAAGGTGTATTGAAATTTAGGTCATTGTAGAATTTTCCAGAAGTCTAACATACAAAGAGAGTTTGCTGAAATTTTAAATTATGCCAAAATTTCCACAAAAGACTTGACATTTAAAAAAAAAAAAAAATACTCTAGCAACCGTTATGTTTTACTTTAATTACATATACCTCTTCTTTAATTTGAAAACAAAACACGGTTAAAGAATATTGTAAAAATATTCGTCAAGTATGTTTTAAATTAAAAACCATTTGAAAATAAATATTTTTTATTATTTTAACCCTCATTACCCTCATTATACCAAATCCGTAGTTGATCTTTTAACATTAATACTTATTAATGATTTATTTAATATTTTTACTAAATCTTTTTAAGAAATTAAGTAGTCTTTTACGTGAAAAATATTAACAACATAACAAAAAGTTTAAGTAATTTTCATAACATACATCCGTTTAATGAAATATACTTAAAAATTTTGAATTATAGTAATTAACATAAGAATCTGAAAATTATATTATTTTATAATTTTATAACTTAATTGAATATATATATGATAAAAAAATATTTTAGCTAATATATACATATATATTTAAGAGATTACATCTTTAGTACGTTTCAATAAATAAATGAGACTACACATTTACATTTAAAAAAATTAATTAAATTTACACTATTAAAGAAATTATGACGGTTATTAAATGTCATACTTTACGATTTCAAAAAAAACGTCATATATGCAAATGTTGTATTTGCTCTGCATAGATAAATGACAATTCTTAATCGATATTTATTTTTGAATTAATATAACAGTTATAAGATAACACATTATGTATTGAGACTTAGTGATGTCATGATATGCGCATTGTTATGATAATAGTTAATCTATAGACATACATAAACAATCGTCATAATGTATGGTAATGCTTGCAAGATACTTAATAGTCTTATTTTGACAACCGTAATTTATTTAGTAGCATAAATAAATAACAATTCTTTTATCAGAATCGTTACTCTTAATAGCACTAAATAACCCTCTCACGTAAACAACCGTTATACATTTAGTATGAAAAGAACTATTTCTAAATACTCCCTCTAGTCCTAATTATAAGACATATTTAAACGATTTTGGGGAGATTAAAGAAGTGAGTTAAATTAGTTAATTTAACTCATTTTCCTAAAATACGCTTATATAAATTTTCAATGTTATTAACATACCCCATAACCTAGAATCTTCCTTTCCATGCTTTCTAATTGAAATGATGATTTTATTATATATACATATATATATGTATGTGTATGCGCACACACATATATATCTACAACCCCCTCCCCCTCCCCCCTTCCCTAAAAAAAACACATACACCCCCCACAGATACACACACATATTGGTAAATTAACGCTAATTCATTGATAAATAAATTAAAATCCAACAATTTAAAAGCTTTATTGACTGGAAAATTCTATACACCTAAATACATATATTTACCAAAAACTAAACACACTTGAGAGAATAAAATAGGGTATTTTAGGAAGAAATTGTCAAAAATTTAAATTTTGTCCTATAATTAGGACTAAAATCAACTCCCAAATGTTGTCCTATAATTAAGATCGGAGGGAGTAAGAATTATAAACTTTTTATATTATAGGACAGTTGTTATATAATAACCGTGATAGTATATAAGTATTTTTCATTCATATCAAGACGGATATGCCCGAAGAAATTAAAGATGAATATATAATGAACATATAATTTCATACAATTAGACATCTTCATGCCTCAAGAAAAAACAAATAACAAAAAAAAAATCCCATTAACACTTTTTTCCAAGTTTAATTTGTAAGTAAATATTTGCTACAACATAGCCAAAAATATCTGATTCCAAGTATCTGGAACTCCAGGCAAACACCAATGAATGCAATCTGCATTTTTGGGGTCTTGTTTTTGTTCATCAGTAAGTAATTTGCCTCCAGTTTCAGTGTAAACAGAGGAGTGGCCATCAATTCTGTACTCAGAGATCTGAGTTATGTTGATGATATTCACTGGGACTTTCATGTTCTTCACCACTTTGGCCACAACACTCATCATTTGCTTGTTGGAACCAGTTCCCCAGTAGTTCTTCTTCCTCACTGGCCTTGTCTCGTTGAAACATTTCACCCCTTCTTTGTTTCCCCAGTCTAAGCTTCTGAAACATCATCAAACAATATGTTGGCTCATTTTGTGTTATGGTTACATAACTTGTTTGTTTGTGTTTGATTCACTTCTATCTAGCTTTCCTGAGTATTTGAAAACAAACTACTATAAGGATTATTAGTAATAGGGTGGTTATGCACTTGATTAAGGATATCCAAATCAAAGTTGTTTGCTAAAGAAAGATTTTGTCATTCGAAGGAGGACTTGCTCATTTAAAGCCTCTATATAGGACTGGTTGAAACGAGGGGAGGGGAAGGAAGACCTTTTTCTAAGGTGGATTTAAGAAAAATTTAAGAGTTCTCTTTATTAAATTTTATAACTCTATTTAACCAATTTTTTAAAATCCAACTTATAAAATTTTTTCCCTCTCCTCTAAATCTTTATTATCAAGTAGCTCCTAGAGCATACTTCACCTAAAATATAGAGCTGGGCACCGAGTGGTGAACTTTACTAGCCTGGAGTTCACATTATCAAAAATGGGGTTTACTCTTTTGTATTATTTCTCTCTTTATTTCAGACAAAATGCATTTCAGTAGGATCTAAAAAGAATGGGTTTAGTTGTTTGCGACAATATGGTTTTAGTTAAAGTATCCAAATGAAAGTTATTGAATAAAAAGCGTAAATGATGGGTTTTTCTAAAGTGCATTTCAAGTTAAGTATGGAGAGAGATAGACATGAAAATGTATTAGTATTTCACTATTACAAGATCCCATTATTAGTAGATCCAAAGTTAGAGAGAGAATGATACCTAGTGTGAGTAGGAGACATGGTTGTAAAGAAAACCCGAGTTTTGTTTGATTTGACATTTGAGTCAACCCAATTAGCCCATGTCTTCATACCTAACTTGTAAGCAACCGGTGTATCAAATTCTTGACTCCCTTCTTCACCATTTGAAAATGAACCCCATCTGCAATAATTACACCATTCCCAACTTTCACCACACACTGTAAAAAACTCTCCATCAAACTCAATATAAACAAAATGAACTGGTTTACAAAGGTTTCATTACTAAAGGATTTCTTTTTTGGGAAATTACAATGAGGTCATGAGGAATTAGCTTAATTACTAAAAAGTCCCAATGACAACTAATGAGTATGAAATGACGAGTTTTAGGGTAAGAAATGAAAATAAATGCCTCATTTATCATTATGACTTTTTGATAATTAAGTCACACCTTATAGTAATTCACCCTTCCATTTTTTTTGGCATTTCTAGTAGGACAGAATGAATACAAGATGATAATCAATTTGCAAAAACATGTAACTTTTGAATGAATAGAAAGAGAGAACTCACAGTGCTCTAACCCTGAGGCCACTCATCCACCATACATAAGTATTAAAAACAAGTATATCCACTCCAGTCCAGTTCTTGGCACGCTCAGATATTTCATCCACTTTTATTACCCTCTCCTTTGGATTAGCTTTTATATGTATATCTGTGTTTGATTCCACAAGAAATGGCGCCCAATAGAACTCAATTGTTGCTTTATAATCCTACACACATCACACAATTAAGTTGTATATCTCAAAACTGATATATGATTCAAAACCATAATGCAAATCTGCGTTATTTTATACCAAACCAAGCAAATTTGAAAAGCTTTTTGTACCTTGGCTTTGAAGACTGAATGAATACGCTCTCGTTTCATAGACTTCCTCTTTTCTGGTATGACCCACTCAACCAAACACACAAAAGATTCCCACTGGTTTCTCTGCAATGAATCCCCTATAAACATCAGCCTCTTCCCTGTAATTTTCTTCAGTGCCAGGTATGGATCAAACCTATACCATTTATTGTCATTTTAAATGTGAATCACAACAGTTCTAATAACACACATATATAGTCCAATAATCAAGGAAAGTGAAGCAATTTTTTACTTAGGCAAGGTACAATCTTCTGGCTGCCACTCCCAATGGCAATAATCGGAGTCTTCTCTTCCATTCGTTACACAAGAAAACTGTCTATCTATATATGGACAGCTTCTGTCTGTGTACAAAGGCTTTATAGAACGGTTGAACACCCATTTTCCATTAGCAACATTGCATTCTTCTGGGTCAAAGTCGAATCGGTCATCGACGATCAAGCCAAATCCTCCTTCTTCCTCTGCTTTTTTATGACCTAATCATCAGTAACAATATATATGATCAGAAGCATATCACATCAGAACCAAATAGCTCAGGAAAAAAAAAAGTTCCATGAAGCTGACTTACTGGATTTTAGTTTGTTGCTTCTTCTAGGACAGGATTTGAACTTGAAGGAGGAGGAAGAGGAAGAGAGAAAGCTAAGTCTCTCTGCATAGAGAACAAGAAAGAAGAAAAGAACACAGATAGAAGTGATAATGATGGGGAAAGGAGGCAACTTCACTCTTGGAGGCTTCATTATGGCTAAAGGAAACATGGGGTTTCGAGAGAATGAAAGAAGCTTAAAGGTCTTAAGTTGGAGACAGAGAATGAGCAAAAGAAGAAGAAGAAGTGTGCACAGCACAACAGAATGATGAAGACATTGGAAGAGAGGAGTTTAGAGAGGAAGTGTTATATGAGGTTTTGAGTAGAAGTGAAGTTAAAGCATAGTATGCTTTGGTTTATGGATAAACAAATTGGGAAAGCATATAGTGGAGGTTAAGACTTAAGTTGCAAGGCTTACATCTACAAGAAGCTAAGTAGACCCCAATTCAATAAGCTATTCTTCTAATAACTTTGCACAAAGTTAAGATTTTTGTTTCTTCCAAGTAATATTTAAGGTCATTTTCTGCTCCCATCTGATGCATTTATAATTTTGCTGAATTTCTTTTTGTGAAAAATTGAATCTGACTTTCTAATCATAATGATTTGTTGTTTTTCTTACCAATTATATTAATTAGTTGAAGGTAAGTTCAAGCATAATGGCAAAGCAGATCTGTTTATTGTTTATCGCAAGAAATGGAAAGTTGTTTGTCAATGTCATAAGTTTTTTCCATCTTGTTACCCGACTCTCTCCCCCCTCCTTTTGTTGGTGTTCTTGGTGGTGACCTTGGGAAAAAGGTACTAGTCTTTTTGATTTAGCTCTAAAAATTATTTTATTAATGTGATTTATGATATACAAGATAAATTTGTGAGATAAGTTTGTCTCAACTTATACGAACGCACTTTTCTAATATCAACCCAAACAGGCTTGGGAATCAGTTTCCCTACCCATCTCAAGGATGGGTAGGGAGAGTTATTCCCCATCTAGACCGTCCAGATGGGATTTAGAAGGTTTAGATTTATTTTTTTTACTTTTTATTTTCTTTAAAAAAATTATCTTAATGGGTAGAGAATCTAAAATATAAATAATCTCTTAACTAACATATTTTTAAAAAATAATTTTTTGATTTAAAAAATGACAATTGAAAAAAAAAATAAATCTGGACTATCCAAATCAAATATGAAGGGTCCAGATTTTGAAAAGCTCTCCCTACCCATCCGAGGATGGGTAGGGGAAACTGGTTCCAATAGGCTTGTGAGATAAGTTTGTGTTTGGTGAATTTTAAAAAATTATGTTTTTTTGGGGTGTGAAAACCATAAAATGGGGATTTTTTTGTGTGACTTGAGCTTAATTTCTTGTGGGGATGAAATAAGTGTTATTTTCTTTGGTAAATTATAGACCGTTTGGTTTGATTCTATTGAAAGGATTACATGTAATCTTGATGCAATAGACTCATCATACTATTTGGTTGGTCTAATGTCATTTATGAGAATGCATGCATCATATAATCAAGTGAAAAATATACTATTGACATTGTAATTTTTAATTTGGCCAAAGTGCCCACCCATAAATGCTATTAAATATTTAAGAAAATTAATTAATTATATAAAAAAATTCCTCACTAAAAATTTTTAAAAATTATATTCCCCCATTAAGAATATTAAAATATCCCATTAAATAATATTCCCACCATGAAACATTAAAAAATTACCACGGATGCCTTCATAATACTTCCCCCATTAAATATTAAAAAATTATTATGAACCCAACGCATGCACTACACAAATTGAAAACAATTACTTTTAACCCAACATGTACATTATATATATATGTAGATATGGGTAAATTTGTCTCTTACTATATTATTCTCATATATTCTCATTTTTTATGTAATTCAACCAAATGTTTTTTATGCATGTGCATTATCTTTCCCAAGGTTATTAAACCCAAACTGAACTGAAAATCGGCGAACTGGTTGGTAAATCTATCCGATCTGAGCATTGACTCTTTTTGTTTTTTCTAATTTTAAAATTTTGATTTTTTATTTTCTTTATAATTTCATATTAATAACTTTGAAATCTTTACTTTATCACTAGTTTGGCTTCAAATTGGCTTCCATTTAATTCTAATCTGACCCACTGATATTTGACCTAATACCTTAACGAGTTCAAGTAACGAGTATGATTTTAATGACCTTGATCTTTCCTTATCAATGAATCAAATAAATTCATTTAATCATCATTTTACAGTACATTCTACTTCATTGCCTCTAATTCCGTAAACCAATCGAGCATTTACTGTTTTATGAAGATTTTTGCTCTCGAGTCTTGACCAATTTGAATGCCTTGCTACCCAAGGGCACCATCATATGATATATTCATACGACCTGCGGCGGATCTAATCAATTTGATTTGGATTCCATCAAAAGATCATAATTAAGCAGGTGTTCGAATTTTAGTCGTCTAAATTAATTTACACAATTTTCACTATAAAAAAGTAATTTAAAAATTATTTTTAAGCTTGCAGCTGAGAATTTATCTTCATTCTATGTTTTTTTTAAAAATAAAAATATTAAAAGTTCGTATCTCGAGAGGAGAGAGGGAAACCCTTGATCTAATAAAAAATATATCAAATTTAAAATAATTCCAACATTTGATCTAACTAAAATCCCCTTGAGGGTTGTAAAAAGTTCTAAAATGTTAGATTATATACAATTGTCAAACTTAATTTCTTCCAAGTATCATGTGCCTAGATTGTATTATGTTCCAAAATGTTAGATGAGAATTTTCACTCAATGATTTACTTTCTAATTAAGATATAAGCTTAAGGTAGGAAAGAGTGATGTTTGGGGGAAAAAATGAAAGCTTCATAGTTGAAAATCCAGTCAAGAAGTGACAATGCAGCAATATAGTGTACTGACCCTAACGCATTCTTGTATGAAAAGTTTACCACCAAAAGCCACCATAGGTTTATATACAGGGTTAAGGTGCAAAAATACACATAAGTTTTTTCTCTATAAGCAAAAATATACATAAGCTTTTTTTTTGGAGCAAAAATACACACGTGATTACCATTTTGAAGCAAAAGTCATATCTCATCGTTAAGTCATTGTTCACCGTAATAAGAGAAAAAGAGATGAAGTGAACAGTAACATAACGGCGGTGAACAGTGACTTAACGATGAGATGCTCCTTTTGCTCTAAAATAGTAACCACGTGTATATTTTTATTCTAAAAAAAAAATTTATGTGTATTTTTACACCTTAATCCTTATATATATATATATATATATATATATATATATATATATATATATATATGGAATCTTGATAAGGACATTGCAACTCAAAACATGTACAATGAATTGTTGTCAAATAATCTGACCACACCACCAAAAATTCATGTACTTAAGTTGAAAATGTCCTAGGATTAGCAACAACCAAAGTATGGTCTTAAATTATTGCAAATAAAGTTCCTTAATTAGTTCAACATCGCATTCTAAAAAACCCAGCCACAAATTAATAATCATCAAGCAACAGCAAATTCCTAGGATTATTGCAACAACGTGGTTGGTTGATTATTTGTCTCGTTGCTTGATTAATGGATTTAACCTAATTCCATTATTGCATAAATTTGCCGTTTGTAGGTTACAAATTATTCTCCTATTAGTTTCTTTGCTTTCACTTCTATCCAATCATAAATAAATTAATCGTTAGAAATATAATATGACAAGTTTCCTATTTTATTGTAATTCTTAAAAGTTTTAATATTTCTGCTTTTACTGCAGAAATATTTTTTCTGTTAGATTTACATAAAAATAAGTGAATCCTCCTCATATTTTCTCTCTCTTCTTTTTATAATAAGACCTACTCATTTTTATGTAAATATAACAGGAAAAAAAAAATCAATAACAAAAGTAGAAACATTAAACCGATTTTTAAATCCTAACAAAAAAGTAATTTTCAAACCATCACCTTTTAAGCTACTAATGGGGTATGTGTGTGTGTTTTCCGCTTTAGATTTTTTTTTTAAAAAAATAATAGTTTGAAATGCTTTAATTAAATCTAATCATTTCTAAAGCAGATATTTATATGATCCCCATCACATCTCTCATGTTGTTGAATCTTTTTTTTTCAAGACTGAACATCATGTTCAATCTTTATCTACACTTCATAATTCAGATTTTAGATTTGGAGGAAATGTATTTTATTTTTTCTTTTAATATTGTCCATTAACACATTATTTCTCATTTTCCACTCTCTTCTTTAATGATTAAAAAGTAAGTTCATTAGGTGTACCAAATCCTGTTCATCAATGCCTACATCCTCTAATCAAATGAAATATAAATATTTTTAATTAGTTAGGGATAATACATTTTTTATTTTATCAAAGGGATCCCACTAAAGTTATTTTAGAATTGATACCCATATCATTTAATGATTAGAGTGTAAAGAATTTTCACTTCTCTTTGACATGCCTGCTTTCCAGAATTCAAATGTGTTTTTCTCTGAGGCTTGTTGGTAAATTAGTGAGGGATAATATTAATTAGGATGGTAAAATTTATTAATTGAAATATTAATTGTGGCCATTTTCATCGCTCATTAGTAATTATACAACAAAGTTAAGGAATGATGTGATTTATTTCTACTTTGTGCAAATTAAAATGGGCAACATTTCAGGAAAAAAATTTCTCAAATTAATGATTTCCCACTAAAATGATTTTATGAATTTTTATTAAGTTTAGCGAATTTCTTATCAATAATAGGAAACAAACCTGATCTAAGATTTTGAAATTTTGGATGTCTTTTTTTCTGAGAATTTCCCAATTAAATACATGGATCTATTTTTGTTAATTATAATTTTAAATATTATTTAAAGAACTCTTGAATTAAATTATTAATTCATTTGTAGGGCCCCAGAAGTAGACTGACTTGATAATGGAACTAATTTCTCAATAAAAAGTTTGGCGCCAAATTTACAGGCAGAGATCTCTCTCACTCACAACATTCCCAGTCTGTGACTTTCTATCAATGGCTAATATCAACCATTCTTGTATACAAAGTACAAACACGCCTTATTCTATACTTCGTTTGCTTTCGTCTTCTCCCCAAAATGCCCCTATTTTGTCATTCTATTCATTTCCCAAACCGCATTCTCTGTTTCAAATTTCCTAGTTATTAACGCTAAGCGTCGAGCATGGTTGGTAGATTTAGCTATCAAGAAATTCGTTGAGAGTTCCGACGAAGTCTGTGGCTGTACGCCGCCGAAGTCGGAAGTCGGAAATCGGTCATCGGATTCCGTTTACGATAAGGAGAAAGAGCTTCAGTTCATTGCCAAATCGCGTAGCGTAGCAGCAAGCCTAAATCCTAAATCCTAAATGCTTTCAGCAAATCTGCTCCGGAGCTCTGTAACTTCATCAAGGTAAGATTGATTCAGCTTCTAATTTCTTAATTGAAGTGTGAATTTAGGGCTTTCTGTGGAGAGTTAAAATTGAGGGATTAGAAGTGGAGTTTTGAATCAGATATGCAGTTAAGAGTATGCATATATCTCTTTATTCTTTTTCATGTTTCGATTTGTTTATTAAATAAACCTGTGCATCAAAGTAGGTAAAGGTAAAAAAACGTATATTGCGGTTTACTCTGTGATTCGCTTGTTTGCTTTTGGCCAACCTGTTTTTGCTTGTTTACCTCATAGGACTTGAATGATAGTTACTGGGAAGTTGGAATCTACATCATGAACTGCCCTTGAATTTCAACCAAAAGCCATGCTTCGAAGCATTGATTCAAAAAATGAAAAAAAAAAAAATGTCTACTAGTTAAAATTAAATTAAATAATTTATGAAATAAGTATGAATTGTTTTCTTTTAATAAATATCACAGTTGTAAGATCAGATCACCAATTATTTATATTAATCCCCAGAACAAATTGTCCAGCCACCTCTGAAATGTTAAATTGGATACATAGGCTCATAGTTTTACAGATTAACTGCATCTGAAAAGGGAAAAATACACACGGAGTACTCGTTTTGTCTGACTATTCTTGGCTTCTAAATAATCCGAATTCAAATCTGAATAAAAATTAATTTAATTATGAATCTTTTTCCGGCAACACTTTGAATGTGGGTAGCATCCTGGATGTACTGGCTGAAGGTGGAGTGATGGTGACTGTTTTTTCTTACAACCAGTCAAAACATATCCAGTTCTCATGCACAGATCTTCACCTACACCTGAAGCCTCAACCTGCCGCTTCATATCTGAAAGCAATATGGCAGTGGTTAGAACAAAGAAAATGAACCACGTCTTCTTCTTCATGTTGGATATGTATGATGAACTCTGCTTTTGATTTGTTAGTTCTTGAGAAATGTCAGGGAGTCAACAGTGATTTGCTTGCAATTTATATCAACCATGCCTTGCAGTTCAGCCGCTGAAAATATGACTTATTTTTGGTTAGTTGCTATCTTTGGTTTTCTATATGTATCTCTTGCCCATTTTCATTTGTGACTTAATCTATCTTGTTCTATTTTGATTCATGATCCTTACTTTATCTAGCTAGTTACAATTTTAACTCTTCCTACATTAACTTAGGCGCAAAAGGTTTTTTAAAAGTACTTTCTTTATGTTTTGTTTTGTTGGATGCTTGAATTGTTTTTGTTCGTCTGCCACAACTACATGCAGATACGATGCAAAGAACAAACTCATTGAATGGGGGACATTGGGACAGTGTTTGCAAATGAGAGTTGGAATTTCTGATGGCTATAACTGCAAGTTTACTGTAGGATATCCTGAATTCTCAGACAGACAAAAAGACACGAGACACTTGACAAATAGGTAATATTATTTGTAGTTCTAAATATAAGATAAAGTTGACTTTTTTTTTTAGAGATTAAGGAAGATAAATAAGTTACTTAATCATATCATATGTTGTGTATTCTTAAATTGTATATTAGTTTATAAGTTAAACAAAATAGTTTTTTAAAAAATGGCAATTATAAATATTTTAAAATAATTTAATTACTTTCCTTAATCTCTTCAAAAAAAAATCAACTATGTTTGTACTCCCTCCGGTCCTAATTATAAGACATAGTTGATTTTTTTGGAGAGATTAAAGAGGCTAATTAAATCACTTTAAAGTATTTTTATTTTTTTCTTCAAACTAATGAGTTTGACTAATAGACTAATATATAATATAAAAATATATAACATATAAAATGATTAAATAACTTATTTAGCTTCCTTAATTCCTCAAAAAAAAAAGTTAACTTTGTCTTATAATTAGGACCGGAGGTAGTAACAATCATGGTCTTTCATATATATATATGTGAGTCTCACTATTTCATATGTGTATAGGAAACTTTTTTTTCTTATGTAACATGAGAAAACCAAAACCCTTTAAAGTTATACCATGAATTTACCTTTTTTACCTGTTATCGTCCTTTCATTGATCTCCGTTTGAACTGATTAAGTGATTAATTATCTTTGCCTTCAAACATAGAAAATTAAGTCGAAAATCATATAAGTGGGCTGTGTTCAGAGAGCATCCAAAAGGCGGGAAATACAGTTGGGCCCAACGATTACTAAAAATTGTATATATGTGGGTTTTTTTTTTTTTTGTTTTTTTTTGCTCAAGTATATATGTGGGTTCGATATCATACCTTAACTGTTATAAAAATTAAAAAAAAAAATAAAAAAAGAAAGAAAGAAAGATATCATACCGTAAAACCTTAAGATTTAAATTTATGGATATTCTTGCATAAATTGGCTCGAAACAGGAAAAAGAACAAATGGGCTATGGTGAATGACGTCACATCATAACTCAATATTTTAAGGCTCAAGTTCCACTGTTTATATGCCAGTCAAGTTTTAAATATAAGATCTAATTGGCTTTTTTTTTCCAGAAATATTAATGAGCTTAATAAATTGATTCAAAGTACTTATATTTATTATTTTATTGCAAGCTAATGTTATAAACTGATATATTCTTTAATTATACTTCACATGTCCTACGGTTAAGGGGCTGTTTGGCATGAGGGATATAAAAAGGAGAGGGGAAGCAAAAATTTTATGATTTGGATTTAGAACCAGAGAAGTAGGGTTGAAAGTTTTTAATTAATTTTTTTTTTCTTTTATTTTGCATCTTATATTTTATTATTAAAGCATAAAAGAGCAAAATTACACATGTGCTTTGCCCCGGGAGCGCCAACACCATATACTTTTTTTTGAAGCAAAAATACACACGTGGTTACCATTTTGGAACAAAAGTCACATACTACCGTTATGTTACTATTCACCATGATGAGAGAGAAAGCGATGGAGTGAACAGTAACATAACAGTAAGACGTGAATTTTTACTCCTTTACCCTTTATTAAAATTTCATAGCTCTATTTCTCCAATCTTTTTAAAACCAGCTCTTAAAAAATTTCCCTCCCATCCCTTTCCTTTCATTTCCCTCCTGTCGAATAGACCCTAGTTGATTTATTTAGCTTTCTTAATTTATTAAAAGAAATCAACTAAATCTTATATTTAACACTTCACATTATGTGATGAGAAATTTCCTACATTCTATCATTTAAACAGCTACCGGTAGTAATATTGAAAGGGGCGTAGTGAGTGGAGCAATTTGAGACATGTGCATGAGCTTATATGAAGAACAAGTGTCAACTGTTTCAAAGCAACAGCACCACCTTCATGCAATCGCAGAGTTCTCTCACTGGTTCCACAGACTTGGCCCCTCCTTTTACGCCGCCATTATTTGTCATTACCCACCCTTTCTGATTTTATCTTTCTAGTGTGTGAAAAGAAAAACAAAAATTGAACTGAGGGTGGAGTTGTTATACATTTTCTTTTTGTTCATTTAGAAATAGTTTAGTTTTAGTAATTCAATTTCAATGGCCACCACAATGACAACGAAGGGATTAAACTTGAGATTTTAGTATAATTCTGTCTCAGAAATTTTCATATAAAATTGAATACTTTTTTTTATAACTTAAGTGATAGAAGGAAAATTCAGTTGAAGCCCTCATACATGCTTGGGATTTCTTTTACCCATGATGATTGACAATCTCAAAAAGTTGGGGGCACGTTTAGATTCACGGTACGTGATTTATGATATACAAAGTAAGTTTTTAAGATAAGTTTTATCTCAATTTATATAAATATATTTTTCTAAAATCAACTCAAACATATCTTAAAACAATTTTTTTTGGTCCTGCTTTTATTTATTTTTAAACATTCTAAAAATGACTTTTTAATATATCACACCGGTCTTATTCATAATCTTGAATTAACTAATTCACACATACTCTTTCTGATCCTTATTATAAGATACTAATTATCAATAATTTTTTGTTCTTATTATAAGGCATCAACTATCTTTAACTAACTCATTTATTACTATTTTCCTATTATGTCTTTATTTTAACAAACTTCTTTAAATCTATATTATTAAAATAGGGGTGAAGTTGAAATTTTTAACAATTTTAGACTAATTTAATGACTTAATTTCTATTGCTTAGTTTGTGAGAAATAGTAGTTGATAAGAACCAGAAAGAAAGTATCAAAGAGAGTTAATTGCCTCATTATTTATGAGCTAAATTTTCAGTTTTGCTTTTATCTATAATTGGTACCAAAAATCAACATAAATAAATTCTTTTTATTTATTTTGTTTAATAGTGGCAAAAATGTAATAATACATTTATTACTTTGAAACTGAATTTATAATAACGACCAAATGTTTTTGTCAAAATAGACTTATAAATAGGATCAGAGAGGTATGATCTAAATAAGCTTAAGTCAAAATTCTTTTTACATAAAATACAATCATAAATCACATTATATTAATTGTTCATTACTCCAATTTCAGTTTGCACTAGTTAGAAAATAAAAAGGCAAAGGCAAGCAAATCCCAAATACCAAATGCAATTTTGGACCAAACAAAAACCAAATGCCAACGCCTTTCTCCATAATTGAATTTGACCTCCTTCCAATAAATGAGCAAGAAAAAAAAATCATATTATTTTAAAAAAATTTATTTTTCTGTTTTTAGTGCGGTAACATTTTTTCTGCCACAGTAACATTACATAAAAGTGAGTAGATCCCATCATAAAAAGAAGATAGAAAATATTAATAGGACTTACTCACTCTTATATTTCTACAGTGTTATTCTAAATTCTCTCTATTATAAGAATTTAACACGGTAGAAAAAAAATGTTTCTGCAGTAAAAGCAGTAAAAATAGATACATTAAATCAAATCATTTTCTTTCGTTAATCAGTGAATAAACATCAAATGGTCAAAATCTACACCAAGTTCATCCCCCTTGACCTCCAGTCTTGTGTTTTTAGCTTCACCACTCATTTATCTTCCCTCTAAATTCTCTCTCCCCCTCACTTCACGACAAAACTCACCGATCCGCTTTCATTCTCTAACCGAACACCGCTCTCACTTGTCTCTCTCTCTCCAAATCATTCTTCTTCCACCATTACGCCATCTCCTCCACAATTTTACTTTCCCCCTAAGCAAATCAACTCCCACATTCATTCTTCTCCCCACCAGATTCATCTCACATTGAACTGTTACTCGTTGCTGCTCTGACTTCTCGATTCGATGACCGATGCTAATGCTGCTTCCTTCGAGGCGTTTCTTCGAGAATGGATGGTGCGGCAGAAGG
Source organism: Acacia confusa (assembly GCA_037074495.1). Lineage (NCBI taxonomy): Eukaryota > Viridiplantae > Streptophyta > Magnoliopsida > Fabales > Fabaceae > Acacia > Acacia confusa. The sequence continues at coordinate 38,291,011 of CM073508.1, read as the reverse complement.
ATTTGCTCGATGAGCTGGTATCCACTCAGCGACGGTGCGACGAATTGCATGATGATGATCGCAGAGAGTTGATTTCTAGGGTGCTTTCCCACTACGAGCAATACTACCAAGAGAAATCCAGAATCGCCAACCGCGACATCCTCCTCGCTTTCTCTCCCTCGTGGTTTACCTCTCTGGAACGATCGTTTCTCTGGATCGCAGGATTTAAACCGGGGATGGTGTGTCAGCTTGCGAATCAGGTTTTGGATGATCTGTCGGAAGAACAGAGGAAGAGATTGAGTGAGCTCAACCAGGAGACGAAATTGGAAGAGCGAGCGCTTAACGATGAGTTGGCGAAGATTCATGAGAGCGTCGGAGCATCGCCGCTGGTGGAGGCGGTGAGAAACCATGGGAGATCGTGTTTGAGCGAGTCATATAGAAGAACAGAGGAGTGTGGTGAAGTACCAGAGACGCTGAAAATTGCGTTGGAAAATTTGGTGGTTAATGCAGACACGTTGAGGATGAACACGGCGCTGAAGATGGTGAAGATATTGAAGCCAAATCAGGCTGTGAATGTGCTGGTGGCTGTGGCTGAGCTTCACATCAAGATTAGAACGTGGGGTCTGGAAAAAGATGCTCAGGGTGGTTCAGGTGGGTAGGCAGGTAACACTGGAATTTCAATTCTCAAGAGTTTTTGATTCGGTGTGAGATTAAATTTTGATGTTTTGAAGTGTGAGTCTCCTACCTTCATCGGCATTATGCATATAGTATTCTATTTTCTGCGGCGGAAATCGGAATGTATATATTTTTTGGCCGCCTACGGCTGAATGTATTTACGGTTTAGTACTGTGGCGATGCTGTAGTAATGTAGTCTTTTTTTTTTTTTTTTTGATAAAAGTAATGTAGTCTTTTGAATTTATATTATACGGACTACGGTGCATTTAGAATTTTATTCTCATATTGTAATATAACATTATGTTCATCTTGTTCTTTTTTTCCCCAACTGAAGAGACATTAATTTTATCACAGGGTGTGTTTGGTTTGAGGGGAAAAGGATTCTCTCCTCATCTTTTTTCTCATATTCTCTTATCAGCCAATCTGAACCGTTGATTCAGAATATGAGAGAAATGTTTGAAGTACTATTTTAATTGATTGGATAGATATGATTTAGAGATTATGAGAAAAAGATTAAAGAGAAACACAACCCGGTTTGAGGGGAGGGTGTGGGAGGAAAGGGAATGGAAAGTAGGAAATTGACTAAATTGTCATTAATGAAGGGAATATTCTTTTTTTTTAAAGTATATTTTAAGAATATTAAAAAATTTTCATGAGTTTTTTGGTAAAAAGAGGGTAAAAAATCTCTCACTCCCTCAAACCAAACTAGTTATAAGAGATAAATTGATTTTTAACCTATTCGTGATTATTTTTAAATTTAATTTTTCAATTACTAAGACATTTCTCATGGTAAAAAAAAAAAAATACCAAGACATTTCTAATTATAATGTTTTTCTTCTTGTTCCCATCTCAAATGTAACCAAACGAAATAATTTGTTGATTTAAACATTATTTTTAAACTCACTTGTTTATGAATTCATGTTTACACAAAATCTTAAATAAGTTACACTCTTTATAATTCATAAGTAGTGTGACTTTTTATACAAATTTATATTATATAAACGTAATATATGTAAATACTGAGCATTAACTTATCACCTGACATTGTAAGTTGACATATTTAATTTTGTAAGTTGACATTGTATTTCGGTCTTTCCACGTGAATTGTTCTAGCATATGACCACTTTAACAATAATGATGAACAGCATAAAACCATGAATGTTAACCTAAAGTAGATCTAGAAAACAGGAGCTTCCTTGAGATGCCTCCAGGGTCTCATGCAATTAATTACCCATAAACGTCATTATTTCTTCATGACTCTGATTCCCTATTTTGATTTGAATAATCACACAGGAAGCAAACCAGACATTTCAACAGAAAAGCCCACACAGGTGACATAGGTCTTCTTGACCCTATACTCAATGGAACTATACAACAAAAAGAATGTCCAGATTGACACTGCATCAAATCAGTGGCCTGCAAAGTGTTATGATTATTTCACAAATGGGAGTCCTCTATCACAGAGCATTAAACTAGAGAACAAATGTCATAGCAGCAATTTATAATCACATCCAAGAGACCGTCCACCAATCAATACTCATCTCAATAAGGGAAAAGAAACGGAACGGAGACATAAAACATGCCGCACAACGGAAGGAGATCATATTATTTTTCATTCCATTGAGCCATTATCTATACAAACACTTCTATAATTACTAAATCCTCTTGAGGGTTTTTTTTTTTTTCTGGATTAGAAACACACCACAGCAGAGAATTGTGTTTTATTGAGCAGATAAAATGAGTCCATGGGAATACTTCTTACATCTTTTACAGTCGACTTTTTCGTGCGACAGCCTTGAAGCTGGCTAAACCAGTAACTTCCCTCCCAGTAACCAGTGTGTTTATGTCATATGTGCCTTCATAAGTAAAGATGGGTTCTAAATCACAGAATGCCTGCAATGCAAAATATATATATATTTGAGAGAGAAGGGGAAAAAAAATCTGTCAGAAAACAAACTTTCGTCTGTTGCAAAGCAGGCAATCAATGTGGCAAAGCAAGGATGTGGAAGCCTTCACTGAACTTCTTAAGTTTATCCACATCACTGCACTACTTCACCATTTCCTTCCTATTTGAAGGGGACATTCTCATATTTGTATAGCTTTATGAAGTTTCAGTAAAATTATTAAAAAAATAAAAAACATGATCTGAATACTTTCCTTAATGTCTGTGTGTGTAACAATATATGTTGATTTACATTACTAAACTTTTATATAGTGGGGAGCGGGGAAATGGTCAGTTTCAATGCTTCTTTATTACTTTTTCAAAAAAGATCACTAAGGGTCACTTTTCAACTCACAATCACTCTTTTCAATTCATTTTCCGTTAATCGTTAGCATCTGACTTATTTTTAATAGACTTCATGCTTGATAATATCTTACTATAATTAATCCCAATTCTATCTAGATCAGATAAACATACAACTTAATTAAAGAATTAAGCATAACAACCTTTGCCACTAGAAAATCAGCCAGAATTCCATTGCCACCAAGTAATTCGCGTCCCAGGGCAGCTGTTTCTCTTGCCCTCAAGGTGATCCACGACTGAAAATTGATGACAAAAGTTAATTGGTTAGCATAGCCACTGATGGTAACATGAAGCCTAAATTGAATGCTTGTTATTTGCTGAGAAGCACCGATATCAATAACGAACATAACAAGATACAGACACATGATACAAGGGTTATGACATAACCTTCCCCAAGCTGGCATGACCTGGAGTCATTTTACCACTCTCATACAACTTACAAAGGCGCCAACCAACAAGAATCATTGCTTGAATGTTACCAAGCATCTGAACAAGTTTCTGTTGATTGATTTGGAACGCTGCCAGTGGTGCTCCAAACTGTTTCCTCTCCTTTAGGTACCTTTAAATTACTCGAGAGTTTAGAACGTTTTCCAGGTAAAAGCTTTAGTTAAAGTATGAGAGCATGCTAACAAAGCACATACCTATGACACATATCATATATGCCCATTGAAATGCCAATAGGTTGCCAAGCAACCATCACGCGTGAAACTGCAAGTACCTATTTCAAAATGAAGAGAACAAATAATCAAATATGCAAATGACGAAACAAGCGTAAAAGAATATATGATTAACTGAAGAGATGATAATCTCAACTTCTTGTTATCCAAGGAAGATCGATACATGGATAATACTCCATCCAGTCCTTAATATAAGACATAGTTGAGGAGTTGTTTTGGTCATAAATATAAGAAATAGTCTTCATATTGGTCAATTTTTTCCTAATTTACCTCTATTGATGCTCCCCCAACAATAATTGGGCAAGATGAGAGAATTAAGAAAGATGACTATGATGTTTTAAAAAATACATGTCATATTCTAACCTAGTTGACTTCCTTAATCTACTCAAATTGGGTAAATATATATTATATTAAGGACCGGAGGGAGTATAATTTTTTGAAAATTTGTTCCGTCTCTGTGTTAAGCAGTTTAAGGAGGAATGGGGAAATAGAGACAACAGATGGGATCAGAAGTGGAACAAATAGTGATAATCTAAGATGTCACTTTCACTACACTTTTATCATGCTTTTAGCCACTGGAAACAATTAATAGGAATTGCCAACATCAATTACCATATGATCACGTGAAAAAAAAATGTAGATAATGAATAGAGATGAACTCGTTCAAGGAACAGGAAGTAAATTTCATTCAACGGGCAATAGAATAACATTGGAATTGATTTTAACATCTGGTCGCTCTACAATATATCTCAGAAATTGTTATATTACAGCTTCTTTTTAATACGAAGTTACGAACAATAATTTGATAGGTGGTTACAGTAGACTGATATAAGGAGAAGAGAAAACTAAAGTAGACAATTTTTGTTTTTAGGTACAGGTAAGAAGATACTTAAAGAATATTCTTGTTTTTTTGGTAAAGGCGTGCTGATATTTCAAGTACATTCCAGCTTAAAGAAGGGGGGAAGGGCAAAACACAGGCATACTGATCTTGCTAATAACCTAGAAGGCATTAGTAGAATCCTAAACAGGTACAAGACTACAAGGACACATGATCTAAGACTATCATATGATGTCCTCCAAGGTTTAGCAACAAGAAGTAAGGACTAAATTAGTCATTTCTTGTTGAAGGTAAGTGCAGTTTCAGATCATATCACAGAAAAAATCAATTTACAATCTTACCTTACTTGTATCCTGAAAAGAGTTCACTCCAGGTATTCTATCCTCATCAGGGACAAAAACTTTCTTCAAAAGAATGTCTCCATTTTGAACAATCCGGAGTCCAATTTTGTTCTCTATTTTCGTAACTGTCAAACCAGGTGCACCCTTTTTCACAATGAATCTGAGTTATAGGTCAAGAAAAACACATGGATAAACATGAGAACAGGATCAAAGGCTCAAGAAAGTATAGGTTTTTGAGTAAAAACAAAAATGCATTTGTGCATGCACATACACCATATATAATGAGGTTAAGTACATTAATACCCATTTATTTGATTTGTTGTGGTATTCCTAGCGAATATAACTAACAAATCAGCAAATGTACTGTTTCCTATCCAGCGTTTCTGGCCATCAAGGATCCAACCTCCTTCAACCTGATATTTTCAATGCAAACTATTTTACAAGATTGAAGATCTTTTGAATACTAAAATAGCATAAAATTTGACTGCTAAAATGACATTAAAAAGGAACGATAAAAGTTGTTATAGAAGCAAAGTAAATAGGATGAGTAAGGTACAGGACCCTAGTTGCTGTTGTCTTCAAAGCACTGGCATCACTTCCATAATCTGGCTCAGTTAAAGCCTAAAAAAAAAAAAAAGAAGAATAAACATGTTTAACAAACTTCAGCAAACTGATGCAACGACAGATAAGGGAGCTTACCCAACATGCTACAGTGTGTAGCTGCGCCAATGAAGGTATATACTTTTGCTTCTGTTCTTCTGATCCGCACAATGCTGTACTTGACGATTAATAAAAGAAACAAAAACAAATCAGGAATTGTTGAGAGAATTTCCTGATATAGATGAAATAATAAACATTCAAACTTAGGGGTATTACCAATGGTGAGCATTGCCAAGGATGAATGAACCAAGATGAAAGTTGAACAGCTTGCATCAACTCTAGCAACTTCTGCTGTGGCTACTGCATTTCCAGTAATGGAAAGACCAGGGCATCCATAACCCTGAGAATCAGAACTAGCTAAGCAACTCCTTTACCATGTCTCTTATAATTGAATATATATATATATACACATAATATGCGTGAGAGAACCTTAATAGTGCCACCAGCAATATGCAGTGCGCCAAGCTTTGGAATAACATGGAAAGGAAACTTGGCCTTCTCCCAATACTTCAGGGGGGAAATCACAAAAAACAAGAGAGTTTATGCTAGGGGAAATAAAATGATATGTAAACTATAAATAAATTGATTAGTTAGGATTAGTTAGTTAGTTAGGGAATTAGTTAGTAAGTTGTTAATGAGTCTTGGGATTGGGCCTTGAGTTGTTGCCTATATAAGGCATACAACTCTACATTGTATCCGTGTGTGTGTTTTTAGTGAATGTGATGGATGAATGAAATGCACAGTGATGTGATTCTGTGTTCCTCTCCTCTCCCCTTAGTTTCTCTTCTCACTCCCTCTGAATTCTGTCTCTAAACCCTCTAATTTCTCTAAATCTCTACATTAATCCTATCATAAAAGAATCGAGGAAGACAAAACACAATGGAAGAATCATATCATATTCTCATTTTAAATGTATCACAGGAAGATACCTCAGCCATTATAGGAGCGACTTCTTTTTCCATGCATTTTCTTACTTTCATCCTAACAGCCTGCTCCTCCGGAGTCAATAAGTCATCAAATTGGTAATAATCTGAGGCTGTAATTGTCAACAATTAAGAACGTTAAATCTTGAATCAAGACAAAATATTTACAGACTTGACAAATCATGCAATGTGGAAGACACAGAAATGAAGGGTAAGGGCAGTGTTCTGGAACATTGAATTTAAACAGTAAAATGATGAACATTAATTTAATGAATGTTCAGCTTCTTCACTTTGTGTAACAAAGATTTTCGCAAAGTAGCTATAGCTTGAGGAGGGGAGATGAACTGAATAATTGATGAATTTTTTATCCCCAAAGAATTGGGCCACCTCACAACTTTGCTGTTTTAGAATGGGGGAAATGAGGAAAACTAGAATGAACTTTATATCGTAACAGGAGAATTTTTGTATGATAGAAATTGAGGGAAGAGGAAACATTTGTGAGATCGCTAGTCAAGATCTCCCTCATAGGAATTTAAGCCACAATGTAGTCAATATGTATAAGTAATATTATTAACAAGTACTCACAGAAAAGAAAAAAGCTTCAACACATTTTGGATAAAGGCACAGCCATGGCATGTCTGTTGTTGATAAGAACTGTCGCATAATACTATTACCCTACCTTAATTCAGTAAATTCTATGCAGAAGTTAGATATAACAATTTTGAGAAATTATTGGCGTGCAGAGAATAGTTTCCATTCAGAAGGGTGAAAAAGTAGATTTATTTACCAAAAACTAAGAGTTGAGACTTACAACACAGTTGAAAGTATTACAGTAACAGAGGAAAGGGAGAGGGAGCATTGAGTTCCTCAGAACATGAACCAAATATAGTCTACTAGATCAAATATATATAAGGGCATCACTATGAAAAGTTTTTATATCAGCATGTTAGTCCAGAGATACGATCAACATCCAAACATAACGTGAACTATTATAAACAATTCTTACCGCACGGAGGAAATGTAGAGGCTGGAGTTGCTTGAGGAAATGCTACAGAGATATCCAGTGATGGCAAATTAAAATAGGAAGGCAAATCATTTTTCACATCATCATCTGCGAAATCAAAACACAAAACAATAGCTCTTATTAATCATCATACATGGCGGTTATATTCAGATTATCAATTAAACGGATGATAATGCGGTTCCATAACCAGTACTTAATGATGACCATCATACCACTCTCCAGAACTAACATAATATATATACCAGTATTCTCAAGTAGTATTGTTATGATTTTTAGGGCGAAAAAGTCGAACTAGAAAATCAATCAATAAGATTGGCAAAAACAAGATTGAATCACAGTATAATTATTAAGAATATTACAATCACACAAGAGCATTGAGGTATGGTAAATCAAAATGCAATACTGACCTCGATTCTTGGAAGAAAGGACGATCATGGTGGCGGATTGCAGGAGATAATTAGGATTTTGCAGGGGAAGGAAAAATTGTTAACCTATACAGGAGCTGTGAAGAGAGAACCAAAAAGAAAGCTTGGATTTGAGCGAAACCGGAGAAGGCGATATAAAGATGACGACCAAATTGGGTGAAAGACAGTCGGCGGGGCACGCAAAGCAAGGCCGGATCATACTTCCACGTCAGCAATCTGCTGACATTTTTTCCTTATTATTCTTTGCGGGGCCCACCCGAAGCTCCCTCTGCGATCCTAGTTCCTGGTAAGATTTTATTAACTGAAATTTTTTCATAGCATGTTTACTAACTAATTGCGTTCAAGAAAATTAGGGAAAAATAATTAATAGGTAAAGAATTTACTTATTTTTTAATATTCCCTTATTTATGACGGATAAGTGAGAGGGTAATAATCAGAATAATGATGAAAATAATGTATTGAAACATTAATTAGAATAAAATTAATAAAGGAAAATTTTAAAAAAGATATCATTGATATAAATATAGGATTAATGTCTAAAAATATACATGTAGTTTTTTTCAAAAATACACTCAACACCAAGTGTTTTTTTAATATAAAAGTGACTATATTACTGCCTGTGCAATCACATGTATATAACTACCTGTGGAGTAATTCAAAGACACTTTTGTATTGTATCCTTACAGCAAGTATATACAATTGACAAATACGGAAATATCTTACATTTGGTCAATTTAAAGGTACTTTGTAGGTAAGTAAGTAGTAGTTTTACATTGTTGCTTGAATTGTTAGGTAGACCGGTAGTAGTTTCATATCATTTATTTTAAAAAAGGGATGCTGTAAATCTCTTACTACATCTCTTTTTTAATAAACATTGTTTCCAAATTTTGCCATGTCGGTCACATAGAATCTTCCTATAAATAGATGTCGAAAAAGCCTAAAAACAAACACTACTCTATGGTAGCATTGTATTTTTTTTTTTCCAGGTTATTAGACTCTCACATGATGCTGGTAATTGCATTACTCTTTTGGTATGTTCTGTCCTGATAATTGACAAATATACAAATATTATTGAATTTTGTGAACTAAATCTCACACTTACGATGGTGACTTTATTACTCTTTTCTATTTGCACGATGTGAAGGAGCTATTTCTTTTACTTTTTCCTTTTGCCACCACATTATGTCTTGAATAAGCTGAACTTATTATTTATTTATAACACACACACAACACACACATATAGGCTTTTTGAGCCAAATGCCATGCACAGTTAACAAAAATTACCAAGATATTACGCATCATTCAAAAAATATTAGGGGCTTTTCAATTTCAATTGCAGTACCTGATAAATAATTTTGAATGTGTGGGATCTTGGTGAATTTTTTTTTACTGTGCATAGCAATGGGGTTTTCGATTTCAATTGCAGTACTTGATAAATATTTTTTAATGTGTAGCATCTTGGTTGTGTGTGTGTGTTGTGCATAGCATTTGGCTCAAAAAGCCATCTACATCGTATACTTAATTGACAATATTTATGTCATAACAAGTTAATCTCTCCTAACTCACGGCTTAAATAATGTACTCCCTCATGTCCTAATTATAGGACATATTTAACCGATTTTGGGGAGATTAAAGAGAGGGGTTAAATTAGTTAATTTTACTCATTTGCCTAAAATGCCCTTATGTAAATTTTAAATGACATCAATAAAAATAAATTTACAACACTTAGGACATATATGTGTGTGTGTCTATATACATATATGTGTGTATGTATACACACACATATGTAAGTATTTATTTATATATGCATATAAATATAAACACAGACCCCCTAGGACATATACACAAATGCACACACATATTTTTTTTTATATATGTGTGTGTGTATCTGTGTGTGTGAGTGTTTCTATATACACATATAGATATGTGTGTGTTTATATATATATATATATATATATATATATATATATATATATAGTGTGTGTGTGTACACATATATATACATATCTTTGGGTGTGTTTGTGTATATGTATATATGTGTGTGTACAAATTAAAGTTAGCTAATTGATAAACAAATTAAAATCCAATAATTAAAAGTTTCACTAACTATAAGAGTCTTCGCACCCACATGCATATACTCATCAAAAACCAAACACACTTGAGTGAATAAAATAGGGGTATTTTAGAAAGAAATTGACAAAAATTAAAATTTTGTCCTATAATTAGGACCAAATCTAACTCCTAAATGTTGTCTTATAATTAGGACCGGAGGGAGTATTTCTTTGGCACGTTTCCTTAATCTTAATCTTTAATGGTGGTAGCATCAATGTAATTATGCAAAATTGCAAATAGATGAAGTAGACATTCATTTAAAACAATATAACTAATTAAATACAAAATACAACTTATTGACCCTAGGATCTTCTCTATGGAAGAGGTCCAAAACACAAAATACTTGCCATAGAACTAGTGAAGATTTTGGTTTTGCTCAAACCTAATGGAACCTGTTATGGACTCGTATATTGGGCTAAAGGGGATAAATGACCCAATACCAAAGTCCAGCATGGAGGCAAACTAGCGTACACGGGTAAGGTGCTAACTACCTCATATCCCTCCACTAATTTGGGTTCGTACAGGTAGTGGAGCAGCAATAACCATTGGTGGGGGACCAAAGACAAAGCACAGATCCGTACGTGGAGCAGGGAGGCAACGCCAAGGCAATGGATAAACCCTAAAGGTAACCCATATAAATACAAAGGTTGCTCTCCAGGTACACAAGCTCTCACTCTCTATTTTATTTCAGTCACACTGTGCACACACCCTACCCCTTTTGTGGCTCCAGCCACCCAGTGTATGCACGGTGATCCACTGTCCGGTGATATCTGAATCCATAGATATTGTCGTGACCATATTCACTGTTGATTATCTGAACAAGGCAGTGGATAAGATTATAAAGATCCCATAGGAACATTCACTAACCCTCTGGGTTAGACATCTGAGTTCTTAGAACAAAACAGAACCCTTTTAGAATGATATACATATTAATGATATACATTGATATGTTGGGTATGTTAAACAAAAAATAGCATATGAAAGAATTTGTACTTAAATAGTTTTAAATGTAAGATCTAGTTGAGAGTGAATTTTAGTCTTAAATATTCTTCTGATTTTAATTATAAGACTAAGTTGATTTTTTTTGGAGATATTAAGGACGCTAATTAAATTACTTTAAAATATTTTTATTTTTATTTTTTTTCTCCAAACTAGTTATTTGACTTAAAAACTATGATATAATTTAAGGATACATAACATATAATATGATTAAGTAACTTATTTAGCTTCATTAACCTCTCCAAACAAGTTAACTCAGTCATATAATTAGGACCGGAGAGGGGATAAGATTTTTTTATATATATCATCTCTCACATTTATTATTTTTTAAACTAATTTAACTAACTTGTAAACTGATATATAATTTAATGTTACATATAAGTATTTTTTAGAGAGATTATGTTAGATATGCTATATAAGTAGTAATTTTTTATCTTTCTAAATTGAATTAGAAAAATAGATCTTATATTTAGGATAACAAGAGTATTTATTTGCACTACTCAATTATGTAATAATTCACTTGTAATGACCCTTTGGTACTTTGGGAAACATTGATGCCTCTTAAGTATACTATGTGTTAATTTATATATTTACTTCAACTGTTGTATAAGATGAAGCAATACTTTTGCATTTTCTTTGTATTAAAAAAAGAAAATGCCAGTATCCCAATTTAAATGCCAGTATGTAAACATATGGTTTAGGCCTTGGGATATCATCATAGCTCTGAACAATCCCCAAGCTTTTGTTAACGGAACAAAAAGCATAATGATATGAACAGAGAAGAAAGATAAAAAAAAACGCAGAAAAGAGATTGCAGAAAAATGGAGATGCGGGGTATCGATCCCCGTACCTCTCGCATGCTAAGCGAGCGCTCTACCATCTGAGCTACATCCCCGTTATGTCAAATGGCTTTGTCTAATTTATAAAATTGATAATATTCGGTTAAAGCGTCAACAAATCTAAGAATCTTTCTGAAGCAAGGAGGAAGTTTCAAACATTAAAAACGTTCTTAAATCATTGTGCACCATAGTTTCTTGTTCTGGGTAGTATATATAGACGTCTGGAAATAAAAGGAATAGCATATTGTGACATCGTTTTGGACCATGCTGGAGCAAAATTCTCATTACTCAGTAATTTTTTTTGCTATGACATTACTCAGTAAATTTGTTTGGCAAGAAAATATATATTTTTCTTTCCCTTGTTGTGAATCCATTTTTCATGCTTTTCTTTATGTGCTTAGGTGCTTTTCTCCCTAAAAAACATAAAGAAATGTTGATGATATTTTTTTAATTTTGTTTTTGTACTTCTTAGAGAGAAAAGCACTTAAGAAGCATATAAAAACAAATATGGAATATGGACTCCCTTTTTGTTTGTTTTAAACTTATTATGGACAGAAAATGGCGATAAATGAGAGGATTATATTCCTGGATTCATCTTAGTCAATAATTTTGATTTTGAGCTTTTGGCACGTTAAAAGCTTATTGGATAGTTAGTTGTGTCTAAATGCAAGATAATTTAATAGCAAAGGAGAGAATTGTTATAAATATTAATTATAAGTGGAAATCCAATCCATTGACTCATATCCTAATCAACATTGATAAATATATGTTGAAAAATTATAAACCTAATTAATGGTGACTCATATTGTTGACTTTTGAAGGCATATAAATAGAGGTCATGTATTAAACATTATAATATGTATAAGAAACACAAGTGAATGAGAATTACTCCCCTTCCTTTTTCTCTCTAATTTTTTTCAGTATCAGTATCAAAATCTTTTGTTTTGAATCTATTTCAGTGTCAGTATTAGTATCAATATCAAAATCTTGATAATCTGCCCCTTTCTTAATAATGAATATTGGACTCCGATTCTTTAGAAAAATTATAGAAATGATTGTTTGAAACTATAGAAGAAATGTTGTGTTTCAACTAGACTTTTTGGAGCATTGGAAACACCCCAAGAATCATCAGAGAGAAGGAAAAACCTCTTAATTCCAATTGTGTATGGAAAATTTGAACAATTTGCTTGCAGAGGAATAGAATGAAAGAGTTATTCTAAGATGCTAGCTAAAGCCTATAGCCTGGTTAGGTTATTGAAGAAAAAAGCTAGGCTGATTCATTTTGGTACTGCTCCAATGATCATTGATATTGTGCGGTAAAAGGAAAATGGTAGTAAAGCAATTAATCTTCGTTCTTCGCAAGAAGTTTGTCTCTGGTTGTAGTATAGCTTCAAAAGAAACTAGATAACAGATATGGCACGAGTTAATATAGCTCATCCTGTTGGGCAAAGTACTTAAATCTATATAAGGTTGTTTCCTCAGAATTTAGAATTTAGCAATGACTAGTATGAATGCAATTTAATAGATTTATGGATCAGGTGATCTTTAGTCTGTAGTGCTAGAAAATCTCACAGCCAAGAGCATCGCAGGCGTCATAGAAAAACTTTAAGTTCGGCTGACATTCATTCCTACGACGAACGTCGACGGAGAGGACAAGCCACAGATTCCTCTTTCTAAAGAATAGCTTCCATTCTGGATTTATGAGCAGGAAAGATCCAAAAACTCCCACATCGTGTAGTTTCTCAAGAAAATTTTCATATATAAGCCTCTTACCGAAATATAGCGATCGCCGAGCTGAGTTACGCCAGCTTGTAACTTACGTGGGGGCAACAAATCAGTGGAACACGGCTCTGGTTGAGTTTGGGCTTGGGTTAGATGTTGCAACTGCTGGCCTGCCCACTCCAAGTGAAGAGTTGGGCCATGGAACTCGAGCGAAGGTCTGGGTTTCTTGGTTTCTAGACAAGAGGGCACTGCGTGAGACTGGTTTCACAGAGCAGCGAAAACCTCTGGCTCTTTACAGTGGAGGGATAACAGGCCGCTGCTCATCTGGCCCACAATGCCTGGTTGGCCTAGCCGCTTGGACCACTGTTTTTTTTTTCTCCTTTTGCTGCAAGATGGGTTTGGCCCAAAACTCAAAATGCGAGAAGACAGAAAATGCGAGGAGCCCATCTTTTACGTTTGGGCCCAGTTTTTATTTTACTAACTATTTGTTCAAATTGTATTTTGCACTCACGGATGTGTTTTGTTAATGGATTGTTCATTGTGATTTGACAGTTGGATATCCTAATGTTGGAAAGTCATCTCTAATTAACCGTTTTTTTAAAAAAATAATAAAATTTTAGGAAAGGGGTCGGGTCCACCCACATTCCAAAGGCACGGCGCTTGGAGCCTAGTCCACAGGGGATACTGGTCAGAGAGTACACACGCCTCCACCTCTACCAGTGTTACCACTGCTTCCTAAACCCCTAAGATGTCTCCCCCAACACCTTGACCAACGCAGGAATCGAACCATCTCTAATTAACCGTTTGTTAAAGCGAAAAAAGTGTCCCGCAGCTCCTAGACCAGGTGTCACTAGAGAATTGACGTAACATTCTCGCTCTCCCCCGACAAAAAATAAAATAATTCCATCAATTAATTTTTTTCCAGCAGTTGCAAGCATCGGAAAATTTGGAGCAGATTTTAATTAAGATTTAAATGCGTGTGCCGTTATTCTTTTTCCCATGAAAATCTTAAAGCCGAGAAGGTCATAAAATATATCCATCCCAGAACAATGAGGAGGATAATCTGAAGAAGAACTTAATGAGTGCAAACAGGATTCTTTTTTACATCTATCTGAGCCACTGTGGAATTAAAGAGACTCTATCTTTTAGTGCCTATTATAAACATCGGTTCCATTTCTAAGATTAAATATTGTAATTGCTTTTATATCTTATTTTAATCTTTTTTGTACTCGTTATTCTATACTATTGATGTTGTTACTTTTCGGGTAGCCAGGTGCCATATTGAGTCACATTCCACAACTAATCATTCTTGCAATTGCTTTAGAATCGATTCAACTAATGTGGAGTCACATTCCATAACTAATTTTTTCCACTTTCAGATCTCTGGACTTGGTTCCTTCCTCATTTTAGACCCCAGAGTACCCACATTTTCTTTAGCCCTTATAAGTGAGCTTATTGTCATACTTGAATTTCTAACAGAAAACCAATTAGGAGAAATTCAAAAAAGGGACACTGTAAGTCTCTTACGGTATCCATTTTTTAAACAGAAATTTAAAATTCATGGAATCTGTGCTGAATTCAAGAAGCATAAACACATAACAATCCTTTTTGGAGCAAGGATGAAGCTTCAAAGGCTAAAATGTTCCTTCAATTTCTTCTATACTTTAAGGTCTCATTTAATAAATATTGAAAAACTTCAAAAAGACATTTGATACGAATTTAATTTAAAATTGGTAGATAATATTATAAAAATATAATGTGCGCATTCAAGAAATTAAAATAAGAAACTCGTTTGCATTTTCCTCCATCAAAATAATTTAACTCTATAAGCCCCAAAAAGCATAAAACTAATAAGATTATTGGTTGGGCCTTGCTGGATACTGGAGTTATCTTCTTAAGTTCTTGGACCATTAGAAGATTTTGCTCTCACTGGGCTTCTTGTCCCCCCACATGAGCCGGAATCATAATCTTCTCATTTATTAGTATGTCTGCCTTAAACCAATGGAGATTGGCACAAGTGATAAGCGGCATGTATCGTTTAAATAAGGTCTCAAGTTTGAGTCTTGTGAATGTAAAAAATCCCCATTGGAAGACTCTCCCACCATAGCCAATGCACGACGCAGGTTAGATCCAGATTAGTCAGAGTAAAGCTTTGGATACCGGATGAGCAATAAAAAAAATAAAAAATAGTATATCTGGCTTAACGGAGAGAGAGGAGGCAGGTGAGGTTTGTTATAGTTTTTTTGATTCAAGTAGAGGTGAGGGAAGATATGATTTCTTGTTTGGTTTAGGAGGATAGGTGAAGGGAGATAATTATAAGTTGACAAATATGTCTTTTTATCTTTATTTTAATAGGTAAAGAATCTAAAATAAAAATAATCTCTGAATTAATATTTTTTTAAAAAAAATTATTTTTTATTTAAAAACCATAAAATAAGAAAAATAAAATCTAAACTGTTCAAATCAAGTCTATAAATCAAATCTATACTCTATACTATTTAGGGAAGGCCAAGTTCCACCTACCTATCCTAAAGATAGACATGGAAACTTAGTCCATATTTCCTCACCCCACCTCCCCTAAAAAAAGGATTGAGTGAAAAAGCACACTACTAATATCCAATAACAACTAATCACTTGTTGCAAGAATTTATTTGTTCCATAACATAAACAATTTTTTTTTTTTCTAGTGTGACAAAATTTAAATTACTTTTTACTTTTCAATCACTCTCTCATATTTTTACTCATTCTCTCTTCTATGCTCTTTTCACAAATATAGACATATTTAGAAGAAACATGATCTCTTTAACATATTTATTATTTTTAACTAATTTTAACTGCTAGTATGATTTGCACAATTAAAAAAACATGATCATTTTTACACTTAATAAATTAAATAATAATCAATTATTTAATATTCAATAATTTAACCACTAATATAATTTAACTTATATGAGTTTTTATTAGTTAAATATATCTAATTAAGTATTTTAATATTTTCAAAAATAAATTAACAATTTTTTTTAATATAATTTAACTTTCTCCTAACATTATTACACAGGTTATTTATATTAGTGTCAATTCAAATATAAATCACATAACACAATTTGACTTTTATCTAATCATAAGTTTGAAAAAGCCGGATTACAAAGAAAGTCATGTTCACCAAAGCTATTCCAAACACACAAAACAACTGCCATGATAATGCTTTCCAATATGTCTTGGGTATATTTTTACGCTTTCTCCATTCAAATTATTCAACTGTCATTATTTTCTGCCTCAATCAAATAAAATCAAATTTGAGATATAAAACAATCTCCTCTATGAGTTAATTCCTTTTTATATTATACTAAATAAATACCATTTTCATTTACTTAAAAAAATTAGAGAGGTGGTTACTTCTAAAAATGGCTATGCAGAAGGCTTGCTTGTGATATAATTTGCATGACATACGGTGCAGAGGACAGATAACTAACACAAGAAATCTGATCTCTACAATCCATTTCGTAAATCTGAATCAACATAATTAGCTTTTGATGCTGAGGAATTCAGCCATGTGAACATTCTTGGATCAGATCACAGAACCATATCTTGTATCTGCTATTCTTCTGCCAACAAGATCCTTCAACTCAATTTCACCTGGGAATCTATTCTCCTTCAACTTGGAGAACATCTACAATGTCCAACAAAAAACCAAAGATCTTAAATTCATGAAATGAACATCATCAGAAGAAAAGGAAGCAAGTAAGGACTTACTAATTCACCATTGCAGTAAACTTCAAAAGCACAAGAACTCTGTAGCAAGGATTGAACAAAATTCCCAAGAAGCCAAGTGCTTACCATACTTCCAAATCTATTGGCTCGCAATGTGTAATACCATGAAGGTGGTGTAGTTATTCCCAATTTAGGAAATATCTGTTCACCTGCCATTATAAGTACAATAATCCCAAGTTGCACCACTGGTATCACTTTGCTAAGCATGCGTTTAGTAATTGAAGGAGGGTAGTTAGCTAGAACAACATCAATCCCAGGAAAAGCTGTTTCCAGAAATTGTTTAGATGCTAGTGCGGTTCCTCTGAACAAGAAATTTTTGATTCTATCAGATATTTTGTGAATGAAACAGTTAGCTCATATGAATGCAACTGGACAAAACAAAATTAAATCAGAAAGTTATTGGAAGATCTTCAGTTGGAGACAATTTAAAGGTCCAAATTTAGAGAAAATGAACAGTTTTTAAGTTCCTCAAAACATGGTTGAGGAAGGGGAGCAACCACTGTTTGGAGTTTATTACTACCTCATATCCTTAATATAAGACATATTTTTTATATTTTTCAATTTTTTCATAATTTACTTCATTGATGCTCCCTCAACAATAATTAAGGAGGAGTGAGAATGAGAAAATTAAAGAAGATGTTTGGTGTGTTTTAAAAGATACATGTCATATTAACTAATTTAACTAAATTCTTCAATCAAATCAAATTAGGTAAATATACCTTATGTTAAGGATTAGAGAAAGTATATATCTACTCCCTCCGGTCCTAAATACAGAGTATAAAACATAATTGACTTTTTTTAAGAAATTACATAAGCTAATTAAATTACTTTAAAGTATTTTTATTTTTTTTCTTCAAACTAATTTATTTAATTTATAAATTGATATATAATCTAATGACACAACATATGATATGATTAAGTAATTTATTTAGTTTCTTTAATTTCTCTAAAAAAAATCAACTTTGTATTCTATTTAAAATCATATGCTATAGTTTGGGAGAAACGCTTCAAATAAAATGGGGTTTGAAAGTCATATGAAATATACCAAATTGCTAATTTAATCTCTTAGGTGTCTGTGTCAAACAATTACAAGTTCATTATGAGTCTGAAAAGAACCAAAGCAAAATGCTGCAAGGCTTTTTAAACACCCAGAAAAAACAAGGAAAAGGAAAATGAAAAGTAAAACAGAAAAATGCTGAAACGCCAGTGTGAAAAATGAGCCTGATGTTGACACATGAGCTTTAATCATTTAAGCTCTGAAACACTCAAAGGCTTCTGGCGGGCGGGCGGGGAATGTCACATATTTAGAAAAAAGTATGGAAAATTTTTTAATTAAATAATTATTTATTAAAATACCACTGCGTGAAAATTATTAACTCATCTGTTCCTTTGTAATCGATTACATGCCATATGTAATCGATTAAACACTCTAACGTAATTAATTACGTAGTGCAAAATTTATGTAATCGATTATGCTACAATGACGTAATATTATGAGATATCTCGTGATATTATATATATATATATATATATATATTCCAAATAATTTAATATTAGGAGATATTTAATTCTAGATTTCCTCCTCATATCTTGCCGTACTAATAGCATAGTTTGAAATTCTTCGTAACTATTTTGCTATCATCCCTCCTTATTTTTCATATATTTATTTTGAAAATATTTCATTATATATATATTTTTATTTTTTAAAATTTAAATTTAATATTTAAACTTTTGGGGATTAAAAAACTGATCTGGCGTAATGTAATTGACTAAGTTTTGTAGCTTAGTCGATTACATAACGGGAAAACTAAAAAAACAAATCCTCCCCGGCTTAGTCAATTACATAGTGTAAAATTTATGTAATCGATTACGCACTTTGAAACACTTTGGTAGTGCTCTTAGATTGGAATAAAAACAAAATCAGAGCACATGGAGCCATCTCCTTATCTCCTTCTGTCGAGAAAAAAGATGGTAGATTAACTGATCTTTCTATCAGTTAATGAAGAAGCCCAATGCAAAAAAGATGCACGTTGGGTCTGTAAAGCAATTCAAATCATTTTGATAATAATAAGTTTAATCTGTTTTACCGAGAAGGTCTACGGTTCGTGTCCGTATAGCCCTAATATTCCTACTAATACTACTAATGCTTATATTTACTTATTTAGTTTTACTAATACTACTAAATACTAAATAACTAAATATTAATAACTAAATATTAGTAATCTAAATTACTTCTAATAATAATAGATAATATCTTCACTTAAATAGAACATATTAAATATTAAATAGATTCAATATTCAAAATATTCAATTACATAGTGCAAAATTTGAAAAAAAAAATAATGTGATGGATTACATATGACATATAATCGATTACAGAGGGGCAGATGGGTTAATAGTTTTCACGTAGTGACATTTTGGTAAATAATTATTTAATTAGGGTTTTTTCCGTACTTTTGCTCATATATTCAAAAGCGATTCTCTCAATTAAAAGTAGAGAGTTAGGCAAAAGAAAAAAAAAAAATAGAGAGCCATGTGATTGGCAATTAGGGCCCACAAGTATATAAATAAAACTCTAATTCAAATAAAAGATTACAGGTTTAATTTTGCATCTTATGTGGTTAGTGTATGTCTCTTTAATTCAAAAAAAAATATATATAAAAAGCCACTTCAAACATCAATCTCTGTAAGTTTTGTTTTAAAACCTTTTCGCTAATGATGCATTTGACAGTCGTATGCTATTTGTCCTGTGCGCTTTAGCTTCTTAAAAGAAAACACAAGAAAACCAATATTGTGCTGGCGGTGGTAAAAGTTGAAAAATCCACCTGAATTAAATTGATGCATTAAATTTAATAATAAAAAAAAATGACACAGAAAAAGTGAAGCAAGTTAGGCAAACCTGTAAGAACAAGAAGTGCAGAAGTCAATATTAACTGTGTTGCCGACACCAATTGGTGGGACAATGGTGGTTCGTTTCTGCATCAAAAGCAACAATTACCAACACAAACTTGCAATTCAAATTAGTAATGATAGGGTTTATGAAAGCAAATTGAAGAACCTGAACGGGAAATTCTAGGGATTGCTGATGAAGATGCGATTGAGACTTCGTTGTGGGAATCGGAGAGTGTTCGTGAGAAATCGGCTTTGGAGGAGGAGCAGAGAAAAGGTTCATAACGTCAGAGCAAAAGAGCAAGATCGGTAAGCCTACTAAAAGAATTTGAGTTCGATCCATTGAATTTGAAACAGATTACAATGAGGGATTATGATTTTGGGGATTCGAATTCTGATCTGGTTAACTGAAAACGAACTGCGAAAGAGTGAAATCGAATTGAATTGTTTCGTAAATCACAATCTGAGATCCAGATTAAGATCCGATTTATATGCAACTGTTCGATCAGATGTGTTAGCACAAGTTTTACATCTTCTTGAAGATTATTCCGTCCAAAAAAAAAAATAAAAAAATCCTGCAAGATGTTTTTCATATTTACACATAATAAATCATTGCTGGTTTTCCCATGCAGACTCTGTCTCTAACCAGAGTAGTGCCTGTGCATGGAAATATTTACATTTTTAAAAAATAAATGTGACTAATATTAAAAAAATATACATATACATGAATATTGTACGAGTATTTATATTATAAAATTAAAACAACAAATAATTTTATTTTAGGGAAAATTAAAATAAAGGATCAGAATAAAATAATATTTAATTAGAATGACTATAAAAATTGTAATTATCAAGAAGGACCGAATAAGCGTAAAAGAACTAAATTACCCTTTTGCTTCCTTAACGCAAAAAATAAAGAACAAAATACCTTCTTCCGTCCTCCCCTAAATATCAAGGTGGAGTCATTTGGAAATCCAATATTAGAAGTTAAAAGTAGCGATTTTTGGTAATCTCGTGAAAACAAGAAATTAATTAGATCAAAGTTGTTTTTGAATTTCATTACTATGCATACATTTTTACTAAATATTGTCATTTTTAATTTCTAATATTGGATTCTCAAATGACCACACCTTGATATTCACGGGAGGACAGAAGAAGGCGCTTTGTTCTTTGTTTTTTACGTTGGGGAAGCTAAAGGGTAATTTAGTATTTTTAAGCTTATTCGGTCCTTCTTAATAATTACAATTTTTATGGTCTTTCTAATTAAATATTATTTTATTTAGGTCCTTTATTTTAATTTTCCCTTTATTTTATATGGATAGCATATTATAGTTAATGGGTAAAATTTTTTCCTTTATGGAATATTAATTATGTAGGTAGCACTATAAATGAATTTACTTTCCAATAGATTTTATGTTATGTGTTAAAACCCAATTTTTATTTCTTAGTTTAAGTCACATTTATTAAAACACACACACATATGTAATTTAATAATGAATTATTTTTATTGATTATTATTATTTAAAAATAGTAAAAGGAGCAATGATGTTAAATTATTCATTAATATTAAATAATTAAAAAAAAATTCTTTTGTTAAAAATTCATGTTATAATTATAATTTCTTTATCAAAATATTATAATGATAACAAATTTCAAATCAAACTCAAACATGGGCTTGTTTGGAGAGAGCGTTAGATGAGCTTAAATAAATTTTTTAAAAAAAAAAACTAGACAAAAGTAGCAGTAGGGAAAAAAAAAAGCCCAGTAAAAGGTGTTTGGGTTGGCTTTTATTCCACTAGACTTTTTTTTTTTTAAGAAAAAAAAAACTTATTTTACCAGAAGCTCCATAGGATAATTTTTGAGAAAAAAGTTATAAGCTGTTTGACGTGGGCCTTACCATTTCTATTACCATCAATTCAAAGACAAATCATATTTACAACCCGACATTTTTTCTATTGGGATTCTGCAAAAATTAGATAGAAATAAGTTATCACTCCCACTGTTAATCCAAATAAACCCATGATATGAGAGAGCTGAGTATGATTGCTTTTGTGCAATAATCAGTCATCCAAACAATAAAACAAAAAAAAGGTCGCCTCTTTAATTTTCAAAAACAAATCTTATCATTTGACAAGGTGATAGATTAGGATTGCCCCTATTCTTTTTCCTTGAAAATTTTTTCTTATGTGCACTACCAAAAAAAAAAAAGTCTAGATTAACTACGGAATTTACCTACGGAAAAATTCACTGGAAAATTATCCACGGAATTTTATGAGTAATTTCAGGGAAAATTTCCGTAAAAAAAAAAGTGGGAAAATAAGCCACGTCTTTTTCCGTGGGTAATTTTCGTGACTAATCTTGATTTTTTTTTTTTTGGTAGTGGTGATCTATGTGCTTAGAGTGGTAGTTTGAAATGGAATGATATAAGTATTTTAATATATCATATGATCATTTATTATAGATATCTAAAAATTACTACATTTAGCTTAATTATTTATAAACGAAACACTTGACAATTAACCTAAGAAAATTTTGTGTACTATTATTATATATTAGCGTAGTAATAAAATATAATTTATTCTATATCGAGATAAATGTTCCAAAATAGGGAAATTGTTTAAAATTATGTGACCCGTAGAGTTGAGAAAGAGTTTAATGGATAAAGAATATATAATCTCCATGTTAAAATTAAAAAGAGTTCAAGTTGCTTCACGTGACTTGATTATAAATTCACTCATGATATTAATTTCTGAATTATTTTATCCAAGGTTATTAAAACTAGATAAAGAGGGGGTAAAGGGTCAATTGCATCAAAAAAGTAAAAAAAATAAAAATCAATCCTCGGAACAAATAGTAGATGTTATTAGTATGATAGCTACTACATCTAAAAATAGAGCAGATACCTTTAAAAAGATCTATTACACCCTATCACTTCAGAAAACCACTGAACTACATATTATGATACTTATGAATACTTGACGTGTGTAATTCTAACATTATGATCAACCTTATGAATGTTATCATAATACTTTTATATGTTATATGTCGCAACTATATTTTATGTCACTTATCAATGTTAGCATGTTCTTTTATATCATGTGCATTTACTTCCAATATATATAATTGTTATTGATCTTGTAAAATCTTGGTCATCACAAATGTTACGTTATCCATGGAAAGTTCAAGTGATGAGGTTATTTCGGAGGGAACAGACGAAGTAGGATTGTCTCCGGAACAAAAAAAGTCCTTACAAATTTCTCTTTTACATAAAGCGATGACATAATATGAACAAATCGGTGTCTTGATGGTTCAATATATTATGCCTTATGTTTGCAAAGAGCCACATAGAATTAGTAAGCAAACGAGCAATGTGAGTGCAAGAGGTTTTGAAGGCCATGATACAATATGTCATGCAAAATTTCTTGTGGAAAAACATGTTTTCTTTCACTTATGCTCTAAATTGGTAAAACATATGTTGTGACACACTATGTACATAGAAGTTGAAGAAATTATTGTCATACTTTTATATATAGTTGGACATAGACAAGGAAATAGAATCATACATAAACGGTTTTAATAGTTAGGAGACTGTGTCAATAGGTTTTTCATATGGTTTTAAATGCTTGTGTCAATCTATCCACAAAAAATATCAAACTGCTTGATTTAAAGTTTCATCGTTGTCACCGAAAAATATGTAATGATTCACTTATTTCAAGGATGTAATAGGAGCAATTGATGTAACTCATATCAGGTGTATAGTCAGACAGTCTAAGCAAAACAAATATATTAGAAGAAAGGGATATCATACATAGAATATCATGGTCATATGTGATTGGGATATATGCTTTACTTTTGTGTTAACAGGATGTGAGGGTACTACACATGATATTTGTGTGTTCCACATTGCTATCTCTACTTTAGCTATGAATTTCCCCCATTCACCTCAAGGAATATTTTCAACACCTTCATTTTAATCACATTTTTGTGTTGCTTTATTTCACATTTCCTATAATTTCAAAGAGTTAACAAAATCATCATTTATCAGGGAAATATTACTTGGTCAATGCTGGCTATCCAACACCAGTTGAATATATTGGTCTATATAGATGTGAGCAATATCACCTTCCAGAATTCAAATGACAGCCGGTATTTTAAAATCATAACAAGCTCTTCAATTGTTATCATTCAAGTTTGAGGTGCATCATAGAAATGACGTTTGGAGTTTGGAAAAGTATGTTTCAAATCTTACAAGATATGTACTTTTATAGCTTTGAAACACTAGTCTACATAGTTTGTGCAACAATAATTATACATAATCTTATCTGAAGATATTCCCAAACTGATGTGGATTTTTTTTAAGGTGAATGAAGAAATATGAGTGATGAAGATAATAATGATCCATTTGATGTAGCATCCTCATCAAATATTCCTATATTATCTTCAACACAAATGAATCATGTTCGTGATAGAATTAGAGACCAACTTGTTAGGGATATGTGATCCATTTAGCAATTTACTATTATTTAGTATCAACATGTTCATTTACATTTGTATGTATTCTAATTTATATTTTATCCATTAAATATATTTAATTAAGGACTTTAGTGTTTTTAATTTTTTTCAATAATAATTTATTTTTTTTATTAAATTTAAATTTTGATCTTTAATTATCACAATATATATAACTAATATGTGTGTGTGTGTGTGTGTAGAGTTTAATAAGATTCACATTCTTTTCAGTCATTTTTCATCTCAACTTACTTTTTAAATAATAATACAAACAAGTTTCAGTTTGGAAAAAAGGCACAACCTAAACACAAATTGTAACATCCTGATTTTTTAAGGAGACTAATTTATAGTAAATAAAATTTTCCATGAAATTATTATGAGTAAACTTTCTTATATATATATATATAATTTATTTTTATTTATTTTTTTTTAAAAAAATATTTACTTGAATGGTAGGTAGCTATGTGGTAGATACGAATGAGATATTTGATTGGTAGATAAGTACAGGGTAGTTAGATGGTAGATATACATATGTTTGGTAGTTAGATTGATCAGTAGATAAGTATGGGGTAGTTAGATGATAGATATACATGTGTTTGGTAGTTAGATGGTAGATGAACTTATGTGTGGTAGATGAATGAGTAGATAGACATGTGAAATTTAGAAGGTAGTTGAGACCGAAAAATTCTATAAATACCTCACCACTTGTCTTCTACCACACAAACACACATACTTCCACTGTTTAGCCTTATGAGAGTGTAAGAGAGAGAGATAGTGTTGTGAAGATTATCTGGGGTGCTAGAAGAATCTCATCGAGAGAATTGAAGTCTGTAAGCTAGGAGATAACAGGTAACTCTGAATATTCTTCCATATACTTGTGAATTGTGTATGATTATTAATTATTTATTTTATGAACTGATTTATATGTGTTATAATATTTTATAATAAAATGTTGAAATTATGGTCGTGTTCCTGAATAAATTACGAATTGGTACCCGCATAAATTACAATTTTAGCCCCGAATAGTAATTTACTATTTGCATAGTAACGTATACATATTTTTGAACAGTGGTTTACTATTTGTACGTGTACGTATTTTTTAATAGTGATCTACTATTTGCATAGTAATATACGTATTTTTTAATAGTGATTTACTATTTGCATAGTAATATACGTATTTTTTAATAGTAATTTACTATTTACGTCTCAGATTTCAAAATGATTGTTTGACCCGGTGAAATAACGTACGATGTTGATTTACTATTTTTGAATAGATATGTTTATTATGGCGGCTGTATTTGATGGGACGGAGTTAGGAGGGATTTGTATGATACTGTTTTAACACCATCACTTGGTGCACAGTGGATGGTACTTGTCAGGGCCCCTTCTTCCATGTTATCCTCTACCCGGGATTGTATTGGAGTTGTGGGACATGTGACACCTCCTGAGTTGTGATTAAGGAGGGGAGCCATAGTTTAGGCTTAAACTCTATACCTTTGGCCGGGTGTAACTTAAGTTTTGGTGAGCTTGGGACATCTCAGTCAAATGATATCTTTCTGTTGGACCATGTGTTAGCCTATGGCTCCAGTTAGCGATATAAGGTTGGAAGGAGTTATAAGGGGGGCTGCATATTGCATTATTTTTCATGGATTACAGATTTACAAAATGTTGATACACACTGATATACAGTAAAAGTTTTTGTATGAAAGATTTTATGTACGTATATATATATTAAAATTATTTATAATTAGTTCCTACTTTTTATCATATATAATTTACTTGTGTACGGTAAAAAATTTCAGTAGTTACTGAGATGTGGAAATCTCATCCTATATTAACATTTTTCAGGTGATTACCCTAATAGGGTACAAGGGGAGGCACCAATGGAGTGAGCCCAGAAAGCTCTTCTGTACTCCTGTTGTATAAGTTATGTTATTTATATTTGCCAAGACCCTAGGACTTCCGCTTGTGTTTATCTTTAAGTTATTTTTTCCAAAATTTGTACTTTATGTTATGAACTACGTTTTAAATAATTTGTTTTGAATGATGATCAACCTTGTTGAATATATTTCAAATATTTTGCTAAGTTTTTTGTGTTGGAATCGGGGTGTTACATTTTTGGTATCTGAGGTAAACGTTTCAAAATTTTTAAGTTGATTTTCTAAATGATTTTGTTTTCAAATATTGTAGAGGTCATGACAAATTAAATATCATAACATGTGCACTTCCCTTTAACGTCTTGAATTTTTATCTAGAATTTGTAATATTTATGATAGGAGAAATGGATTTACTCAAAATATTTGGGAGATTGATAATGAGGATTTGTAATGAGGAGACTGTAATCGAGGTTAAACTATGATTGAGATTGAATATTTTATTAGATAAAGTAATATAAAATGGTTATTGAATATTTGGGACAAAACTTCTTTTAGGAAAAGATTGTGATCATAGAATATATCCTTAGGATATGAATTAGTTATACGATGGAACCATATATTTAGAGCCTGAGAGTTGTTAGGTGAAAATTGATGACTTGTTTAAGTTCGAATTTATGAGGTAAATTCAGTTTGGCGGGAAAGAATTTTAAGTTCAAATTTGAAAAGCCTTATAAATTATAGAATAATGAGGTAAGTCATAGATGTGAAAACTAAGAGAAAGGACAATATTATTTCAAGAAGAACAAGCCACAGTTGGTACAACCCCACCACAAACCTTAATCATCTCAAGTTGAAGCAGACTAATTTCATCTCGAGTCTTTGCTCTCGAATTGGGATCTTGACGAGGTATAATATTTCTTAATATAGTAATTCGTCTTATAAGACTTTGAAGTTTTCGGTGGGGCCACTCCTTCAAATTTTCTCTACGACATATTCTTGTTATGGTATGACTGCTCAAATTTAACTACTGGCTCGCTTCGTCAAGGGTTAAGTGAAAAACATCTCTAAAATCTTCTAACGTTATGGACATTACTCTTCTACGTTGTCCCAAAAATTCCTTGTGTCCATCGCCTAGTTTGAGAGCTGAATATACATTTGGTAAATTATCAACCGCGGTTTCTTTTCCTTTATTTGATATATTCTCTGCATTGATTAGGAATGACCTATTGTGGGGTTCATTTGGAATTTTAAACCATTTCAAATCAATGCAATCATAAAAATCCGATAGAGTCTGGCACCAAGACGTACCCGAGTGCTTGCTGATCTAAACAATGCTGTATCAGGAAGTGTTTTATTTCTTTTATATTTTTATCTTTAAAATCAAACATATGAAGCCTGTCAGCATTGGGAGCACCTTCTTGTACATCCTAGTGTAAGACGCGTGACAAATTAAACCTACCTTACCTTGCACTTCAAGTTTATGGTACCGAAGCCCATTGGTATGGATGATTTCTCGTAGGACTTGGCAACAAACACATGAAAATGGGGTAGTGGTTGCATCCATATTAGGAGCAGAGACCCCTGATTGAGAGGGTTGAGTAGACTCTATGAGGCGGGGAGCAGAGACTCTAAGTTGAGAAGGCTGAGTGGATTCCATAAGTTCGGCCATATCACGACATCTTTTTACTGGCCGCTTTGACAGACCTGCTTCAAATTCTTCTCTATTGTGTACCGTAGGGACAAAATCTTGGACTCTTGAAGGAGGGGCTGAAACTTGAAGTATAGAGGTAGAAGGAGGAATGCTCGCCTCTAAGGGATTTTGTGAAAGCAGAGAAAAAAATGAAAATGGTGTATCTTCAGATAAATCTGCCCAACTGCTAAACTGATCATCACAAAGTAAAGTTTCAAAGATGGAAGGACTAAGAGAGTCAGAGATGGGAACGAAGTCGCTTGGACCTGCCATGTTTGAAGATAGTAGGAAATAGTAAGGAGAAGATGATGAACGAAGGAAATTGGAATTTGTAGTTTCAGAAATCTGAGAGTATGTGAGACACTTCTCTTGTTTTCTTTAGTGTATAGAAGAAATCAGTACTACTCTATTTCAAAAAAGGGTAGCATTAATTCTGATTTGATTGTTGGCTCCAAACCGATTGAAATTCTAGACACACAACGCTACTCAGATCACTTCAACAACTCATAGCTCATAGTCTTTTTGACTTTTGAGCATACGACGTCCTGCAATGTCACTCTCCCAGGGCACCCTAGCAACATAGCTTGGTAGCCTTTTTGACTTGTGTGCACAAGGTGCTCGGCATGGTATTGTTCATGGTACTGCTTATGCAACGTGTTTTCTCACTTTTTACGGTACTCAGTCATCTTTGTCGAAAGCGAGAAAAGGACAGTGGGAATCACAGACGCATTTCTCTTTTCTCGTGACTTCAGCTGTGCTACATAATTGCGTGATGATATGATCTCATTATTTATCGGGTAAAGTTTCAAAACTCAAACACAGAGAGAGAAAACTGAGGAAGAACTCAGAGACGAGAATTGTTGAGAAACGAAGCAGAAACTTGGAGTGTTAAAGTGAATCTTCTGTTTCCAGAAATTTACCAAGGAAGAAGATGGACGGTCAACATTGAAGATACAATAGACAGAGGAGAGTCAGGAATCTGAGACAGAGGAGGAATCGAGTTGTCGCTCCTGTACCTGCTGTCGAGTATAATCTATATCCCAACGAGGTTTTGGGGGATGCGATAAGAGCAGAATTCGACATAGCTCGTATCGAGAGGGTGCACTCAAGCAGAAGAGTGCAGTATTATCGTTTCCTATGGAGGGTACAAATTTTATATGATGAAACACACGAAAATCATTTCAATTACCCTTTCGATTATTGGACCCGTACAGTAATGTATTTCTTTCCTACGACTCCACATTGGGCTTAGAATAAACTTAGCTTGTAGATCTGATTTGCATTCTAGATTTTCAAGTTTTCTGTGGTTTATGAGGTTATCCATGGACACCTTGATGTGAAGAACTTTAGGAACCCAATTACTATTAGTTGGAGGTGGATGAATAAAGAGTTATTGTATAGGTATTATAGGAAAAGTCGATTATGATCCATACTGAAGTAATGTAAAATGTGACTAAGGTCGCCCTACGAAACTCGCATATGAAAGTATGAATTGTGTGGACTTTATGATTAGTGTTGCATTATCTGTAATGATTGTATACGATGGATGATTGATTATAAGGTAAAGGAATGATGTTTAGAATATGTTTTTGTGATTTTGTGGATTGAATTAGGACGTTGTGAATAATACTAAGGTTGTGAGAATATTAATATTTGAATGAACTGAAGTTAGTCTAGCAATTGTGAATTATGATCCTAATATGTATTATGAGTGTTATAAAGGAGATATGACTTTTCAGCTCAGTTAATTTGTAATTTAACGATGGACACATTTGGGGAATGTTTGAGGATAGTGTTGGAATAGTATAAACTGTGAATCATGATGATTTTAGCATACATAACGGGTATGGTTGAGGTTTAAGAACTAAGTTGATGAACCGCAAAAGTAGATAGGCATCTAGAGAGTCACTGCCAATTGAATTGTACATAAGGATCTAACTTGATGGTTGAATTAATTCTTTGGGTGTTTGAATCGACTAAATGAATAGCGGTACCAGAAGATAGTATAGACTGATCAGAATAAATTGAGATATTTGATTGTGGTACCAATGTGTATAAGGTATCTGGAGGTTGTTAGCTGCTGATCCAGTATAAGAAATGATCTTAATCTCAAGATATTCCCTCAAGAAGAATAGAATAAGTGTTCTGAGAATGACTTTCCAAATAGTTGTTTGGTTCCAGGGTGCTGTGTTTGAAAATTTTAGAACATGATATATTCAACAGGGTTAAAACTAATAGAATGATTCTTAAGTATTTACCAAGGATTGGATTAGTAACAAATTTCGAGGACGAAATTTAATTAAGGAGGGGAGAATTGTAACATCCTGATTTTTTAAGGAGATTAATTTATAGTAAATAAAATTTTTCATGAAATTATTATGAGTAAACTTTTATATATATATATATATAAATAATTTATTTTTATTTATTTTTTTAAAAAAATATTTACTTGAATGGTAGGTAGCTATGTGGTAGATACGAATGAGATATTTGATCGGTAGATAAGTACAGGGTAGTTAGATGGTAGATATACATGTGTATGGTAGTTAGATTGATCGGTAGATAAGTATAGGGTAGTTAGATGGTAGATATACATGTGTTTGGTAGTTAGATGGTAGATGAACTTATGTGTGGTAGATGAATGAGTAGATAGACATGTTTATGGTAGATGAGTGGTAGATAGACATATGAAATTTAGAAGGTAATTGAGACCGAAAAATTATATAAATACCTCACCACTTGTCTTCTACCACACAAACACACATACTTCCACTATTTAGCCTTATGAGAGTGTAAGAGAGAGAGATAGTGTTGTGAAGATTATCTGGGGTGCTAGAAGAATCTCATCGAGAGAATTGAAGTCTGTAAGCTAGGAGATAACAGGTAACTCTGAATATTCTTCCATATACTTGTGAATTGTGTATGATTATTAATTATTTATTTTATGAACTGATTTATATGTGTTATAATATTTTATAATAAAATGTCGAAATTATGGTCGTGTTCCCGAATAAATTACGAATTGGTACCCGCATAAATTACAATTTTAGCCCCGAATAGTAATTTACTATTTGCATAGTAACGTATACGTATTTTTGAACAGTGGTTTACTATTTGTACGTGTACGTATTTTTTAATAGTGATTTACTATTTACGTCCCAGATTTCAAAATGATTGTTTGACCCGGTGAAATAACGTACGATGTTGATTTACTATTTTTGAATAGATATGTTTATTATGGCGGTTGTATTTGATGGGACAGAGTTAGGAGGGATTTGTATGATACTGTTTTAACACCATCACTTGGTGCACAGTGAATGGTACTTGTCAGGGCCCCTTCTTCCATGTTATCCTCTACCCGGGATTGTATTGGAGTTGTGGGACATGTGACACCTCCTGAGTTGTGATTAAGGAGGGGAGCCATAATCTAGGCTTAAACTCTATACCTTTGGCCGGGTGTAACTTAAATTTTGATGAGCTTGAGACATCTCAGTCAAATGATATATTTCTGTTGGATCATGTGTTAGCCTATGGCTCCAGTCAACGATATAAGGTTGGAAGAGTTATAAGGGGCGCTGCATATTGCATTATTTTTCATGAATTACAGATTTACAAAATGTTGATACACACTGATATACAGTAAAAGTTTTTGTATGAAAGATTTTATGTACGTATATATATATTAAAATTATTTATAATTAGTTCCTACTTTTTATCATATATAATTTACTTGTGTACGGTAGAAAATTTCAGTAGTTACTGAGACGTGGAAATCTCATCCCATATTAACATTTTTCAGGTGATTATCCTAATAGAGTACAAGGGGAGGCACCAATGGAATGAGCCCAGAAAGCTCTTCTGTACTCCTGTTGTATAAGTTATGTTATTTATATTTGCCAAGACCCTAGGACTTCCGCTTATGTTTATCTTTAAGTTATTTTTTCCAAAATTTGTACTTTATATTATGAACTACGTTTTAAATGATTTGTTTTGAATGATGATCAACCTTGTTGAATATATTTCAAATATTTTGCTAAGTTTTTGGTGTTGGAATCAGGGTGTTACACAAATCATATTTACAATCTAATTTTTATCCGAGATTAAGTTTACAAAAGTCATATTGAAAAAAGTCACTTCTATCACCACTAATCCAAACAAATCCTTACATTTATAAAGTAAATATGTAAAAAGATTTTTGTTTTGATTTACGTGAATAAGCAATCTTCCCTCAAGCTTTAAAGTAGCTTTTATCTTAAAAGTAACTTTTTAAAATTTTTATTTTAAGCTTTTCTTTTACCTTTAAACATTCTCAAACTATCTTCTTAATATATTATTCAAATAAGTTTATACTAAACTAGCTTTTTTGACCAAAACATATTCAAACATAAACCACACAAAAGTAATTAAATTCAACCAAACTTTAATTTACAAAAATCAATTAAAATAAAAGTCAATTTTCCCAAAATAAACCGTTATTATTTTAATTATGGACATGGATGCTAGAAGTTATATTACTCAAATAAAACATGTAATCGGTCCTATTGAATCCAAAAACTAAAAAAAATTATATTTGAGTTGGTGTTGGAAAAAGTACATTTATGCAAATCGAGATAAAATTTCACTCACAAACTTATCTCATATATCATAAATTACATTGGAAAAATATCTTCTACCATTAGCATTATGCTTATTGCTTATATCATCCTGTTTGATCAATTCCGACCAACGTGTGAAATGTGAATACATAATAATAAACTTAAAAAAAAATGAAAAATATGAGCGCAACGTGGGTCACATGGGTGGGCTTAGGCATGCTCTACCGACCCATTAATTAAAGTTTAGAGCTTCATAATGAACCAATGAGATACGAAGACGCAAGTCCCACAACAACAAAAGGTCAACCTCAGCCACACGGTGCCACTCAGAAATTCTAAGTTCAAATCTTAGAATGTTGAAAATGAAATTGAAAAGTAAACACGCCTTGATCTCTCTCTTACCCTCACATCTACGACGAAACACCGCTGTTTCTTCTATATATAAGGTCCATCTCAGACTCCCACCAGAAGCACAACCACAAGACGCAAACTTTTCCTGGGCTTTTGCATTTTTTTAACTTTGTAACCTTTTGCTCTTCCTTGTTGGTAAAGATAAGAATTTCAGTGTTTCATTCAGATTTGTAGTTTAGACGCTGAGGCTTAGTTGCGTAGAGAATCTGGGAAACCACAGGAATAGAGGATAAACTTGTGGTTGTTGTTGAAACACTACAAGTGCCCACGTGTTTTATTAAATTCATCAGTTAAATTTTCTTTCTTCTCATTGTCACAAATTTACCAGTGTTTTGTTTGTCCTTTCAAGATATTTTTGCCTAGTTTCGCCTTTGGTTCACATATTTAATATTTTCCCCTCTCTCCCTCTCTACACTGTTACCTTTCCTTTTTATTTTCCCAAGAAGCTAAGGTAGGACAGACCCTGCTCTAAAGCTAAAAAGCTCCATCTGGGTCTCCAATGACGAGTTGGGTTTTAACAGAATGTGGGTTAAAGCCTCTTCGTCCAGCATTCCCTCGACCCAGAACTGGAGCTATCACTTGTAAGGGCTCAAAGGTTAGATTTTTAAACACAAACAATGGTGTGGATGAGACAGATCTGAAATTCCATACAAGAGGCTTCACTTGTAACTTTAGAGAGAGAAGAAGAAGCTGGGAATTAAAAGTGAGTGCTCCTTGGAGAGTTGCTTCCATTGAAGGAGAGAATAATGAAGAAAGCAGAGAGACAATCAACAACAACAACAACATGGGGCTCAATGGAGTCACACAAGAAGGACCAGAATTCAATCCTGGGGCCCCACCACCATTCAAATTGGCTGATATTAGAGCAGCCATTCCCAAACATTGTTGGGTGAAAGATCCATGGAAGTCAATGAGTTATGTTGTGAGAGACGTGGCTGTTGTTTTTGGAATTGCTGCTGCTGCTGCTTATTTAAACAACTGGCTTGTTTGGCCTCTGTATTGGGCTGCTCAAGGAACCATGTTCTGGGCTCTGTTTGTTCTCGGACATGATTGGTATGATGAATTAATAACTAATTTCCTTCATCACTTTAAAATTTCTAATCTGGGTTTTAAAAGTTGTTGTCTAGATTCATTTGATTGTTGGTTTTGATGTTTCAGTGGTCATGGAAGCTTTTCAAACAATCCCAAGCTGAACAGCGTGGTTGGTCATCTTCTTCATTCTTCAATCCTTGTACCCTATCATGGATGGTATAGATGCTTCTAAATGAATTGTTTCTCTCTCCTCTAGTGATTCTCTTTTCTCTTATATATGTACACTTCTCACTGTAAATTTTCTAAATCGTACAGGAGAATCAGTCACAGAACTCATCACCAAAACCATGGTCATGTGGAAAATGATGAATCTTGGCACCCGGTAAGTTAGCTAAAAATATATTTACTTCTAAAGGGGGTAATCTTTTTTTTTTTTTTTGTCTTGCTTCCTCATTCTATAGCAGTTTCTAATCTGAAAAGGTTGATTTTTTTTCAAAAACTTACAGCTGTCTGAGAAAATGTACAAGAACTTGGACAATTTGACCAAGACTCTGAGATTTACTATACCATTTCCCATGCTTGCGTATCCTATCTACCTTGTAAGTTGCTCTATTCTTTCCTATAAAAAGTTTTTGACTTAGACTTGAATGTGAAATTCTTCGAAACCTATTAGTTGAAGTAAGGAAAATAGGAAATTGACCTGGTTCATGATCTGGGAAAAAAAATTGCAGTGGAGCAGAAGTCCAGGAAAGACTGGTTCTCACTTTGACCCAAACAGTGACCTGTTTGTTCCCAATGAAAGAAAAGATGTTATTACTTCTACTATTTGTTGGACCGCCATGGCTGCTTTGCTTGTAGGTCTAGGATTTGTCATGGGTCCAATTCAATTGCTCAAGCTTTACGGCATTCCTTATGTGGTAAGCTCACTGTTCCCTTTGAACTAAATATAAGGATTAGATACTTCGCGATTATTTTATTCCCTTTCTTTTTCTTTCCTCTTTACAAGTCCTAATTGAACTTTACTTTGTGATGATTTGAAGATTTTTGTGATGTGGTTGGATCTTGTGACTTACTTGCATCACCATGGACATGAAGACAAGCTACCTTGGTATCGTGGAAAGGTACCAAATCTTGCTCATTTAACTTTTTTCTTGGAAATGGAAGTTAAGTAATAGGATGTGTTTAGTGAGTGTCTTTCTTGTTTTAGTGTATTTTTTTTTCATTTTTCAAAATTAATAAATATTGGTAGAGACTTATTTATGATTCATTTATGTGGTGATAGGAATGGAGCTATCTTAGAGGTGGACTTACCACTCTTGATCGTGATTATGGTTGGATTAATAACATCCACCATGATATTGGAACCCATGTCATTCATCATCTTTTTCCTCAAATCCCACACTACCACTTAATAGAAGCAGTGAGTATCTCTCTACTTTTACTATATATATCGTGTTATCCTAAGTGTCTGTTTGGTATGAGAGATTTTGGAGGGATGGGGGGAGAAAGGGAAATTTTTATGAATTGAATTTAAAAAAATTGGAGAAGTGGGGTTTTGGGATTTTAATAAAAAGAATACGTAAGATAAAAGAGTAAGAAAAATTAATTAAAAAATTTTACTCCAATTTTCTCATTTTTTTAAGAATCCAACCCAGAAAATTTTTCCTTTTGCTCAACTTTCCCCTCCTCATACCAAACAAGCCCTTAGTATAGGAGTTAGATAACAAATTTGCAAATATTAGAAAAATTAGTTAAGTTAGTTATTTATAATAGATATGGAAGACTCCTTAATATTAACAGGGATACTCATTAATTTGGAAGAAAAGTATATTGAAGTGTTATGTTTTGGAGTAAATCCAACCCTAAATGGTTCTTATATTACGTACTGGAGGGAATACATATTATGATAATGAAATTAATTATCTTTCACTAATCAGTTCTTATTGTATTTGTAGACTGAGGCAGCAAAGCCAGTACTTGGAAAATATTACCGTGAACCCAAGAAATCAGGACCTCTTCCATTTCACCTAATTGGAAATCTGATAAGAAGCTTGAGGAGAGACCATTTTGTTAGCGACACAGGGGATGTTGTGTACTACCAAACAGACCCTAACCTCTCTGGCTCTGTTTCTTCTTCATCCTCATCATCAGAGTAAGAAGCTTTAAACTATTTTCCCACTTGAAAACAAACAAGGCAACATCAGAGGCCTCACAAGAAGTATATGCTATATATATATATATGACACAGCCCCTTAACTCTGAAGAAATTTACGTTGGAGATTGTCTCACAGTCTCAGTTTAATTTGTAATTTCATGGAACTGCTAAGAGGTATCGAATGTGTGCTTGTTGGCTAAAACATTTGATTGTGATAGTCTGCTACAAAAGATTAAGCAGAGTGTATGTACTGTACTAGTATTTTAGTTTCTTCTTTGAGAGTGTAGAATACTTGTAAATGGATTATTCTTGATGAAGTGATGATATCTTCATCAATTTGATGATTTATTTGCATAAATTTAAACACCAATGTTAGATGAAAATTGAGAAATACAAACAAACTCTGTAGTTTGTCTATCGCCTTTTCTTTTCTTTTTGTTTTTCCCGGCTCCTTCTCAAGCATATGCTCATCTATCAATTATTGGTTTTTATCTCTTGATTAACTTTTTTTTCTGGGATAAATAGTTTGGTTTAATGACTAACTCTGATTTTTTATGCTTAAAGCAATAATTTTGTTAAAATTTTAATCCTTGAAGGTGCATAAAAAAAAAAATAGGGAGAACGTCACTTAAGCCCTGGCTAAAGAAAATAATGTATTGACAAACTTTATAACTTGTCAGTGGTAACTCTTCACTTGTCAATGTAGACTTTTTTTTTTATTTATTTTTATATTATTTCCTATGGTTGAAACCTTAATAATATTTCGACAAAAAAAAAAAACCTTAACAATATTCATCCAAGAAAAATATTATTCCCCCAGAAGGTATTGGATCACATAAAATGTTCATCATTATATGGGAAAGTAAGATTATGTGTATTTATATTATTATTTAAACCAATAAGAGTTGGCACAGATGATAAAAAATAGGCTCAAGTCCCAAAAGAACGAGAGTTCGATTCCTTCTACTGTTGTGACTGCTCATGTGGTAGGCAATCTCGTAAGTCTTTTGTAAATGCTCAAAGAGCCTTAGGGCTATGCCTTGACCTTGGTGGGGAATCGGTGCCGAATCCACCTAAACTTTTTAGTATATAAAAAAAAATATTATTATTTAATATCACATGTCTGGATGCTACTTGGTTATAAATATAAGAGCAAGTAGAGAGGTTTGCTTTGACTCTAAATATAAGACATCATTCCATTTTGTCTCTCAAATTTATATCACCTTCATTCCCTAATATAAGATGTAAATGTGGTGTTTAATATGGTTAGGGGTATTCTCGTGACAGGATCAAGAAACCCATTCCCTGGTCTTGAAAAAGGCTTGGGAAGGAAAATCATTCCCAATCTTGAAAAATTATCATCCCAATTGAAATTGGGATTTTTGGGTCAGCATATAGAATTCTTTAAAAATTTTAAAGTATGCAATGCTTTAGAATTTATATAAAACCCAAAATTTATTGAGCATTAATTTAAGAAATGTAACAACTTCTCACTTGATTTGCAATGCAATTATAATGATTTTGGTCTGAAATTTTGTTTACTCACTTAAAAGTCATTCAATACTAGATATCATTCAATACATTACATAATCAAAAGTCCAAGAGTTTAATACATTACATATCAAAAGAAGCTTAGCTACATGATTAAAGCTTGAGAGACAAATCAAAGTGCTTCACTTCTTTAGGATCACCCCCCCAACACACACACACACACATAGGTAACACGCTCGCACGATTAGAGATATGTAATTTAAATATAAGATGTCAGTTATTTTATTTCCTATATTCATCATTTTTTCCTAAACTGATTTATCTAACTGATTAATTGATATATAATATAATGTTACATAAAGATATTCTAAGGAGAAAATGTCACATTTGTTAAGTTAATCAATTTATTTCATTTTTTTAATATATCCAAATTAGTTAGATAACTCTTATATTAGAGATCAGAGAGAGTAATTCCCTAAAGTATCTCTAC
Organism: Acacia confusa; assembly: GCA_037074495.1. Classification (NCBI taxonomy): domain Eukaryota; kingdom Viridiplantae; phylum Streptophyta; class Magnoliopsida; order Fabales; family Fabaceae; genus Acacia; species Acacia confusa. Next base: position 38,252,582 of record CM073508.1, on the reverse strand, counting down.
TGATGGAGCATGTTTAAGGAATTTTCCATCAATGAATAGTTTCTAATCCAAGCGATTAAACAAAGTATGCACTTTAGAAAAAGAAACATACTCCTACAATTTTTTGAACCCTAATCACATAAACCTAAAAGTGGTGGAACATAGCGATGAAGATTGAAAAGGACAAGACACTTGAAACAACATTGAGAGGTGGATCCAAGAGTATCAAGAAAGTGTGAAGGGAAAGGAGAGAGAGAGAGGGGATATTATGAAATGAAGATGAAGATGGTATGGGATGGGTATGAGGGAGGGGTCATTGTCTGTCACTTATGAGGATGGGAATGGTGGTTTTGAAAGTGAATGGCCTAATTGAATTGAAATTAAAGGCCTAAGGAAAAAGGAGAGAGTATGGATCACAATTCACAAATGAAACCAGAAGCGTGAGTGAGTGTCCAATCTCAATCTGAATCAATCAAATAATGTGATTGTGAAGAGAAACAAAACAAAGTGTCTAGTAATGGACAACTCTTAAAGCTCACATGCGTTCATATATAAATGGTCCAACCATTTTGTCTCCCAAAAGTTTGTGCCTTTCATATATCCCATCTCTAATCCTTCCACATTCTCGCTTTACCCTATCAATTCCCATCTTTTTAACTAATCCATTACAATCTAAGATGAGGATACAGTTGAGTTTTCTATAGGCAGCGGGCCCAAATATTACTTAGATCCTATAAAAGCAATTTCAGTCTTCAAAAGATTCTGAAATTTCATTACACCCTCTTAGGTTCAAATGAAATTAACTTTTGTGGGTGAAAAATCATGTTGTTAGTTTATTTTTTGAATTCCTTGATTTATCTTTTGAATGACCAAAATTTTTCAACTCTCTAGATTTTTTTGATTCCTTTATTTGTCTTGTAAGTGCACTTATTTGTGTTGTGAATTCTCTTATTTCTCTTATGAATGGCAAAAATGTTCTTAACTCCTTGACTTTATTTTAGTACATTTATTTGTCTTATAAATGCCTATATATATCTTATGAAAAAAAAATAAAACAAGGTTATTATTGTCTTTCATTGACAAAACTTTATTTCATTTTGCCTCAAGGGATACAATGAAATTTCAGAATTTTTTAAGAGTGGACTAAAACAAAATTGCTTCCATTGGAGCTAAGTGAAATTTTCCCTATAATAAATGAAAGGATGAATAAATATATTGGCTTATTTCTGCGAAAATTAGAATATAATTTTTTTTTCTCAACTTACCAAAAATAATTTATATTTTCTTCCCCCTACTTTTAATATGTGAAACTCGCTCAATACACATTTTCATGTATTTTTAAGGGATAATGAAGCTTTTGGTTCCTTAAGTTTTAATCCTTGGAGTTTAATCTTCATAATCATACACAAACACTCATTGTAGTTCAACGAGAATGTAGTGTGGCTTACAAAAAGAGGCATGAATGAAATATGCTTACGAGTTATGAGTAAGATGACTTATTTTTTATTGTTTCAGTTAAATGCCTAGACACATATGTGATATGATTTTATAAAGAAGGCGGCTAAATGTATAGGACTTCCCATCAAGTGATATAAGGTGACTTACCCTCCTAAATGGAAAAATTGTTTTTATAATTTAAACTTGTGGCTTCTAGATCTTATGACAGAAATTTAACCTTAGCATAGGGACTCACTCTTTATATAGCATAATTTTATGTTTATAAAATTTTATAAATTGAAGGCAAGTGCTCCAATTTAAGTAAAAATTGCACTTAGATCTCGAAAAAAAGGAAAAATATGACAAAATAATCCCTTAAAATATCAAAACTGCAATGAAATCTCAAGGGACCTTTTTGCAATATTTATGTGAAAAGACACAAATGCACATATGTGTCGGTGTTGACAAGTCCATGAGCCTATTTTGATAAGTCTATGATCATGTTTTGACAAGACCATGTGCCTGTGTTCTCAAGTTGATATATGTGTGTTGATAAGTTCATGAGTTTGTTTTAAAAAGCTCATAAGCATGTTTTGACAAATCTATGTGTTGTGTTGACAAGTCTATGAATCTCCATGAGAGCATTTGTGTCTTCTCACATGTAGAAAATATTGCAAAAAAGTTCACGAGACTTCACCACAATTTTGAAATTTCAACAGACCATTTTGTCATAATTTTCCTTACTCGGAATCTAATTGCAATTTTCCCAAAGAAAAATCATCATCATCATTATCTCTGGGAGTGTGTAGTATAATGGGCTAATAAATGGCCCATTTCGGTCCATGATCGATTAACAAAGCTTGACAGGCTGCGAAAATAAAATTTGACGAAGCCCATTCTTTTTATTGAACCGTGACACCAAAAAATGATATAGTATTTCTGTTTTTATATGAATAAATTATTCTATGATTGTAAAGTATTATTCAAGTTTCACACCATAAAAATAATAATAATTTTTTTTGTAAGTGTCTTGGTGCACAAACCTCAATCAGACTTTTTTTTTTTTTTAAAAAAAGTACTAAAGCTCAATTAGATTCATTCGAGAACATGTTGGAATCAGCTTGAATATTATATTGTGGCATAAGTTAATATGATAGCTACAATATTTGTCTCTCTTTGTCAACTGATTAAAAAATGCTCATGAATTTATGTATTTTTTATCTATAATTTTTTAAACATGGTTGGCACTGTGAAATGCTTAAATTAAAAGCAATAGGTAATTTATATATAAAAAAAAAATCTGGCATTCTTGAATGGGTTTTATATATGAGAAAAGGTCTGTAATGGTAAATCATTTTCAACTAACTTTCACACAGTTGAATTAATTAATGGTCCACAAAAGCAACTTACAGTCTAAGCTACCATTAATAAATGATATTTTCAACTTTATCAAAACTAAACCCACTTATTATAAATATAATCGTTTCTCTAATCAACTCAAACAAGACTTAAGATGAATAGTTAATTATATTAGTAACCAAACTCAGTCAAATGGATTAATTAAGAATTAAAATAAAACCGAAGTCAGCCAATTACCAATTCTTTTTTCTTTTTCTTCATTTGAACTCAAACATTTTAAGGATTGAGAAGTAAATAAATTGATATGAGTCATAACTTGTACCAACTACAACTTAGTTTAAGTTCATCTAATAAAGAGAATAAAGCGATAGATATTTAACTCTGAATGCCTAATAAATTAATCATAATAATAATGTTGTACTACTAAGCTATTACCTTTTTCTATCTTTCTTTATTATTGATAATAATTTTTATAAAAAAAAGATAGAAAGAAAATGAGGGGGAAACAAAGAAAGTCATGAGTAGTTGCTTTTAATGCCCCCCGATCAGAGGACAAAGAGGATCCAGTGAACTGTTCACACTATTTCCTCAATGGAGGAAACAAAATGGGAAAATCTATACAGGCTCAAGTAACAGTAACAGAAAAATTTAAAAAAGGCCTTGAGATTCTAAAAATATCAGAAAAGGCCTCAGGGTCTTTTCTGGTATAAATTCATTAAAAATTTAATTGTTAATGGTACTGATATAGTTATTAACGGGGCTGATATAGTTGTTAATGAAGCTGGTATAGTTGTTAATGTTTTAATAAATTTATACCAGAAAAAGCCCTAGGGCCTTTTTTGGTATTTTCAGATTCTTGGGGCATTTTTTAAAATTTTTTTTGTTATTTAGGCCCCTATATAGATTTTCCCAAACAAAATTAAATAAATATATAAGTAAATCATTTATGGCTTTGGTTCAATTTTGTGGGTTCGTTGGGAGACTGAGACAGAAGTGATATCTGTTTGAAAAATCAATTAATTAAATCGTATTATATCATCAATCATAATAGAGTAATAATTAAACTATAGGATGAGCGATTTGTAGGTTAATTTAATTAAAAATGAAATATAATAATTAATTTCTATCATGAACATGCCATACAGAGCTGGGAATCAGGCCTGATCCTGGTCCGTCCTCCAAGACTGGCCCTTGAAGGACTAGGGCTTAACAGGGTTGGCCTACAGGACTTGTAGTAAGAAAAATATTTGATTTTTCAAGTCCGGTCCGAAAGCATCAGGGTCGGGGCCGGCCCTATAAGGCTAGAAAGTTACTATTCCAAATTTTAATTCTTTTTCCTTTTTTTTATTCAAAGAAATAGTTAGTAAATTACAACAATTAAAGTTCTAATTTATGAAATAAATGCTGTCAATATTAATATCTAAACAACATGAATCATTTAACAAATAATTACATTCACTAATTCGTAATCAAAAGCAAATCATTGTTCATAAATAACTCACATAAAATATAATAAGTATACCACTAAGTAATAATAGTACGATGATTATCATTGTCATCTTTTTTGTCACTATCATCAATTTTAAAGACATTTAATTGTGTTTCAATTTGAGTAGTAAACTCTATTTCATGAATAAAAATATCATAAATTTTTTCTTTTGGATTATCAACACATACATTAAAAGGGCCTGCAGGGCCGGCCCGATGCCCTCCAGAGCTAGCCCTTTTAAGCCGAAGCCCCATAAGGCCGACCTTACAGGTCTTATTTTATTTAGCTCTTTTAATTTTCAAACCCAACTCTTGAAGGGCTAAGGCCTCAGGCCGACACAATTTCCCAACTCTAATGCCCTATGATCTTAAGCGTTTTGTGTAATGGTTAATTGTTTATCTTTTTCTATATTATAATTCATATTATAATGGTTTTTTTAAAATAAATTATTTACGATCATACTCTATTCCGACTACGTCTTTATTTTTGTCTTATTATAATTATCAAGCATATTTATACAATGTATATTATGTCTATGACATTTGGTTCTAACATGACCTTTTCATTTCACAATTCGACTACAAATTATTGAAATCCTGCAATTGTGTAAGGAGAACTTATCTGAAATCAGCATGATTTTAATTTATTTGGTTTCTCTGGAGAAAATTTATGATATGATATACATAATAAATATATAAGAATGAAATATTTAATTTCAACATAGAATATACAAGAAAGATATGCAGTATATTTAATCTTTTTATGCAGCAAAAGAAAAGAAGAGTTTTGCTTTCTGCAAAAAATCTTACTTTGTTCCTCTACATTAATATTAAGTTCTTGTGAGATTCTCAAACATTGAATCAAAATTCATAAAATTTGTATGCTCTCTTTCATCTCCTGTACAGAGTTTTATTTTATGTCAGGGAAAATTCTGTTCAGGTCCCAAAGAATTAAGATATTCTTAAAAAAGTTTCAAGAGAAATTTAGAAATTAGAAAAGTCTTAAAGAGTTATTAATTTGACTGATGGAATTATTAATCCCACAGAAGGGAGTTGTTAATCCTATAGAAAGAATTGTTAATAAGACTCTTCTCATATCTAAATTTCATTTCAGACTTTTTTAAGATTTTCTCAGACCTTTGAGACCTGAACAGAATTTTCTCTTTATCTTATTCCACACACACATATGTGTGTATATATAATGTACATATATATGTATGTATATTTTTATATTGATTGAAAGATGATGGAATCATTTGAGATGATATATCACATACCACTCGAAAATCTTTCTACCATTGTAACTTGAAATCTTACTGAAAAGGTCCAAAAAAAAAAAATCAGTTTTACTAGTTAATATTTTTTCTCATGATAATGTGATATTATTATATTAACATTGTTTACTCCCATACTTAATTATATTAGACACTTAAAAATAAGTCGCACGCCCTTGTTAGATATATATTTAATCCTTTTATATATTTATTTGAAAAAGAGGTACGCACAAAACCAATGTATATATAATGATGAAAATTAAAATTAGAATGAACCGGAATATATTAACAAAATTTTAGAGGATTAAATTTTGACAATTGTCAGTGAATGTATTCACATAATTCTCCAATTAGACGCGCTTCAAGTTCATTACAAGTTTATGTCAGCAAATATTTTTCAGACTCACATATATGTTTAACCAAAATATGAAATTAATAAATTCATTAAACATATACACATAATTCTCCTATTAGACGCTCCAAGTTCGTTCCAAGTTTATGTCAGCAACTATTTTTCAGCTTCACTTATATGTTTAACCAAAATATGAAATTAATGAATTCATTTATAATATAATTAAGTACATGGGCACCACTTTTTTCTGATCCATCATCATCAGAACACATGCGAGTCCATTTAATTAGTAACCAACCCTTGAATAGTAACGTTGCTTTAATTTGATGACATTATCTCCAACAATATAATAGATGTATTTTAATTTTCAAAGGTTGAATTTTGCTCCATATTACGGTATATTACTATATCATAACTCCAAAAAGTCAAACCTAAAATATTAGTCGGTTAATAAGAGTGGGAGAGACGCTTAAAACTTATAATGTCTACTTCAATTTTCTGGTGACTCATAACAATGAACTTTCGTGTGAGAGTTTAGGTCTCTGATAATTTCATAATGTCATAAGTGTAAATTTAAGAGAGCTCAACTCAAAGAATTAACTGGCTTCCCTATAAAAAAAACTATCAATTTATAGCGGCTACAAGAATATACTACAAGGATTTATAGTGGTTTATTTTGAAACCGCTACAAATTTGTAACGGTGTGACTTGCACCAAGTAGCATGCTAATTAGTAAACGACATTTGTGGTGGTTTCACCAAAAAATAAAAAAGAAAACCACTACAAAATATGCCTCTAAATTGGCACCAAATTTTTGGCGGTTTAGTTACACACACTGCCACAAAATGTGGTGTGGCGCCAAGCTTGCGTCACATTTGTGACTGTTCATTTATTGTGGTTTATATTATAAGAACCACTACAGAAATGCATAGGGAAGCATTGTTTGTAGTGGTTTTGATGTATAACCATTACAAAATGTAGAGGGTATGCACATTTGAAGCAATTATAAAACCGCTATAAAATTTCATGTTGAATGAGATAAGGTTTCTTGATTTGTAGTAATTGAGGTAAGCGTTTTTGTAACACTGTTACAAATATCAACACTTTGTAGCAATCTTACGTAAAATTGCTACAATTGTTAACTCTTTAAATGAACCATCACCCCTCATTTGACTATTTTTTGCAAATTTGTTTCTCACGCGCCTTTTGGAAGAGTTTGCTACATCTCTGAGTTTTTTCTCAAGCATTTACAGAGTAAGGCACTTGATATTAGTAAAGTTAATTCTTTTATTTCGTTTTCTTCCATACTATTCTAATTTTGTTATAAATATTGATAATTTTTTTAATTATTTTATAATAACTATAGTTATTATGACTTCCGGGATAGATAAGGGCAAGGGGAAGGAGATTGAGCATCCCCCATATCTATTCTATATGGGAGCCATAGTAGATGGGGCAGTGGTAGGGCAGTAGAGAGCAACACAGAGGTAGACATGTCCCCTTACCATCACAGGAGGTGACCCTACCACAGCAGCTAACCCCAGAGCAGCCACAACAGACCCCAAGGAGATGACTCCACTAGAGCTGCCTGTTCAGCTATAAAGGGATAACATTAGTTTGAGCGATTACGAAAAGAATGAGGAGTTTGGCTTCAACGTTCCCATTCTCAGTGACATGGAGCAGTTCCTGGATGAGGAGGAGGCCCGGGACCAAAATAACCCACGATAGTCATAGAGGTACAAGATTAAGGTAAAAGTAGCTACTGTTTTAATAAATTTAATATTTAAATTCCATAAGTTTAATTGTGGATTTAAATTTAATTAAAATTAGCTAATGTTTCGTATCTTTTGTAGGCTCTTTCTCAGAGAAACACAAGGAGCCAAAGGCAGCAGAGGATCCATCATACGCAGGATCGAAGACATTTATTATCACTTACAGCAAGTTGGTATTTCTTATAATTAAATTAATTTTAAATTTGTATTATAATTTTCTTATTATTTATAATAATAATAATTTATTGTTTTAATTCTTTTAGGAGGGGAAGGCTCAACAAGAGAATTGCCAGACGGACTACGGGGAGTTATTCACAGTCACCCATAGACATTGGGACGAAACGATGACCTCTCAACAAGCAAAGGAGGCCATTGTAAGATATAGATATTTTTTTAATAATATTTTGTATTTATTTGTATTGAATTAAATTTTTTAGTAAATATTTTATAAAATGCATGCTGAAGGAGCGGATTCATCAGTTGCAGTTTGAGCTATAAAAGAGTCAAACCTAGGATTCATAGGGGTCTGTGGATCCTACTGCACCTCTAAAAGTTGCTCCGAGCTTAGTTGAGCACCGTGGATGATGTAAAGGTATAGGGTTAGGTGCTAGACCTAGCATGGTCTACGATAGGAGCGACACCTTTGAGGTTGGCACCTTTTGAGCTAGGACCTTCAAAGCAAAAGGCTGAGGGAGGAGGCTGTTCAAGAGATCCGTACGGAGGTTGCTAGATAACTTTAGGTGCAGCCCAATTCCTACTATGCTCAGCAGACCTAGTGGCGGGATATCACGAATGCGATGCTCTCAAGGTCATGGGATCTGTTGTTTCCTGACGAGGAGCCTCTAGAGATCTTGAAAACCCTAGGTTCGTAGTCCAGCCGCCTCCTCCTCCTGCTGATGACGATGATGTTGTTAACTTTGGCCATCCCTGTCATCCTAAACCATGAGAGAGAACCTGATAATCAGCCTTCAGATAGTTAGTTATATTTATTTATGACTTATGACAGTTGTATTTTGATTTAGAATAGTTGTAAAAAAAATTGGATATTTGTATTTTCATTTATTTAATTTATTGTTCCAAATAGGACTTATCCAAAAAAAATCTATCAAGGTACAAAACAATTCAAAAGGGGAAAAAGAAGAAGAAGAAATATGCAAAGATTCTAAAGTACTTTCCTTTGAAGCAGTAGTTATAGAAATTGTTTATGTTGTCTAAAACAGCTGAGCATGAGGTGGTATGAAGTTGATAAGAATGAAGATGGTAAATTAAGTCATTCACAGGATGTAGAAGCCTGGAAAGTCTCCGACTAAGACTGTCCATCTTTCACAGCTAACCTTAGAAATGTTCGGCTTGGCAACCGACAGTTTTAATCCGTTGGGGAATCTTATTACAAGTTATAGTATTTTGCCACTAGTCTTAGTTCACTACAACTTTCCCCTTAGGTGTGTATGAAACAAAGATCTTTCATTTTGTCTATGACCATTCCAAGCAAAAAGGCACCAGGTAATAACATCGATGTGTATCTCCAACCACTTACTAGGGAATTGCTAGACTCTTGGAATGTTGGCATAAAGACATATGACGCATATGAGAAGACATTGTTCAACTTGCATGCAACCTTAATATGGACGATTAGTGACTTTTCTAGCCTGGGAACATTAGCTGAGTGAATGAGCATACTGGGACGAAGTGTCCAACTTGCAATTTTGACTTTGACGTAGAGCACCTTCCTACAATCGAAACTATTGCTTCATAGGTCATTGAAGTTTTCTCGATGGTAAGCACATTTTAGATTGCAATGGAATCATTTCAATGGGAAATTGGAAAAAAGAAGACCTCCTTAAACTTTATCCGATGCGGAAATCTTACAACAACTTTAGGATGTTGAATTCAATTTTGGAAAAATGACACAACAAAAGCAGAGATAAAGACTATCAGAACTTTTTATGTGCCTTAGTAGTGGCAGAAGATAGGCATATTCTTCACTCTTTTATATGGAAATCTAATTTGCTTCGGCACAATCTTAATGTGATGACATTGAAAAAAATGTATGTGTTAATGTGCTATACATAATACTTAACAAACTCGGCAAGTCTAAATATCATCTTTAAGCGAGGAAAGATTTACGGGTTATGGGAGTTTGTAGACATGTCTTGATTAATTTCACTCAAATTGAACCATTCCTTCAATAAGAATTGTATACTCATATATTATTCTATATATTTTTTTTACTTACAATTCATGATCATTATCTCATGATTAATTGCAAAGAATTCAGATTTCATGTGAAACATCAACTTATGATCCTTACACAAACATCCTTTGAAATTGACAAAAAGGTCCAAAGAGAATTCTCAAGTTGGTTTGTGCGCAAAATACTAAATGACCACAAGCCGCAGTCACTAGATTTTAGAGCTTTTGCAATCGGCACTCTTGACCATGTAAAAAGGTTTATGGCAATAATGTCAATGATTTCAAGTTTTTCATGGTTTCACAAGATCAATGATTGCTAACTCAAAACTCAGGTGTTTATGGAACCTTTGGGACAAGGAGTTATGTGAGCAGTAGTGACGGTAACATGTAGTTTGGAGCTATCCCTTATCATTGGAAGCTTCTTGATGTCATCAAACTAAATTACAAAGGCCATTTTACCGTGATATTGTTCAAGTGTTTGAGGGCAAATATGAAAACTACTTGGGGACTCACAATTGACGACTTAGGCATCATATCAGTAAATTTCACCCGGCCAATTCACACTGGTGAATTTGAAGTATTGAGCCATATATTCTTGTCTCAGAGGCACACCAGGTTTATTATGTCGAGGACGTACGAGAGGTACATAGATTGGAATATGATGGTTCATTTAAAGCCTTAAGACCTTTACGATATGGGTGATGGTAATAACATCACCTATAAGAGTGAGTTATTCCAACCTACCAATTTCGAAAGCTTTTTCCTTGAAGGTGATAACAATTTACCTATAGTTTGATGTATTTTTATAAGTTACGCTTTATTATCACTTAATTTAAATTTAATTTTTGGACAAAATATTAAACTCATCACTAACATTTTCTCCACAAATTTTTGTAAGAATGGCGACGAAGAATGATTAAACAAATTATACTCTTGTTCTTGAATTTGTATTTTTTTTAAATACTAATAAATTTTTGTAATGGTTTTGTAACCGCTACAAATGTAAAACCACTACAAAAACCATTACATAAACCTCTACAAATATAGACCGTTACAAAATTTGTCACAATAACCGCTACAAGAGTTACATAGATCTCTATAAATAACTCCACCATACCTCATTTCAAATGCTTCTCCATTTCTTCCCATCCCTCTTCTCTTTCATTTTCTCTCATTTGTAAAGATTTTCTGAAGAGCTGAGCAAGCTGATCAAATATGATAAAAAAAATAAAAAATCTGATTTCAATATTTTTTTCATTCTTATAATACTTATACTAATTATTTTTTCTTCTGCTCTAGCAATTTAAGAACCTTTCCTAAACATTCTTTCCATAATCATCAAGATTCCTTCTATAATCAAATATCATCTAGTGGACAACATAATAAGTCCTTATTACCTACAGATTCTCAATATTAAACCTACATAATATTTCTACTTATCTAACTTAATTTAATCATTTTTCTCAAATATTAACTACTATCATATAAATTGTTACATAAATAATAAAACACTCAACATAATATTGTAACAATTGACTCAAATTATGGTCTTGTTTTTTTTTTTAACAACATTTTGTAACAGTTTTTAAATTGCTACAAATTTAAATCCAAATTCAGATGAAATATTTAGCACAATTTTGAAGTTTCATCCACTATTTGTAGCGCTTTCATAACCCTCCCTACAAATATTTTGGCATTCATTTTTGAAATTCCTGCGTGTATTTAGTAGCAATTTCTAGAACTGCTACAATGTTGGCACCAAATTTTCAATTCTCCTAATTTCTTTCTCATCATGCCAAATTCTGCCAAAATTTCCAGTTGACATTTTTAGCGGTTTTAAATTATCAAATAATGTGTCATCTAGATACATATCTTGTAGCGGTGACTTGAAATTGTTACCAATACAGTAGCAGTTGTAAAAAACTGCTACAAATCTCTTTGCAATAGGGTATTTTGTAGTGGTTTTTTTTAACACCGCTACTAATGTCGTTTGTATTGATTAAAATTGGTACAAATATATAATTTTAACTAGTACAAAATGATAGTTTTTTTGTTGTTGTACTTATTTGAAGGAAAAGCCTCTTAAACCTATATTTTTTACTTCTCTTGTAAAGTTCTCAGATAAATCTTTTGATACGAGATTCATAACAAGTTACAAATAATAGTTAAAAAGATGGAATGTACATTAAACTTAGAGAAATTTTTGTGTGAAACTGGTTTGCCACGTCATTTGTAGTCTAACCAATTAAAATACAACTCAACTAATATTAATCCTAGTTGGCTACTCATTTGATTCACATGTTTATTTTTCTTAAAAATAAATCCCTTAACTAAGATTTCACAAGTAATGAAAAAGTAAATCTTGTTAAATATTTTAATTTTATTAAAATGGCAACTAAAATTTAGGAGATATGTCAATCCAGCTCATGAGTTGTTATCATTTAAATTGTTTCTAAAATAATAAAGCATCAACACTACAAATATGTGTCCTTGATCTGCATTCTATAGTGGCTTTTGTCATATAAATTGCCACACATATAGTTTAAGCTTGGCGCCATATTTGTGGTGATTTGTATAACTAAATCGCTATGAAGTAACCGCTACAAATCATGCACCATATTTTGTAGCGGTATTTTTTTTAAAGCATAAAAAAAATGCTATAAGTGTTGTTCACAAACCAGTACGTCAGTTAACGCGAGTCATATATCGTTATAAATTATTGTGGTTTTGGAATAAACCACTACAAATCCTCATATTTGTAGCAATTAAAAGAAACCGCTACAAACTAGCCACTATGAAATGACAATTTTTGTTGCTGTAATGTATATTTTTAACCAAAATATGAAATTAATGAATTCATTTATAATATAATTAAGTACATGGCCACTACTTTTTTTTCTGATGCATCATCATTAGAACACATGCGAGTACATTTAATTAGTAACCAGCCCTTGAATAGTACCGTCGCTTTAATTTGATGACATTATCTCCAACAATATAATAGATGTATTTTAATTTTCAAGGGTTGATATTTGCTCCATATTACGGTATATTACTATATTATAAGTCTAAAAAGTCAAACCTAAAAGATCAGTCGGTTAATAAGAGTGGGAGAGACGCTTAAAACTTATAATGTCCACTTTAATTTTCTTGTGACTCATAACAATAAACTTTCGTGCGAGAGTTTAGGTCTCTAATAACTTCATCAATGTTATAATAAGCGTAAGTTTAAGAGCGCTCAACCCAAAGAATTAACCGACTTATTAGAAGGGAAACCTATAATTTTTACTTCTCATAAAGTCCTCAAATAAATCTTTTGATATAAGATTCATAACATGTTACAAACAGTACACTACAAAAAAACTAACATTTAGTAACAGTTAAAATTGTGTGTTTGTAGCGGTTTCTACCGCTACAAATGATAGTAGTAGCGGTTTAAAGAACCGCTACAAAATACACTGTGGCAAAATGTTTAGTAGCGGTTTTCTAAAACCGCTACTCATGTAATAAAACCACTACTGTATTACTAGTGGTTTTAAGTTACCGCTACAAAATGCGATTAAGATAACAAACTTCAAAAAAGTTGGTGTCAAAATTTTGTAGCGGTTGTAAAACCGCTACAAATATTTGAATATAATTTCATAAAATTTGTAACGGTTTTAAAACCGCTACAAAATATTGGAAAATTGGGAAAAAAATCATAACTTAAATCAATTGTTATAATATTATGTTGAATATTTTATTATTTAAATGATCGACAAATTAAATGATAATAGTTCATATTTTAAAAAGTGATTAACATTAAGTTAGATAAGGACTTATTATGTTGTATTCTTAATAATATGTAGGTATAATATTGAGAATGTGAATATAATAACGATTTATTATGTTGTCCACCTTTGAGCAAAAAAATATGTTGTGGAAAGAATGTTGATGATGATAGAAGGAATGATGAGGAAATATATATCTTTAAAGTTCTGTATAAGGAAAAAATGGGAGAAGATGAGAGAGAAGGGAATGGGTAGAAATGAGACAAAACGAGAGAGAAGGGGATGGGAAGAAATGAGACAAAACGAGAGAGAAGGGGATGGGAAGAAATGAAGGAGTGTATAAAATGGGGAGTGGTGGGGATATTTATAAGGATATGCGTAACTTTTGTAGCGGTTGTTGTAACACTTTTTGTAGCGGTTTTCATTTGTAGCGGTTGATGTGACACTTTTAGTAGCGGTTTTATGTTTATAGCGGTTTTTTGTTAGATTTGTAGCAGTTATAAAACCGCTATAAAAATTCATTGGTATTTTTTTAAAAAAAATCAAAATCAAATTTTCACATTTTGTAGCGGTTGATGTGACATATTTTGTAACGGTTTTATGTTTGTAGCGGTTTTTTGTTTGTTTTGTAGCGGTTCTAAAACCGCTACAAATATTCATTCGTATTTTTTTAAAAAAAATTCAAAATTTCACATTTTGTAGCGGTTTATGTAGCGGTTTTATGTTTGTAGCAGTTTTTTTATTAGTTTTGCAGCAATTATAAAACTGCTACAAAAATTCATTCGTATTTTTTTTTAAAAAAAAATCAAAATTTCACATTTTATATCGGTTTATGTGACACTTTTTGTAACGACTTTACTAAAAACCCGCTACCTCAACTGTTACAAATGAAGAAACGCTCCCTCATGCGTTGTGAAACTTTGTAACGGTTTTCTATAACTGCTACAAAAATTTAGACTCTTGGCATTTTGTAGCAGTTATTTTCATGTAACTGCGTCAAAAAAACCGCGACAAATATTCCCGCCATTACGCGCAAACGTTGGCACCACATTTGTAGCGGTTTTTCTGAAAAACCGCGACTAATTAACCACCACAAAAATTCGCGCCATAACGCGCCAAGCTGGCACCATCTTTGTAGCGGTTTATTTGGCGATAACCACTACAAATAGCGTTGCAAAAAAGCTTGCGCTTTGGCGCCGTTCCTCCCGCTACGAATTTGTTGCGGTTTTGTATGAAACCGCTACAAATCTATGATTTTGTAGCAGTTTTTTGTGATCGCTACTGGTTAACCGCTACAAATCGTGGTTTTTTTGGTAGTGGTAGTTACAAAGATGAATGTACAAATAAACCTAGAGAAATTTTTATATGAACCTCGTTTGTCATTTCATTTATACTATAATTAATTAAAATACAACAACTCAACTAATATTAATTTTAGTTGGGTACTCATGTGATTTACATGATTATTTTTCTTAAGAAAATAAATCTCTTCATTAAGATTTTGTAAATAATGAAAAAATAAATCAAATATTTTAATTTTATTAAAATTCTAGCTAAAATTTAAGAGATATGTCAAATCAACTCATGAGATATTATTTTTTAATTAATTATATCATAAATAATAAATAATATGATAAACGAGGTTTAAATAAGAATCTATGAGAAGCCCAATATTATCAATTTAATACTGAACAAAATGAATAATATGTTTGCCTTATAATTAATGGGGTAGCTAGCTACTCCTTCTGCTCTTTATTATAAGGCACAAACTATCAAAATTTTTTGGTCCTTATTATAAGGCACTAACTGCTTTTAACCAACTCATTTATTATTACTTTCCAATTATACTCTCATTTTCGACTGACTTTTTAAATTCTCATCATTAAAGTAGGGATAAAGTTGGAAATATTTATTAATTCTGAACCAATTAAATGACTTAACTTCTATTCTTTTGTTCACGAGAAAGGGTGGTTGGTGCCTTATAATAAGGACCAGAGAGAGTAGTATGTAGCACTCCCTCTGGTCCTTATTATAAGGCACCAACTACAAACATTTTTTGTCTTTATTATAAGGCACCAACTTACTTTAACTAACTCTTTTTTTACTATTTCTTTATTATGGCCTCATTTTTAACTAACTCATTTAAATATATATCAATTAAAAATAAGGGTGAAGTTAGAAATATTTATTAATTTTGGACCTAATTAATGAGTTAACTTCCATTCTTTGGTTTGTGAGAAAAAGTAGTTGGTGCCTTATAATATGAATGAGAGGGAGTATTAATTACAATACCTGAAACAACAAATGTCAAATATTCTGCGTTTACTCTTAGAGATCTGTCAAAAATTGTCAACATAACCAATAGGAAGATGAACATTAACCTATGTTTGACTTTTTCATCTTTTGGCTGAAGAAAGTAGGTGCAGGGAACCAGACAGTTGGTATCGTTTTGGAACTTGGACCCACTTGTTATATATCCTCATTACCACTATAATAATGTTCGGTTTCGTTATTTCGATCATTATAAAAAAAAAAAAAAAAAAAAAAATTCACCGAATTTAATCACAGCAAAGAATCACGTGTGGATGGGCTGTAAAGTATTGCTAGATCTGAACGTGGTTGACTAATTTGGGAAATTACTCAAGAAGGATCATTCGAATCTTAAAGGTTAAGAATGTTTGATCGACGATAGAGACCTAGTCGGTGATATATATATATATTCTTTTGATTGTTTGGGATTCATGACTACCATTCTCAATACATTTGTCAAAGAATTCGAACTCAAGTTATCTACTTAACCATCTCTATATTGATTATGCATATACTCCATCTGGTCATTTTTATAAGGTATAAACTACCAATTCTCACAAACCAATAAAATTAGTTAAAAACATTAAAGTTGTCATAAAATTTAAGTGATTTTCAATATTACCCCTATTAATTACCCTAAACTCAGATATAGTACTTTCTCTCATTACCCTTAATAAATATGGGTAGACATGAAAAAATACATTAATTGCACATTGAAAACCTCCAAGCACCTTATAAAAATGACAAAAAATATTTGATAGTTGATACCTTATAATAAAGACCTAAGGGAGTACATATATTGTATGTGCATGTGAACTCGAGGTTTCTTTTTTGTTTTTTCTTGAGTATGAACTTGACTTCTGAGACACGCGTTTGTATGTTTTTTATTTCACTTAGAAACACCACATTGATTGTTCTCACTCATGAATTAATTTAAAACACAAGTTGAGAAAACCATGAAAGAAACTTTCGTTAACAAAAATATGACATCATATAATTAAAATGAATAAATTAAATATGATTACTATCTTCTAAAGGATATTTATAACTTCATGTGAAGCTGCAGTCGTAGGGATGGGATAGATTATTGTTGCTTGTTCGCTGTGTTTATACTTCATATATCTGTCGGTGAGAGAGGGAGGAGGAGGGGGGAGAGAGAGAGAGAGAACCCACCATCATATGGAATTAGTATCATAAACAAAACAAAACGAATCGTCGTTTACGAATTGTCACGAAATTACTGTTTTAGGTAATATCATAATGCAAATGCAAGGACCAGGGAGGGAAAAAATACAAAAAATGTACTATTACTTTGCTATTATCTTATTACTATCATTGAACAGACAGTTTTGATATGAAATTAAATGATTTAATTAATTGGATACAGCACATTGTTTTCTGGGAAATCCGTGTTCTTTCTTTCCAGGCCACAATAATCCAAATTGGTTTGGCACCATTTTTACTGTTTCATAGGCAAAACGCAGAAGTTAAAACCTAATTTAATTAGTATTATAAGTAGGATTTGGTTTTTATATTATAATACTTTTGGTTTAAGAGGACCCATTAGCACAATTCTAAAAAATTATACCAGACTTGTATTATTCTAAAAGTCTAAATCGATGGGATCTCGTGTGTGTGTTTTGACACACAAGAATCTAATCATTTTTTGTCCAATCTCTTAATAGTTTTTTGGGTGCATGGAACCTACACAGAGGAAAAAACATTCAAACTTTGGGTCTATATTAAATATGGCTCTCTTAATTAAAATATGTAATCATGTTTAAACTTTGATCTATAAACTTAATTACTTTAATTTAATCAGATGGTTCATTCGTCTTAAAATTAATATTAACATGTCTATTTTAGGACTACCGTGCATTATAAATTCTCTTGAACTTTATATATATGAATGTATCGTGTGCTCCTACTGAAAAATTCTTATTTTTATTAAAAAGTCACACACACTCACACACACAAGCCTTCTCGTCAATCGTTCAAACCAAAAGTAGTCCTAGGTATTATCGAATATAAATTAAATACAACATAGTAATGTGTGAATGGAGAGAAATTTAACCATTACGTAACAATTTATCATGCACGTGTGTATAGAATAGGTCTTGAAATTATTGAAATAGACAGTAATATGTAAAGAAACAATTTTATCAGTGCAAAACTTAGGGTTGTATACTAGATACACGTAGTCAAGTTTATTTCAGGCAAAAATGAATTAATATTTTAAATAATGTGTTACACCATGTGAACACTTTATAGTTTACAGAGCAGACTTATGGAACACGCGACGATTATTAAGCTCGCGAAATTGCACACATGAATCCTCACCCAAAAAAAAAAAAAAAAAAAAAAATCAAAGACGAATAATTGATTTAAATTATACATAAATCTATAATTATCCAAACATTAGCTATAACACTACACCACACACTTTTATTGATCATATACATTATTTACTTAACACATCAATATGCATAATAAAATATATTGTTCACAAAATAACCATGAATAATATGCATCATTTACTCAAGACTCCATTTAGGATCCTACTCCATATGTTTACAATATTTTTGGCCAATAAATAATTCATAAGATGACCAAATTAAATGGAAAATGAATGGTGGCCATTATTTTTTAATATTTTGTAGTAGCAATTATACTCGAAACTTTAAATTTAACTACCATTAATAACTAATCAATCAATATGCATGTCTTGATCTAATTTAAAATACAAGGTCCAAAGATGTAATTTTTCTGTAAATGTTCTGTCAAAACACAAGAAATCAAAACTTAATACCATTTGAGTAGCATTTTACACAAATATTCACATAACATAATATTTTATGCAAATATATATATATATATATATATATATATATATATATATATATATATAATGTATTTCTCCTTCTCATCTCAATAATATAGAGTGTCAGAAAAACTTAGAGAGAGAGTACAAGTTTCAATGAAAATATAATTAATGGGTGGTCCATATGAATCATGACGAGAAGCCTCCATATATAGCCCAAACAAAACATCAATTAAAAGTCACAAGTTCATACTACATGATCAGGTTAGAGAAGTCAAATTCAACACACACAGACAAACACAACTTTCATGCAAACACACCAATATATATATATATATATATCAGCTAGCTGTTAAATATACTTCCCATGCTAAAGTGTTATAAAATTATCAAATTAACTTCTTTTCACTTACAACTTTTCTCTTTTGATATATTCATATTATTAAATCATTAAACTGAATCTGTAAAATTAGATTATATATATTGATGAGAGTACTTTATGTATGTGAAGTGAGGCATGGCAAATGCCCCATTATATATAGCCATATATGTAAGACTGTGCAATTCTCAATGGAATAGACATTATGATGATTTCTACCATTATCTTTATATATGGACACACTATGTTTTGCATATTCTTCAATGTCCACAACATCTTGTTAGGTAATGTCATTTTTAATTTACTCTTTTTAATTTATATGCTTACACCTACTCCCAACTCAGACTCATTCATCAGTCTCTTTGAACTTTGAAGCATTCTCTCTTCACTGTTAATAACCCTCAAACACACGAACAACAAATCATACTCTAATATATATAGATATGAATCATTCTCTTTCACTGCTTGGCTAACTATATGTACAGAAATAAATATAAATAAATTAAAGACCAGAGTGAACTTGGAAAAATAAAAGTGCAATTAATTAATTAAACCTCGTTTTCTTCCTTGCTTTTGTTAAAGAAACAGTCAGCGAGCAACAACACAAACGATGAAATGAAGGGGAAAGGTGTAACATCCAAGGTCTTTCGTTTTCTTCCCCAGCCAACGCAAGACTTCACAAATTAAAAGATCAGTTTCTTAAAACAAACCCAGCTCTTATCATCATCACATTAAGGCCTGAGAGCTGTTGTTTTTTTGTGGTTTTTGCTTGACATAAAGGAAAAAAAAAGGGGCTAAAATCCTTTCTACTACATATGTCATCCCTAGAGAGCTTGTTTAGAAGAGCAGTGAAAGGAGCATCTCTTTTCTCAGCCCTAGCTTCTTCTCCAAGCCTTCGTTGATCTTCTCTCACTAGCTAAGGCTTGAGAGTTGTTTTTTTTTTTTTTGTGGTTTTTGCTTGAAATTAAAAAAAAAAAAAATCCTTTCTAGTACATGTCGTCTCTAGAGAGCTTGTTTAGGAGAGCAGTGATAAGAGTATCTCTTTTCTCAGCCCTAGCTTCTTCTCTAAGCCTTCGTTGATCTTCTCTCTCTCTCCATCTCTGATCCATCATTATCTTCTCATTCTCTAATGCCTCCATTGTTTGCCTCCACTCTATCTCCTTCATTCTCCTCTCCTTCTCTCTCGCCTCATAAGCCTCCATCCACTGTGCCTCCATTTGTATTTGTTGCCTCATAAACTCCTGTAATATTTCCTTCATGTTCTTCAAACTCTCATTAATATTACTACTGCTACTACTATAATTACCACCCTTTCCTTTCTTCTTCTTCTGCTTCCTGCTACTACTCGTAGTTCCTTTATGATGGTCTCCTTCACTGTCTTCTTTGTTGTCATTGTCATCGTCTTCTTCTTCTGATGAGAGATTCTGTAGCGCCTTCTTCTTCGATCCGCCACCTCCTTCGGCCGCTTCTGCCAACAGCATTATCTGCATCCTAGTTGTGAAAATCATTTGGAGCTCGTTGTAAAATGGAAAGTGCTGCCTCAGTGCCTCTGGCTCCATTGTTTCACATCCCTTCATCAAATCTCACATACACACACTCACACAGTTAATTCTATGTAAGACGCGTGAACCTCGTAACCGTATGAATACTATACTCTAGAAGCATCATCTATATATGCACACTAGACAAACACAGAATAGAGAAAGATACGAAATATCACACGATATGTAGATCGCAGCAACGTGGGATACTATATATATATATATATATATATATATATATATAACTCATCTCACACACTTCGTAATTAAAAGGTAAATCATGCACCTTTTGCTGCTAATACAAAGGGGTACTTAGTGAGATATCATATTGTACATATATATAGTTTTGTTTTCTCCATAGCTATCGGATAGGTAGGTAGTAGGTAGCTAAATCTTTCCTCAGTATCTTAATACAAAAATGGTTTGCAGGGATTTTTAATGAAAGGCCTACTTTTACAAGTAACTAGAGAATAAAAAAGAGGTGTGGTGACGAGAAATTATACAGCATCAGTGAAAATTCCCAACAGTTAAATCAAGAATGACGGTTAGAATTATAATTACACTTTTGTGTAAACTTCATAAAAAAAGGGATTCGGTGTTCGATTGAAGGTTTTGAATTAGAGTGAGATAATTAATAAGACAAGATTCGATATATACCTTGTACCTGGTGACGAGGTTTTTCCACTTGCACTTGCACTGTTCTGGGCTTCGAAAGTAACCTCTATCCTTCATCCTGTTTGAAATAACTTCCCATAACTGCTTGTTCCTCTTCGTCTCCATGAAAGTCTTATCTAGCTCTGCCCTGATTAGCAAAAACTCCTTCGTTTCCTGAATACTCCATTGAGGAAACCTGTCTCCGCCCACATCCACAACGTTAACCACCGTAGCACCCGCCGCAGCGGCCACCGCCGGCCCAATACTATGTTGTTGTTGCTGCTGGTGCTGGTGCTGCTGTTGTTGTAATTGACCATGAAGATGAAGAGGATGAGGATGATGTTGATGATGACGATGGTGATGATGGCCTTCCATCAAATTAAAAACATCAAAATCTTGAACTCTATGATAAAAGCATAGATTTATAAAGTAGATAGATAGAGAGAACTTGGAAAAGAAGGAATAGAGATGAAGAAGATTGGAATTTCTCTCTGCGTTGAAGAGAGAGAAAAAGATAGGGAGATAGAAAGAAAAGATTATATATATATGGTGGTGTTGAATGTGAACAGGTGGGTGTGAACCGTGTAAGAAGACGGGAAGAAAAAAAAATAAAAAGAAAGAAAACGAGATTTGATTTCCTATCGGCAGAGGTGTTCCTATTAATATTTATTTTTAGTAATTAATTATTATTCGTTCAGATTTGAGAAAAACTTTTCCTCTTTCTCTATCGGTCTTTCTCTTTTTTTTTTTTATTATTTATTTATTGAAATTGTTAAATGCTTACAGTCCCTTCCCGGTCTCATCTTCATCTATCTGTCTACGCGGAAACTGTTTGGAAAATATTACAACTAAGTGCCCACAATCTTAAAGCTTATACTATCACTAAAAAATATTATTTTTAAAAACTATAAGTTACTATCATGTTATAAATTCTATCTAGTTTTAAAAAATATGAATTTAAAAAATAATTTAAAAAATTAGTGAGAAAGTTAAATACGTATTAAAGATAGTGGTGTTTTTTAAGACTATATATAATTAATTTTTCAGAATTTGGGTCTTTAATTGTGATTTTCATAACTTGTGGGTGTCTCTCTCCCTTCTCTTCATCTTTTATTAGCGTTCACACTTGGCATTGCGTCTACGTGTCGTCAGGCTGACTCTGAGTGGTGGGACATTTATTCGCTACGACTATGACCACAGTGCGTAACTTGAACTACAAGCCTTTCTTTCCTTTTATTTATAATATAATATTCCAGTAATTGTTATTGTTGTTGTTATTAACAGGAAATCAATTAAAGATAATTTTATTGGGGGTAGTATTTAGAAAAAAATACATAAATACCATTTCAATTTTTAAAACTACGAAAAGTCTATTAACATATTCAAAGGAGACAAGAAGATAAGTGAATCTAAGTTTTTCATGTTTAGAAAAAGAGATAAAAAAGCCCATTACAATCATTTTACATATATTGTTAATACATATTAAGTTTTTCAATCTCATTACTCCTCCACAACATGATGTCTCATCTCTAGCATCCCATCGTGAACTCACAACTTGAATTGCTTCCCATCTTATATGATTAGCCTTGTGAGGTATATACAAAGCACGGCTCAAACTACTAGTGCCACTCTCGTCTCTCACATCACTCGCAATACTCCCTCTATAGGTGGTCTTCTTGCTCTCATTGAAGTCACAAGAGTTAGTGGCTTCATCACTCTCTCTCTCTCCGTGTCAAAGCCTCGATTTGGTTAGAAGTCCAAGCGAATCAAAGGCTCATCGACTTCTTCTTCTTTTTCTACATATTGAATGAACGACATATCGAGGAAGGGCGAAGATGTGATAGAAGGGGGGATGACGAAAAGAGAGGCAGAGAGCTGTGGATGTGAGTGGCGAAGGTGGATGCTAGCGACTGGGAAGAGAATAAAGAGAAAGAGGAGAAAGAAGAAATAGTGAGAAGAAAGATTGGGTATTTAAGTCTTTTCGCTTAAACTTTGATATCCTAAATTTCTTACCGATGACAAATATATCATTTAGAAGTGTTAACAAATTTTTTGAAGTTTTAAAAGTTTAAATTGTATTTATATATCTTTTTCCCTAATATTTATTTCTACTTTTACCTTTTGCTTTATTTAGTTCAACTTTCTCGTCGTCCCGTGTAAGGAAAAGGCTTCGAGACTGCACGAGACGCCGTAACCCCTAGATTTGTCGAACCTGGATTCCCTAGTCTAGAAAGTAGACTTGTATGTAAAGTTTTTTTTAAAAAAAATTATACAAAACAAAAGAAAAGTATTTTTCTTTACCCTGAATTTTTTTTTTTTTTTAAAAAATACAAAGTTTAGATCTTTATCATAAAAATTGGGTCTTCTTCTCATGGATGGGCCATCACACACGCGGCTTTCTGTCATGTCCCGATTGGAGACACCTACCATCGCCTTCCACGTGGCTTTAGTGGGGTCCACAAAAAAAAGAATCGTGGGACCCATGAGTCCAAGGTTGCGCTTGCGCCCGATGACCAAATCTTTCTAAACGACTGTGTATGCCTTCTTCTCTGCCCAATAAAATGGGTGTCTAGTCTTTTTTGGCTCAAAAATCGAAAAAGGCAAAAACTTATATTTATTATTCTAAAAAAACCATTAATTTATTTCTTAGGAAAAATCTCATAAAAATAGATTTAAAATAAGGAAAAGACTAATTAGAAGGCCAATATCACAAATCTAAAGTCACACATGTGGGAGGAATATGTAATTTGAAAAATATTTTTGAATGACTACTTTATCCCTAATAACATTAAGAAAACTCAAATTATCAATATATATATTGAAGTTATTAATTACAATTTTTATATTGTTATTCTTTATATCCAACTAGTTAGACACATATGATATGTATGGCTTTAAAATATTACCTAAAAGGTTATTGGTATTTAAGGAGCTTAAATTATTAATATGTAAATTGAAGTTGTTAATTATGATCAGTAATCAACTTAGATATACAACATAATAACTTTTAGTTGTTTGGAATATCAATCGGAACCTTTAAAAATAGTTTTTAACCATGATTTACGGTTTACAAGGTAAGTATATAAGATAAGTTTTGTCTTGACTTAAAAATTGCAATTAAAAACTTTAATATACATGTTAATAACTTGAACTCCTCTTATTATTAGGGACATATTAGTTATTTAGAGATATTTTCAAATCTCATCTTCCTTCCACAAGTCTAACTTGAGATTTAAGATGCCAGATTTCCTGATTTGTCTTTTTCATATTTTAAATGTATTTTCTATGATTTTTCCAATTTTTTAATCTCAAAAAATATTTTTATAATTTGAAAACATATAATCAAATCATGTCATTATTAAACTTTGTTAATGTCTTCAATTGTGTATGTTATTTTATTCCTTTTGATCAAATTTTATATGTTAAAATAATTTTTTAATAACATTGCACATTTTTTGAGAAAATTTTACTAATAAGTATTTTAAAAGCTAAAATCAACTCTCTGATAAAACCAGAGAGAAAAATGTAATAATAACTTATAAAATAAATATGATTTTTAAAGATATATACGTTAAAATAAATTTTCCATGTTGAGTTATTTATTGGTAAGATTTTATTCTAATGAAATTTTAACAATATAAGACGGAATTAAAAATAAATTATAAATAGTTAGTTATAAAAATATTTATTGGAGGCTTGGAGCAGGAAAATGGGGAGTTCACCAGTAATAAAAGGTTTTTTAGATTAGACGAAAAATGTCTCTTAAACCGGATTTGGAACCGCTTTCAATATAGATAATCTAAAAAGTCTATTACTTTTAAGACTAGATTTGCAACTGGTTTTAAAAAATTACTTTTTAGACCAAACTTTTAAAAATTTAGTTTTAAAAGTCAGACTTTTAAGACCTTATATTTTAAAAGCTTGATGTAAAAAGTAAGTTGGCAAAATATATATATATATATATATATATATATATATATATATATATCCCTTCCTAATAAAGCTACAACCACCGGACCAAATTAGACAACATAACCCCGTCATTACAGAAATCCTCCTCCATCAATGGTGGCCATTAACACTAGAGACTGGTAGCGAACGAAGAGAACAAATCCGTACCAAGTCCATTCCAACTTACATATTCTGGCTTCTCCGCGGTCAGACCATCCTCCAATCCCATAAACTTAACATAGAATTTAAACTTCATATTCAGCATTAACTTGGAAATTTCTGCAAGAGATGAGATTTTACAAAACATCCATCATTTTTACAATAGACAACAATCACTTCCAAAAACAACTCATTTCAAACAAAAAAAATAATAATAAAGTAAGAGAAATTAGTTGATCTTAATGGAAGCTTGGGTAGTTAACACTGCATCGCAAGCACTCCCCACAGAAAGCTTGCTAAAATGCGATCACCCTGCATCATATAAAAGGGAAATATCCAGTAATAAGCATATATGACCAAACTCGTTAAGGGGAGGAAAAGAGAACAACCCTAAAGAAGAGAAGGAGCATACAAATAAAAAGTCCGCCTTCATAGGTTACTAAGTAAATCCATACAGCTGTAGTTTTGGAAGAACCAGCCTATAAAAAATGTTAAGAGGAAAATTCAATTTTCGGCACTGGTTAATTTAAGAGGCAAATTCAAATTTCAAAGTCAGAGAGGCATGAAAATGTTGAAAATTCAAGAGGGAAATGTTTTTTTATCTTTACGAAATTGTCACCGCTCATATTTTTTAGATCTAACGCTTTAAAAGTCCAATCTAAAAAAGTCTTTATATTTATAAAAATGTTACCGCTCATGCTTTTTAGACTTCACGCTTTAAAAGTCTGGTTTAAAAAGTTCTTTATATTTATTAAACTGCCACCACTAATACTTTTTTGACATAACACTTTAAGAGTCTAATCTAAAAAAGTTTGTTACATTTATAAACATGTCACTGCTCATTCTTTCTAAACCTAACGCTTTAAAAGTCAGGTTTAAAAAAGTTCTTTATATTTATGAAATTGTCACCACTCAAACTTTTTAGATATAATCTTCTATAATCCAATCTCAAAAAGTTTTTTATATTTATAAAGCTGTCATCATTCACACTTTTTAAAATTTTTTTATATATTTACGAAACTGTCATCATTCACACTTTTTAAAAAAATTTTATATATTTACGAAACTGTCATCAGTCACACTTTTTAAACCTAATCCTTTAAAGTCAAATCTAAAATGTTCTTTATATTTATAAAATTGTCACCACTCATACTTTTTAGACTTAATCTTTTATAATTCAGTATAAATTTTTTTTTATATTTATGAAACTGCTATCGGTAATATTTTTTAGACTTAATTATCTATAATTCGATTTAAATAAGGTGGTCTAAAAACATTTTTTTTAGTAGTGGTTGGGTGCGTCTCTAGTGAGCCAATGAAAGTCTGGGATGGTGCAGATGAGATGGTAGATGGGGGAGAATGTCAAACGGGCGATGTAAGTCAACGAAGTAGGTGAACAGAATGGCACCTGGGTGCCTGGGATGCTGCCACGTGGCTTGTTACGGTGAGGGTGGTAGCTGGGAATCGAAGCCTTTATTGACATATTAGAAGTGAGCTAGAAAGCCTAAAAATTTTCTATGCTTGACCGTCGCTGGTTGGATTGGAATGATTATAGGAAAGGTGATGGCATTGATGACGATAATCACAATTGAGTGATTGACCCACTCTCTGTTTAATAGCCTCGAATCTTCTTCTTCTTTATGTGCTTATTACTACTTCAATTGTCAATACATTCATTTTGTTAATAATGAATACTACTACTATTTCTTCCACCATTGCATTTATTTAGATTTGGTTTTCAATGAAGCCATAAATTATGGTATAAGGACGTTTTTCATGTACTATGATGATAAGACTTACTGGTAATTTAATTAATTTCAAGGACTTGTTTCACATGTATGAACTTATGATTAGTTATATGCTTTGATATATTATTATGGGTTAAATACAAATTTTGTTTTGTAAGTACGCATCTAGGAGCAATTTTACCTTGGAAGTTTTCGGTGTAGCAATGTTGCTTATGAAATATCAAAACGTACCAATATTGCCCCTCCGTTAAAAACTCTAATGTTGACTGTTTAGGTTTTTAACGGAAGGGTAAAATTACTCTTGGGCGTGTATTTCAGGGGTAACATTGTTACGCCGAAAACTTCCAAGACAAAATTGTTCCTTGGCGCATACTTTTAGGACAAAATTAGTACTTAACCCTATTATTATTGTCCATTTTGGTATTGAAGCTGGGTATTATATCAACGAACTGGTACTTTTTCCTCGTGCGTTCTATGAGGAGATAGGGCTTCAAAAACTGTTTCTTGGCGATTACGATAAAAAAAGATTTCAACTCACACAAAAATAAATAAAATTTTTTGATCAAATTTAAAAGCATTACAATCCAAATCTATTATATATTTTCACTTAAAAAGATACAGAAAATAAGAGAGAGAGAGAGAGTAGGAGAAAGAAGAAATTAAGGACGAAAGGACGTAGAGAGATGAGATGTAAGGGAGGGGATTTGGATGTTGAAACCCTAATCCTAAGTTGAGAGGAGACGTCGGGGAAGGAGACCTTGAGATGAGAGGAGACGTTGAGGAAGAAGACCTTGAGATGAGACGTCAAGAAAAGAAAGAGTGATACTCAAAAAGCTTAAAAGAATAGATAATGATAAAATAAATGGAGAGAAAGAAAAGAGTTAATAAACTTGGATTTTGAAATTTGAATTTGAGATGTGATGGCATAGGGAAAAGATGGAGAAAGAGGGGAAAAAAGATCAATAATCAATTAGGGCGTTAAAAAGTAGATAAAAGTAAAGATTTTAATCAAATAATTATCTATTTACTAATGATTTTTTACCTTTATTTTTGCACCGATTATTTATATTTATTTTTAAAGAACAAGAATATCATCTAAAGGGGGTGAATAGATGATTAAAAAAAACTTTGTATGTTTCTTTTCGAAACAAACAATTAATCGAGAGAGACATAATAAATAAACTTGGACAAAGAAAGTTTATACTGGTTCGATTTAACTCGTCGACCCACGTCCAGTCCTCACACTTGGGTATTTCACTATCTTGAATGTCGATACAATCTCACACGCTCGTACTCGAAATGATCCTATCCCAGGACTCACTCCCCTTACAAGTTGTAGTTGTACACCCGTTCTTGAGATTCCACAATCTCAAAATTTACATAAAAGAATTGAATAAGATAAACTCCTCACTGAGTAAATAATATGAACACTAATGCTCAGGAAAATATCTGAAGATATTAAGTATAATAAATGAAACAGTTAAGAGTAATTAATCAGAGTTGAATGTGCAGAGTTTCGGTAGATGGCTGAATTGAATGCTTCGCCTTTTATACTCTTCTAGGGGTGAGCATTCGGTTTTTCGGTTCGGTTTTGGGTAAAAACCGAAATAATCGAAATACATACATTTTTACAACCGAACCGAAACTGAATAACTGAAAAAACCGAACCGAAAAAAACCGAAATATTTCGGTTCGGTTTACACTTATTTCGGTTTTGGGCTTAATTTGGACTTTACATTGGGCCTTCTTGTCTTTTTTTTTCCCCAACTGTTTGCAATAAAAAAAACATATTTTGGCAGCATATTTTTGCAACCGAAAAAACATATTTTAGTAGCATAAAATTATACAACATGGCACTATAGGCCTTCTTGAATAATTATTTTAGTTAATTCAAACAGAAACTGAATGCTAAAAATCCGTGACTTCAAACATGTTCTACTTGGGATTTTAATGGTTCTGACCAAATCTCAACAGGAAACTGCAATGTAAATCATAGCTCGAAATGTCAAAATGTAAATCCATTTTTTTTTTTTTTGTGATTATGACGAAATCATACTCTCTATAACGAATAAGCCTTTGTCAAAAATAAAACAAACAAATTTGCCCTCTTACACCGCTAGAGCAGGGTGTTGTTAAGAATAAGAAATAGGATAGTTCTGCTAAATTATGGGTCACTATGATCAGGTCTCAGTTTTTCACTTAATTGTTGTTACGGACGGGCAAATTGGGCTCCGCTAGGCCCAAAGCTAGCAATCCAGCCATGAAGATAAGGAAACAGCTGATAAGGTATTAACCCACTATCTCGCCAACCACCGTGAAACGTGCAGATGCAAGTGGGGCCACGTGCAGAGTGAATATCGGATCAAGGCCCTCAGGTACGCCCTATAAATACCAACATGCAGCCACAAGGTACGCAAGAAATAAAAAGAAACCCTACTTGTTCAATTCACACAGAGCACATACCCCACCCCCTCTGGCTATCTTAGGCCAAACGGTTTACCCTCGAACTACATGGACTTTGATCCACCACTGTGGTACGTAGGACCTTAGGATTTCACCCCAGGCCAAGTCCAACTCTTTTATTAATCAACCACGGAACATTGGTGCCGTCTGTGGGGAACGTTAAATTACGATTCCCCGACCTACGAAACAGCTGAGAATGGCAAATACCAGAAGCCGGAATCAGGCACCCCGGCAGGAACAACCAGAGTCGCTACCGCCTGCGAATCCTGAGGCGGGAACGCGAGACGAGTTAGTAACACCGGAGGATAATCCAGTGCTAGTGGAAGTAGAACACGAGCTTGTGGAAACAACTCAGGCCCTTGATAACCAAATTTCGCGGCCGGTACAGCCGTCACCCGTACTTCAACACTCTTCGCAAGAATTTCAAATTGAGGATCCGACGTTCGAAGATTACAGTCAGTAATAGAAACCATGTTCAAGCGGATGGAGGACATGGAGAAACGCTATGCTCTACAAAGGGAGGCTGACGTTAAGCGTCTGCAGGAGGATATGAAGCGCAGGGATGCTCTATGGCGGCTAGGGGAAGGTCGGAGACTCCAGTAGATTCTGGACGAGAGGCTAGGGAGAGAAGAGAACAACAACCAGAATGCTTGCCGGGATAAAGAGGACCCAAGTCGAATGGCAACGCAAACTCGGCAAGGAATCTTAGCGGAGGTAAAGCAGTGTAATGACCGAGAAGAAAATCCAAATGCCGCCGTAGCAACACGGCAGGCAGATGCATCAACGCCTCGAAGTATTCCAGATATGGATACCCCACGCACTGAGAAAATTCGAGATAAGGGGACGCCGGAAACCACCCGGGCTAACATCGAAGTATCGGAGAAAAGTCATGTCGGCGGGGTGCAAGGACCTTTTGTTGATGAGATACAGATGGCAAAATACCCAAAGGGTTTCGACTCAAGGGATTTGCCAAAATACGATGGAACTCAAGACCCACAGGTCCACCTCAACAACTTCAACATGGAAATAATGGTGAAAGGGTTTGAAGGACCAATAGTGCCCCAATTATTTGCGGGAACATTGCGAGGGGCAGCCCAGTTATGGTTCCATTCTTTACCACGAAAATCAGTCCGAGATATGGAGAGTTTCGGCCAAAAGTTCTTACTGAATTTCGCGACAAGTAGAAAGCAACCCAAAACTCAATTCCAATTGGGAAACATAAGGCAAGGCCCAAATGAGACATTGCAGCAATATCTCGAGCGTTTTAAAGATGCCGCCCTTCAAGTACCAAACTTGAAGGAGGACGTGCATTTGCATATGGCAATCTCCGGTTTACATGACGATTCTCGTCTCAAAAGGTCGACAGTAAAAGACAATGTTACAACACTAGCCGAATTTAGAGATCGATCGAAGAAGTACCTGGAACTCAAACAGTTAGAGATGGCCAGCCGAAGTAACTTGGGACGAAATAGGAGCCCACCTCCGAGGAATAAAGACTATCACAGTGGTTCGAAGTCGGAAATCAGGAGACGACCAATGGATAACCAGCACCGGGGAAATAAGGCAGAAGGAAAATACAACCAGTACACTCCTTTAAAGGTGTCTAAAGAACGGATATGGAGAGAGGTCAGATTAACTGAGATAAGAAAAGCAGAGCGACCACAGCCTATGCGGCACAAAGCCGTCCTAGACAAGTCTCGGTATTGCGAATTTCATGACCAACCCGGCCATACAACGGAACAATGTTGGGATTTGAGGGATGCAATAGAAATATTTGTGCGAGAAGGGAAGTTGCAGAGATATGTGATTCAAACGCAGGGACGTTTAAGTAATAAACGCCCTGGGGTGGGACGAAATAAAAGTCCAGAGAAGAAAAAGAGGAAGGAAGAAAGCGATGATAAGTTTCCCGAAGCAAAGTATGACTGTTGTGTCATTAGTAGGGGACCCGGCGGTGGAGGAGATTCACAAAATCAACGTCGCAAATATCTGAAGGAAGTCTTGACCATCTAAGGCCGCCCACAATTTAAGAAGGAAACAAAGGAGCGAGATAGACCGATACTCAGTTTCACCGAGGCCGACCTGGAAGACGTGGTCCCCGATCATTATGATGGCCTAGTGATAACAGGCATGATTCTGGATTGTAGAGTCCAAAAAATCATCATTGATAACGGAAGCTCGGTGACATCCTTCTGTGGGAGGCATTTCGAAAAATGAAATTGAACCCTGATGAGTTAAAGCCATGCAAAACAACCTTAACTGGTTTTAATGGCCAAGATACTAGACCTAAAGGTTGTATAGACTTGAAACTGACCTTGGGTACTAAAGAAGCTTTTAAATCTGAGGTGGTCAAATTTGTAGTTGCCAACTTCCCATCCCCTTACAACGTCATTCTTGGAAGGCCAACAATCCACAATTGGGATATGTTGGTATCCACTAAGCATCAAAAGGCAAAAATGCTCAGTAAAAAGAACAAGATAGTGGTTGTTCGAGGAGACCAAAGAGATTTGCGGAAATGCTATTACGATTCGATGAAGGGAAACAAAGAGAACGCAACTTCGTCACAAACTCGGGAAGAAAAAGGTGTTCATCTGGTTAAGTTGGACATGAGAGCGGAGGAAAAAATCCAAAGGCCTGAGCCTAATGGAGAGTTGCGAGACTTCATCCTGGGCAGTAGGCCGGAACAAGCCACGAAGATCGGAAGTGAATTAAGTGTCGAGGTTCGTCATGCTTTGACGGAATGCCTATTGAAGAACGCCGACATATTTGCTTGGGGACCTGCCGATCTACCAGGCATAGATCCAACATTTTGTTGCCATAAGTTGGCAATCTGACCGGGTTCTGACCGGGTTCTATCCTAGTCGCGCAAAAGAAAAGGAGGATGGGCCCAGACAAAGTAGCTACTCTTGAAGAGCACGTTAAGGAGCTTCTGGAGGCCGGCTTTATACAAGAGGTCCAGTACACTACTTGGCTGTCAAACGTTGTGCTAGTAAAGAAATCCAATGGCAAGTGGAGAGTATGTACGAACTACAAAGACCTGAATAAGGTATGCCCCAAAGATGCTTTCCCCATGCCTAATGTGGATCAATTAGTAGATAACACGTCAGGTTTTAAACTCTTATCCTTCATGGATGCATACTCTGGATACAATCAAATTGCTATGCACCCCGAGGACCAAGAAAAAACGGCGTTTATCACGGAAAGGGCGAATTACTGTTACAATGTAATGCCTTTCGGGTAAAAAAATGCCGGAGTAACGTATCAACGAATGATGACGAGAGTGTTCGAAGATCAGTTGGGAAAAAATGTCGAGGTTTACATCGACGACATGATCGTTAAGTCGAAAGACCAGGGGCAGCATGTTCAGGATTTACAACAGATTTTCGATAAGTTATGAGCACACAGAATCAGGCTTAATCCGGCCAAATGTGCTTTCGGAGTCCCGTCAGGGAAATTCTTGGGTTTCATGTTAACCCATTGAGGTATAGAGGCGAATCCCGATAAATGCCGAGCCATCTTAGAAATGAAGGCCCTCGTGTGCCGAAAGGAAGTCCAACAGCTCACAGCAAGACTTGCCGCATTAACTTGATTCCTCCCAAAGTCGACAGAAAAGTCGCTTCCTTTCTTCAGGTTGCTTATAAAGGAAGCTGTTCACGAATGGAGCACTGAATGTGAGGCATCCTTCGAAAAGATTAAGCAATGCCTGGCAGCCCCACCAGTATTAACCAGGCCTATAACAGGTGAAGTCCTGATCCTTTATTTGGCGGTAACCAATGAGGCAGTAAGCGCGGCCTTGGTGTGAGAAACAAATGAAGGTCAAATGCCGATATACTTCATAAGTCGAGTTCTCCAGGGAGCTGAGATACGATATCAAAAGCTTGAGAAAATGGCTTTCGCATTGCTAATCGCAGCCCGACGGCTACGTCAGTATTTCCAGAGCCATCCTATTGTAGTTCAAACTAATCAACCCATCCGGCAGATACTGCATAAACCCGACCTAGCAGGAAGAATGACTAGTTGGGCCGTAGAATTATCCGAGTTTGACATTAGTTACGAAGCCCGGCAAGCGATAAAATCTCAGGTCTTAGCCGACTTTATTGCAGAACTCGCCCCAATAAAAGGGCACGCCACACAGTGGAAGCTGTTTGTAGACGGCTCTTTTAAATCGACAGGAAGCGGGGCCGGAGTAATTCTCAAAAACCCGGAGGGTGTGTCTATTGAATACTCCTTGAGCCTCGGGTTTAAAACTTCTAACAATCAAGCCGAATACGAGGCCCTGATAGCTGGGTTGATCCAAGCAAAGGAAAACGGAGCTCGAAAAGTACTGGTATCTACTGATTCCCAACTAGTGGCATCACATATAAATGGGACTTATCAAGCTAAAGGACCTTTACTGGTCAAGTACCTCGGAAAGGTTAAGTCTATAATGGATGAATTTGATGAAGTAGAGATAAGGCACATATTGCGTGGAAATAACACCAGAGCCGACGTACTGTCCAAGCTGGCTAGCACCCAAGGGACCAACAACCGAACAATAGTGCAACAAAGATTGGAAGCCCCAACATGCGTGATGATCATAGCGAACAAAAACGATTGGAGGAAACCCATCGCAGATTACCTAGAACGAGGAATTATACCGAATGAACCCAAAGATGCCAAGAAATTGATACGAACGGCGGCATCTTATGCAATGGTAGATGACCAACTGTACAGGAAAGGG
Organism: Acacia confusa; assembly: GCA_037074495.1. Classification (NCBI taxonomy): domain Eukaryota; kingdom Viridiplantae; phylum Streptophyta; class Magnoliopsida; order Fabales; family Fabaceae; genus Acacia; species Acacia confusa. The sequence goes on along the minus strand of CM073508.1, from coordinate 38,218,215 downwards.
CTACACGCACCAATGGCAAAGTGCCTCAATTCTGAAGAGGCGGAATACGTATTAGCTGAAATACACGAAGGCATCAATAGACAGCACATGGAAGCCAAGGCACTAGCCCGGAAGGCTATAAGGGCCGGGTACTACTGGCCGACGCTATCAACAGATGCAAAGAATCATGTTCGGAAATGCGACAGTTGCCAGAAACACACTAAAATCATTAGAATTCCCTCATCTGAGCTGAAGTATATCTCCGCACCTTGGCCGTTCTACAAATGGGGGTTAGATCTTTTGGGACATTTTCAGAGGGCACCGGGGCAATTCCGGTGGTTGATAGTAGCGGTGGATTATTTCACTAAATAGATCGAGGCTGAACCGCTATCTTCCATAACATTGGCTAGAGTACAAAAGTTTATGGCGAGAAATATCATCGCCTGTTTTGGAATCTCGGTGGAAGTCATTACCGACAATGGGACACAATTTGCGAATAAAGGATTTCGAAAAATGATGACCGACTTCCAGATCCGTCAGCATTTTGCATCAGTAGAGCACCTGCAGTCTAACAGACAGGCCGAGTCAGTAAACAAGGTGATCGTGGACGACCTCAAAAAGAGAATGCAAGAAGCCAAAACCGACTGGGTTGAACAACTGTACGCTGTGTTATGGGGATATTAGACTAGTGTTCAATCTGCCACAGGAGAGACGCCTTATAGACTCACGTACGGATGTGAAGCCATGATACCCGTCGAAGTCGGGGAACCATCATGGAGAAGGGAAAAGGCCTCATCTAAAACTGAGAACAACGAGGCCATTAAGGCCGAGTTAGATCTCATAGACGAGGTAAGAGCCATAGCACATTACCGAGACTTAACAGCGAAACAACTCATTGCAACAAAGTTCAATAAGAAGGTCAAACCCCGTTTTTTCAGCAAAGGCGACCTAGTACTAAGGAGAGCCGACATAGGCAACAAAAATGTATGAGAAGGGAAGCTAGCTCCCAATTGGGAAGGACCTTACCGAATTAGGGAGGTACTGAAGTGCGAGGCATACGAACTTGAAACTTTGGTCCGAAAACCAGTAAAGTGAACCTAGAATGCCGACAAATTGAGAATCTACTATAGTTAAGTTTCGTTTTGATGTTTTAGCGTAGTCTATGCAAGTATTTGTTTGTTAGCAATATAGTCGCCATTTTAATTAATTGAGAAATGTTAGCTTTTATCAAGATATTTCGACTATATGATAGCTTCATAAAAGTCACGAAAGAGATCGCACCGTCGAAACCACACGAATTCACGAAAAAGAGTTCTGAAACGTATTTTCAAATGAATTCCACAAGGCCGTATTAAAACAATAGGCCCATTAAAGCATAAGGATATTCCGACTTCCACGACAAGGAATTACGAAAAGGAATCCATAACCCATTTTTGACAATTCCTCGGTGCCATCTTTATAGCCCGAAAGACCGTGCTAAACCTACGAGGAAAGCACAAGCAAGGCCGATTAAAATGCGCCCGAAATAAGACCGTTAAGGCCGGACTTGATCAATCCGACCCGGTTAAGATTTGGTTTCACCAAGTTTAAGCCATAAGGTATTATTGTTAATTTGAGTAGAATATTGGATGATAAAGCGATTGAAATTTGCTAATAAAGGCACAGTGCACATGAAAATGCAAAAAGGAAAGTCTCAATTCGTTATCAAATTTAGTTACAAATGGAAAGAAAAAGAAAAGAGGCCGGAACACAAACACGGCCTATCAAAACAACACCGGCAAGTCAAACATTCCCGGCAGCATCTGGAAGGGTCGGAGGTCGAGACTCAGCATTATCAGTAGTATCTCCCCCCACTCTAGATGGGCCCTCTCCAGTCAACTCTTCCAAAGCGCTTGCAGGTACAATATTCCCATCCTTTAAAATCCCATCAACACGGGCGTCCTCGAGGTTCAGTGTGACGTTAGGATTGAGGAAAATGACCTGCGCCAAAGCGTTATTGAAGGACTCCTCCACGCCTTTCTCTAGGTCGGCAATATAGGCGGCATTAGAGGATGTCTACTCTTGCAGGCTCTGTAGGCTGGAGTTAAGGCGAGATATCTCAGAGGCGTCTTCAACATGTTTCCGTCTCGCGCTCTCCAACTCTAGCTGTGCCACCATAACCTTCTCTTTAGCCGATTTCTTCACCTTCTCCACCTCAGCAACATCTTTGTTAATGGCTTTGGATCGTTCGGACACTGCGGCTCTGAGTTTCGCATTCAACTCAGCCCATTGAGCCTTGAAATAGGCCACAGCTTGAGAAAGCCCGGCGGCTCAAAGAGCAAAATGCTCGATATCCATCAGCATGCTCTTTTCTTCAGTGGAAGGCGGCGAAGGTGTGAACCAGCTTAAAGGAGGGCGGATACCATTCCGTACCTCAGAGTCAACCGGATTTTCGAACATGAAGGACGGTGAAGTATACCGGCTGGGAGAGAGAACGGCCGCGGTAGGAGAAGAGGTAGCTCCTACATTGGGAGAAGATGGAGGTGCAGTCAACTTGGTGATTGGTTTAGCCACCTTGGTAATTGGTTGTGCGGGAGTGGCGGAAGACTTCTTGGCAGGGCCCGTCTTCTCGGCCTCAGTTGCCTTCCGCTTTCCGCTGAATTTCCTCATGAAAGTCGGCACTGCTGGAGTTGTAGACTTTGGCGGCATGGTTGTCTCTGCACAATAAAAAACAATCAGTAACGTGATAAAATAAGACAACAGGAAACATTGCTACAGACACAGCATACTTGTTTTTCTTTTCTGTTTCTTTAAAGGAACAGATAAATACATCCCGACATCAAAAGGCCCCATCGCCTGGCCGAGGTCTTTCAAAAGCTCCTCAACTTTCTCCTCTTCGGGGGAAAGCTTAAACACCTTCGAGTTAAAGGCCCTATTTCCAAAGTGGTGATGGTTGAGAGTCCAATAAAGGGGGAATCTCTCCTCTAACTCTCCCCGATCATTCAAACGGAGGAACCATGGAACCTGGCCAGGAATAGCCTCTACTTTAAAATAGGCCTACTTAAAGCCCTTGAATGATTTAGTGAACGGATTAAACAATTTCTTATTACGGATACCCCGAAGATGGGTCCACTCAAACTCTAGGGGCTCTTCTTTGGTTTTATAGGTGTTTACTGGGGAAAAGAAGTGGAAAAACAATGGAAGGGTACAAGGTATCTCTTGTTCCTTGCAGAAATTCTCGAAACAGAGGACATAAGCCCAACTGTTCGGGTGTAATTGTGTGGGGGCTAAATACAAATGGTTCAAAATTTGCGTGGTGAAGTCCGAGAAAGGGAATGAAGCACCTAGGACGATAACCACATCTCGATACATAAAGAAGAAATGAGGGGAATCTCTACCACGCTATGATGCTACCGACTCTCCCTCTAAAGGTAACCTAACAGTATACCCCTTTCCGTCTTTAAGGGTGAGCCCCTTAAACTCCTCAAAGGTCATCTTGTTTTGTATCCGGGACACTCGAGGGCATATAACGAAACGACACAGGTTATTTTCGGCACTATGTGCGGCATTGGTAGAACATGACTCCTCAGCAACTGACTTTTCACTACTTTGAGAAGAAGAGGCCATCTATACCTATATAAATACAAAAGCAGAGACGAGTTAGATAGAAATCTACCTCAGGAAGAAGGCATATGATGCAACGCACGCTTCGATGTTAGGATGGGAACAGATCCGTGAGTGCAACTCCTAAGCACTGTCTCGGCAACCACCTCTCGGCCAAGGTTGACGAAGGCGATAGCCTCGTGTTGACAAGTCTCACAAGGGCTAACCAGATTAGGCCGGGCTTCGCTAACAGACAAAGGTCGAACGGCCGAAATGGGAACCGCCCTAACAGGAAACGAAGGCCTAATGGCTAGCCTGGGAGGAGGAGGCCGAGGTAATGGAGGTTGGGAAGCTTTCGGAGGGGGAGGTGGAACTCTAGGGCCTCTCCTACGGTCACCACTCCCAGAAGGTCTAAGAACATCTGCAGCCATGGCTGCAGAAGATCGACGAGCACTATACAGCCAAAAAGCAGTTTTCTCAGGCATGTTCCTAATATCTTCCCAATCCTCTTCCGGAATAGGCCTACCATATATATTTACAGGTATATCTTTATCTTTATCCATGAAATACTCAAGAACTTCCCAAGAAAACCTAGAAATGCAAGGTTTAGTATACGGAATCCCAGGATTGAAACCAGAAGAACCCAGACATGCAAATGACGTGAAACACACTTAATTATGGGAAAAAACACAGAAGAAAGGGAAAAACAGTAAACACTTGAAACAGAAACTGACGATGAAGATGTACCTGAGAGAGAACTGGGTAAAAGAGTGGATCGAGACTTGGATTTGGAACGCCTGGGTTGTGAGTATTTTCTTTTGAAAACTGGAAACTCAAAGCGTAAAAAAGGAGAACACCGCGACATTCAAGTTATAAAGAAGTGATCTGAAGAGGCAGATTTGAAAGATCCCAGCAGGCGCAAATGCAAAACGATAGGACCCGTGACATCAGGGGAATACGAAAAGACAGGTACAGCTGGCGAAGCCCTAAAGTAGATGGCCATCATGAGTCTCGGAAAGTCACGAGCATTTAAAGAAGAGCGAAAGCCGAGAACGGCTGACAGCGGAGTGGGTGGCACCGGTCCCAATACGACGCTACGCGTTCCCGTGTCAAACAAACCAACACGACGCTACGCATGCCAAGGGGCAAAAGCACACGTATCTCTAAGTCGGTTCCAGATAGCGCTCCAAATTAAGGGCGGTCGAGGAAACACGTGACATACAAACGTAACTCGACATAACACGGTGATGGAACCAGGATACGAGTGAAAAGGAGGCAATCAAAGTAAGTCGGAGAATAAGAGGAAATCGAGCCGGGTTATGAGTAAAGAACGAGGAGTCAAAGATTTCATCCGAGATACAACCGAGGATAGTTCTAACCCAATTAAGCTCGGCATGTCAGAGGCCTGAAATACCAAGCTTGGGGGCATCTGTTACGGACGGGCGAATTGGGCTCCGCTAGGCCCAAAGCCAGCAATCCAGCCATGAAGATAAGGAAACGGCTGATAAGGTATTAACCCACTATCTCGCCAACTGCCGTGAAACGTGCAGATGCAAGTGGGGCCACGTGCAGAGTGAATATCGGATCAAGGCCCTTAGGTACGCCCTATAAATACCAACATGCAGCCACAAGGTACGCAAGAAATAAAAAGAAACCCTACTTGTTCAATTCACACAGAGCACACACCCCACCCCCTCTGGCTATCTTAGGCCAAACGGTTTACCCTCGAACTACGTGGACTTTGATTCACTACTGTGGTACGTAGGACCTTGGGATTTCACCCCAGGCCAAGTCCAACTCTTTTATTATTCAACCACGGAACAATTGTAAACCAACATCCCATCAATTATCTATTTGTCCAACAACTACAAATATGACACAGTAAGCACAAACTTGCTTAAATATATGGAAAAATGATGCTCGCCATTGTTATAACTTGAACACCCCAAAATGCAGAATCAATCAATAGCAATGCAAAATAGATAAAATCATAAATCGAAGTAAGCACTTATTTGCTCACCGGAGACGCTGATTCAAGTTCAACACCGGATTTGTGAGACTCTGACTGTGAGAGCTAACCACATATGGTGTGACCAACGATGGCGAACGACTCTGAAAACTGATGGCCAACAATCTCGAGTTCAACTTTCAACCACCGGATCTATGACTATGAGGCTGACTCGTGAGGCCTTGACTTGTGAAGGTGCTAGATCAGAGAGCTGACAGTGAGCCATGAGCCCGTGACTCTTGAGACCGAAGGGTCTGAGGATCGATCTGTCTAATCGAAGCAAGGTGAAAGTTTGTAGGTCTAAGGAGTGAGGAGGGCGAAGTTAGGGGTGACTGGAACTATCGAACACTCTGGAAGACTGGAACTGAGGTTTGAGAATGAGAGTGACTGAGTGAGGCTTTGAGGGTCTGAGGATCGAGGGTTTCGATTCAATTTTTTTTTAGGGTCTGACTGAGAATTGGGCTTCGGTTTGGGTAGGTCTGAGGGTTATTCAGTTTAATCCAAAACGACGTCGTTTCACTTATTATTTGGTTATTCGGTTTTAACCGAAATACTTTTATAAAAACCGAACCGAACACTGAAATAAGTCGATTTTAAAAACCGAAACCGAACACCGGAAAATCGAATAAGCTTCTGTTCGGTTCGGTTTTCGGTTTCGGTCTTGATTTGCTCACCCCTATACTCTTTGCCATTAATGCCATTGAGAAGAGCTTGGATGTTACCGTTGTATCTGATTCAAAAATCCGTTAGACATAGTTGATCCTCGTTGAGCCCAATCACCCTTTCTTCATTAAATGAGTTCGTTTGCTTCATGAAATGCGTTAGCCGTTAATTGTACTTGTGCAGAGAGAGATTACTGGAATAAGTATGCCTCGAGAGAATATTTCGCTCTGCTGCAGTATTACATTCTGAATGTTGCTTTGTTTTACTGCTTCACATTAAATGCTTTTGACATGCTTTTGCTTTATCCTGCTTTTTGTTTAAAACTTGATCTTAATCCCTGAAATCACTAGCAAATAGGTTAAAAGCATCTTATAAATGATTCTTAATGGTTCTGGAAAGCAATCAGCTAAAGATTAAGTGATTTGGAAAGTCACAGATAACGACTCGCAATTCTCGTTCACAAGAACTCGCATTTTCAACTAAGAACTCGAGTTTTGAACTCGAGTTTTCTTCCATCAACTTGAGTTCCTTTGTTTTCAAGTCAGTCCTGTAAGATAAGAACTCGAGTTGATAATTTGAGCGCAGATTGAGTTCTTGAAGAACTTGAGTTTAGAACTCGAGTTCTTTACCAAGAACTCTATTTCTCAAGTTACACAGAAATTAAATCCTTAAAGAACTTGAGTCTTCAATGAAGAACTTGAGTTATGAACTCTAGTTCTTTAGACTTTGAACCAAACACAGATATATCAGAGATGAAGAACTCGAGTTGTAACTGGGGAACTCGAGTTTTAGACTCGAGTTTGTTACTAACGAACTCTAGTTCTCAAAGTTCTTTTAGTGTTTGAAAGTTTTGAACGAGACAGACTTCGCGAACTCGAGTTCACTTACCAAGAACTTGAGTTCTTAATGTTGCTGATTAAGAAACCATTTGTTAAAGCTTCCCAAAACTTGAGTTTTAAAACGAGAACTCTAGTTTATGTTAAATCAGTAATTGTCAAGTGTTTAGTTATCATCAAAACTCAAATTGAGAACTAACAATTTTCACATAAAGTCTTTGAAAAAAACAAAGAAAGTAAAATTCTATTAAGTAGATGATATAGCAAAATTTTATTTTTAAACACTTCTAAGAATAATTATTAACTTTAAAAATTTTTAATAATTATAAATTATTTGTCCCAAAAAAAAATATATAAATATTTTATAAGATTTAAAATTATGGATCTGAGAAATTATAATATGTTCAAAAAAATATTTAAATATTTTATTAAATATTAATATTTTTTTTTTAAAAAAATAAGAGATATTCTAATCGGACAGGGAGAGAAAAATTAAAGAAAGATGCAGGGTAGTGTGGTTTAACTGCATCCCATGAAAACACTAAAAAAAGACAGATATGAAGTCCAAAGATTAGTCTTCAACTAGAGTTGGAAATAGCCTAGGTTAGGTTAAGCTCAGGCTAAGTAAGTCTGGCTTGCCACGAAGATTCAAAGCCTAAATCTGGACCTATATGAAGGCATCTTTTTAGAATTGAACTTGAGCCTTTAAATAGATTTAAGTCTATATATCTAAGTTCATTTAAAATTCATCAAACCTATTTAAAAGCTTACGTTATGTCTTAAAAATTTAGGAATTTATTCTCAAATAAAATAAAAGAGTTACTAAGAGAAAGAAAAGAACAAATAGTGACAACAATTGTCTGATTAAGTAGGAATTAAATAAGAAAATTGATCATCTATTGATTAAGGAGATATATTTTTTAAAATAAACTACGTACGATAAGTGACATGTAAAACTATATTAAACCTCTTGTTGTTCTTGCAGAAAAATAGACAAACTCATCTTATTGGAATCATTTTCATTTGGGTATCACTAAAATAAACTTAGTGTAATTATTATATTGCATTAAATGACACAAATCAAGGGAGAGGTAGTGAGCTAGTATTAATATCACTAGAGATTAAAAAAAGAAAAGAAATATATGTGATCAATTAATGAATTAAAATGTTGAGCTCATGGGAATGATGAAATATGAAATTTAGGGTTAAAACTAAGTTATGAATTTTATGAATAATTTAAAAAATTAATTTATATTAAATTACATATGATTATATAATAACACATTTAAAAAAACTAAATAGACCAAGTTTGTAGGGCAGGCCTTATAAAAATAAGCATGACATATTTACCTAAATAGGCCTAAACCTGAGCATGTCTTATTTACTAAATAGATTAGACTATGCTTAAAGTATGTTAAATCATAGGTCTATATTCTTGATAAGGACTTAGCTTATTTCCAATCACATATTGCAAGAGATCGCTTGCACCAAGCCCTGAATTAGAAATTTTAAAATGGAAAAGTGATGTCATTGGCTTATAAATAGTATTTGTGAGGTGAACCGGCGATACGCCACACGAGAACTCGGCTTGAGAGATAAGATATTATATATAATTAATAGTGATTCTAAATGTCGTGTATCGTTGTCAATTTGAAATTATAATTTCCGTTTTAAAAATAAATAATCAGGCATTATTGGACGCTCGGAAAAGAATACCAACAATTAATACAGTTTGATATTCATATCATCATATGCATTCTTTTGAGCCTTCTCAATTAGAATAAATTCAAGCGAATTCAGTCAGAGCAATCAGTGGAAATTCTAATTCATTTAATCGGTTAAAGTACTTTACCATATATAATAAACTAACTTTTTGTGTTTTAAAATATATTTTTTTAATAACACTCAACATTCTAAAGGAATTAATTTTTTTACGTAATTTCATTTTTAAAGTATTTTTCTCATTAATAACAAGCACCACATACTTACGATTTTGAGTGACCATTTTTGTGTTCATTTTTCTTATTATTCTTTTATTATATAACTAAAAGAATGAGTTTTCTGCATTTCACGGATTCGAGCTTTTGAAACATCATGCTTTGATAGTCAAAGCCTTGCACTAAAGCCAATGCCTGTTGGCTTTTTCTCGTTAGCCACTTCAGAAAATCTAAGTTCGTTATTAGAATATTGTTTAAATGTATTGTATGTATGAATTCTGAAGTGACACACCCATTACCTATAACCTAGTATTAATAAGACTTGTTATAGTGATTTATATGATATATACACACATAGATAAGAAAATCCTAAGAAAATATTAATTTAATTTTGAAATCTTAAATATGCGATTTCACAGCAAAACGAGTTAGTAATTTCTTTATTATTTTCGTTAATTCCATTACTGTTGTTATCAACAAGATTTTTAAATTTAAGTGATGTTTTTATGTCATTTTCCTAATATATATTGACATTATTTTATGTTGGTAGTTAGAGGTCATTATTGGGTGATCGAGTGGAGGGTATGGGTTAAGTTTCTCTCATAATCTTTTTTTCATTATCCTTCATAATCTTTAAATCATATCCGTCCAATCAATCACTATACTATTTTAACCTTTCTCTCTCCTTCCCAATCAATGGCTCAGATTAGGCTAATGAGGGAAAATGAGAAATAAGATTAGGAGAGGATAGAGAGTATTCTTGACTTTTGGTAGTTATGTTGGTAAATACAGGGCCTTTTGATTGGACCTGAGGTTGTTGGTGTTGCTCTTTTTTTGATTTTATATTTAATTGACCGGAACCTGATGTGTTATTGTTCAAAGATGAATGAGTTATGAGCATATGGGAAGTTAGTTAAGATTGAGTGGGATCTCGAGATGAATAAATAATTTATAATTATGAGAAGTAATCAATTATACACACACTCACTAGCATGTGTGGGTAGATAATGTTCATGTCGTTTTATGTTTAGATCAACTTTTAAAAATATTATTTACGATATACGACTATTTGATCATATGCAAGTGATACTCTTAGATAAAATTTTGAAAAAATTTGTGTAAAATAAGTTTGAATAATATTGAAGTGATATTACAATCAAGGCAAAGTTAAAATTAGGGTCTCTTCGGCAGGAAGGCAGATTTTTTTTTTTTTTTTTTGAGTTGGATTTAAGAAATTGAAAAAATTAAGTTATAACATTTTAATAAAGATAATATGTAAAATAAAAAAAATTAATTTAAAACCTTTGACCCCACTTCTCTAATTTTTTAAAATCCAAGTCACAAAAATTTCCCTTCCTCTCATCACCTCCCTTTCAAATCCTTCATACCAAACAAACCTTAAATGTTACAAACACGAATATTAGCTATAAAAAAATCGATAATTTAATGTTATATCAAGTCAATATAGAGTTGGTTTTATTTTCTATATTTAGTCTTCATATACACTACTTGCAGGTAGGAGATTTATTCTATATCCAGTTGTTAGTTAGGAGACATATTTGTTTATATTTAATTGCTGTGATTAAAAAAGAAAGAAAGAAAGAAGAGATGGATGAAGACCCAGCGGAAGATTTGTAGGGTTATTGGGGGTGGTCGATGCTTCCTTCACATAGATATGTGTTTGTTCGTTCCAAATTATAGGTGCCTTGTCTTTGACTTCTTTGTATTGCCCGTACTTCTCATGCGTTGAAACAATGGAAAATTAACAAATAATTACAACCCAAATTATTAATCATAAAATGTTCCGTGATATGGCCGCCTATAATAAAAGGTTAAAAGGTTAAGATGTAAATCTGTTCTAAAAATTTTTTTAGATTTAATTTCAATCCAAATGCTTTAAAATATTGCAATGTTATCTCATAGCAACAAAAAAACTAACATTAATAATTAAAAAATTGACATTAATCATTAATTTTTTAATGGTATTGTTAATTTTTTTGTTTGTGTACCAACGACTTTGCTCCATGTTGGTAATTCTAAGGTAACAGTCAGTGGCGGAGGTACCCTTTAGCTAGCTAGGGCCTTGGCCCCAGCTGACACGAACTGATCTTATAAAATTTATTAATATATATATGTACTTATTATATAATATTTTATTTGGCCAATAATTTGACCCTAACTAATTTTATATCTTCTCTAGAAGAATAATGTTTGGTTCATTATTCATTGGATTATGAGAGGAAAGTAAAATTCTTATTTGAGATACTGATTGAAAAGGTTGGTATCATCTTATATTTTATTTTGATTTATAATTTTTGGTTATGATTTATTTGTATTTTCAATGTTATGTGATACTATTTAGTTAATACTCCTATTAGTTCGTATTATAAAGTACCAACTAATAATTCTCACAATCCAATAAAAACAATTAAAGCCATTAAATTTGTCATCAAATTTAAGTAATTTTCAATATTATCCATATTAATTACACTAAACTCTAATATCATATTAATTATTACTCTCATTCACTACTATTTTTAATTATGGATATACATGAAAAAAAAATTAATGTTTTTTGAAAACAAACAAGTGCCTTATAAAAATGAGCAAATACACTTATTAGTTGTTGTCTTATAATAAGAACCAAAGAGAGTAGTTCAATATGTTTATTTTTGGGCTTGGGCTAAAATTTTTTTCTGGCTCCGCCACTGGTAACAGTAAACCTACAAAAACTTCTAACCTCCAAAGTAATATTATTTCTCAATGAAAATTGGGAGAATTACACTTAGGTCCCAAGGACAAAAAATAATTACAATAAGATCCCGTGCCAGAATTTAATTACAAAAAAGTCCCAAAGAAGTCTTTGGGACTTTTTTGTAATTAATTGAATCTGTATTTACAACTGAAAATATCATATTTACAATTGAAAATGTCATATTTACAACAAAAATTCTCAATCGGTATTTACAACTGAAAATGTCATATTAACAACTCAAATTACATTTTCAATTGTAAATATGGCATTTTCAGTTGTAAATGCAAATTGAGAACTTTTGTTGTAAATATGACATTTTCAGTTATAAATACTGATTGAGAATTTTTGTTGTAAATATGGCATTTTCAGTTGTAAATACAGATTCAATCAATTACAAAAAAGTTTCAAGGAATTATTTGAGACTTTTTTTCTAATTAAATTCTGGCACGGGACCTTATTGTAATTATTTTTTGTCCTTGGGACCTAAGTGTAATTCTCCCATGAAAATTTCCAAATAAAATTATACCAACTTATTGTTTCCTTGCATATAAACTCACCCCCACAGTCCGCGACCAGAGTCCCGTAGTCGACATCGGAGCTTCGGTCACCGGTGGTGACACCTGCAGTCAGAGCGTGCTTCCGCGGTGGAGGGATTTTTTTTTAAACATAATAATGTTAAATTCATTTCATGTTTTGATTGTACTTATATGTACGTAGGTCATTCTTCCTTGAAACATTGTAGACACGTTTTGAGAAAAAAAAACAAAAACAAAAAACAATGGAGACACGCAATGGATTGGGATTAATCCCTTCCTTTTTAATTTAAATAAATTTATATTGAGATTTAACAATCAATCAACTTTTTTTTTTTTGGGGTCAAAGGATCAATCAACTTTAACACTTATGCATTTTCAATTTCAACATGTGGTCACATTAAAAAGGACAAAAAAAAAAAAGCGCTGGGATGCTTGCTTTTGTTGATATGAATGTTAATTGTACTTTCAGTGTGTCCGTATTTGTAATTTCATTCAAACAAGTATTTGTTGGTACTGATAGTGGTTAATGATTGGATTCATACTCTATTTCATCCGAAATATATATATAAACTTTTGAAAGACAGTGATAAACATGGTCATATACGCATAGCGTACGTATACGCTACAGTATAGAAAGACAAAAATGAAGTTTTAGCGTAGAGGGTGAGTATTCAATTTATCAAGATGTGTTGGTATTCATCTAATATACTACCTTCAATCCTAAATATAAGATGTAGTTCACTTTTTTTTTAAAGAAATTAAGGAAGTTAAATAAGATAATTAATCATATTATATATCATGTATGATTAAATTATATTTAGTGAGTTGCATCTTCTTCCTCTCGCGTCCCCCTCCTCTCAAATTACTGAAGTTTATGACTTTCAATTTATATTTGTAGATAAGCGAATCAATAGCCAAATCGTTTGCTGCTTTTTTCTTTTTCTTATTCTGCTACTAGATTGTATTTTTTTAATGAGAATATTATTCCTGCCTTAAGTCAAAATTATGTCATTTTGGCTCTTTTTTTGTTTTTATTTCCCTTTTTTTCCTTTCATCTCTTCATTTAAAAAAGAGTCAAAACGACGTAGTTTTGGTTTAAAGCAGAAATGATATTCCTTTTTTTTTTTTATCTTCTTTTCCATTTTCTTTTTGGCATTGAAGAATTGCAGAAAGGAGCTTATCTTTAATTTTTGATTGGTACATCCTCATAAATGGTGTTAACCTAATTTTAATGTCACTGTAATCATTTCTATTTTTAATTATTGATTGGTATTTACGTTTTCTTCAAAATATTTTTGTGCCAGGTGCTTCTAGCGTAATACTTTATTGGCTAATTTGCATCTAAACCCATATATATATATATATATATATATATATATATATATATATATATATAATATTGTCATTATTTATATGTTGGTGGTTAGGGGTCATTTTTAGGTGAGTGGAGCGTATTCTTGACTTTTGGTAATTATGTTAGTAAATGTTGGGCCTTGATTGAACCTGAGGTTGTTGTTGTTCTTCTTTTTCATCGGCCAACGACCTTTAATCAGGGATTTTTTTTAATTTAATTTACCGGAACATGAGGTGTTATTGTTCAAAGATGAATGAATTATGAACATATGCGAAGTTTGAATAATATTGAAGTGATTATTACAATCAGGCAAAGTTAAAATTCTAAATATTACAAACAGGATATTTAGTTTGAATACTCCTATTAGATATAAAAAAAATTGATAATATAATGTTTTCTCAAGTCAATATAGTGTTAGTTTTGTTTTCTATATTCAGTCTTAATATACACTTGCACGTAGGAGATTTATTCTATATCCAGTTGTTAGTTAGGAGACATATATGAGTTTATATTTAATTGCTGTGATAAAAAAAAGAAAGAAAGAAAAGAGAGATATGCATGAAGACATAGTGGAAGATTTGTAGGGATATTGGGGGTGGTTGATGCTTCACACAAATATGTGTTCGTTCGTTCCAAATTATAGGTGTGTCGTCTTTGACTTCTTCGTATTGCCTGGAAAATTAACATATAATTACCACCCCAATATGCAAATTAATCATAAAAAGTTCCATGAAATGGCTACCGGTTATGGGTTAAGATGTAAATTTATTCTATTTTTTTTTTAGATTTAATTTCATTCGAGATGTTTCAAGACATAATAATATTGTTTCATATTGTTAAAAAATTAATATTGATAATTAACATTGAGCATTAACGTTTTATTGAAATAAAACAACATTGCTCAATTTTTGTAATTTCGAGATAACACTAAATCAAAAAAAAATCTTTTTGACTTCCGAAATAATATTATTTCTCAATAAAAACTTGCAAAGTAGAGTTGCTTCGGTCACCGGTGGTGACACATCATAGTTAGAGTTTAATTGCTTCTGCGGTGTACGGATTGTTTTTAAACATAATAATCTTAAAGTCATTTCATCATTTTTTGACTGTACTTATGGGTAGGTCATTTTTCCTTGAAACATCGCGATGAATCGGGATTAATCGCTTCCTTCTTAATTTAAATATATTTATATTGAGATTTAACAATCAATCAACTTTAACACTTATGCATTATAAATTTCAACAAGTGGTCACATTAAAAAGGACAAAAAAAAAAAAAAAGAGCTGGGAAGCTTGCGTTTATTGATATGCATATTAATTGTACTTTCAGTGTGTCCGTATTTGTAATTTAATTTCATTCAAACAAGTATTTGTTGGTGGTAGTAGTGATTAAAAATTGGATACATACTCCGCCATCTCATTCGAAATGTATATAAACTTTTGAAAGACAGTGATAAACATGATCATGTACGCATAGCGTACGTATACGCTACAGTATAGAAAGACAAAAATGAAGTTATAGCGTAGAGGGAGATTATTCAATTTATCAAGATGTGTTAGACGGTATTCATCCGATATATTATCTCTAATCTTAAATATAAGATGAAGTTAATTTTTTTTAGAGATTAAAGAAATTAGATAAATTACTTAATCATATCATCTGTTATGTATGATTAAATTATATATTATTTTATAAATTAAATAGATTAGTTTAGAAAAAAAGATAAATATAAATACTTTGAATTAACTTAATTAGCTTCATTAATTTCTCTAAAAAAATCAATTATGTCTAGAATATGAGGTAGAGTTTGACATACCCCTTCCTCTATCTAGAAGATGTATTATATCGGTTCAAGAATACCAATAAAAATAATTAGGGAATATTATTATATCTAGTTATTCAAGCTTTTCTATTATTTCAAATGCTATTGGAATTGGACTAATCCACCAAAGGCATGTTATTTTCCAACACTCTCTTTCAAAAACTCATTTTAATACGAGTAAAATTGAAAACTTTCTCAATTTAAAAATAATTTAATGACTTAACTACTATATATTTTCTTAGTTTTTGTAAGTTAATTGAAGGTGACTTATATGTATATATATTTTTTAAATGGATTTATCTAAATTTTAATTTTAAAAGCAGATGTATATGCTAGAAATTAAAGTGATGGTAAGTTTACAAAATCTGATATGTCAACATATTGTTTTGATGAGAGGGACGGAGTTGACCATCACAATCCTTACGCATGTGCTTGCGTTATTGTATAGTATCACTGTCACTATTTTTATAACGTGACAAAAGGGTTCGGCCGATATTTTCCTTCATTAGGAAGTCATATATTTATTTAATTATCTGGGCTTCAAGATATATCAATACATACATATATATATATATATATATATATATATATATATATATATATATATATATATATAATCATATTCGTTTTCAACGTTACATCTCACGTTTCGGTGTGAATGCAAACTCACGATAGAGTCACGTCAATTTGTTTGTTCCCACGGCAAACTCACATATGTGTATGAAACCCCAGCTTCATTCTCTTCGTAATTATGAGAATAAGTACATTCTATTTCTAATTAATACTTTAACTGGGTGATTTTTAAAGTGTAGCGCATACTATTGGAAAAAGATTTGGCTAGCTAGTAGCATGGCCATGCTTGTTTTTGGATCATTCATAAGAATTGATACACACACATATTCCAGTTTAGTTTATCTTTTTTTTTTTTTTTTTTTTTTTTTGTAGAAAACTAACTTTTCTGGCATTTGCAATGGACATGTGTCAAAAACCGTTTCACTCAAGTAATACCAAACACTTTATTAAGTAATGTTTGAGTAAGAGGATGTGAGCCAACCCTATGTGGATATGTAATGGATATGTCTTAACGTAGACTTAAAAACATTCTACCTAAATGATCAATGCACTAGATATAATCTCTAGGTCTTATTAATATACTCTTTACGTTTATTAATACAAGACATATTTACCTAATTTGTTTAGATAAAAAAAACGTTAATTAATATGATATATGTATTTTCTAAAAACATTCTAGTCATCTTCTTTAATTCTGTCTTTTCCTATTCCATTTGATTATTATTGAAGGAACATCAATATGAGTAAACTAAGAAAAGATTGAAAATTATGTCTCATGTTTAGGATCATGATTAACTTTCTAAATATATCTTATATTAAGGATCAGAGAGAGAGGAAGTCCACTACGAACAATTTAGAACAATTTAGGGTATGTCAAGTAGCTAAGTTTTGTGCTGATTTTTTTTTTAAGCTAATTAAGAATACAGACAAAAGGATTTGAACTAATTAAGGAGCTTAGATAATTTCATGTTTGTTTTTGTCATTATTCCCTCAACGAAGGAGCGGCACCGTGATTATCATAATCACGAAGGGTTGAACCTAAAACTTGTTGCTTAAACCAGAAATTAATGAGGTGTTTAATTAGTGTGATGAGAGCTGAGCAAAATGACTACCACTACGACAAAGAGCAGAAGAAATACAGAGGCAGTTCATAATTGAAGTGCACAATTATTGAAGGTAATTGATGATGAGATTTGAATTGAAATAAAAGGTGGAATGAATATATGAGTTTGGAGGGGAGCCTAATATTATCCCTATATATCATCGATTGTTATCTCTTGCACGCATCAAACTAAAAATTATATATTTATGTCTTCGTTGATAAAAACAGAATCATCTAGTCATTTCAGTGCATCATCCCCTAACAAGTGTCTACATGTTCTTGTGTGTGCCAAAATAAATATATAAATTGTATCTATATATATACATATAAATAATTTTTAAATGATTAAGATTTAGGAAATTGATAGGCATCACTTGAATCCTCCACTCTTCCCAATTATCAATCCATTAAACTAAAACTCACTTATATTTGAATAAAGCAACTTTGATAGTGTTATAGTTCATCTCTCATATTTCTTCAATAACTCCATAATAGGCCATTGATGCTAATATCGAGTTTTTGTCTTTCGAACTCGAAAAATGCATGGATTCAACTTCAACCATCACCCCACTATTTTGCACAGAACTTCTATCATTTTAGTCTTTTGTGTAGAAAGAATACCCGTTTATATCATAACCACTCCAAGTTATGACTGTGAAAGAAGGTCCCCAGGCAAGCTATTCGATTGTATTCGACACATCGGTTTCGTGCAATACCTTCTATGGCTTCAAGCTGGCAAAAATAAAATAAAATAAAATATCTCGCTTCAAAATTTTACGTTAAGCACTTTGACTAATTAATTTTCAACTCTGAAGAAAACAGTTAACATCATTTAAAATTTCATTATTTCTAGATTAAAGTAACATCTTAAAGTTTTTTTTTTTTAGTAATCAGTATTTTAAATTAATTTTGGTTCATCTAGCACCTTTTCAATAATACCCAGTATTCTAAAGTGTTTTCGGTGCAAGTTTGTCTCTAAAATATTTCTCTAAGCAATAATAAGCACTTTAAACTTGAGTATTACTAATTAATTAAAACAAATACTGGAGGTATTGAATTCACTAAGAAATATAGAAAAATATTTTAAGATACTGAATGTTACAAAAAAAAATTATTTTAAAATACTAGATGAATCATAAATTAGCTTAGAATACTAAATATTGGGAAATTAGTTTTGGGTGCTGCACTCAACACACACACACACATATATATATATAAAAAAAAGAGTAACTCCATTACTAATCACAAATATGTAAACTCTATAACTAGATTAGATGAGGTAGGAGTAAAATGTTTGAGCAAAGAGTCCCATCAGACTCAATCAAATTAATAACCCTAATTGACAGATCCAATTGAAAAGCATGCGCTTCATTCAATAATTAATAATACTAATATATACTTTCCTTTTTCAATATTTGTCGGTAAGTATATTAAGTGTGAACAAACTGTAACCCCAGATAATGAATGATTTATCAACTTCGCACACATCACTTTACGAGTTTTAGTGTAAACGTTCATACTATAAGATTATATATTGCTGCTATATGATCACACCAGCTAGCTGTATGTGACGTTGGCTTTGTGCAATATATTATGTGCAGCCTTACCTCATAAATATACAATTTATATGTCAATATAATTAGCCTAATTTAATTTGCGATGCATGTTTTGAAATTCACTATACTTGGAAAAAAAAAATTATCAACGTGTATTGAACGTGAAAAATGAGTTGGAAACAATATACTCCCTTCGGTCCTAATTATAAGACATATTTAACCGATTTTGGAAAAATTAAGGAGAGGAGTTAAATTAGTTAATTTTACTCATTTTCCTAAAATGTCCTTATATACATTTAAAATGATATAAGTAAAAGTTAATCAACAACTCTGTCACATATCTCTCCGACCAATTTTCCTTTCCACATGCTTTCTAATTGAAATAATGGTCTTGCTAGATATATATATATATGTTACATATATGTATACATATAAATCTATCATACACACACAACCATGTATCTACATATAGAGGTTTATATATTGACACACACAAACACAGATATGTGTGTGTGTGTGTGTCTATATATATATATATATGTCTGTGTGTGTGTGTGTGTATGTGCACACACACACACATATATATGTATATATATGTTCACAAACATACACACACATATATATGTTTATAGACATATACATATGTGTGTATTGCAACCCATATACATATGTATTTACAAAAAACCAAACACACTTGAGATAATAAAATAAGGGTATTTTAGGAAAAAATTGGTAAAAACTAAAAAGTTGTCTTACAATTAGGACCAAAACCAACCTCTAAATACTGTCTTATAATTAGGACCGGAGGGAGTATAGTTTTACTTTAATGCCAAAATAAAATGTATAACAAGTTATTATGTGAGTCCTGAGTTGAAAAGAATGCTTAAATTTAGCTATTTCTTATCAAATGATAAATCTACAAATTTCGTCTACTCATAGATCTTTAATTTTCTCTGGTTAACATAGTTTTATGAAGGAAGAATTAATTGTAATTTCGTATAATTTCACCCTTTTTTTATACAATAATTTCACCCATTTGTAATCAGGTTCTTGTAATTTTTTTTTTTTTTTACTGGCCTTTTTCTTGATTAAAAATAAGGTGAAGTTATTAAGGACTGGCATAGATTATTCTTTTCTTTTTCTTTTATTTGATGTGTGATTTCTTTTTTCTTTTTCTTTTTTTCATTCTTTCCGCACGTCAAGTTGGCTCTATCCACACCTAACATCTCAAAAACAATTATCTCGAAGGTATGCAAGTACAAAGAAAATAATAAAGTCTGATACAATTATATAAATATAATTAAAATGGTGATTACAACGTAAGCCAAATATATAAATAGTAGGCAATCATTTTGTAAATGACTTTTTGTGAAAATGAACGTCATGCCACCATAGAAGCAGAATAAGCCACGTCGTGACTTTTAATTTTCTCTATCAGATAATAACCAAAAGAAGCGAAGGCTTCTACGATAGATGTGATCGATACACAACATTGAAGCAGACTTGACTTCCATGGGATTAGGATGAGAATGAATAATCACTTCCTTTGTATTTTCCATCTTTCGTGGCTCACACTTTCATTTTCTATATTAATTTCTCGTCTTTAAATTTGACTTCTTTGCTCTCATTTTTTTACTTTACCTTTTCTTGATATCATTGTATCCTAGACTAGCACTAATTCTTGCATTTTATTTAATTTTCTGTTAAGCCTCGACTGTATATATAATAGGGTTTTGATTTTCTCATGTTATATGAGAAAAAAAAGTTTCCTACACACACATGAAATGATGGGACCCACATATACATATATTATTCAATATATTAATATTTGTATATGTGGGTCTCACCATTTCATGTGTGTGTAACATAAGAAAATGATTTTTCTACAACATGAGAAAATGTTTTCCCTATATAATATTGTGAAAACGGGCCACTTTGATTATTATGTTTTTTTTCCGACAAAAAAAAAGATCATGTTTTCTTTGTACTTATAAGGAAAAAAATAGCAGTTTAATTTCATTTTCTCTGTTCAATTACACGCGCGCGAGCATTTACATTACACACATGTTGATTTGAGGAATAACTTACCGAAGGAAACATTTAAGGTGAGTTGGTCAATTTTCACTTAAGTTTGAATTGTAATATTTTTATTGATATTTCAAACTAAAAAGCAACCTACCTCCTTCTTGTAACATCCCACTTTAAAAACAGTAAAAATGATGGAATTTTTTTTTTTTTTTCAAAACACGGTGATCAGAGTAAAGCATTTTTCATAAGCAGAGTAACTGAATTCAAAATACATAACCATAGTGTAATTTCATTATACAGTCATCCCAAAAGAAGATAGTTTCTAACAGTATATACAAATATAAACTGATAAACTTCTTCAGCCCTTCCATACCGTCCATCAGCCTCTACCGTCACTCTCTCGGTACTCCCGACCCTAAAGCTACAGCTGAGATCCAATTACCAATTGGATCTCAGGTAACGGTTAACCTTATGCTCATATAAAACAGTATATCGATAACAGCATTAACATAATCACATACAGCAGAATATCACTACATAAGCACACAGCAGATGTATGATCAAATAATGGCAGAACATAAGCACAAAGCAATATGTAAAGCCCCACATAATGGTTGCACATATCCAGTGCCACAAAGGCCTATCGTGTCCTCAGCGCTAGGCAAACCCAAACGGCATTATCATGACTATAATCCGTAGTAAGCTGTAAGATAACTGACAACCCTAAACAGAGTTTCAGTATCTAGCATGTCTATCACATATATGTATATAAGCAGCATAAGTGTTAAGGTTACAATACGCGTCCGTACCTCCGTTGATGATTTTGGTTACTCCGGTAGTGTTTTGACGGCGGTTTGACAACGGAATGACAGCGGAAACAGCGGTTCGTGATTCTGGGTATCCTATAAGGATAACATCACCAGTATGAATATCTAAGACCATAACAGGCATTTTAGGTACAAATTACCATTTTGCCCCTAGTTAGCCTTTTTGGCGGAATTTCGCCAGAGCTTCGCTGTTTCGACTTTTTACTTCCAAATTTTTTGCTATAATCTTTTCTATAATATTTTTTCTAAGATAATTATCATATTTATTCTAAAAACATGATATCTAAATTATCTTGAAAAATTAAGACTATCCTAACACTTTTACTATAACTACTTAAAGAACTACCGAACTAAAGACTAGGGACCGAAGACTTACTCAGAGCTTTGCTGCGAAATTCCCTGGACTCCTCCTTCTTCCTTCTCTCTCAAATTTTCGGCCTTCTCAAGAGGAAATGGTGTGAAGAATGGTGAAATGTGAAGGGGTATTTATAGGTGAACTCGATGGCATTTTCGTAATTTCGTTGAACTTTGTCTGGTCGAATTCTGACCGTCGGATCGCACTTTTCTGAGGTGGCTTCATCTTAGCCTTACACCTCTCTCTGCTGACATCATCCTGAGTCATCAAAATGATGTCATGCTTGCTTCATCTCTTGCTTTATCTAATAAGTCCCTGATTCGGTGTCCTGTTCGCGTAATTCCGTAAAATCTTAAAATTCTGATAATAGTATGCTGAAGATCCTTTCATCCTCTTTAAGAATACTGGACTTTCCTTACCTTATACTCTTAGTAAGGACATTCCATTATCTACCGAAAATCCTCGGTATTCGTGCCCGATTCCAGAAACAATTTTGGCCGGTACTAGCTTCTGGATAAAAATTCACTGGTCGATAATGTGTTCTGGTTTTTCCCTACTTAATCCCAGATTGTCACAACGGTCTGCTTTTCTAAAAGCTCCTATTTTTTTATTATCTGCTTAATTTCTTCAAAATATCTTCCTATCCGGATCTCCAAATTGCTCTATCGGTTACAGAAATGAATTCGGAGATCGGCTATCTCGGGATAAAATTTCACTCGTCCGTAATATGCTCTGACTCCAACAACCTAGTTCACTGTTTTCTATATAGGATTTTATTTCTATCCGTTCTCGTTTTTCCTGTCCATTTCTTCTCCTAATTATTATATTATTCCTAATTCAACATATGTCTTAATTATATTATTATTATAATCAAATATCCATTTGTAATTATCTCTCTCTCTTTTTTTTTTTCTTTTTCTCTCTTTTTCCCCCAAAATTTTCGGCCCACACTTATATATATATAATTTATTTTTTTTTCCATTTATCTCAACCACCTATAATTATTTTTAAATCCCCATGAAAATCCCTTATTGGTCCATAATGAATTTAGGCTTATAAAATTTCCTAAAATTACTTAATAAATCCCTTAATACTTTCTAATAATTTTCTTAATTAAAACTCATCATTTCCTCATAAATATTTTATTGACACCAATAATCTAAGTTTTATGCAATTTATTAATAATTTTAGATTCTATTTTGATTTCTAGAATACCTTTTAAATTTTCCTTCTTTTATTTTCATAGGAAATATTTTATTAAATTGTTCTAAATTATGGATAATATGTTTTTTTTTCTAAATTTTCATAATTATTCCATCTCTTTTTGAATTTTCCATAATTTTCTTGGAATATTTTATGGCTTTAAATATTATTTTTGACAATAAATTTCCTTTAATTTTTCATAATTCATTTCTTTGAACAAAATTAATACTATAACATGTTGAGACATAAATTTCCATAAATAGACATTTTTATTATTATAACATATTTTCCAGATAATAATTATCCGGGTATTACACTTCTTTCCTTAACGTGAGAATTAAATAACTATTTGGTAAAAAATAAAATTATGATATAAATTAGTTATGGATAAAAATGTGTGTTCCCTTCAAAGTGTACTACTACTTTTTAATTATTTGCATTAAGAAATATTCTTTTGATAGAAGACTATCTTAATATTATCCTAATATGTGTAATCAATAGAATGACGTTAGAGAAAAATTATAAATTAAAATATAAAATGGATTGAAATATTAACTCTGACACCAAAATGAAAGTCTCAAATTGATTTTACATTGGAGACTCAAGAGTATATTTCATTTTTTTATTTTTGGGAATAACACAAAATTGATAATATGAAAACAAGAATTTTACATAGTACGTTATATTACTTTTCAAATAGAGTTGTAAGAAATATAAGACAAGAAGATAAGGACACAACTTTAATAAACACAAGACAAAAATCTTCAAGCAATGATAAAATTTCTTGTCAAGTTATGGTAGGCACGCGGCAGGAAAATAGATAAAAGACTTCCGGATTCAATGGATTGTTAGTATTGGTTGGAATCCAGCGACTATTAGATCAGAGTTATGAATCCACAAAAATGATGCATATAGACACTTTGCGAGAAATGGTAATACGGTTAAGAATTTTTTTTTTTTCATAAAAAAAAAAGTTTAGGTGAGGGTAGACACCGGTAACTCACCAGACTCAGGACATGCCTCCAGACTCAAAGAGTGCTTATAAAGATACTTACAGATCGTCCACCAAAGAGGTCCTCACTTTAACTAGCGGAAATTGAACCTCTTCCCTTTTAGGGTGAAGGTCAATACCTTAGCTAACTGTACCACTCCTCATTCATCAATACGGTTTAGATTGATTCTTCAATAAGAACTTCTTAATTTAAAGTATTGACCGGCGAGGCTGAAAGGCATACACCCACTTAGCCCATTGGACGAGGGAGATAAGACTTGACCTACCAAATCAACTTCATTGACCCAATCTATGACAGAAAAAGCCCAATACCAATATGCTTGATGATTTACATTTTGACTAAGGGCCTGTATGGAAACCTTCTAAAACCTAAGTTTTACGTAGTATGAGATAAGTATGTGAGAGGAGTTTTGTCTCGGCTTACGTGAAACCTAAATTTTGATGGATTGCCAAACATGCACTAAGCCTTCCCATAAATTAGTCATCATCTAAACATATTAAGTTCAAAAAGTCAAATGTATAGTCTAGTTACATGAAAGCACCTTTATGATGGGAGATCACGGGTCTAATCTTGTTTTGAACTTCTTATTATTACTATCTACCCATTTTATTTAAAAAAAAAATGTTACCGGGAAAAATTAAGAGATGTTTATTATATTTTGGGGTTAAGGGGAAATTTTGCCCCAAGTATTCACTATAGCATTAAGTTGTTGGAATTGTGGTCAACTTGAATGTGCTAAAATTTCTTTACTATTATCAAATTATTGTACAATTCATCTCTCACGTCTGCAAGCCAAAGTTGGTTGTAATACTTAGTATTGTTATCAGAATCAGACTAGACTGGCTGGTTTGGGTTGGAAACTGGCCAACCGCTAGGTTGGACCGGTTTTTAAAATTTTACAAAATAATTTTTTTTATTTTTTTAAAATTTTATTCAAAATTTTAAATAAATAACCCTGAAATATTCACTTTTCAATGGTTTAGTCTGGAGTTAACTTTAATTTGACTTCGATTTGACCAATTAACTCTGAACCTGTAACATCCCGGATTTTAAATGGTGGAATTTTTTTTTCTTTTTTCAAAAGAATAGTAATCAGAGTCAAGCATTGTAGCAAGTGAGTAACTGAATTTAAAGATATATGCCCACGGTGTAATTGTACTCATACAGACATCCATTGCTCAGAAAGGGTAGCGTCTAACCAGATTTAATAGAGCCACAGAAGTAAACTCCTTCTGCCATCCAATGCCCGCTACCTGCCCCAAACCTCAACCCTTGATTTTCCCGAACCTGAAGCTACAGCTGAGATCCAATTTCCAATTGGATCTCAGGTAACGGTTAACCTTATGCTCAAATAAACAATATATGGTAACAAATATTCATAATAACATAACAGTATATCAATACTAAATCACACAACAAGTACCACAACCAGTACCACAACAAGTCTGCACATATCTAGTGCCACGACGGCCCATCGTGTCCTCATCGCTAGGAAAACCTTACGGCGTTATCAAGACTATAACCCGTACAAAGCTGTATGTACAACTGCCCTCTCTCGGCAGAGTCTCAATAAATGACATATCAATCACATATATGAATATAAGCAGCATAAGTGTTAAGGTTACAGTACGCGTCCGTACCTCCATTGACGATTTCTGGTACTTTCGTCAAATTATGGCATGTTCGACAGCGGTACAACAGCGGTGACAGCGGAAACAACGGTTCGTGGTTTCGAATATCCTATACGGATAATATTACTTATATGAGTATTCAGAACCAAAA
This sequence comes from Acacia confusa, assembly GCA_037074495.1. NCBI lineage: Eukaryota > Viridiplantae > Streptophyta > Magnoliopsida > Fabales > Fabaceae > Acacia > Acacia confusa. Next base: position 38,192,303 of record CM073508.1, on the reverse strand, counting down.
CAGGCATTTTAGGTACAAATTACCATTTTGCCCCTAATTTGACTTTTTGGTGGAATTTCGCCAGAGCTCCGCTATTTTGACTTTAATTTCTCAAAATTTTTGCTATAACCTTTCCTCTATCATATTTCTAAGATAAATATCATATTTATTCCTAAAACATGATATTTAATTAACTTTGAAAATTTAGAGACTACCCTAGCAATCCTACTATAACTACCGAAAGAATTACCGAACTAAAGACTAAGGACCGAAAACTTACTCAGAGCTTCGCTAGGATTTTGCTCCGGACTTCTCCTTCCTCCTTGCTCTCCCAAATTTCGAAATTCTCAAGAGAGAATGGTGTGAAGAAATGTGAAATGGTGAAGGGGTATTTATAGGTGAAGGAAAGGGCATTTTCGTAATTTTTGTCTGATCGAATTCTGACTGTTGGATCGCACTTTTGTTGAGGTGGCTTGATCTTGACCATCCACCTACTAGGCTGACCTCATCATCCATAAAGAGATAAAGAATGATGACCTCATCCTGCCTGTGTCATCTTGCTTTATCAGATGAACTCCCTGGCTCAGTGTCCTGATCGCGAAATTCCGTAGAATCTTAAAATTCCGGAAATGACACGCTGAAGATCTTTTCTTCCTCTTCGAGAATACTGGGTTTTCCTGACCTTATATTCTTGTCAATATTTTGGGGTGATCATATGTTAAAACGAGTCGTGTACATGTGTGTATTTGTGTGATCCACATCTGAGAGGATTTACAATTTGGCATGAAAATTTGTAGAGATATGTTGGGCTATAGGTGAAAATGATTTTCCTTTATCATATTTAGCCAGCAATATATTACTAGGAGAAAATAACTTTTATTTCTAAAATGAAATTTTCCCAACAATAATCATGCGATGGTCTCAATAAAATATAGACCAGTACCCGGCCCTACATTATAGAAGCTCTAAATTGAATGTAAGTTAGAAGGAAGTTATATAACGTTTTTAGGTTAAAATGTTGCTTGTATATAAAACTTTGCCATAAAATGTGAGAGAATGTACACTCTTAAGATGTCTCAAATTGGCTGACATAATGGCCCAAGCCAACATAGTTCATCCAGAAAGATTGCTTTACTGAACAACAAAGAAAACTCAGGCACTTTGATATAATTAATACGGGCAACGAATTTCACTTTTAATATAAAGAAAATAATGCGATTTTTTTATGAAGTAAAAAAAAAAAAAAAGAAGAAGTTCTACTAATTTTTCATTGTAGCATCGAACTACTTAAGTTAAATTTTAATAGTTTTGAATTTATTTTATTATAACTAATTTTATTTAAATATGAAATATCAGGCGTTCAAGATTAAAACTAGATATGGGATCATAATGGATGAGGTAGAGAGAGGAGGTTGGAATCCATTGAGGATGGGAAGAAGAGGAACTCCAATTTCGCACCTGACCTGCTATTGGCCGATGAACTGCTATTGTTTTGTGTGAGGCTGAAAAGAAGCAAATGGAGAGTGCATTGAGATGCATAGAAAAGTTTGGAGAAATATCTGGGCAAAAAATGAATGTACAGAAAATAGTAATAATGTTCTCTAGAAAGATGGCCGAAAGCAAGAAGGGGAGCTAGTAGAATGCTATGGTTTTCAGCACACAGAGGAACTGGGTAACTATGTATTTGGGATGGTGGTGAGAAAAGTAAATTATTTACAATCTAACTTATGTAAATTTAATATTGGATAAAAGTTAAATTATCTAATATGATTTATGTTTGAATTGACAATAATATAAGTAGATGAATAGATATTGAATATGAATTGTTGAAAATAAATTATGCATAAATATTAGACAAGCCACTTCTCAAAAAGCTTAGAAATGAATTGTTGAAAATAAATGCTGCATAGATATCAAATAAGTAGAGCTGAGAAATCGGGCCGGCCCGTTTAGACCCTGACCCTTCAAGAGTCGGGCCTAAAAATTTGAAGAGATAGACGAAATTGGCCCTGGAGGGCCACGGGCCAGCCTATTAGACCTTGCATTTTTTTTTTAAAAAAAAATTGAAGTTGAAGTTGGACTTGGGCACTTTGAATACATGATATTTTTACTCATGAAGCAGAGTCTACTGCGGTTAGTGAAACACAATCAAATATCTTTGACATTAATGATAATAATGAAAAAGATGTGTAGTCATCTCCTGTTAGTGGTACGCTTCTTATATTTTATGTGTATTATTTGTGGACAGTAGTGGACTGTGAACAATAGTTTGCTTTTGATTATGAACTGATAAATGTGTTCATTTGTTGGATAATTTGTGTTGTTTGGATATTAATGTTGATAATATTATTTGATAAATTAAACTTTCATTGTTGTATTTTACTAATCATATTTCTTAAAAAAACAGACGAAAAATAGTTAAAATTTGGAATAGTAATTTTCGGACCCTGATGCTTTTGGGTTAGGCTTCGAAAAACATGTGTTTTTCTTCTTCCAGGACTTGGAGGGCCGGCCTTGTTAGGCTCGAACCCTTCAAGAGCCAGCCTTGATTCCCAACTTTACAAATAAGGCAACCCGCACATGAGTTGTTGAAAATAAATGCTTCGGGCAAAAGTGACTTTTTAAGAAGATCCGAATAAATATGAAGTTACAAGAATAAGCGCTTTTAACTTAAAGGCACAATTAGGTCAATTTTGTACCAAACATGTTCAAAAAGCTAAGAGCCCCAAAAGTCCAATTATCATGTTGAAAGGCACGAGAAGCTTCTCTACGCCATACCAAGCATAGTAACTGGGGTTGTATCTGCAGAGTAATGTAATAAAAACTATAACTGCAGTTTTACCTCCATGAATCTGATTCCTCTGAAGTAATGAATCTTTTAGAGGATTGTTTTATTAATAAAGTTGCAAGAAATAGATTCTTAAAGCAGGTTCTGTGACTGATGGATGAGAGCTGGACCATACAAGTGCAACATACGGTTAGAGAAGGGAATTCAAGTGACGACTGGTTAGCAAATTATATAAATTTTGTGGGAACCTCCATCTGTTTTACATAATATGTCGTATAGAGATGGAAAAAGGGCATTGGTTGCCCAGGACTTGTTTCGATTGTTGAGTAATACCCCACTTTTTTACCCAAGAAAAAAACTAGATATGGGAAAAGCAAGATTGCAAAACAAGTAGAGACTAGACCGGACTAGAGCGTAATTCAAAGTTTGGACAGTTTATAGCATTGACTAGCTAGATTACGAAACTTGTAGTATGATCTGGTTTAGAATGAGGTCAAGGTCGAGCTAGACTTGACTTGATCCATGAGACGGATGGATTGGTTCAGACAATTTAGAATATCAATATGACATGAATACAATAATCTCAAATTCAAGTCTAAATAAATCCAACAAAGTATGTCTTCCATATGCGAGAATATTGAGAACTTTAGCCATTACTGTAAAACCGAAAAAAATCGCACCTCAGTCTACTTGTTCCTTGTCAGCAATCGCATAGTTCTTCTTCTTCATGTTCCTTGTCCCAAAGTATGAACTATATCCTCTATACGATCTACTATAGATTCAACAACGATGGTGAGGTTGTGAGGGTGAGGCACTAAGAGCTAGGGTTCATTGAAGTGCTTTGAATGAAAGATGAGTGGTGCATGTTTAATTTGGATTAGTTTTTATAGAATAATTTTAAGGGAATTTTATTTTTAACTTGCGGAAAAGACGTGTTTAGATGTTACTCTAACATTTGCTAATTTGTAAAGAAGGGATTTTGGTAAAACACTTTGATCCCTTCTTCCATGTGAAAACGGATTTGACTTTCCTCTTATACTTCTTATCATCCTTTTCTCTTCTTTTCCTTTTTTCCACCATTGGATCAAGATCTCAACGGTTCAGATTTAACATGTTATAAAAATATTATTATAATTTTACCTTAAAAAGATAATAAAAATATTATTATAATTTTACTTTATTATTATAATTTTATCTTAAATATATATGTTAAATTTGGACCGTTGAGATCGATCTTGATCCAATGATGAAAAAAGGAAAAGGAGGGAAAATGATAGTAAGGAGAAAAGGAGAAAAGCCAAATCCTATGAAAACAACGACATATATTAATCAGTATATATGATTGTATTGGGGTAGACTAGATTGAATGGTTTGATTATTCAATCTCTTGTCTAATCCAGTTTCTGAGTCAGTTTGGTTTGGTTGGTCTTTCCTTTTCTTCTTTTTCTTTTTTTTTTTTGCATTAGATCAATTTTTTCTTGAACGATTTAGGTTGGATTTTGTTGGATTGGACCGGGTTGTACTAGATTAATAGGTGTATTAGACAAATAGGTCTATGAATAGCCCTAAAGCAAAGAAAGGATAATGAGCCTACACTTTTATTTTTTTTAATACAATGAGTCTATACTTAAGAGAACTCGTGACCAAAAGACATATTTACTTTCAACAATGTAAAGTTTAATTCAGATTATTTAAGAATTCATGAAGAATATTACCTTCGTTTGTTTGGTTTAACAAAGGAGATTTAGTGTCAAAACTTTCCTAACCCATGTGTGTTCAATTTTAGGCGTTTTAATACGATATGGTGCCTCTTAAATAGCCTTTTCCACCCAATATTTTGTCCTGCCCTTTTTCTTTTGGGGCTACCAACCAAGTTTAATTTACTTTATTTAAGGTGAGAATCAAATCTGAAAAATGATTTGTCTCTGTACCCTTCTACTGTCTCTGCGTGTCCCTCTCTCTGTATTTTTTTTTTTTTAAAAAAAATTTATCATGAAATACGTCTCCATTCTCTGCTTCCAACGAGGAGAACATCAATATAAAATATAATAGAATCATTAGCCAAGCACTTTTTGAAAAATAAAATAAAATAAAAAATCACTCCCACGTTTCAAACATCTATATCAGATACAAATAACTAGACATAACTCCCGTCTATTACGTGAACTTTTTAAAGGATACTTGTTCTTTGATATACTTTATGTTCATTCAAATTTTTTTCGGTGCACTCTTGGATATAAATAGTCATTGCTCATAATATTAGGAAACTTACAAATCTGTATACTCTGTCCTCTCAAATTAAATAGCATACAATTTGTTTAGCGTAAGAGTATATAGTTTCTTTGTGCCGACAATGGAAGTTTCATTCACAAACTGAAATATTATAGTCTTGGGACAAATGTATTTGGGCAAATACAAAACAATACGGTCACAAATAAAATAAAGGAAAACAACTAACAAACAAATGTAGTGGCAAGAAGATAAAAGAATAATTGAGTACGACGCAATTCAGAGGAAGGAGGGGAATCATCGAGGAAGCAAGATGCCCGTTTAATTGTGATCGTGAAGGAAATTCAATGCAATAGTATCTAGATTGTTTTTTTTTTTTTTTGGATTCAAATAGTATCTAGATTGTTGAACTAATAGTATCTAGATTTCACTCAAAAAAAAAAAAAAAAGAATAATTGAGTAGAACAAAAGGAAATGGGGTTGGACAAAGAGGGTACACTCACTCTAAGAGACTTCTTAGCTATATCTATTTAAGTTAAGTTTCATATATAGGGTACTCAACCACAATTCTCTTGAAAAGAATTCATATTTGAGTAACCCATGTGATAAGTCAAGTCCACATTAGTTCCTTTTCTTTATGTCCTTCTAACATCCTTTTCTTTTTATGTTGCTTTTCCTTATGTAGTTTCTCTTTCAGGCAAAAAAAAAAAAAAAAAGCAGTTTATCAAGGAAAAACAACAAAAAAGGATGTAAGAAGGGTATAAAAAAAAGGACCTAATGTGAACTCGTGATAAGTCTTATATCAGATAGATCACTTTAAAGTAAAGGCCTTCAAAGTTATCAGGCCTCACAATTCCAACGGCTAGTTTTTAGGTATGATTCTCCCAAAAATTTGTGCTTGTTATATAATGTTGTTTTCATTGAGAGCCAACAAACTGAAAAGAGCTACATGTACAGGGAACAAGTGAAATGTGTGCATATTAACAACAAGAAACCATATGAGAAATAAAAGATGGGGTTCAAAGAACCACTTTAACAGACACATTTCTTTTGACAATTCATCTTTTATCATGAAAGCTTATTTACTAAATATATGCAGTTAATTGATATTTTTCTTAATAGACGTGTCCTTTAAACTTTATTGAAAAAGATGGTCTAAAGTACCATTGATTTGCCAGTGATAATACTTGCTAATCCTCCAAGAAACTTTTTAGGGAGATTTGAAAAACCTACAAGAAAGCACAAATAAAGGATATTGAATGATGTTGGATTAACAAACAAACTTAGATAATGAGTCTTGTTAATTAAACATTTAATAATGGACCCATCAATGTAATGAATTTCTTGTTCAAAAAGGCAAGGTTGACTCATAATTCTTGTGTCCCATAAGATCGAAGGCAAATGATGAAACGAAGTTAGATAAATGGAGCTTCTAAAGGAAGCAGTTGTTTATGAACATTAAGAAATAATTAAGGTTGGTAGAGACAGACATTAATAAGACTTTGAACACAAACGAACACAAAAAGAAAGAGTGACAAGGAGGTCCCTCCTTTGGTTTCATCTCTTTAGGTTTTGCATATTAAAGACGCAACACATGGCATCTTCTCTTCCCATTTTTTCTCCTCTTGTTCCCCCTCTTCTTTTCCACTTTTGCTTCCATACCCTTACACTTTTTCTTCTTTACATTCATGCCCTTCATCTTTGCAATCGTCCTTTAAATTTGACCCCTCTAATTAATTTTACTTATTGCTTTTATTTGGCATTAAAGAATTGTTATACTATGCATTATATGCATTGTTATGGGTCTTATATTGAGAGCTTAAAAAATGTGGTATGGTTTATAAAATATTCAAAGGATTGTTTCTCTTAATAAGCTAATCTTTTCATATTATACTTTTTTTTTGGATTTATATTTATAACAAATGTGCTCCTTCTTTTTTTGCATATGCATCCGGTATCTTAACCTACATCTTTTTAACTCGAAGGATATTAAGGCCAGACTAATTCGGATTCGCCTTGGGTCTGTCTTCCTAATGGGATGGAAGAATTACGAATATCACTTGTTACATTCACAACCTCAAATTGAAGACCTGCTTAAAGAAGAATAAATATAATCTTATCACTCGATTTTCAATGGGTGTTGGTTATAATAAATGTGTTTTTATTGAGAGGTTGATATTCACAAAGAGAAGTGCCTATAGAGTATTTTGACTTGTCGGAGTCTGAATAAAGTATTGTAATGTGGAGGCGCCTGTAAGAGGATTTATGTTCATAACATACAATCTGCTAGCTATTGCTAAAGTATGGGGTTATCAACTTAATTAAAATTTCCAAAAATTATCAACACTATATTTCACTAAGTCTTTATATGAAGATGGGAAGTCACACCCTAATATAACATAAAAGAAACACTTATTTATTTCATGGTGGACTCCTTATTTCTATTCTACGCATCTATGATAACTCATTGCGCTTATTTCCTTCATTTTTTCTTAAATTTCTATTTTTAAATTATTCAAGGGAGAAATTGATAAAACCAATCCATGTTTAAAAGCTATATTAGTCAAAAGGATATAATATATTTTTATAGAAAAAAAATTACTAATACTAAGATTTTTTATAAAATAAATTACTAGTATATAATTCATATCCTTTTTGTCAATAAAATTTTCAAATAATGAAAATCTCACCAATTTTTTGGCCAAAAAAAATGTCTACCAATTTTCCCTAATTAAAATGTCTTTTAAATAATCTAATTCTATAAAGCATGGAAATAATTTTCAATTTTTCGCGTCATTACGAAATTGTTTTTCATATCAAAGCATGAAAATAATCCTCGTTCATTTTTTTTTTAAATTTTTGCTACAAAAACAGACAAATAAATCCCAACAAATTCTATAGCCAAAAGGAAAAAACCCACATTCCCCAACAAACTCTCTTCCGTTAGCCGACAAATTAAAAATTAAAAATATCGATAATTAAAAAAAGAAAGAAGGAAGAAACAAAAATTATTATTATCATAATCGTTTTGTAACTTAAAAAATTTAATAATTTTTATTTACCTACTCGCTCACTGCTTGAAAAGCACACATCTCAGCCGTTACACTCTGGCCGTAGAGCTTCGCCTTCTTCCTCCTCCTCTTTCTCTCAAAATCTCTCTGTGCTTTCGATTTCACTTCGTTTCTGAGAAGTCGAAGCTTGGAAGCTCTCTTCTTTAAGGTGAGGATTTCCACATTATCATGCGAAACCCTACCTGGTGGTGGTAGCTCGGGAGGTGCCGGAAGATCAGTGACGGGATCAATTCTTGCTGGTGGGAATGGGCAATTGTTGCAGATCTCCCGCCGCCGTAGCTAAGGAAGACGTGAAATCGAAATTCTCCGGCCACGATCACGGCAAGCGGGACTCTAACGCCGGTAAGAAGGCTCCGATCACGGTCTTGACTGGTGTGCCGAAGGAGAATATAGAGGATAAGTATTTGTTGGATCGAGAGCTTGGTCGCGGGGAGTTCGGGATAACTTATCTGTGTATTGATCGGGAAACTAGGGAGTTGCTGGCTTGCAAGAGCATTTCGAAGCGGAAGCTTAGGACGGCAGTGGACGTTGAGGATGTTAGGCGTGAGGTGGCCATAATGAAGCTCTTGCCTAAAAGTTCCAGCATTGTTAGGTTGAAGGAGGCTTTTGAAGACGACAAAGCTGTGCATTTGGTCATGGAGTTGTGCGAGGGTGGTGAGCTGTTTGATCGGATAGTGGCACGTGGACATTATACTGAGCGAGCTGCTGCTGCGGTGACAAGGACGATTGTGGAAGTTGTGCAACTTTGTCACAAGCATGGGGTTATTCATAGGGACTTGAAACCTGAGAACTTCTTATTTGCCAATAAGAAAGAGAATTCACCTTTAAAGGCTATTGATTTTGGGCTGTCTATATTCTTTAAACCAGGTAAAAAATATACTGACTTAAAATGTGGTTATTCTGGACTGCGTAAACCTCAATGTCATTTGCTGAAAGGCGGGAAAAATTAATTGCGAACAGTTTAGATACAGAATAAGACTACAAGTTGTTAATAATTGTCTAAATTGTAAGTTGCTATTCGCTTGGACTTAGGCTGAATACGAAATGCTTAAGTTTCTGGGGATGGATGATTACTTATGGATTGGCCTATGTTTATTGCTGTGCCATTTACTTGATAGGTCATTAATTGGAACTGTTTTGGACATATGATCTGATCGTTGTGCAATTGCATGATTTTTTTATTCTTTGAACTGCTCTGCTGGTGCTACTGCTTTATGGGATGCTTAAGGTACCTATGTAGCATTCGGATTAGGAGTTACAATATTGCTATCTTTTCAGATGTCACTTTATTGATACCCCTAGGGACTATATGCTTCTCATAAGACTTTCCCTTTGTAATGCTCCAACATATCTTGTTCTGAGTTATCTTGAAACGGTACTGGGGGTTTACCTGAAATAGATATGGCTAGCCATTTCACTTGTAGTACTCAGTTAGAATTTCTTTAGATATCCATGAAATTATTCCTAATGAGATGTAAGAAGAGTAAATGAAGCCTTGCTTCACTTATATGATAGCAACTGATCATGTATAGCATAGGATGTAGTTAGGGATAGGAAGAAAACTGCAGGTTTGAGTTGCAACCACTGTCTGTGATGTGCGGCTCATGTGGCATTAGGTTAAACACTTAAACTCAGATGTACTCTTCCAATACAAATTTCCAAGAGAATCCTACCACAAGTTAGACTGATCTCTTTGGCTTGGGCTGGCTAATTGGAATCATTCCATATCAGGGAAGGACAATATGTTCTTTTGGCTGTTCAAACATTGTCTCTTGAGATCACTTTTCATACTCTAACATTAATTAATGTGAAACCTAATAGGAAGCATGGTTACATCCTGGATCTTAGTCAGTGCTGATATATGACGGTGAAGAAAAGCATGCTTTATTTATGGTTGGTAGTTGCATAATTACCTTGCTAGTTGGGGTTGTTGCTATTGCGATCTGTAAATGACTCAGATTTGCAATTATAACATTAACGGCAATGTAATCATCACCTTACCTACTATTTTGCGTGCAGCCTTCCCACTGGTACAAATAATGGGATGAGCTTTTATTCATTTTTCCATGATTTTAAGCTAGAAAAGCACTTAGTCAGAAACCAAATGGTTTTTAAAAAAAAAAAATTCTGGATTCAACTGTGCATCTCCTTAACCACAGATGCGGTATGGTGTTTTAAGATATTGATATCATAACTGTAAGCTAAGTACTAGGTCGCATTAAATGTCATGTTTACAATTTTTTGGCCATTTCTTATGGCATCTGGGCATTTCTTGTTGTAATTTCTAGAATCTTATGTATTTTGTATATTTGAATTATCAGGTGAGAGGTTCTCAGAAATTGTTGGAAGTCCGTATTATATGGCTCCAGAGGTGCTCAAGCGGAACTATGGGCCAGAAATAGATATATGGAGTGCAGGAGTAATTCTCTATATCTTACTGTGTGGTGTTCCCCCATTTTGGGCCGGTAATTACATTCCAAACCCCTAAATTTTAGCTTGAGCTTTCTGCATGCTTATCTCTCTATGTAAGGACATTCATTTCAGCTCTTCTGTATGCATGCTTGTGTTACAGTGCCAATAAGGAAATGCGTATTCTATTCAAAATGATTCGTATGTGATAATTACTCATCAGATATAATATCATAGCAAGGTGTTTCTGGGGTCTGCACTTGCATTATTCCCTTAGGTTCCAAGTAAACCATTTGCCTTAACTTGTAGTTAATTCTAATGCAGAATCTGAACAAGGCGTTGCTCAGGCCATTCTTCGAGGGCTCATAGATTTTAAACGGGAGCCTTGGCCCAGTATTTCAGAGAGTGCTAAAAGTCTTGTTAGACAAATGTTAGAACCAGACCCTAAGCTTCGACTAACTGCTAAGCAGGTGCTTGGTATGTTTCACCTCTTGCTAATTATATCTAGTCTCAGACTGTTATGCCAAAAAAGTGCATGATGTTAATTGTGTTTTTTTTCCCCATTTTTGTAGAGCATCCTTGGCTCCAAAATGCTAAGAAGGCTCCTAATGTTCCTCTGGGTGATGTTGTGAAGTCAAGGCTGAAGCAGTTTTCAATGATGAACAGATTCAAACGAAAGGCACTTAGGGTCAGTTATCTGCATCTGCTGATAATGCTTGTGGTTTTAATGTAATATCCCCTGTAAGTTGGATCTGAACTTCTATATTTTAAACAGGTCATTGCTGATTTCTTATCCACTGAAGAAGTTGAAGACATCAAGGAAATGTTCAAAAAGATGGACAGTGATAATGATGGCATTGTTTCCATAGAAGAACTAAAGGCTGGTTTCCGCAACTTTGGATCCCAGCTTGCTGAGTCTGAAGTTCAGATGCTTATTGAAGCTGTATGGTCAACTTTCTCTTTTTACTCCAATACTTGCATAAATTATGATGAAGTTTCCACAAGTAACATCAATTTCACAACCTACTGTTTTAGGAAGTAGGAACTGTAAGATTTGTTACACTGTACGCTTAACATGGGAATGAGAGTCAAACAGCATGAGATACAATATATAGTATTTTAAACATCAAACTGCATTTCATAAGGCAAGTTAAAATGTGTCAAGAATACTAAGATATGATTGTATGAATATTCAAGCTGTACAGCAAGGTTGTTTAGTCTGTTATAGCAATGTTGATTGACAACAGGTAGATACTAATGGGAAGGGAAGACTGGACTATGAAGAATTTGTTGCTGTTTCTCTTCATTTAAAACGGATGGCTAATGATGAGCATCTTCGGAAGGCCTTCTCCTATTTTGACAAGGATGGGAATGGCTATATTGAACCAGATGAGCTTAGGGATGCTTTGATGGAAGATGGCGAAAATGATTGTACAGATGTAGCAAATGACATTTTCCAAGAAGTAGACATAGACAAGGTGAGTATTTGGTAGTTTTTCCTTCATTTTAACCTTGCTAATATAACCCGACGCTCTGACATTCCTGTTCAATCACAGGATGGACGAATCAGCTATGATGAATTTGTGGCCATGATGAAAACTGGAACGGATTGGAGAAAAGCATCTCGGCATTACTCACGAGGAAGATTCAACAGCCTGAGCTTGAAACTGATGAAGGATGGTTCTCTAAACTTAGGAACTGAACAATAATCTAAGTGGCCGTTTTCAATGTTCCATTCAAAATAGCGTAGTGTTCCTTCTACTTTCTGGACCTGCCTTTTTGATGATTATTCAGATCCGTTGTTAGATGGAGGCCTTTCTACATACATGGTCGCATGCGAGTCACAACTGAGGAATGCTTGCACTGCAATGTACTTGCACTTTGTTCCTTCTGTAAAACAGGTGCCTTGGAGCCAGCGATTGGTATGGCATGTAAGCTACACACGATGTTAAATCAGACTGTTTAAAACCAGTCAGAATATGAAGAAATGTCAATGTTTTGTAGTTTTGTAATTACTGGACTCTGGACCTCTCTTTTTGTTTTTTGTTTTTGATTTGGAATTAGAGAGGCAGGTACAAATGGCAAGATATTACAAGTGAGATTGATCTCGTAATTTTCTATTTAAGAGAGTTTTCAAATCATTAGATTACAAGGTCATTGACAGACCTCTCTAATTTGGGCATTAGCCCCTTTGGCTAGCACATAGTTGTTTCCTCAAAGGCATACGAAAGGTGCTTATATTGGGGAGTATTTGACAAAATATGGCGTCAATTGTATCACGACCCTTTAAGATACATCTTTGTAATCAGGAAGACCAGTCCTGCTTGTCAATTGTCAATATATGGCGTGTCGTGTATTGTTGGAAATTTTCACTATTGGTTTTTGAGAGCTACTAGCAAAGGTAGAGCCGCTCCACTTGTATCTGTTTTATCTCTACTATGTGAGTTCCTACTTCAGTACTTCCTAATATGTTTTCGGGAAAATGACATTTAAGGATCATCTAAAAACATTATGATAGTTAAAAGATTTTGATATTTATCAATTTCAAAAATGGATTATAGTTCTTGGTTGGAATCAAAATTCTCGAGTTAGTTTTTTTCAAAACTTATCTTCTATATTTTTTACATTCTTCGTCCATATTTTCACTAATAAATGTGAAAAAATAAAAAGGGTTAAGAAGTATTTTTGTTTTGAAAGTTTTCATTGAAGGCAATTTTGCCTTAAGAGTTTTTCGGAGGGCAATTTTACTTGAAAGTGTAAACAATTGAGGAATTTTCTCCTTACCATTATCTCAATTAATTTTGACTATTAATTGATCATATAAGCTAAGCCGACAATCCTCATATCACCAACGTCATTCTTGTTAAAGTGTAAATTTGCGCCGGAAGTCTATATGTCATATACTTTATCTTTTTTGAAAACTAGATTTAAAACTTATGAAGTAAATTTGCAACTTTACAAAAATGATGTGGATAACATATAGACGGCCAACTCACCATATTTAATTAATTAGCAGTCAAAATTAAATAGAATAATGATCAGAGCAAAATTGCTCTAGCTTTGATATTTTTAAGGTAAAATTACTCAAAAAACTTCCAAACCAAAAATGCCCATAACCCGAAATTAAGTATTGTCCATTTTACTATTTTAGTCCTCATTTGATTGATATATTATTACTTGAATTCTTATATCTCGACGTTTAGTAGCACTTAAGTTTTGCGCATATATATATCCTTTTTTGCCAATGTTGTGCATATATATATTCATAGCTATATTACAAAGAGAACCCTTTTATCAAAGATCGCCGAACACTTTCAGTTCTCCACCCCCCCCCCCCCCCCCCAAAAAAAAAAAAGACAAGAAACTTGACCTGAACTGAACATTATATCATGAAGTACAAATATACTAAAACCAATACGCTGCTCATATATTGTTGAGTAATATCAATGGTGAATGGTATAGATCATTACTAGAAGCTATAGTCAAGCCTCTACAATCAACAAGTACAGATATAATTCTAATAAATTATGTGCGTTCATGGTTACCACAGCTTAAAGAACATTTAGTTCTTCCCCTTTTCTATTCCATTAGTACAATTGTCAAATTGAGGTTAAACTTGTCAACTTTTCTTTACAGCACAAACAACAACTTGTTCTGATAAATGGAGGGGGGACTAATACTTCACCCATAGCTCATTCGAGAATCAAAAGACTTGGAGGATGTCTGACGCCTTGGAATACCAATTTCACATGCATTCACTTTGGAAGCAAAACGGAGAGAACAAAGTGACTCCCCGGTCGAAGAAGGATCCGGCGAAACATTGACAAACATCAACGTTTTGGAATCTCCACCAAGACATGGCTGCCATGAACGTAACAGAACAAAGTTCAATATAAGAGTACAGAGAGCATCATCAATACAAGAAACAAGACATTTAGGCAGAGATCTTGCGGTATAAGTGATAAATGTAATGGTAAAAATCTTTTTTTTTTTTTGATAAAATATTGATTAATATAATGACCTAATTTTTTCATCCCTAATGCTCAGATTATTCCAAATAAAATATGCTTAAAAATTTAGTCATTAGTATCCATGTGTAGTTGGTTGGCTGCCTTATTTTCTAAAACCTAGAGTAACATTTTCATTCTACATCAAATATTAAAAGCCAACCAGGTCAACTCATGGTCCATATTTTTCATTTTCTATCGTGAAACATACCTGAAGAAGATATGTCAATTTAGAATTCCTATAAGGAACATGCTCATCTTTCTTGGCCAAAGCAAACATGACATCACTCAAAGAGGATAAACTTTTGTTGATAGCCTGGAAAAATGGCGAACATATAATTACTGATTCATTCATTTAAGAGTGAATATGATAGACTGAAAGTTATTGTTATGCAAAGCAATTGCACACCTGAGTTTCCTTAAGTCGGTCCCCTGTCGCCCCACTCTTTGATAGTCTTTCGCTTCCTGCTAGATCAATCAGATTCAAGACGCCTTGCACTTGTTGTTCAGTACTCTACATCGTAAAGGACATTAGTTCATCCAGCATCTAAACAAGAGATAAAGAGAGCAATGCCATTTAAATCAATGTGTAAAGTATATCACAACATTTATACCTCATTAACCCCAGTTATACGCAAAGTAAAAACAAAATGGCTTCTTGAAGATTGTTCATTCATCTGTGTTCTTCCAACCGACCTAATATAACAGAGAATCTCATTTGATTAGTATGAAGACCAGGAACAAATGGTTATACATTAAATATGAAAGGTGAAGTTTTACTAAATCAAATAAACTAATTTATAGAAAATGAAATTTTTTAGCATCAAGAAACTTGATAGTTAAAGCTCGACTTTTTTAATGAAATAATTACTCCGAGTATGATTTTCATCCAAAAGTCCAAGTGGGGAAAAATGCAATTCTTTAGTGCATTATCTAGAAAGTTTAATCAATCACAACTTCACTATGCACCATAGAAAGCAGCTTTGGCATCCCCATTATAAACTAGTACCTGCAATTTGCAGCCTGTTGTAGGAGGGAGGAAATCTCCTTTACACTACAAACGTCTACAATAGTGAGGTCAGAAACTTCTGTGTTTCCATTTGCATCATGTTTAATGGTGTACTGCTTCCCAGGAACACCATTTTCTATTCGAGTTAGATCCATTCCACTTGGCCGATTCGACAACAACAAATCTCGAATTGTCTCATTATATATTTCTAGTATTGAAGCCTGAAAAGATTAAGCAAACTATAAATTTTAGTTAACGGATTTAAGTGTGATCACATGAAAATCAGAGTAAGAATATTTTAACCTGCATTTTGTATGTCCAACCCTGGTCTTTAAGGGCCTGACTAGCCTGGAAGATCTGTTCTAGAGAACGTGGAATCAATCCTTTCAGATCTGGAGCATTAGGCCTACCCATCATTGTATATGTTTTGCCTGAGCCTGTCTGACCATAAGCAAATATGCAAACCTGACATGACAAGCGAAAGTCCCTCTGTCAAAGCATATCTAGTGTACATAAAAACGTAATAATAAAAAGCAAGAGAAGATAAACAAATGCCCCATTGAAAAAGGTAAGCAAGCAATAGCATCTAATAACGCAATCCTTTCCCTTTCTGTCCAACTTAGAAAAGTTTCTTATGACAAAAGCCAAGAATATATAGAACCTTTGAATCTACTCATCTACAGCTATAGATTGCATGAGCAATCCACACGAGGAGAACACCGAGATAGTCGAAGTGACGGGTAAGATCTTATTCAGAAAGATGAGCTATGAGATTAAAAAATAGATTTATTCAAAACAAAAGCCAAAGTCTAAAGACTATGTAACTAGAAGTCCAGCTTTACAGATACATTTGACTTCACATGTCTCTGCATCTAATAGAGCACTTTTCAATCTCCAGTTTTACATCTATTTATTTTTTCTGATCTGTTATACCCTTTCTAATATACAAAGTTCTGCTTAGAAAATAATGAATAATATACAATGTAATAAGACTGAAATCACCTTGTACCCATCGAGCGCACTTTGTACCAACTGCGATATCTCAGTGAAAACGTCTTGCTGAGAGGCCTCATGACTGAAGACCTTATCAAAAGTGAAAGGGTACTTTTGCCCTGGTGAACATCAAAGGATGAAATAATGCTTTTAACCGCACGTCGTATTTTAGAAAACATGTAAAACTCGTGAAACTCAAGAGAAAGCAGTAACGGAAAAAATGTACGAAGGTATGCACTTATACCGTTTTGAACCAATTCAATGCCTCGACCAAGAGCCTCTGTTGATGTAGGGTAGGAAACAACCACGTTCGTTCCGGCGCCATCCTCTGGTAGCAAAGGTCGAACTCGACAGAACACACGAATATTCCCTTTTAACTCCTAAAACATATTTAGAGGGAGTTACTTCATTATAATTTATGTATGGGAAAATTGTCCTCAAAGTTTTCACCCAGTTAATTTTGTCCGAAAAGTTTTTAAAGAAACAGTTTTCACCTAGTTAATTTTGTCCCAAAATTTTTTAAAGAAACAATTCTACCACTATTCCGGTATTATTTATAAATCCCTTTTAACTAAATCACACATACCAAGTAGGGTTAGTTAGCTAAACGATTATAAAGTAAATTTTCAACTTTGCCCTCATTTATAAATGGATATCTTTCAACTATTTCTTCTCTCTCTATTTTTATTGGTACAATTAATATGAACAAAATTGTCACAATTTCATTTATTATTTAAAGAAGACTTATAAATAGAACAGAGTAGTATTTTGGAAGTCTAAAAAATAGAGTAATTTTATCCTAGTTGTTATCCTCATTAATGTTGATTATTAATTAACCAAATATGTTAAATGCACATGTCTTACACGTCATTTTTATTAAGATGTAAATTTACACCGGAAGTCTATATATCATTTACTTCATCTCTTTTCAAAGTTAAATCTAAAATTTTTAAGGCAATTGTGTATTTTAACAAAAATAATTACTTCCAAAAATCTTCCAGAGCAAAATTACCATTTATGAGAATTTCCGGCCTTGACGAGAACTTTCGGACAAAAATGTCCCTTAAACCCTTTATGTATTAGAAAGAAAGGAACTTTCTGCGTAAGTAAAGCAGTATTACCAGGATGGTGTTATGCAGCTTTTTCCTTAATTTCTCTCCTTCAATAATTTGGAATTCCTTATCAGCCAGACGATCCCGCAATTCACCCATAATTCTGTTCTGCTCTTCAAAATTTGTTCTTGTTTCTAAAGCCGATAAGTCAGCCATCTAACAGGAAGAAAATAAGTCAGTGTCAGCGTCAGTTCAAGTTATCACATCATATATGCAATGAATACTACAAGCATGAAATCATTTTCCCATTTATTTCCTGGGAAATTTTCACAAAATTGAGAGACTGTTTCAACAATATTAAAAGAAAAAGAAAAACTTTCTTACCTTAAATTTTTCTTTTTCAGCAGTCAATTGATGCTGTAGTCTATTTATTTGGTCCCTCTGAAAAGAACATGTGTCCTGTAAAAGAAAGCCCACTATCTTAAAAACGTAACCAACATAGGAGTCTCACAATAGACCAAAACCATGATAACAATATACAATGTACAGTAAAAAAAAACAAAACAAACCTCAAGAGCCTTTATTTTAGTTGTCAAGCTATCCAATTGTGCACATGAATTCCCAGTATATTCTCTGTAGTATGCTACTTCCCCAGTTAAAGCCTGTATTTGTGCTTGTTGCCGATCACGATCGTCTCTAATTTGTTTCAATTCTTCACGGAGACAACTGAGCTCATGTCCTTGTGCATCTTTTTGTTTTGTAGCCTCTTCTCGTGAAGCCTAAGAAACAGGGGCAACAACAGGAGAAGAAAACAACATCAGATGAACAGAATGCTGAGATACTTGGTGTCACAATAGGGGTTTAAAATAATAACAACATCTGGGTTGTTTTCCAAATTATCTGCATTTCCTGTCTCTTCCGAACTACTTATAACAAGTTGGAATTCTAGAGCTTGCATGAAGAATGAGTCAGCATGTTCGTTGCACCATGCCCAATGAAAATGAACAGTGTAAGTTCCAACACATTCACAACACGTATAACGTTACTTAACACTTCTCAACATTAAATGGAAAATTCCAAAATGAGAAAGCATCATTCAAAGAAAACAATCAAAAGCATACAAAAACTTGTATCAAAATAAAATGACTTACTTTAACAGATGCCAGCTGACTCTGCAATGTCTTATTGTGAGCTCTCACATCGCTAAGGTTTTGAATAATGGCTGTTTTCTCCTTTTCCAGTTCTTTAAGTGAATCATTACTTGATTGAAGATCTGATTGGAGTCGACTATTGTAGCGCTGCAGGTCCATATTATACTCTTTTGAAGAATTGTACAAAAGCTCATTCGATTTGGCCTGCAAATGCCAATGACAGTAACATGTGACCTTGAAGTCTTGTGCAGAATATACCAAGAGGGCAATATCTTTATATTTTTATAAGTTGATGATTTAAGATTCCATGTTTAACCGGTAAAATTTTCCTGTCTAGATCATAATTTAAAATTTGACAGCACCTTTCGCTCAGCCTCTAATTTCTCTTGCTTAACTTTCTCAAGTTCAGCTGAAAGAGAAACTTGCGTATCCTCAGCAGCACTTCTGGCTTCCTTTTCTTCTCTATGACGTTCCAGTGCTTCCTAATTGTTAAAAAATAAGGAATTATCAGAAAAAAGTAAACTTCAAGGGGCATTCAATCACCATGCTTCATGCCAAGCAACTTTACCAACTTCAAGGATTCTTCCTTTGAAATTCTCTCTTCCAAAGAAAAAATTGTCCTCCTCAAATCTGATATTGTGTTGCTCAACTCCTCAATCTTATTTTTCATTTCAGTCTCTGAGAAAGAACAGATAACATTTTTTTAAGCCATGCTATCAGTTGCACTAGCAACTACCTCAATTCAAGCCAACTTGTCGTTGAAAATTGTAGCTCAGGAGAAAAAACTTACCAGTATCGCTGCACCTCTTCTCAGTAGATTCAAGTGCAGATTGAAGCTTTTCCTTTTCGCCAATGTAATTTTCTTCAAGTTTTTGAAACCATTTTACACAAAGTCTGAGCCGCCTAATGAAATCTCCCATCTGGTCCATTTTTTTCTGCAAAACAAGTGGGAAAATAACGAAATACTCACAAAAGATGCAAAACGTATAAAAAATTGAAATAACTGGTAACTAGTCCGGCAAAAGATGATCTAGGTTAAGATTGGACAGAATAAAAGAGACCTTACTATCATAGGGATTTCCCTTTTTAAACTTCTCATTTAACAACGCCTCCACATCCTCTCTAGTAAACTCAACAATGCTACATTCTGAGCCCTCGGTACTGACGACATCATTTGCTCTATTAGCTTCTGGCCCTTTGTTCACTGAGGCAAATGGCTGCCTGCCCCGGCCAGTTTTTCCCTGCCGATCCATCCTCTCTACTCCAACCCTCCGACGTTTTTCCGACGGCAGTGTGTTGGAAGGGCTACGCGGAGGCCTGTTCTGGTTCCTAGAAGCCATATCCGGCTCGAATCGTGCCTGATATGGATCTGAAGAAGTGGGAAAGAGGGTTTCAATTTGGATCTGACTTGAATCGTCAAGGATTATAGGGTTTGCAGAGCGTCAGAAGTGAGAGAAAATGTAAGGAGAAGCTATGAAGAGGACGACAGCGGAGAGCGATGGCGGAGGGCGGAGGATGAAACGGTGAGGAAATAGCCGTGGAGAGGATTGTGGGGAAAGGCGCGTGAATTTTGAATTTGCATCTCTAACGCTCCTCTACGATATCATACGGGTCGACTCGTTAGTGATGGTTTGGGTCACGGGTTAAGCCCGTTATGTTTTACCAAAGCTAAGCCCATTACTTAAAGCCTCGTTAAATGGGTGGGATTTTTCTCTGTTTGTTTTTTTTTTTTTTTGGGCTCTTGCGTTGTGGTTGAGCTCTTCGCCTCATCATAATCATCCCATTCCACGATGGTAATTTTTGTATCCGATGAAAAAAAAAAGGTAATTTTATATAAGTATGTAATGAATTTTATATTCATGAATAAAAAAATCATTGATATTTAATGAAATTCCCAAATTGCGTGCTATGTCAGTCAGTAAGTTCATAGCTTGAAATGGTTTGATTTCAAATATTTGTTAAGAACTTTAATGAGGTCTTTTTTTATCAACATCAAATGAGGGAAAAAAACATTTTTTTTTCTATTTATCCAACTTTTAAGCATGTTATTCTATTAATATAAATTTTTATGAGAACTTGATTTCTCATGATATAGTCTTCATTGTAATTTGTATAATTATTATTAGTCACACTTATTTTTTATGTTTATTATTGTCAACAAAATGAATTGGTCTAATATTTTTAATGTTTTAGGAAAGAATTTAGATTCATTTAATTATATTCATTAGGTACAAGGTCCGAACAAAATTTTGAACAATAATGATCCAAAAGAATTTTAAATTTTTATTATTTAAAGAAATTCATATGCTATGATTTAGTTAGAGAACTGAACTTACATAAACATACTTATGTTTTTTCTTTTATATACCGTCATATAAGCCTCTTTCTTTTTCGGCCTTTCTTTTATAGGTAGGCCTAGAAAACCCCTCTTCTAAGTAATTCAAATCATGATTCAACTTTGATTTTGATATATTTAAATGGCAGAAAAAAATCTGATTTTGATTCAAAATTATTGGATTTGCCAAACAATATATTAACTCTCAATTAATTGTATATTTAAATTATTATTTATTTCATATTGATGTGTCCTTTCTTAATGCTTTGGTATTACTAATTATCCTCATAAGAAAAACCACGAAAATTAAAGACAAAAAAAAAATCAAAATCAATGAATGCTATGTGAGATTTTTTTTTAATCATCCATTCAATGTGACACTATTTTAAATTTTAATTATTCTAACGGGGTATTATTAAAAAAAAAGTTATAATTATACCTTAAAATTTGGAACATTACATGTTTAAGGACAAAATGAAAATCTCAATTGGGAGTTTGGGATCGACAAGTAAATAGTGACGGAGGAAGTACATGTAATCATATTAATTAATTAAAAAAATTAAATTACATTGGTTTTGCATGATAACAAATTAAAACAATAATGTCAATGAATTTAATTATCTGTTATTTTTAATTTGGCCAAATGCTCATGCTTATCTTTTTAGTCCCTCGCCCCCCTAATATTAGCGGAACAATGACGCCTTCTCAACTTTATATTTTTTATTAATATATTATAAGGGTGTTTTAGCAAAATGTATTTAATTTTTGTCCTCCATGTATACTATTCAATCTCCACTTCTCATAAATAATTGGGGGGGGGGGGGGTAAAGTATAGTTCCTGAAGGGCGAGCGTAGATTTTACATTAATTATATCTCTATATCTTATAAAAACCCCAACAAGCTTGGGTTATTCATGTCCTTATGTGATTTTTTTAAAAAAAAAAACTTTTTTGCAACATCATCAATACTCACTTATAAACATTATTGTTAAACTTACGAATTGGCTCTATGAGTTTAGCATTTTTACATTCTTAGTTTATAAAATCAAATTAAGTCGATGGTAAATTTGTAATCGTAGTAAATTCGGTTTATATACCAAGTTTATCTTTTTTACGTTTCCAATTTACAAAATCGCATTTGCTTATTCTTAAATACGTATTAACTTTTTCGATTTGATCATGCTTAACGGATTTAAATGTAAATTTTATAGAAAATTCTTTGTTAAATATGATAGATTATGAATGTTGATGCACTTAATTTCAATTATTTGGATTTCAAAAATATTTAAATCAAATTGTTGTTATTTTTTATATTTTAATTATTTAATTATGCACTATTAATATCTATTTAATGGTAAAGATAAATTCTTACAAGTTTACAATTAGAGTTTACCTCACTATCACAAGTTTATTTATACTCGCAAGTTTTGGCAACCTTGCTTGTAAACATACATAATTAAATAAATGACTCTAAAAGACTTTTTTAATAAAAGTTATAGCATTTTTAACACTACTCTTAATTAACTAATAATCATGTACTTGACTAAAGCACATCTGGAAAGTGAAAACCAACACGACTGTCCTTATAAATTAACAATGGGTCCAAAAAAAGCCTCAAATAATGTTTTTTTTAATTAATGTATAAGAAAATCATCTACCAAGAAAAATATAAAAGATTATCTCTCATTGTGTTAGGCGCAGGCGCTCACTTTGACTAAACCACTCTCAATCATGAACCAACAAAACACTTTTTCCCCATTTAGGTTTAAGTAAAATAAGTTATACTTTTATTTTAAATATAATGTACAAATATGAATGTGAGAGTGTGCGTGAGTGTGTGTGTCTCACTATGTCATGTAATGCTTAGGTGGCAACCACAATCTCAGCACTTGTATCATTGTGTCTTGATTAAAAGCAAGCCAATTTGGTTACGGTTCTTATGTTTATATGTAGTGTCATTGTGTCAAGTTGTAAAATCACGTGTTTCATGTGGGAAAATATGTGTTAATCAATATCGACATGTTCATGAAATTTAATTTATATTGATCGATTTGGTTCTTGTTTCTATCAACTTTATTGTTTATGTATGCGTCTTCAAAGTCCTTCTGGAGAAAGCAAACTAGTACTCACTTAACTTTAACCTTTCTTTCTTTTTTTTTTTTTTTTTTTTTTTTTACTTCTCACCCGAATCATTAAAACCTTTGATTCTAACTAATCTACGATTTGTCTTGAGTAAGGTTTACGATCATGGGAAAAGAGCTCCCTGCACCATTTTCTCCATTATCACGCTTCGAACTGAAGACGTGATTTAGAGAGAGGAAATCTCTTAATTACCACTTATTACAAATTGATGTTAGTAAATTTAACCAATTGTTTTATGATGTTCATGCCAACCCCATCATTAGCTAGAATACTCATATGGTGTACACATGTAAAACCCAATTAAAAAATTGATGTTGATCTCAAATGTAAGACAAAATCTAACATGTTTACTAATATTTTTTATCAAATTATCCCTATTGATATTTCCTTAATAATAATTACTCCAATGTCATTTAGAGTGGTTGAGAGTGATTTCGTCAAAGTGAGCACCTATGCCTAACCATATATATAAATTATTGTATATTAAGGAACATAATTTGGGTATCTTAGGGGGGAAATTCTTATCAACTTATTCAACTAACATCATTATTATATTTAAATTATTTAATTAAGTCTTAGATTAAGAATAGGATAAGAGCGAGAAATACCCTTCAAGTCTATATTGGAGAATTTTTTAGGATGACACACACACACATATTCCTTTAGTTCTATTTATAAGGCAGAGAGAGATTTTTTATTTTGCTCTTATTTATAAATCACATTATAAATTTTTTCATATAAATAAACAATCATATTCTTAATTTATTATTATATTGTATATTAAATAGGGATAGGGTTAAAAAATTGTTAAACTTTAAGTCAGAGTTAATGAGGTTTAATTTTTTCTCCCTAAATGAAACATGATAGAAGTGACATAAAAATAAGATTAGAGGAAGGTAAGATACTATATTAATATATTTTTAAAATATTTTAGATTTTTAATTATTTTAATCAATTTTTTATACGTTTAGTTAGGACTTAAGAATAGCATTGTATATGCAATTTTTTGAAAAGGCGTGTCACCACTAATCACTCTCTCCACTCCATCTCCACTAAATTTCTCTAAAATTCAGCTGGCTTGTAATAATGAAGATTTTATACTATATTAAAAGTATTATTATAATATCAAATATTAAATGATAATAATATTTTTATAGAACAAGTCTCAACTATTAAAAGTTAATTAAATAGTTAAAAAAATTAGTGGAGATGAAATGGAGAGAGAGATTGGTGAAAACACTCTTTTCCTTTTTTTTTTCTTTTATGGCCTTATCTTGTAATTAAAGAGGATGTTTTTAGAATTTGAAACTATGATTTCTGAATCACATCACAACAATCTTACTGAATCACCATGAGGATTATCGTCACATGTGACAACTAATATTTAAAAGTAATAAACATTTCTACTAGTTTCCAACCTATTTCATTATAAACAATTAGTTTTATTTGAGAGTTTGAGTCAAATTTGAACAAAATTCTATACCTCTAAAAAAATGTAAGCTCCCCCGAGGGATAAAATATTTTGAGATAAAGATCGAGACATTATGATTTCAATCTGTGTCCCACTTCCAACTAGTACATCCTTTGTTACAACACACACACACACACATATTTGGATTCAATGATAACTAGCTACTAGACACTTATAAGAGTATTAAATAGTATATGATTTTTTGTACTGTTAACTATAAATTGTAATATATAACAAAACTGGATTGTTATGAAAGAATTTAATTACAAGAAAAATACTACTTTTCCTGATAAATTAAAATTAAATAGAATTGGCTATATACCAAAAGGGAAGTTGGGTATATATATCCCAAAATATTTACATAATTGAATATATATATATATATATATATATATATATATATATATATATATATATATATTCTTAATCCCAAATATAACTAATAAACTTGTATCCATTTTTTTGTACAAATTTATCCATTTTTAACCCAATAAACCAATCCATGCTTGCTATACATCTTCTTTCAAAGTATTGATCTATACGATTTGCAATACATCAACGTTCACTATTTGATTAGAATATGCAAATCCATCAAGTAATTGAAATGCAATTAAAGAAATTTCCTCCCTGCTTTTAATTTATTTGGGTGATAAAAACGAGTTGTTATTCAAGCATTCAGGATATTATAATTAATCATTGCAGAACTAAAAAGATTTGTGTTTTTATCTTGAGAAAATATTATTTATTATTGAATTATTTGCTTTTCGAATTAATAGTGAAAAGCAGATATATAGATGATGTAAACTTTGACCTTTAAAATGTGGAAAATGAAAATGAGTTATATCTATCATCAAGTTACTTGTAGGACTTGCTCATCACAAGTGTAAATCGATATGTGTGTTGACTTGCTTCTTTTACTAATAAATAACATTATTGACTTTACTTAACCTTAAATCCTAATTATAATACCTAGTTGACTTTTTTTTAGAGATTAAAAAAACTAAATAAATTATTGAATCATTTCATATATTGTGTATCCTTAGATTATATATTAGTTAAACTAATTAGTTTAAAGAAAAAAATATAAATAAAAATATTCTAAAACAATTTAATTAGCTTTATTAACCGTATGGAGTATTAAACAATATAGTTTTATGCGAAATTCATATTTGTGATGTTCAGTGCATTTAATTTGGGTTTGGCCGTCAAATTAAGTCGGGTTCTTGTACTGCGCACTATCAAGTAATTAAATAAAAATTAAATAACTATTTATATAAGATGCTACCGACAAATATATGTATATGGTCATTTATAAATTAACAGATCAATTATCCATTACTTTAAACATGCACAAATCGTGGTTAGAGAATCCCAAACCCCCCCCCCCCCCCCAAAAAAAAAAAACCCCCAAAACTGCGACTAGAAACCTAAAATTTTGTCTCAACAAATATTTTATAACTAAAATACAAGACAAGAAAACATCGATCTGAATGAGTAGTCAGTTTGCTTAAATACCTGATAATATGATATATAAAAATTGCTTGATATTGGGTGGCCCAAAGCAAGGTTGTCAAACTCATAAATTTAAGCAAACTCGTGATAGTGAGATGTAAACTCGTATCGTAAACTCATAAGAGTTTATTTTTATTATTAAATAGGTATTAATAGTATATAATTAAATATTTAAAATATAAAAATGACAACATTTTGATTTAAATATATTTTAAATTCAAATAATTAAAATTAACGACAAAATTTCTATATAAAGCTGCTGAGCGTGATCAAATTAAAATAGTTAACTTGAGCTTATGTAAATTAACACAGTTTTATAAGTTAAAAATGTAAAAACAGTAAATTTGGTGTATCAATTCATGAGTTTGCAACTGACACGAGTTTCCTATTGACTTAACTTATTTTTATAAGTTAGAAATGTAAAAATGGTAAACTCTAAGAGTCAACTTGTAACATCTCAAATCCAACACCCAAAAACTTGGCCAAAATATTTGAAATATCTCCAATAGAGATGATTAACATCCAAATCATTAAATTGCTTAAAATAAAATTCATAATACAAAGCCAATAAATTTTTGTAATGTTTTTAGAGTCGTGTACAATACGGAAGTCTTAGAGTCATGACAAATAAAATAACATAACTTAAATCATAGGAGTACAGAAGAGGTTTCTAGGCTCACTCCGATTATTGGTGCCTTCCCTTGCTCCTTATTAGAACAATCACCTGAAAATGTTAATATGGGATGAAATTTCGCGTCTCAGTAACTACTGAAGGTTTCTACTGTACACAAGTAAATTACACATGACAAAAAGTAGGAGCTAGTTTAATATATATAGATATATTTATGTACCATAATCTTTCATACAAAAACTTGTACAAAATATATATCATCATTTTGTCAATCTATGAATTGTATAATTATTTAATATGCAATATGCAACCTCCTTTATATCATCTTCCATCCTTATATCGCCGACTAGAGCCATAGGCTAACACATAGTCTAACAGAAACATCCATTTGACTGGATTGTCCTAAGTTCACCAAAACCTAAGATATACCCGGCTAAAGGTATAAAGCTTAAGCCTGGACTATTACTCCTCTCCCTAAAAACACAACTAAGGAGGTGTCACATATCCCACAGCTTCAATGCAATCCCGGCTAGAGAAAAACATGGAAGAAGGGGCCCTAACAAGTACCATCCACTGTGCACTGAGTGGTGGCTTTAAAACATTTTATCATACAAATCCCTCTGCACTCCATCCCATCACAAATATAACCGTCATGATAAGTATATTCAATCAAAATAAAATATATTAAAACATACTTCCATTTATATCAAATATCATCATAAGGTAAACCAATATCTCATAAAGCCTTGTTAGATCAATATGTCATTTTTGAAATTCAAGGACAAAACTATAATTTTCAGCTTTTATTATAATAATATTATAATTTACTGTACATACACATATACGTATATCTCAGACCATTTTAAGAAAATAATCATTCATAATTATACCCAATTCACAAATATATTGAAGATTAATATTCAGAGTTACCTTTTACTTCCTAACTTATAGAAAATCCTCAAAAGTTACTCCAAATCTTTCAATGAGAGTCTTCTAGTAACCCCAAATAATCTTCACTATACTCTTTCTCTTAAGCTTTTATATGGCTGAACAATAAAAGTATGTGTGTGTATGTGTGGTAAAAGAGAAGGGGTGAGGTATTTATAGAATTTTCGGGACTTAACTACCTTTCAAATTTCACATGTTCATCTATCATCTAACTACCATATACATGTATACCTACCATCTAACTACCAAACATATGTATATCTACCTTCTAACTACCAAACATAAGTATCTCTACCATTTAATTACCAAACACATGTATATCTACCATCTAACAACCATATACTTATCTACTGATCAAATATCACATTCTTATCTACTACAAAACCGTCTACCATTCAAGTTAATATCTATAAAAATTCTTTACTCTATTTTTTTTTATAGAAAATTTATTGGTGGTAAACTTTATTTACCATAAATTAATTTCTCCTAAAATACGAAAAATTTCATGATGTTACACAACTCACAAATTTGACAATAATGACCAAAAGGGTTAAAAAAAATACGAGATAAGAATTTAATATGATGATATTGACTTTTTTAATATCGTTATATATAGTGTAGATTATTTTTTGGTTATCATATATATATTCTATATTAACTTCTTGATACACACATGTACATGGTGTAGATTTAGTTTCTCTTGATCCCAACAAGTTTCAAAGTATATTGGCGTATCTGGATGGATCTTGCGGTATAAAGAGACAGATATTTACCATAATAGGGGAAGGCAAGACTGTGATTTGAAGAATACGAACATACCTTAAACTTTTAAAGGATGAAGAAAATGGGAAAAGAGTTTTCATACTTTCTAACATTCAACAGAAATTATTGATATGCCTCTTACATAAATGGCGTGTGTGACTCAGTGTTTCAGTGGAGAATACACCCAGCTACATATATATAGATCACGTGATTTTTCATGTTTAAAATACTCAACAATCGTACGGTGATGAATGATGACATATATGCAATGATAACTCTGATAACATCATTTGAACAATTTGCAAATCCCATAGAGGGAATAAGAACGTGGGAAATTGCACCTAGGTTGTGAATAAAGAAATTTACAATAAGATGGTCTCTCAAAATCTCAAAATTGTGATAAAGTCATGTGGAGCTTTTTTACAATATTTTTTATATGTGAAAAGACATAAATGTTCTCATGTACTTGTGTTGGGAAGTCCACAAGGCTATTTTGACAAGTCCATATACATGTTTTGACAAGTCCAAGTATATGTTTGGACAATTTCATATGCATGTGTTAATAAATCCATGTGAATTTGTTGACAGATGAGTATATTTTGACAAATCCAAGAGACTATTTTTATGAGCTTATAAGCATGTTTTAATAAGTTCATGTGCCTATGTCGACAAGTTCATGAGTCTCCATAATGGCATTTATGTCTTTTCACATACGGAAAATATTGTAAAAAAGTCTCACGGCACTTCACTGTAATTTTGATATTCCAAGGAACTATTTTATTGTATATTTCCTTGCTCGAGACCTAGGTGACATTTTTTATAAGAATTTTGGGAGTAAAAAATGTACTACCTCCATTTCTAATATAAGAATTAGTTGGAAGTTTTGTTTGGATCCAAAATATAATATTTTATTTCATACATTTGTCACTTTTTTATATACATAACCTAATGTTTTTTTATACATAAAAGTTTAAGTAAATTGAGTTCAAATTACTCACCAAGATCAATGCGTGCATCTTAGCACTTATAGATATATAGATCATCCACCAATAAAGTCCTCATATTGAAAAGATTTGAACTTATAGCCTTATGGTTATAAATCAATTTCTTTGTCAACTAGATCAACCCTTATTAGTTATATATAATATAATATTGCTGTACATGGATGGATATTTTAGAAAGATCATATCACATTTGTTTAAATTAACTAATGTATTTCAATTCCTTAATCTACCTAAATTTATTTATTAAGTAACTCCTATATTAATATAGGAGAAGATATAATAATACTAACATGACCATGGTAAGGAAACGAACTTAAAACTTTGAAGTCATGGGTTCCTGTGAATTGGGACCAATTTCCATTATCATTTTATGGAGTTGTGGCCACATGTTGAGTCATCGTTGGGAATTGGGACCAATTTACACTAATTGTGTTTGGTTTAAGGGAAGGGGACGAGGAAGGAAGGGGAGAGAAATTGTTTCTTTTATATTAATCGAATTGCCCATAAAATTTTTTTAATATTTTAAAAAATATACTTTCAGTAAAAATAAATATTTTTTTCATTTATAGTAATTTGATAAAATAATTCATCTCTCCCCTCTCATTCCCTCCCATCAAACACACTGTAACATGAATCTTGCACATGGGAATGGGGCATATATATTCAATTTGTATGAAAAACGAGCGACATGATATCACATTCGCTTTTGAAGTTTTATATTCTTTTAATGAAAAAATTTTGAGAATACTTTTGTCATTACATGCTGTGTTGCCTTGTGAGAACACTTTTTGTAATTCCATTTATTCTTTAATATTTTATTGTGATTTTTCTATGTTTTTTTCCCTTTTAAACAGAGCGTTGCTGATGGATGACGTTTTTATCAAAAGGCTAGGCTTAATCGCATTTCAAACATCCCATTTCCATAGGAATTTTCCCCACTGAATTTATTCCATTAATAACTCATATATAATGATCACCCTTTAACCTATAATATAATTCGCTCATTTTAAAATAATAAACTCCTGAATATTATCCCTATGTCATCGTGGAATCACTTGATAATAAAATTTTCAAGTGACGAACTTCTTGTGTGTGTGTGTTGATTCAAAATAAAAAGTAATTTAATTTTGTTAATTAACTATACAATTTTTAATTTTTTGAGGTAATTTTTCAATTAAAAGTATTGATTTAAACCCGATATTTATCATTTGATTCCTCACAAATTCTAGAATATAATCTGGTATTTATTCATTGATCCATATTCAGAAATGATTCAACAGAGTTTTACGTTATCTGTCGTGAGCTTAATATAGCACTTCTCTTTTACCTAGCCTTTGGACTTACTATAAAACACAAGGGGAGTTAAACATAAAATCAAACTAAACGGTATACATGAAGAAAAACTACTAGAATTATTTCTAATTGGAAAGTATATAATAAAGTAAAAGAAAAATTTTATAGCAATGTTAGAATACTAGAATTTTATATGGTAATGAAATGGTTTTAAATGGACAACGTGAATATAAAATGGGGTGCGTGTATGTGTATTCCATGGTTAATTTTAAGAGTACTTACACATATATACTTATTATAAATATATTACCCATGTAAAAAATTCTCACATCGACTTGAACTCATGACTTTGTGGGGGTAATGATGTTGGAATTTTAAATTATAATTAATATTCCATTAATTCTATTAAGTGGCCCACATTAATTCCTGTTTTGTAACCGTCCATTAATTTTGTAACGGCCCAATCAATACGCAATAATTGCTAATTAATACACATAAATGCCTTGCCTTTTTATCTCTGTGATGGCCAGAGGGTAAGAGCATCGTGAATTTTTTTTTCCCCTGAGCTAGCTCTGAAATTAAGGAAAACACACCATCTGCAGATTTAGAGAGAAGATTCAGAAGGATTGAAACTTGGAGTTTGTCCTTTGCTAGCTTCTGAAACAAATCAATGGCGGGAGGTATTTATGATCTCTATTTCATTTTTCCGCATTGATCTAAATGCTAATATGTGTTTAACATGTTTAGATCGCTTAGTTTTCTAACATTTGGTATCAGAGCAATTGATGTGCCTCTGCCTTGATTAAGATTTCACAGAATATGGTTTTCAGTTTGGATATATATTCACTGGCTGCAATTTATTTAGATAAAATTGTTGAGGGCATTGTATATATAGTTTATTCAATATATAACCCAGATAAAATATATGTGTGTTTACTTCAGGAGAGAGGCGATGAATATTGTTGTCTCTGTGTTCATATATTTCCTGATGCTTTGAATCCTTATTTGATCATGATACATATTGTATATTATAATATGTTTCAGTTAGGATTTTCTGGAAAATAATTTGTGAGTTCCTATTTATATTTTTCTGATTATGCTTGATGAACGCTGCTTGATGAATCTGGAATTTTGAATTGATTGTTTCAATCTGGGCTTTGGTTTTACCTTTGAATACCATCGGCTGGGGTCTAGGTTTGTATCTGGATTCTATCGAGGATGTGAAGCCGTCGATTTTCATCGGCAAAATTGGAGGCGCATTGTTGGGCTGTTTTGGCGGTCTGGGTTCATTTTTGGCGGTCTGCATTTTTGGCAATTGGGCTGGGTTCGTTTTTGGGCCAAGCGCACTTTGATTTCAGAATTAAAAAAAAAATTAAACACAAAAAGACCTGGCGCCTAGGGATTCGAACCAGAGACCAGTGGACTTTGAGCGCCTTAGTGGCTGGTGTTATGCCAGCTACGCCATGCCCTTGGGTCAGATTTTCAGCATTTACTGTATTTAATGATTTTTTTTTTTTGACTGAAAAAAATCAGATTTTCAAATTTTTTTTAAAAAAATGTCTAAGTGGGATTTGAACCCACATGGCTTAGGTCCAGAGCCTTCAGTGTTTTCTCTGGACCATTTAGCTACGATGACACTTGTGCAATTTTTGGGTTTTTATATTTATATGTTTTGATTTAAATATAAATATGAAATTTATTTAAAATTGTGTTTTCATGTGATTATTATATTCTGTTATTTGCATAAATTAATTATTAATTATGCAATTTTTGTTAGATATGAATACCCAATTTTATTTTAATATTGCTTATAGTTTATTGCGATATTAAATATTAATGTTAAGTGATCTATATATTTTTAATTAATTAGAGAGTAGCCACAGCATCTTCAATTAGTTAAAATTATATATTGAGTTGTATGATCACATAATAACATTAGTTGTAATTAATCATATGTAATATAATAAATTTTATCCCACAGGAATTTTTATTATATGTTTTGGTATGATTAATTAGGGTAGAATATCAAATTATATTCTTAATTTACCCACAGGAATTAAGAATGAGGACATAATTTGGTGGTTTTATCATAAGAAATATGAATCTAATTGAATTAAAACTTTAGCCCACAGGCAAGTTGTATGTCAGTAGATTTATGAATTTTAGCATGATTTACATTGGTAAAACATGATTTGGTTTATTAGTCTCAATTTTTATTATTTAAGTATGTATTTTACGATTATGCAGTTAAGCAACCTGTGAATATCTCTGATATGAAATGTGATATTCTCGAACTGAGGGGTGATAACTATAAGGTATGGAGGGAGAGAGTCCTTCTCCATTTGGGCTGGATGGATATTGATTATGCTATAAGGAAAGACGAACACCTGCCATTACTGCAACTAGCACTCCAGATCAGGTTGACCTTTATGAAAAGTGGGAGCGATCCAATCGTCTCTAAATTATGTTCATAAAGACTTCAATCTCTACTAGCATTCGTGGTTCTGTCGAACAACATGACAAAATCAAGCCACTTTTGAAGGCGATCGATGATCAATTTCAGACTTCAGATAAGGCGCTTGCCAGCACCCTAATCATGAAGTTTTCATCCCTAAGACTTACTACAGTGAAAGGTGTGCGTGAGCACATCATGCAAATGAGGGACATTGCAGCTCAACTAAAGCAACTTGAGGTTGACATGTCTGACTCTTTTCTCATGCATTACATCCTGAACACTCTTCCATCGGCATACGGACCCTTCAAGATATCCTATAACACACATAAGGATAAATGGTCAATCAATGAACTTTTGACCATGTGTGTTCAAGAGGAGGGAAGGCTGAAATTGGAAATGGGAGAGAGCTCATTTTTGGCAACTGAGAAATTGGCAACTGAGAAAAAGAGTCAGACTCAAGCCAAAAAGAAGGGGAAAGGTAAAGCACCACCCCAAGGTGGAATCAAGAAGGAATCCAAGTGTTTCTTCTGTAAAAAGAAGGGACACATGAAGAAGGATTGCTCTAAATTCCAGCAATGGCTTGAGAAGAAAGGTATGTCAGTCTCACTTGTCTGTTATGAATCTAATATGGTTGATGGCATTGATGGCATTTGGTGGGTTGACTCTGGTTCTACAATCCATATTTCGAATACCTTGCAGGGTATGTAAAACCTAAGGAAGTCATTGGGAAGTGAACAATTCATCTACTCGAGTGGAAGGATTCGTTCGCATGTGGAAGCTGTAGGGACCTGCAGTTTAGTTCTAAGTAGTGGCTATGTTTTAAATTTGGAAAAGACTTTTTATGTTCCAAGTTTCACCAGGAACTTAATTTTTGTTCAAGACTTGTACGTTTAGATTATTCCTTTTTGTTTTATGAGACATCTTTGGATCTGTTTTATAAATCAAATAAAGTTGGGAATGGTACATTGTCTAACGGTCTTTTTCTTATTTACTTACAACATGATACTACTTATGATGCCATGCATGTTTCAGTTGGTTCGAAACGTAGTGTTATGAATGAGGATTCTTCTATGTTGTGGCACCGGAGATTGGGACATATCTCCATTCAGAGAATTGAAAGATTGGTGAAGGAAGGGGTACTTAATACTCTGGACTTTACTGATTTTGAGACTTGTGTAGACTGCATAAAGGGAAAGCAGACTAACAAATCAAAGAAAGGTGCTAAGAGGAGTACTGAATTGTTAGAAATCATACATACAGACATTTGTAGTCCTGAAATGGACGCCTATGGTCAGAAATATTTCATCTCTTTTATTGATGATTACTCACGATACATGTATCTCTACATGCTTCATAACAAGCATGAAGCATTGGATGCCTTTAAAGTATTCAAATCTGAGGTAGAGAAACAATGTGGTAAACAAATTAAGATCGTGAGATCAGATAGAGGTGGTGAATATTATGGTAGATACACTGAAGATGGACAAGCACCTGGTCCATTTGCGAAGTTTTTTTCAAGAACATGGGATTGTTGCCCAATACACCATGCCTGGTTCTCCAGACCAGAATGGCGTAGCAGGAAGAAGAAACCGAACATTATTGGACATGGTGAGAAGTATGCTTAGTAGCTCTAAGTTACCTAAGTTCTTGTGGACTGATGCACTTAAGACAACAGTGTACATATTAAACCAGGTACCAACCAAGGCTGTCTCAAAGACGCCATTTGAGTTATTTAAGGGTTGGAAACTGAGTTTGCGACATGTACGCGTTTGGGGATGCCCGTCTAAAGTTAGAATTTATAATCCACAAGAAAAGAAGTTGGACCCAAGGACCATTAGTGGGTATTTCATTGGATATGCCGAATGGTCTAAAGGGTACAGGTTTTACTGTCCATCTCATACCACTAGGTTTGTGGAATCAAGGAATGCCAAATTTCTTGAACATGACTTGATTAGTGGGAGCGATCAATTTAGAAACCTTGTTTCTGAAAATGATCATTCAGATAGCCAACCTTCTACTTTAAGTTTGCCACTGGTTGTTAATAATGCTCCTTTAGTTCAACCGAGTGTTGTACAACCAGTCATTCAAGATCCACAACCAGCTGATATTGATCTAGTAGATCAAGTTGTCAATGAGGAACAACAAGAAGTTGTTGAACAACCAGTTGGACAACAAGTTCCTCAAGATAATGAGACAACATTAAGGAGATTTACTAGAACAAGAAGATCAACGATACCTAGTGAGTACATTGTGCATCTGCAAGAATTTGACTATAATGTAGGAGCTGAAAATGATCCTAAAACGTTTTCACAAGCCATAAACTGTAGAAATTCAGCGTCATGGCATGATGCTATGAAGGATGAAATGAATTCTATGACATCCAATAGAGTCTGGGATCTTGTTGAGTTGCCTAATGGTGCGAAGGCCATTGGATGTAAGTGGGTCTTCAAAACAAAGAGAGATTCATTAGGCAACATTGACAAACATAAAGCAAGACTCGTGGCCAAAGGATTCACTCAGAGAGAAGAAATCAATTACAAGGAGACATTTTCTCCTGTATTTAAAAAGATTCTCTTCGCATCATTCTAGCATTAGTTGCACATTTTGATTTGGAGTTGCAACAAATGGATGTGAAAACGACCTTTCTTAATGGAGAACTAGAGGAAGAGGTTTACATGAAACAACCAGAAGGGTTTTCCTCTAGTGATGGTAAGCATTTGGTATGCAAGCTCAAAAAATCCATATATGGATTGAAACAAGCTTCCCGGCAATGGTATTTAAAATTTCATGACGTTATCTCTTCTTTTGGTTTTGTGGAGAACGTTATGGATGAATGTATATATCAGAAGGTCAGTGGGAGCAAGATTTGTTTTCTGATTCTGTATGTGGATGATATTCTGCTTGCAACCAATGATAATGACTTTTTGCATGAAGTGAAACAATTCCTCTCTAAAAGCTTTGAAATGAAGGATATGGGAGTAGCATCTTATGTCATTGGCATTAAGATACAAAGAGACAGACGTAGAGGTGTTCTAGGTCTATCTCAAGAGACTTATATCAACAAAGTTTTGGAAAGATTTCGGATGAGGCATTGTACACAAAGCGTAGCCCCCATTGTGAAAGGCGACAAGTTCAGTTTGAACCAGTGCCCAAAGAATGATTTTGAGAGGGAACAAATGAAAACATCCCTTATGCTTCAGCTGTAGGAAGCCTTATGTATGCTCAGGTCTGTACCAGACCTGACATTGCTTTTGCTGTTGGAATGCTAGGGAGATATCAGAGTAATCCAGGTATGGACCACTGGAAAGCTGTGAAGAAGGTGTTGAGATACCTTCAAGGGACTAAGGATTACGTGCTTAGATACAAACGAATGGACAATCTAGAAGTGATTGGTTACTCCGATTCAGATTACGCTGGTTGCATTGACTCAAGGAAATCCACTTCTGGATACATTTTTATGCTAGCCGGTGGAACTGTGTCATGGAGTAGCAAGAAGCAGTCTTTGATTGCTACTTCTACGATGGAAGCTGAGTTCGTGTCATGTTTTGAGGCTACCTCACATGGTGTGTGGATGAAGGGGTTCATCCGTGGGCTTAGAATCATGAATTCAATTGCTAGGCCAATGAAGATATATTGTGACAATTCGGCTGCTGTGTTTATGGCTAAGAACAGCAAAAGTAGTAGTCAAAGCAAACACATTGACATTAAGTATCTAGCCATAAGAGAATGTGTCAAGCATCAAATAGTGGTTGTCGAACACATTAGCACTGAATTGATGATTGTAGATCCTTTAACTAAAGGCATGCCACCGATGGTGTTTAGGGATCACGTGGAAAGGATGGGAATTAGTGCTCTTCTTTGAATTTCATTTTGAATGATTTTCTTTCATTGTAAGAACGTTGTTATTTTATGGAACCCCATTTGTGATGTTTTTCTCATTTCAGTTGTGTACACATTTATTTGTTTAAATTTGAGAAACATCATTGAGTTTGGACCAAGAATAAACATAAGGTTTATTCATTAAGTTATTTGGGCTTGGGAAACATGATGCACTGTGATACATGGAAGATATTACTCGCTTAAGAGGACCTATCGCTATGA
Organism: Acacia confusa; assembly: GCA_037074495.1. Lineage (NCBI taxonomy): Eukaryota > Viridiplantae > Streptophyta > Magnoliopsida > Fabales > Fabaceae > Acacia > Acacia confusa. Next base: position 38,154,962 of record CM073508.1, on the reverse strand, counting down.
TCCATGCATTTTGTTTCTCAGAAGTACATACTGAAGTATGTGGACCAAGTGGGAGAATGTTGGAATTTTAAATTATAATTAATATTCCATTAATTCTATTAAGTGGCCCACATTAATTCTTGTTTTGTAACCGTCCATTAATTTTGTAACGGCCCAATCAATACGCAATAATTGCTAATTAATACACATAAATGCCTTGCCTTTTTATCTCTGTGATGGCCAGAGGGTAAGAGCATCGTGAAATTTTTTTTTTGGTCCCCTAGCCAGCTCTGAAATTAAGGAAAGCACACCATCTGCAGATTCAGAGAGAAGGTTCATAAGGATTGAAACTTGGAGTTTGTACTTTGCTAGCTTTTGAAACAAATCAATGGCGGGAGGTATTTATGATCTCTATTTCATTTTTCCGCATTGATCTAAATGTTAATATGTGTTTAACATGTTTAGATCGCTTAGTTTTCTAACAAATGATACACGAACTCATCACCAAATAGACCAACCTTTATTCATTATATTCTCACATCCTTAATAAGGTAGAACACATTTTAATCTTATTCTTAGTTCTACTTCTTGTTTTTGTTTTTATTTAGCTAAGGTATAATACTTTTTTAGGTTTAAAGTGTAAAATGTTTTTGTTTCTTTAAATAATTAAGTATCATTTTCCAGGATTTGAACTTATATTGTCATTTTGGAAATGAGGCCTATTAGCACCACAACTATTTTTTCCCCCGTCCCTTTTATCCTTATCTACTACCCTATTATTTTGCAAGCTCAGTTTGTTCAAATTTGTCCAATTGATCATTAATATTTTATAAGAATTCAAAAAATGTGATGATGATGAATATCGTAATAATTAAATGAAATATAGTTAATTTTAGTCCGTATCATGCATAATGAAATCGATGGCTCCACCATTCCCCAAATAAATAAATAGGTTTTTATTTCGGCCATAAAAGAATCATATATGAATCTGTGGCCAGTAAGAAATAGGCATTTTGAAGCACAATAATTTTTCATATAGAATTAATTAATTGAAAAAGGGAAATCAGAAGTTGAACCTGTATGTGAATATGCAAGTCGACGGTAGACAATGAACTGGATATAGATTCCAACCATTTTCTAGGGGTCCCACCATTCTCTTGCCAATAATCTCCACAAAAAGTTCAAGGAAAATGATAGGGGAAAAAAACTCTGAAATAATAAAATTTTAAATGTGTTTTTCAAATAATGAGTTATGAATTGTTTATCAAATATTGACATTCTCTTATCAAGTCTTAATAATAAACCTGATTGAGAATTTTGTAATTTCAAAATTCTTTTTCTATCTTTTTCCCAAAATTTTATGCCAATAATTTTTGTACTCCTTTAATAGAAAATTTATAATAATTTTTTTATATAAAAGTAGACCAAAAGTAAAGGTTATGACACACTCAATGTATAATTTTGATACAAAACTATCCAATATTTTGATTATTAAGAAAATGAAATTTTTGGTCCCTAAATTTTCCTTCAAGTATAATTTGATTCGTATGGTTTGTCTATTATCAATTGCATCTTTATAGTCTCATGATCATATAAAATTAGTCATTAAATTTTTAAAAACAGTATAGAGAAAATGAAAATATTCTGCTTTGGTAGAAAAGATGTTCAATTTTAGAACTTTTATGTGATTATAAAACTAGTGCTATTTGCTACATGTTATTTTCTAACCATAAAGGGTTTCTTCTATATGGTTGTGAACTGTGATATATGCTAGTGATATGATTTATATAATGATCGAATAATAGGAACAAAATCGATGATATATATAACTGAACAAAAAATTGGCAATAAAAAGAGTTTGATTTCCTTTCAATCTAAGCTAAGCTAAGTAATCCCATGAATTAATGGGAGATTATTGATGCATAAGGGATCCATCTACAAATTATTATTAATTCAGACAAAATTTTTTTGGCCCCATTAAATTGTGGAAACTACATGTCGTGATGACTCTAAAAAAATTAATTTTCGCCTCCACTCACCTGTAAAAGTTTTCATTTGTGCCCCCAAAACTTATATTCAAATTAAACCATCCAATTTAATATTAGCATAAAGAAGTATTACTTCTTTTGAGATAATTTTATTTATATGTTAATGTAATTGTATAATTTATTTGGTATTTATTTTTAATAAATTTAATTTGAAAATATAATTAATATTTTTATTTATGCATACATCTTGTTGTTGAGAAGTTTCTCATTACAAATTTTATCATCCAAATGTATTTAAAGACAATGTGCTTTCTCCAATCCTTAACATAAGACTCAATTGATTTTCTTAGAAAGATTAAATAAGTAAAATAAATTACTTTAAAATGTTTTTTTAAAACTAATTTTTCAGAGAGAGAGAGAGAGAGAGAGAGAGAGAGATATATATATATATATATATATATATATATATAATCTAAAAAGATATAAAATATGCTTTGATTAATTAATTTACTTAACTTTTTTAATCTTTTCAAAAAGTTAATTAGGTCTTCTATTAATGACAAGAAGGAGTGCTTAAGCAGGTAAAATTCATCATTTGATGCAGCTCTTTTTCAATTATGTATAAAACAAACGATATTATTGACACATATATCAAAATATGTTGTTTACAATTGAAGAAGAGTTTCACTCACTAGGGATATATATTGTACATGGGCTTTAAACAATTTTCAAGTGAGCTTGTGGTAATAAATTTTACAATGGGGAGTTTTTAAACAATTTTAATTCCCCTCAATTTTGACCCCACAAATTTGTTTTCTGGGTCTACCACTAAACACACTTTCCTATTCCTTTTCAAACACAAATTAAAACATGAGAAACATTCCCAAGTCCCCAACACACACACATGAGCTGAGACCCACAAATATACACTACGACAAAATGAATGCCTTACATTTTGGGATTTGTGGGTGTAACATTTCCAACTTCTGCATCTCTGTTTTCCCCTTAACTTGAATAACAACAGAAAACACAGTACAATATACATATTTCTCTGCCCTCCAAAGTTTCAATGCTTATCTGACGTTGGTTGTCTAAGAAGCAGTGCCTTTACATCTCACAGATCGACAACACATTCAAAACAATAGTGGACCACTATGAGCACTCATGAAAAATTATAATGGAGCGTCAGTGGAGGAGTTCATTGTCTTCACGTAACTTTATGAATTTTTCACCAATCCAGTTGGGTCCAGCAGAGGGGTTGATTGGCTGTTTCCTCACAGTAATTAATCTATTTTTAAATCCTCGTAAGAAGAAGTATTCAACAGCGTCTTGAACATAATCACCAATAGAGAATACAAGTGCTTAATTATTTTAAAAAAAGATAGTGAAAAATCTTTGTTTCAAAATTTTATTAATAAGAAGTATTGGATATGAATTCAAGTATTGATATTGCGTATAAAAACATATTAAATCTTCTTGGCCAATAAATTTTTTGAGGGAAATACCATCAAAATTGGTTAAAAAAAACAAATAAGTATCTAGAGTTTCAATAATTTCAAAGAGACTGATTTGAAATTTTGAAATATTGCAAAGTTTAAAAAATTAGCTAACTATCCTAAACTTTTTTCAATAAGAAATCATCAATCCCCTTGCTGGCTACCGGAGCTTTGGTGACCTTACCCACGACTGGCAAATGGAGCTCTAACAGCCTAATATATTTTGTTTGAATTTTTAAAGTAAAAGTTGTCAATATAGATATTTGAGTTGTTAATAAGGATACTATAGTGTTAAACGACGGCCAAATATGTATATTTAGACTTTTTTAAGCAAAAGTTGTCAATATAGATACTTGAGTTATTAATAGCGATATTAAAGTTGTAAATAAGATATTTGTTGAATATTTTCTAATAACTTTCACCGGAACTCAGGCAGCTATTTTTTTTTTTGGAATTTCTCTCATGCTGAAATTATTATTATAGATACTTAAATTGTTAATAGGGATATTAAAGTTGTAAACGAGGTATTTGTTGAATATTTCTTTATAACTTTCACTGGAATTCCAACGGCTAATATATATTTTTTAAAAAAATTTCAAGCTAAAGTTGTTAATATAAATACTAGTTTAATATTCAACAAATATGTCATTTATAACTTTAGTATTGCTATGAACAACTCAAGTATCGATATTAACAATTTTATCCTTAAAAAAAAAAGAATATTAGCCATCAAAGCTCTAATAAAAGTTATTAGAAAATTTTGTACAAATACCATGTTTACAGTTTTAATATCATTATTATCAACTCAAGTATGATCTATATTAACAACTTTAGTTAGATAAATTCATAAGAAACATTAGCCGTTTGAGTTCCGGTGAAAGTTATTAGGAAATATTTAACAAATACTCTGTTTTCAACTTTAATATTGCTATTAAAGACTCAAATATCAATATTAACGAGTTATGCCTGAGAAATTAAAAAATATATATATTAGGCAGTTGTTTAAAACTTTACTATCATCATTAATAACTCAAATATCTATATTGACAACTTTTACGTAAGAAATTCAAAAAAATCCGGTGGCCAACTACTGGCAAGGTCATTAAAGCTTCGGCAGTTGGTTAGGGGTTGAAAGTTTTTTGATAAAAACAAAAGGCATAGTTAGGTAATTATCAAAATTTTGCGACATTTCAAATCAATCTCTTTAGGGTTTAGAGTTATTAAAATTCAACGTGCTTATTCATCTTTTACTAATTTGATAATATTTTCTATATAGACTTTTCATTGGTATAAATATTTATTATTTCACCATGAGAGTAGTACCCTACATGGTCCGTACCTAGAATATATATATTTTTTAAAAGAAAATTGTAGAGAAAAATAATTGTGAATGTGAAAACTCACAACATGCACAAACATTTAAACTACAGACATAAGATAGAGACTATCCTTTTGAATTAAATTTTAAGTCATTGTATAACATATTATAAAATAAACATTATCATTTAATTAACGCATATTTAAAAAACAAAGGGACCAATATTTGCCGACATGGAAGCATTATCCATTAAGATTTGTTGTCACGTGGGAAACATTTCTATTTGTTCATATCCAATTAGTGCCACGTGTGAGACCCAAAACAAACCTCGCGTCTCACTAACAATCCCACTGTTTAAGGACGTGTTCCACATGAACGTGGCTGAAGTAAAAATCCAATCAAACAGTAAAATAAGCTCAGCAGAAAAAAAAAAAAAAAAAGAAGACTAATATGCATGATTTGAGATAATTTCAAGAGTTAATGTACTTATTGAAAAAAATGACTTATGGTAGAAGAAACTTTTTTCAACTTTTGAAGTGACTCTTTCCAACTTCTAAAGAACAATATTAAAAATAGATGATCCAATAAGTAATTTACTAGTAAATAGATATTTTTATACATTTTAATTTATCTATTAGAATATATTTAATTAAGCACATTAGAGTTTTTAATATTTTAATAATAATTTAATTTTTTTTATCAAATATAAATTTTTATCTTCAATTATCACTATATATATATATATATATATATATATATATATATATATATATTTTCACATGTTATTATAAGATTTATGTTTTTCACGGTCATTTTCCATATTAGAATGACTTTTCAAACGCTATTATAAATAAAAGTTCATTTGAGAAAAAGTTACTTCTGTCATTATCATCCCAAAAATAAATTGTATCTATAATTTTACTTTTATCCTATTTTCTTTTCGTAAAAACCAATATGAAAAAAAGTCATTTTTGTAACCGTTATCCCAACTAGTCACTAAAACGGGAGAATTATTATAATGTCCCCGTAAAAAATCTAATAACAATTGAGTAATTGGTCTTGTCAAGTTACAGTGCACAACAATAGGTTTTATCATTGAGGCTTTTTTATAATTAAATCATTGTAATTCTCCCTTTCAATTTTCCTTTTTCTTATTGGCATTTTCAGTGTGCGGATATTTTTGCTTTCCGATGTTTGCTGTTCTAAGGGGGGCTTTAAATACAATGACCCTTATAGATAACAACAAACACTGTTCTATGACAAACCATTTCTATTTCCTTTTTTCCCATAAAATTTATGCTAGACGTGTGTGCGTATAATTTATATAAAATAATAGAATATTTATAAGATATAAGTGGTGCAAATTTTATGCAATCGAATCCACAATCACATATTTTTTTAATGTAAGAAATCATAATTTTTCATCCTTTAAACTTTTCTTAATTATTTTAGTCCATAAATTTTGATTCAGAACAACTCAATATCTATAATGATCTTTAAATCAATAAAATATGAGAACTGAAATGCTTTGGGTGGAAAATTAATGCACCGAATGAATATTTGAGGAAAATTAAGGATTAAAAATTAAATTTTTCTAATCAAACAATTATTTTGCATAAACAAGCAGTTTTTTTAAAATAAAAATTAAAAACATCACCCCTTCGAGTTTTTTGAAATATAATTTTGAGAAATGGACATTTTAGATTCCGGAAGAAAAAAAGAAGTGAACATTTTAGAAAATAATTATTGCTATACTAGACAAACGAAAATAAACTCAGTTCATAAAAATACGTTTTAATTTAATGCTTTAATATTATTTTAAAAAATCAATATAATTTTTTTTTTCGTTTGGATTAAGTATTTCCATTTCTCAAAGTAAACGTAATCAATTCTCTCAACACATAGGGGTGTGAACACATATTTTGTTTTGGATTATTGATGAACACATATTTTTAAAGAAAAAAAAAGTTTTAAATGAAACAAAACTTCGTCGATTCTCTATTTCTCTTGTAAAAAGAAAAAAAGAATAGAATTCAAGAATTAATGTTGCAGAAAATTTTGTAATAATAATAATTTTATAAAATAAAAAATATTAAACCTGAACAATTAGAATTTTAATCAATAGTGATGATAGGGAAAAGGAGAGAAGCTAATAAACATGTTTCATTGCGGAAAAGAAAAAAACTTTAAATCTTATTAACTATATCTTAAAATTTAATAACTTTTTAACTTTACTCTGATTTAAAGTTTACATTTTTAAAAAATAAAATTCTACACCATAAAAAAGAAATGATAAAACTGTATATTTATGTCAAAAATCAGCTATTAATTATTGTAATTTAGCTTTTTTAAAAAGGGGGCGAGAAGGATGGATTCATGCATGAAATTGCATATACCAATACGCAATATGAACAATTTGTACACTTGCCACCAGCCCACCTCCAATAACTAACCACTTGCACTTATTGTACTTAAATTAATTAATTATTCATCAACTAGATTGTCTCTTTGATGTCGGAGTTGATCTCTTGGGTTATTTTCGACCTCAAAAGTCTCAAGTCCTTTTCTTTTCTTTTCTTTTATTTATTGTGAAAATAAAGGCATAATCCAGTCTTTTCAAATAATAAATTGATCTCATTTGTGGTAGAGAAAGAAAATGGATGAATAAAAAATAAGGACAAAATAGCGAACTTTATTTGTAATTTCGCACATTTCTATTGCGATTAATTTAAGAAAGTCATTTAGTTCTTGCAATTTCAAAAAATATTTTAATGCAAAGCTAAATTATGACTTCTATTTTGTAACTTAAAGTGACATATTAATTGTTTACCCAAATAATTAATGCAGGCAACTAATATATGTATTGTTGGTGGCAAGTTGCCACTAATTGATATTATTTTAATTGCTATATATATATATATATATACTGTCCATACAAAAGAAGGTCATGCATTCCCACTGTTTACACTTTGCACCACATATATAAATACTTTACAAACTTTAAATATACACAAATTAAACATGCAATGAACAACATATTTAGTTGTATAATTGATTTCACAGGATCTGAAAGTGGCAAGAAGCTCTTAGTTCAAGTCATTATTAAAATAATTAAGCAAGTGTTAGATGTTATTAGTTTGACTTTTTTTCTCAATTAAAACCAAACTAGCCGACTATCGTAATTTTTTTTTTAAAAAAGTAAAAGTTACACGTGCTCTATATTAACAAAACTGACACTTCAATACAATTCAAACATTGTAAATCACAATATTATTCATAAGTTAAATAAAAGCCAAATCGGCTGCCATAGAAAATTATCTTACAGCAAAAGATTGTAGACGGTAAGAATGTAATAAAGGAAAGGTGTATATATATACACACACAGACACTCTCAGAACTCATATCAGAATTAGATTCAACTATTAAATTTTTAAGTGCCCAAAACGATTAGATTTAGTCATGATAAGTATAATCATTGTTGTCTTGTGAGTTGACCCTCCGAATTTAGCGTTTTTATGTTTTTAGCTTACAAAATCGAGATGACTCACTGATAAATTTATGATCGTTATAAACTCGATCGGCTAAACTCACAAATTAATATACCGAGTAGGGGTAAGCATGGGCTGGGTTGGGCGAGACCCCTGCCCGATGCCCTGCCCAAAGAATCATTGAGCAGTAAAATGCAGTCCGGTGCCTGTCCCTGCCCGATAGAAGCCCTAACATTTTCAGGCTGGGTAATAATGGGCCGGGCAGGGCGGGCTTTGTAATACCCGGACAGTTGTTGTTCAGAATATTATAGTGTATTAATAGAATGACTATTTATGATAAATATGGTCTCAAAGTATCAGATAATTAGTCTATTTTCAAAGGAAAATATTTAGAAAATTAAATGGAATTTATTGCCAAAAATGTGAAAAATACATTTTAGGGCCATAAAACATCCTAAGAATATGATAAATCCTAAAGGGCAGTGAAATAGTTATAAAAAATTAGGAGGAATATTGTCCCTAATTTATACAATTTATTAAATTATCTCCTTTGAAAATAGAAGAATGGGAAATCAAAAAGTATTCTCAGGACTTTATTAGACCCCATGATTTTCAATATTATGCATGGTGCATAAAATATCAATGTCAGTAAAATAGTTGTGAGATAATAATTATTACTAATTAAGAAAATTGTCAACAATTAGTAAGTGATTAATTAGATAATTAATGGCTAATTGTTTAGACATAAGATAAAGAGAAAAAGGTGGAAATTAATTAAAATAAATATATATATATATAAATAAAAACGAAATTATGAAGAAAAATAAAGAAAAATTAAAATAGAAATTAAGAAAAAATATTTTGCAATTAAATAATATTATAATGGTGAAAAGCAAGTAGGATAAATGACCACAGATAGAAATAAAATGCTACCTAGAAAACCATGAACTAAGTTTCTAGAGTCGGAGTATATTATAGACAAGTGAATTTTTACCTCGGAGTGGCCTATCTCCGAAATCATTTCCGTAACCGACGGAGTGATCATGAGATAGAGCCAAGAATATATTTTGTGGAATTAAGACAGATAGTGGAAGTGAAAACCTATAGAAAATAATTCATAAAATGGAATCCGGGGATAAGTTGGTAAACATCTGGACATATTATGAACCAGTGATTTATGATCCAGAAGTTGACGTCGGCAAACGCAACTTCCGTAGCCGACGGCGTTTGGCCGAAATATTCAGCAGACAACGGAATGTCCTAAATGAGATCAAAAATTTAGTTGACCCAAGTAACTTGAAAGAGGAAGAAAAAACCTTCAGGGCTTTGCTTCTGGAATTTTGAGATTTCCCAAGATTACGCGATTAGGACATCAAACAGGTAACTTTATCAGATAAAGGCACATAAATCAAGAGATGATGCAGGCATGACATCACTTTGATGACTCATGACGATGTCACCATATAGAGGTGTAAGGCCCAAATCAGCCCATTTCAAAAAGTGCGATCCAACGGTCAGAATTTGACCAGACAAAGTTCAAAGAAATTACGAAAGTGCCATTCGTTTTTTCTATAAATAGCCCCTTCATTTCTCTTCATTCTTCACCAATTCACACACAATTCTAGAGAGAAGCTCTGGAGGAGGAGTAAGAAGTTCATAGCAAAGCTTTGGGTAAATTCTTTGATCCTTAGTCTTTAGTTTAAGTAGTTCTTTCAGTAGTTATAGTAGGAATGCTAGAATAATCTTTAATCTTTCAAGTTAGCTTAGATATCATGTTTAAGGAATAAATATGATATTTATTTCAAGAATATGTTGGAGGAAGAATTATGTTAAAAATTCTGAAAGATTAGAGTCAAAATAGCAAAGCTCTAGCGAAATTCCACCAATTAATCAAACTAGGGGCAAAATGGTAATTTGCACCTAAAATGCCTGTTATGATATTAAATATTCATAACCGTGATATTATCCTTATATGATATTTGAAATCACGAACCGTTGTTTCCGCTGTTGTACCGCCGTCTTACCACTATCAAACGTAACGTTTTTCGACGAAAGTACCAGATATCGTCAACGAAGGTACGGACGCGTATTGTAACCTTAACTCTTATGCTGCTCATATACATATATGTGATAGACATGTTCATAAACTGAGGCTCTGCCTAGGGTCGTCAGTTATATATACAGCTTTATACGGGTTATAGTCTTGATAACGCCGTTGAGTTTTCCTAGCATTGAGGACACGATGGGCCATCGTGGCACTGGTTATGTGCAGACATGTTGTGGGACTTTACATACTGCTTTGTGCTTATGTTCTGTCAATGTTGTGATCATGCATTTGCTGTGAGCTTTTGTACTGATATGCTGTTATGTTGATATGAATATTTATTATTCATATACTGTTTTATTTGAGCATAAGGTTAACCGTTACTTGAGATCCAAATAGAAATTGGATCTCAGCTGTAGCTTCAGGTTCGGGCGAACCAAGGAGTGAAGATAGAGGCAAGCAGACGATGTAGGATGCAAGATGAAGTTTTTATGTTTCTAGTTTATGTATTTGCCTTCTTTTGGGTATTAGATGACTGCATTAGAACAATTACACTATGGTTATATATCTTTAAGGTTCAGTTACTCACTTGCTAGAATGCTCGAATCTGATCACTGGTTTTAAGAAAAAAAAATTTCGTTGTTTCAAATGGGATGTTACAGGCTTCCTATGCCCAAATGATGATATCCTATTACACCCTATGTGGGGGAAAAAACAATTTCAATCATACCTAATAAACAATATTATAAACTTCAAATGTAATCGATAATTATACACCTTAGAATATTCTAAAATAATTCTATAACTTGAGTCTTGAAATTAAAAAAACTACCATATATCTTAATAAATAATCAAATACACATAATATGAAGAATTAAATAACATCCATAGTCCATTTAATACAAGGCATTATTAGTAATATAATGGACTAATGGTCAAATACTTAATGGATATATTAGAGTATTAGTAAATATATAATATAAGTCTATTAACTATTATATAAAAAAATATTTATATCAACTAATATATATACTGGGCAGGGCGGCATACCTTGCCCGATGCCCAGCCCTGCCCGTAAAAATGCCCAACCCGATCATGCTCATTTTTTCTGGGCTGGGCTGGGCAGGGTTATTTTTTGCTAGGCGCACAGAGCGCCTGAGCTTTGTGCACAACCCTAATACCGAGGTTACCATTTTTATGTTTTTAGCTTACCTAACCATGTTAATTCATCTTTAAACTCATATTAACTTCTTTGATTTGATCATGTCCAATGGCTTTAAATATAAATTTTCTAAAAATTTCTTTGTTAAATATGATAAATTATGAATGTCAATGTATATAATTTCAATCATTTGAATTTAAAAAATATTCAACCCAACTTTTTGTTTTTTTTTTATATTTTAATTATTTAATTATACAATATTAATATCTATTTAAAGGTAAGAATAAAATCTTATGAGATTACCCCATTATCACAAGTTTACTTAAATTTACAAGTTTGACAACTTAAATATAATACACTACTAAAACAATAAGAAAATCAAAGATAAGTTATGAATATAAGAAACAAAGTAAGCAAAGATATGTAGTTAAAATAGTGTCACAACGCCGTAGTCCTCACAGTTTAGACAATGAAATGCATGAAAGTAAAAGATCAGAATAATCAATTAGTAGTATATTGTACATATCATGATTAAATCTGATCCTTTTGTTTTCATTTAATTAAATAAAGACATAGTAAGAGGATCAAATTTAGGAGAAATACTTATATATTGTAGAAGCGCCACCTTATATGAAGTCTGATTAATTAAAATATAACAACTCATCTTATTTTAATCTTACATGATAGATGAGTTATTTGCAGAAATTCAAATTTTATTATTTTTGGGATCATGAGAGGAAATTCCCTTTTTTGTTTTTCTAAGTTAAGTTTATGTTTTTCAAGATAATAAAATTTAAATTTCGGCATATGACTCATCTGCTATGTAGAATTAAAATAGGATGAGTTGTTTTACTTTAATTAGCTAGAGTATATATGAGGTGGTGTTCTTAAAATATGTAATCTCAATCTTTAATTGTAATTTGTAAATATGATCCTGGAATATTTTTTTTTGTCATATATTTTAAAAGAGTTTACAAACACATACATATGGAATAATTGTAATATTTTCTGGGAGTTGAGAATTTTTTTTTTTCATTTTAAAAATAATTTATATTTATTATATATTCTAGAAGCATAAAATATAAATGATGTTTTCTTATGTGAAAATAATTAAAACGATTTGGGAAAATGGGAGTACAGTCTCGTCCCATGAATATACCTATTGAGGCATGAATAACGAGGGACAACATTGTTTTGTTTCTGTCTGAATCGTGAGTCATCCCTTTCTGTCATTTCAAAATCAAACGGTCCTCCTTTCTTTTTCACTTCAATTCTCATCTTTTTTTAGTCGGCTACAACCCATCACATATTTTAATATTTTTCTTTCTCATATTACACGCACTTCACATTTTTTATTAAATTTAGGGATTTTTTAAAAAAAATCCACACTATAAAAAAATACATAAATTTTGTTTAAAGACCCAAATATAAACTACTTTTAGTCTCATGCAACCTTTTTTCAGCTGAGTACAAATCTTCTTCGACTATGAGTAAAACGAAAATTTTTTTGTAAAAATTTAAAGACATGTTATAAATGGTATAATAAAAGTTACACCCTTATACCATTGTTGTCATGTCTCTTTGGGTAATAAATTTTATAATATGAAATTTTTCCGCAATTTTCCTAAAATTTAAACACAAGAAGCCCTTAAAAAATCATATCAGAGTCGTTTTAAGGAAGAAAAGTGGACATATTTGTAGAATTAGAGCTTGATTTTCTCCCATACTTCCAGTAATAAAAGCAAAAGTGACAATTACAAAAAAAAATCAAAAAATATATATAGAATTATTAGTTTGCAAGTGCAAAAAGTTGTAATTACACATCAGTGACTATATCCGATGTTTTTAAATAAAAAAGTATCTTCATAAATATTTATTTAATGTCTCATTTTAATTTAATCTTTGTTAATTTATCTAAAGAAGAAATTTATTTTTCGTTTAAGATTTAATTTAGGTCTCAATTGATTAGGGGTATGAAAAATGAATCCTTTTTCGCTGCAACAATTGAGCGATGAAATACCTATTAATTTTTGTAAATATAATAATTTTTTTATTATTAATGAGTATTTTGTGATATTAGAAGTTCAAGTATTCCTCAAATCTGACTAGAGCTGGTAAAAAGGGCTAACCCGGCTTTACACAGCTGCCTTCAAAGGCTAGTGCCTAAAAGGAGTAACAGCCCTTTTTCGAGAGATCAAGACTTGAGTATAAGGGTAAGGGCCAACGCTAGCTATAAGGCTAAAACTAATTTAACAAACTCTTACAATTTTTTTCCAAATTTTTTCAAATAATTAAAATTCTAATTGAGCACATAAATATTTTCAAAATTAAAGTGTAAACAGTATGCATTATTCAACAAATAAACGAAGTCAATAATTCATAATCAAATATAAACTATTGTTTACTGACCATAATTACTACAAATAATCATTGAGAAAACTTAACAAAATTAAAAATACTTCTTATAATTAAATGTCTTGAAAAGTGTAAGTAGTCAACAAAATAAACAACATAATATATGAACAACACAATCACTATAAAGTAAGTCAAAAAAATATAAAATTAGTAAGAATACTTATAAAATAAATTATTCTCTAAAAGCTAATTCAAACGTATACTAAGTTTTTAATTTTCAAGGTTTACAACACAAGATGTTCTTATAAAACTTAATTCTAAAAAAAATAATAACAACTAAATATTTGCAACACCATTAACAAAGTATGAAAAAAATCAATAATATTATTATCATAAAAATTATTTTTTTAAAAAAAACATATGGACTTGAAAGGGTCGGTCCTTGGTTTAGGGCATTGGCCCTCTCAGGCATGCTTTTACTTTTGTGGCAAAAATCTTAAGTCCAACACTTACAAATTCAGGGTTTAAACGGTTCAGATAGGCTTGTTTTCGTGGCTCTAAATTTGACTAACTCGTTGAAATATCCACATGAAACCGAAGTATCGATACAAACTCTGATTACATTACACAACAAAATCATCATAAATGGAAGAAGAGGATAATAAGCTAGTTTCATTGGAAGAGAATGGATACATGTCTTACAACCCTAAATCCTTATGCATTATGCAGTCACACACACATGTTTACACATACACACACACGTGTGTGTGTGGGGGGGGGGGGTCCTATGTGTCTCGTGGGCGTATCATTTCCTCAACAACATAGGCATTATATTGGATTAGCAATACAAATTAGAGTAATTGGGCAATATCATAGTTATCTACCAAAATTTTCTATTATTTGTATTTTGACCCAAGTTCTATTGGGTTTGGACCTAATCTTCTATAAAGGTGGATGAAACTATTTTCCAACAAGCAACATGTGTGGAAATTCCATATTTAAAAAGTTTATTTTGCTTGCAAATGGAATGAATGATCATACTATATATGTTGAAGGTGTCACTTATACTACACCGATTAATTATATATTAATGTCACAATTAATCGGGGTAGAAAGTCTATTTTCACGCAGATTAATAATGACAAACCATGTTAAATGTATCAATCAAAGTAACGGCTGATATAATAAAAAAGGCTTTCCAAGTTGACTAACCACCAAAGAAATAGAAATGATTGACACTTTTGTGATATGGGCGTGGTGATTAGGGATTAGGCATACACGAACAACTCAATTTTCTCACGGCGCCGAAAATATCTGTTCAAAAAAAAAAAAAAAAGTCTCCTTTATTCTCCTTATAAATACCACTCTCTTTCTTCTCCTTCTCAACTACACTAGTAGTTAATACTACTACTCATATCTCTCTATCTCTATTTCATATTCTCTTTCTCTTCCACAATGATGATGGATTGCCTAAAATGGCCGGAGCCGGTGATCCGAGTCCAGGACTTAGCCGACAGCGGCTTAACCACAATTCCAAAACGTTATATCTCCCAGACACCCACCACCCGTCACAATGCTTCCTTTTCAAATGATGATGTTAACATTCCCGTCATTGACCTCGGTGGTGACCCGGAGGAGACGGTTAGGCTCGTGGGGGAGGCGTGCCGGGAGTGGGGCTTCTTTCAGGTGGTCAACCACGGCGTCAGGCATGATCTCATGAGGAGTGCTAGGGCCGTCTGGCGTGAGTTCTTCAACCAGACGGCGGAGGCCAAGGAGGAGTTTGCCAATTCTCCGGCGACTTACGAGGGCTACGGCAGTCGGTTGGGAGTCCAAAAGGGTGCTATTTTGGATTGGAGTGATTACTTCTTCCTCCATTTCATGCCTGCTTCTCTTCGCAACAAGTCTAAGTGGCCTGCTATTCCACCATCTCTCAGGTACTGTTTTACATATTACCAACAAGACGAATTTATACCTAAATATTGTTAAAATGAAGAAACACATAGATACATATATATGATAACAAGTTTATCTCTAACGTTAATAACCCATGTTCGTGAAACCTCTTCATGTCTATTTCTTCTCATACTTTAAGTGATCATACTAAAATAAAAATTATGAGATGTTACCCGACTTTAGTATAAGATTCACTATGTAGTTTAATTTTTTTATATTAAAATAGATCTTATACTAAAAATGTCCTATATCTTTGTATATCCACTTGACATGTGGGGCACTCTTTCTTCCTTCAAGGTAAAAAGTTATTTGTTGGGATTACTTCTCTTAGTGATCTTAATGGTAAGTTTTGTTTCTTTATTTACCACCCAAAAATATTTCTCAACTTTACATCACATCTAGTTAATTAGTAGTGGACTGACTTTCTTTTTCCTTTTCCTCCTCATTTGTTTTTTATTTTCATATTTTGATGAAGAAATTTTTTTCCCTAGACATATATATTCTATATATCTAACATTCAAAGATAGGTGAGATCATTAATTAATACTATAAATTCGTCAAAATAAGCTACGAATTGAGACACTATATATAGAGAGTCCACTTGTTCCTTTCATTTTTTGAA
Source organism: Acacia confusa (assembly GCA_037074495.1). Taxonomy (NCBI): domain Eukaryota; kingdom Viridiplantae; phylum Streptophyta; class Magnoliopsida; order Fabales; family Fabaceae; genus Acacia; species Acacia confusa. The sequence continues at coordinate 38,138,557 of CM073508.1, read as the reverse complement.
TGCATATGGTATGGGCAAGCCTTGTGAAAAAATATAGTTGAGTTATATATACTACTTGCAACCACATCACTTCATGCTTATTAGAAAGAAAGAAAAAGAAGTCAAATTATTAGTAAGTGATATGTTTTTTTTGGCCAAGATTTTAATATGACGTACTTATTATATATGTATATGAATTAATTATGGGTAATTTTATTTATTTATTCAATCATTTTCAATAGATTCAACTTTACTCAAAAGTTTTTCTTGAATCTTGATTGTGTGTATATATAATAAGTATTAATTAGAGTAAGATTTTAGGTTAAAATAGTGGTAGCTAGGGAAGATTAGCTACAAAAGTGGAAATTTCCAAAGATTTTAGGACCCGTCAAATTGGGAGGCCTTTGTACAATAAAACCGTGTTGTACACGAGGACGACCTACCCTTCATTGTGAGAAAATGATATTCATGTTATAAAAACACAATATGATATTCCAAAGATTTTCTGTATTGTTTCACTTTTCTTTTTCCAAAAGAAACAAACCAAGTGCTTTCTTTAATTTCCAAAATGGATCCTCTAATTCCAAAAGGTAGCTAGCAGCATTAATTAAGTGTGGTTTTTGTAATATTTTAATGGTTTAGATTTCATTTATTTTTTTATTTTCGACATGATTTTCATAAAAATAATAATTTAATATTAAAAAATCAATATATTTATATTAATACAAAATATAAGATCTATAGCAAAATCACGATTTTTTTAATTTTAATTCATAAGATATATGAATAGTGCTTTACGTGATACTGGCAATAGAGAGCCGAACTCCTTTTTTCTAGCTGGTGCCTGGAAGATTCAACTTTGGAATACTGAATGTCTACCTACCAATGACGTGGTGACAAGTACTAAAAAAATAGAAAGCCATGCATGCAAAACGTGTTAAAAAAAAGTAATTATAAACACGGAACATCAGCTTGCGAACAAAAGTAGGTCAGATAACCAATAGGATTAATTAATGAGAATTAAATAATGCCGCCATTAACAAGTCTATATATATAACTATAACTATATATGCGCTGTTCGCAGATCAAATTCCACTTACTAATATATATTCTGTAAAAATATTGACATGGTCAAAGTCTGTGTAATAATTTAAATCTTACCAATACCTGTCAGATTTTTAAACCGCATGTTTTATATCTGAGTAAATTATTGTGGTGGTCCGGTCTCTGCATCACATTTATATGTGGCTATAAAGAAAGTGTAAAAAACAGTGTCCTACTAAAGAATACAAAAGGCAAGTGTTGGGCTATATATAGATAAAGACAAAACCATTATCATCATCATCTTTAATTAGTACTCTTTCATTTCTTTTTCATGAATAAACTCTATATATATATATGCATGTTAATTATGTGGAATATTAATTGATTAATATAATATTTATATATATGATCTAAATCAATGTATGTTTTTTGTTTTCTTTTGGTGTAGGGAAGTGGTTGATGAATATGGAGAGGAAGTGGTGAAGCTAGGAGGGAGAATAATGAAGATTATGTCAAATAATTTAGGGTTACAAGAGGATTATCTTCTGAATGCATTTGGAGGAGAAGAAGGAATTGGTGGTTGCTTGAGGGTGAACTTTTACCCAAAATGCCCACAGCCTGATCTAACACTTGGTATCTCACCACATTCCGACCCAGGTGGTCTCACTATTTTGCTTCCTGATGACCATGTCTCCGGCCTCCAAGTTCGCAAAGACGACCGTTGGATCTCTATTAAACCTCTCCCTAATGCCTTCATTATCAACCTCGGCGACCAACTTCAGGTACATCTATCTCCCTCTTTCCACTACTACAAAAGTTATATATATATTTTTTTAAAAAAAATAAAAACTAGTAAAAACAACTTTCTAGACCGGTTCAAGACCCAATTTTGGTAAAACATCGATTTTTGAATTACTTAAAGTATCGGTTCAGGAGACAACCGGTCTATAAAGCATATTTTAGACCTATGATACTAGGAATCAGTCTAAAAAGTTTACTAAAATTTACAAAAACGCCATTGGACACGTTTTCTAAATGTCATATGGATGTGTATGTATTTGTGTATGTGTAGATTGTGAGCAATGAGATATACAAGAGTGTGGAGCACAAGGTGGTGGTGAACTCAAAGAGTGATAGGGTCTCACTGGCGTTCTTCTATAACCCTAAGAATGATGTTGTGATTGAACCAGCCAAGGAGCTTGTTACAAAGGAAAGGCCACCTCTCTATCCACCTTTGACTTTTGACCAATACAGAGTCTTCATTAGGACCAGAGGAATTTGTGGCAAATCTCAAGTTCAGTCTTTGGTGAATTGCAATAATAATTAATTAAGTGATTGTAATAATTATAATCATCATATATATCATCTCCATCCATATATCCCATTAAAAATAATGAAATTGCCTCTTGTATTTCTATATTTCCAGCAGCTAGCCAAAACTTCTATGTTGCGATCCTCTTTAATTTTATGAAAAATATGTGTATGCCTTCAACCATATGTGTAAAAAAGTATCTCATATATATGCCTTTTAATTATCAACAATAAATTAATGGATGAAATATAAATAGCATAAGAGAAAAGTGAATTTCTTTTCCATTAATTTTGGTTGATTAATTAAAGGAAGGAACTGAATAGTAGGGATGATATAGTACTTTCCCACAGTGTACCTTGAATAAAGCTTTATGGCTGCATGTGATTTTTAAGGAAAATATAGAGCATGTGACTAAGATTTAAGACATCAGACAATTGTACAAATGGCATAAAGAGATGTATATATAGCTAGGCAGGCTTTAAGGTGTTACTTAACACAAAAGTGCAAACAACGAAGTACAATAATACAATATGTGTGTTTTTTTCTAGCTAGCTATATCATACATAGTTCATACCACTTTGTCCTTTTTCTATTTGTTTTCTAGTAACTAAAATTTAAAACACATGGTGGACCATAAAGTTATATTAATCAAATAATATGTGGTCCTCCAACGACTCCAATGATGTTAACATGTCATTTTGTCAAGAAAAAATCGAATCATTTACATTATATTCATACTCACATCTAGTGAGTGACACAAGCTAGAGTGTGAAAGGTTTAATTTTATTTATACCTCATCTAATTAATATTCGTTATATATCTTCTTTTATCTTTCTCCAAATACATACTATATATTCATCATTTTATAAATGTATAGAAGGCCTCAAGCTTCAAGATCTAACTCATTTTTTTTTTAAAAAAAAAAAAAAAGTTAGCAAAAAGGTTGTTGGTTCACCGATAATTAAATTTACTACGGGGAGAAATTTAAAACAAAAATTACTCGCTTTTTTAGGCAAATAGAAATTGTATGGATATTAGTATTTAACTTAGTATTTATTGCATGCTTGGAAAAATCAATTAAAAAACAAAGCTCTTTTACGTACTATGGGACAAATCTAATGTACATATGAAGAATGAACCATGTTATAAACAAGAATGTGGATAAATCTAAAAAGAGAGTAATGGAATATTTGAAGGGTAGCTCATCTATAACTCTCAAAAGGGTTATAAGTAATCGACAGGGGGGGGGGTGTTATAAATAAGCTTTTGACCACCATCTCTAATCGATCTAGAGTCAGTTAACCAATGAGAGTAGAAGGAAATGAAATTAATTGATTAAATTAAAAAAATGTAATATGACCTCTCTAAATTCTAAAATATTTTTATAAAACATACGTACGTACTTACAAGTTTATACATTATTAGGTAAATTAATTTGAGAAAAAATAATAAATATAAGAGAAAAAATATATTAAAATATTATATTTAGAAATAAACCCAACCCCAAAATAATTTTTATATCAAGGATGGCTGGAGGAAGTATTATATAAATAAGATTTTATAAGATCAAGCTAAGGTTTGACAAGTGATGACACAACGATGTAATGTTATTGACTCGCTCGGAATATATGTGTATTGAGCATAACATAATGTTATATATATCCTCCGTACAAAATTAGAGGGTGGGAGAGAGAATTCAAAGCTTGATTAATGAGTATTTTCATTCATATATTTCTTGTTAGGTTTAATTTTATCCAATATTATGGGAGCTTTTTACTTCTTCTTTTTTTTTTCCCTCACATCAAATTAAATTTAGACACACTTAACATCTTAATATACAAGTACAAATAAATTGCTCAATGGGATACAACACTACTATAAAATACCTCTTTAACGTCTGTTTTTTGACACTTTATACATCCCTTTATAGGGAGATGTTTATGTGGGTGACGTTGTAAGTTATATATATGGCGTCCCCATTAAAAAGAGAAGCTATAAGTCTTATTTACAGCATCCCTTTTTAAATTGAGACACCGTAGGGCTTTTTTTTGTTTAAAAGGAATAAAGCAACCATTTGGCATGCGTGTGAGAGGCAAATCTGGAACCTCGACAGCATGCACGTACACGGCATCATGGAGGCAAATTTGGAACCTTGACGGTTGCTTTCGTTGCTGGTAAGGGAGGAACTTTAGAGGAGGCAATCTGAGAGTTAGGTCCGGAACCTTGATGGCACACACAAACTAGGCATCACGGAGGTAGATTTGGAACCTTGACAGTCACTTCTATTATCGGCGAGGGAGGAACTTCGGAGGAGGCGGTCTAAGAGGCAGATCTGGAACTTGAACATCGACAATGAGGGCGAGTTGGAATCTAAAGACAAACAGCAACTTGAAACATTTGATTGACGATACAGAGAAAGAGATGAACAAGCAGTTGAAGACGATAATCATTGTGATTGCTAGTGGACGATAGTTGTTCTTGCTATGGAGACCCGTCATCGTTGGTGGAAAATTCTGCCGTCATCAGCATCTAAGAAGAGAAGAGGGGGAGATGATAGGAGGAAGGGAGAGAGTGTTGGGAGTGAAACAAAGAAGCATGAATCAAAACCCAAATGAAAATTGAAACTGAAAAAGAGAAGAAATGGCGGTGGGGTGAGAGAAATTTTACTTTACGCTACTTAATTTTAATTGGGATGCCTTAACTCCTACTTTGGACGTCTCAATTAAAAAATTGGAATGTCCCAATTTTAAAAAAGACGCTCAATATGTTAAAATTGTTGTTTATAATTATAAAAATGTAATCGCCTTTATTTTTTATTTCCCTTTTTAAAAAGCAAATGTTTTTCGTCTTTTGTTTTGTAGATAATTAAATAGAATAGAGATATTGAATGATGTCATCCAATTAAAATCATGTACGACCATACCCGGTCAAAACCATTAAATTTAATATGGTGGATTTAGGAAAAGTGAATAAATATGTGCAACATATAAAATTAAAATCAACTCTCTAATTAGCCCATATACTAGTCAAATACTAGCTATAGGGACTATGTAATTATATCTAGGGTTAATAAAATTATTGGTTCTTATAGTTTACATTCATTTTGCTTTTGGTGTAGCACCCTAAATTCCATGCTTGAAAACGTGTCGATTGACACTTAGTTTTTAGAAAAATCAATAGAGTTTGAGGTGCTACAGCTTCAAGCAATGGGAAAATGGAAAGCATGCATGAATTTTTGGACAATGAGTATCTGATATAAAATGTCCAGGCATATGTTGATGCTCTGATATAAACTGGTATATTAAAATATCCCGAAGGAATATAATATTCATGTGATAAATTATACAGAGACTTTAAATACAGCTCTTTGTCAAAGTAAGTCTTAAACTAGACCTATGACTTGGAACCCAACATCAGTTAATCAAACATATTGGCCAGATCGGTATTTAGTCTAATGGGAGTCTCCCCGTCTTTCATGGCGACTTATGACAACTCACCGACAAACCCTTTCTTAGTTTAAGCACCAACTGGTTTGAAATAACCTTATTGGATTCATGCCAGACACTAGGCCCTAACAACCTTCTACAGACCTTCATCTTCGACCAGTGTCTCTTCCCGGCTCCGTCTACTTCACCTCTTCTCGGCTCCGTTGCCTCCTCAGATCCAGGTCTTTTCCCTGATCCTTTAGTCAAGGTTGAGATTTAATATCCATTGAATCTCATGTAATAGTTAACCTCATGCTCAAGTAATGACAATATATATGACAGATATTCATAACATTTCAGCATTAACAATACATAGCACACAACAAATGTAAAGTTACCACAACACAACAGTACATAGCACACAGCACATGTAAAGTTTATCCCTGTTTGCACTAACCAGTGTCACGACTGTAATACCTGAAATTTTTTTTTATCTTAAAATAAATAATATACCTTAAATATTCTATGTGCATAAATAATACCTATTGAAAATAGGTGAATTTGTGATCTCAAAACTAGTGTCATAATTACCTTATTTCTAAAGGTGATTTCTCATGTAATTAGGAGAAATAAAGAGCTAAAAATCCCTAAGTGAATTTGTGGATTACAAAATACCCTGAAAATATTATGATAAATCCTGAGAGGCAACTTAATATTTATTAAAAATTAGAGAGTATGTTGTCTCTAATTTAGATAAGTTATGGGATTATTTTCCTTGGGAAAATTAAATATCATTTTGGGGAACATAATTTGCCCCATGATTTTTAATATTTTGCATGTTGCATAAATTATCAATATCAGTAAAATAGTTGTGAGATAATAATTAATTTCAATTAAGAAAATTGTCAACAATTGGTAAGTGATTAATAAAATAATTAATGGCTAATTCTTTAGACATAGATAAAGGAGATAACCAAAGTTAGTTATATGAAACCTCTAATTTGATATTAATTAATCTTAATCCATGTGAAATGTAAGGAACCAATTAGGAAGCCTTAAAGACTTAAAGAAGCACAATTTCTTTCAAAGTGAAGAAGGGGCCACGTTTTTGGCTTGGGCAAGAAGGAATTAATGATATTTTAGTAGTGGCACATGGATTCATTAATGGTTGTGGAAGAGGATAAAGAGAGATAAAAGGAAGGGGGGCCACGTTTTTTTACAAGAGGAAAGAGGAAGTTGTTTAATATATAATAATGAAGCAAAATAGCTAAGAAAATGGGGGAAGGTGGCATTTTTTTTTTGTAAGAGATGTAAGGGTAAAATTTAAACTTATTAGTTAAGTTAAATCCAAGGGTTAGAATTGGATTAGAGTTGCAAGGAAGTTAATGTATGATTGACTATAAATAGGAGGCTTCATTCTTCATTTTTCTTCACACCAAATCACACTTCAAGAAGGTAATTTCTAAGTAGGAGAGTGAGGAGGAATCTTGAAGCAAGAAGGAGAGTCTTCAAGAGGTAAGCTCTAGCATTTAAATTTCTAGTCTTTAGTTTTTATAAGTTCTTAGTATAAATGTTAGTTTAATCTAGAAAGTTAGAGAATAAATTCCTATACTTGTTTTTAGGCCTCATTGCATTGAAAATTGCCTGAAGAGGTAAAAACATAGTAGGGAATAATTTTTGGGAAGCAATGGATTAATGTTATAAAAATTGTAGGATTTTTTGTGTTAAGATTCTGTGTAGCCAGCGAAATTTATGACATTATTTTATGTATGAAATGAAGTTATAAAATCATGAAATTTTCTAGAGAGAAAGTAGACATGTAGGGCTTTCCAAATATATAAAATATGCAACATTTTGATCTCTGGTCAAGGAGATATGAATTTTTGAAGTTAAGCCATTTTTACTGGAATAAAATCTGGGCAATGTTGAGAAACGTAAGAACTGTGAATGACTCACTAATTCTTGGTGAAAATGAATATTTTTCCTCAAAAATAGACGTCCTAAGGGTTCCAGGGAATTTTACGGATCCTCGTTTCGATTTTTCTAGAATTAGTTATGATTTTTCAAATTTAGACGAAAATCTGCCCAAAATGCTGAAATCAGTGTTTTCCGAAAATTTAGGGAATAAATTGGAAAATAAATCCACCAAGGGTAAAATGGTCTTATATAACCAAAATATCTCTTGAAATAATATTTGTGAATTAATAGAGATGATATTACCCTTATAGGATATCTGTGATCGCAATCTGTCGAAACGTACCGAAAGTCATCAACGAAGGTACGTTCGCATACTGTAACACTAACTCTGATACTTATTGTATGCTTATATGTGATAGACAACTATACAAGTGAATTGTATAGATAACTTTACATTTGATGTGTATTGTTAACTTGGATAACTGTACACGTAAATTGTATAGATAACTGTACATGAGATGTGTATTGTTAGCATGGATAACCTGACATGTGATGTGTACAATGGATATATTAATCTTGCATCTGTAACATCCTACCTTAAAACAGCGGAAATTTTTTTTTTTAAAATGGTGATCAGAGTAGAGTTTTTTTTTTAACAAAACGAGTAACTGAACCTTGATAAAACATAACCACAGTGTAATTGTTCTATTACAGTCCTTTATTGTCTAAAGGAAAGTAAAATACATAACTAGAGAAAAACAAAATAAAAACTCCGTCTTGAGTCCTACACCACCTGCCTGCCTCTCTCTTCCGACCTTGGTCCTCCCGACCCTGAAGCTACAGCTGAGATCCAATTCCCGATTGGATCTCAGGTAACGGTTAACCTTATGCTCAAATAAGACAGTATATGGATAACAGCATGTACATAATCACATAACAGCAGTATATCACTATATAAGCACACAACAGATGCATGATCACATATTGGTAGAACATAAGCACACAGCAGTATGTAAAACCCCACATAATGTTTGCACATAACCAGTGCCACGACGGCCTATCGTGTCCTCAGCGCTAGGAAAACCCAACGGCGTTATCAAGACTATAACCCGTATAAAGCTGTATGTATACCGAAAACCCTAGACAGAGCTTCAGTATATAAGCATGTCTATCACATATAGTATATGAGCAGCATAAGTGTTAAGGTCACAATACGCGTCCGTACCTCCGTTGACGATTCTGGACACTTCGGTAGAATTGTGGTACGCTTGACGGCGGTATGACAGCGGAGACAGCGGAAACAGCGATTCGTGATTTCGGGTATCCTATAAGGATAGTATCACCAGTGTGAGCATTTAAGATCATATCAAGAAAATTTCGGTACAAATTACCATTTTGCCCCTAGATTGACTATTTGGCGGAATTTTGCCAACACTTCGCTATTTTGATTTTAAACTTTCAAAATTTTTGCTATAATCCTTCCTCTAGCATACTCTTAAGATAAATATCATATTTATTCCTAAAAACATGATATCTAAGCTAACTTAAGAATTAAAGACTACTCTAACAATTCTACTATAACTACCAAAAGAACTACTTAAGCTAAAGACTAAGGACTGAAGAACTTACTCAGAGTTTTGCTATGAACTTCTTACACCTCTTCCAGAGCTTCTCTCTCTAACTTCTCTCTAGGATTGTGAGTGAATTGGTGAAGAATGAAGAGAAATGAGAGGCTACATATAGAAAAATCCAATGGCATTTTCGTAATTTCGCTGAACTTTGTCTGGTTGAATTCTGTCCATTGGATTGCACTTTTTTAAAGTGGCTTGATCTTGGCCATACACCTATAAGCCAACCTCCCCCTCCCACAAGAAGACAAAATTGATGACATCATCATGCTTATGTCATCTTGCTTTATCATATGAAATTCTTGGTTCGGTGTCCTGATCGTGAAATTTTTTGTAAAATCTTAAAAGTCCGGGAGCAACACTCTGAAGGTCTTTTCTTCCTTTTCAAGAATACTGGATTTTCCTATCCTTGTACTCTCATTAAGGATATTCCGTTATCTGCCGAAAATCCTCGATATTCGCGACCGGTTACCGAAATGACTTCGGTCGGTGCCAACTTCTGAACAAAAATTCACTGATAAATTATATACTATGGTTTTTCCCAACTTATCCCTGGAATCTCGCATCCGAATTATTTTCTATCGGTTCTCATTTTGACTATCTGCTTTAATTCTACAGAACATCTTCTTAGCATGATCTCCAAAACACTTCATCGGTTACAGAAATGACTTCGGAGACAGCCTACTTCGAGATAAAATTTCACTTGTTCCTATTATACTTTGACTCTATCAACTTAGTTCAAGGTTTTCTGGATAAGATTTTATTTCTATCTGTGGTCATTTATCCTGTTCATTTAATATAATATTATTAAATCAACACATGTCTTAATCTTATATTATTATTATTTTCATCATCCTTATCTCTTCTCATTCCCAAAAATTTCGGCCCACACACACACACAGATATATATATATATATATATATATATATTTTTTTTTTTTTTCATTTCCCATAATATTATATTATCTTGCATTTATTTCCTCAAAATTTCCTATTGGTCCATAAGTAATTTCATAGATTTAGGCTTCTAAAATTCCTAAAAATTACTTAATTAATCCTTTAATAATTTCTAATAATTTTATTAATTAAAACTAATTATTTTCTCACAACAATTTTATTAACATTAATAATTCAAGTTCCATGCAAATTATCAAAAATCATAGAGTCAATCTTAGTCTTAGAATACTTTTTAATTTCCCTTCTTTTTATTTTCATAGGAAATAATTTATTAAATTGTCTAAATTAAGAACAATATGCTTTCTAAATTTTTAATAATTATTCCATGCCTTTTAGAATTTTTCCTAATTCTTCTCAGGATGTTTTATGGCCTTAAGACACATTTTTCACATTTCCGATATTAAATTTCTTTTAATTTTCTTAGTGTTTTCCTTTGAACATAGACTAATCATATATCATGTGGAGATCAAAATCTTCATAAATGGACATTTTTGTTATTATAATATAATATTCCAGATAATAGTTATTTGGGTATTACAGCATCTGCTATATACTTATGTGTTGATTAATGTTGTGATGTCATACATATATTGTCTACATAAGTATGAGGTTAACCGTTACCTGAGGTTTGATGCATGGACCTCAGCTCTTAATATAGCTTCAGGATCAGGAGGACTAAGCACCAAAGATAAGGGCAAGCAACATGCTTAGAGTCCCAGCCAAAGAATTTCTTTTTGGACTTGTATTACCATATTAGTAACTATTCAGACCTTTGTACTACTGTATAAGCAACTAAGTACCTCAATAGTAGATATTTATCAGATACTCGCTCTTTTAAATTGCCCCGATGCTCTACTCTAATGAAAGTACCTTATTCCGCTTTTGAAAAATGGGGTGTTACAACGACGGCCCATCGTGTCCTCAGCGTTAGGAAAACTCAACGGTGTTATCAAGACTATAACTCATATATAGCTGAATGTATAAACAGTGACTTAAGACATAGTCTTAATCACGATGCATGACCCAAGACCTCGTCTTGTCCCGCACTCAACATGAATTAACCAATCATATATAATTATACAAGATACATTAGAGTTAAAGTTACCAGTATATGAACATACCTTTCACCGTGTAATGACCAACTTGCTCGACCTTTAAACCTGACTCTAGACTTCCTGGTATCCTATAATGTTACCGTCGGATTATTTCCTTTTCCATATTTTGTATGATATTATAATTAATGTCATATTTCCTAGAATAATATCAAAAAAGATATTTTCACATTTTTTGACATTTTTACCCTTGATGGCTTTATTGTTACAATTTTGCCCTTACATTTTTTGAAAAACGCCACTACAGATTTTCTGGGCAGATTTTTCACTAACTTTGAAAAATCATAACAAATTCTAGAAAAATCGAAACGATGATTCGTAAAATTCCCCAAAACCCTTAGGATGTCTATTTTTTATGAAAAAATTCATTTTCACCCAGAATTAGTGAGTTATTCCCAGTTTTAACGTTTCTCAACGTTGTCCAGATTTTATTCCAGTAAAAATGGTTGAACTTCAAAAATTCATATCTCCTTGACCAGAGATCAAAACGTCACATATTTTATATATTTGGAAAGCCCTACATGTATACTTTATTTCTGAAAAATTTCATAATTTTATAACTTCATTTCATATATAAAATAATGTCATGAATTTCGTTGGCTGCACAGAATTTTAACACCAAAAATCCTACAACTTTCATAACATTAATCCATTACTTCCCAAAAATTATTCCCTATTATGTTTTTACCTCTTCAGGAATTTTTCAATGCAATGAGGCCTAAAAACAAGTATAGGAATTTATTCTCTGATTTTCTAGATTAAACTAACATTTATACTAAGAACTTATAAAAACTAAAGACTAGAAATTTAAGAATTAGAGTTACAAAAGTTAAAGACTAGAAAACTTACCCTTGAAGAACCTTGCTACTCCTTCTCCCTTCTTGCTTCCCACTATGATTTTCTCTCTACTCTTGCTTCTCTAAAACTCACCTATTATGGTTGAGTTTGGTGTGAAGAAATGAAGAGGAGAAGCCTCCTATTTATAGGAGAAGCTTATGGCAACAATGGTAATTCTCAAACTTTCATCTGTAATCCTACGCATTGGATGATCTTTTTTAATCAATGGCTTATGGGTGTTGGTCTTTTATGAAGACACAAATTCAAGTCTCAAATGTTCTTATTGGCTAATTTTAATTACATAGGATTTAGCCCAATTATTTCTTGATTTTTCCTATTGGTTGATTTAATTAATATTGAATTAAATCAAATAATCTCTCTCTCTTTCTCACACACACTCATACGTCCCTCTCTCTCTCTTTCCCCTATCCTCTTCCATTTTCAATAATGCACCTTATCCTCTTCCAATTTGTTCAATTATCCCATGTGCCTACCACATAATATCTACATTTAATTAATATAAACCATTTCTTCTTCTTTAAGCCAAGAAAAACGTGGCCCCCTTCTCCTACTCCCATTTTGTGTTTCTTTGACTCAAAATATCCTATACTCAAAGCCTCTTATTGGCTCACCAAGCTTCACATGAATTTATCTTAATTATATAGTTAATTAGGACCATTAGATCTACCTTTATGAAGCTTAATCTTGGCCATTGGTCTTAGCTACCCACTTTGACTTTTCAAAGTTGATTAGCAAAGTTAATTAACTTCTTAACCATAGGCTTAAAGCTTCTCAATTATAACTATCGTTGGTTATTTTAATTAATTGAATGCTTAATCTTAAACCCATGGAAAATATCTCAAATACTTGGCTCCCATTGGCTAGCCTAAATTGTTGACTTTTGGGGCACAATTATTAACACTAATCATGTGATTAATCTCCTCTTTATTACAATTATCTTAGGCTTATTAAGTTTGCTAATTAACTCATGTCATTAGAGCATTATTAGCTTTTCCATTGATATTTTTTATTATATACCAGCCTCTTTTTAATGATGTAACTATCTCAAATCATTTTGCAATTAGTCTTTAATTAATGCCTTCATTTGCCTTTAATCAAATTGAAAATACTTACACAAGTTAATTCATATTTGATTAGGCATTTTCCCTTTAATAGGCTTATGCAATTTTAGCATAAATTGCCTTAATCATTATGCATTTAATTTCCTTAAATATCTATTTAATTTTGTTGTTATCTACCTCTTGTCTTTAGGCTAAATTATAGCCCTTAAATAATGTCTCATAATTAATCTTTGGTTAATTAATTCCAAAGGAAAATTGCCTAAAATTTAATTAATAATTTACACGAATTTTGAGACCACATATTCACCTATTTTAATAGGTGTTATTTATCAAAATATAATATTTATGATAAATAGAAATTTTAGGGTATTACATTTGGTCCCTAAAATTTAAAATTAAAAGTGTGGTTCCTCAAATTTGCTCTGTCTAAAATTGTTAGTCTCTATAGTTTGAAAAGGACTTAGTGCTCTAATTAATAGTGTTAACTTTGTCTACATGTCATTAATGGTGTTAAATTTACTTATGCGGAATGATGAGTGGGCAAGCTAACCTAATGAAAAAGGCTTCTAACAGGTAATGTTACATGGACATTTTATTTTTTAAAAAACGGAGAGTGACATATAAGTCCCAACTAAGAAAAATAATACATTCACAAGTTTTATAAGTTTTTAATGATAACTGATTCACTTGTTAATTAATCCCTCTATTCAAAAAATGTCAATGAGAATTTTTTTCTGATATTATCTCCGTTTGTTTGTTGAGACCTAAAAGTCATTCTCAAAAAAAAAAAAAAACAGAGAAAAAAGAAAAGAAACCCATACACAAACCTCCAAGGAAGCCTTAGGGGGAAAAAAGAGAGGGGGAAGAAGAGGTTCACTTCTCTATGATACCTTCTCATCATTTTTCCCTCCTTTACTCTCTTTCTCCCTTATCCACCATTGGATCAAAATCTCAACGGTTTAGATTCAACGTATTATAAAATGTTATTATGATTTTAATTAAAAATATGAAGATAAATTAAACTACTAAAATTTGATCTGATCGGTTGACAAATGCTTTGAAAAAAATAGAGAAAAAAAATCTATTCTATAATAATATAAGCTCTTCAGATCAAATTTTAGAACTTTAAATTTATTTTTGTATTTTAAAATAAAATTATAATAATATTTTTATAAAATGTTAAATTTGAACCATTTAGATTTTCGTGCAATGGTGGGTAAGAAAAAAAATAGGGGAAAAGGATGAGAAGGGTATTGGAAAGATAAGCCAATTCCGGGAACGGCTTAGACCAAGTAGACCCAATTCTATTGATGAAGTTTGGCGTGACCGTCGCCAGAGTAGTCGTCGTTTCAAGTAATGGTCAAGGGAAGGTCACAACATGTATTGTGTTCATCTATTGGTAATTTATTTTGATGTTTGAATCATTGTGTATCATTCTTCTATGCTTGTTTTTCTTTCGTGGTATGTAGTCTTTGTTGCTCTGATTTTCTTAATTGACACATTCCTGGAGGGATTTCATTGTTCATAAAGGAATTTCTTTAAAAGTAGTAAGATTGGTCTGGTTTTTTCTGGTTCAGTTGGCTTTGCAATGTTAGGATGATTTTTCTGATTTTGCGATGTGCGTTCCATTCAAAATAAGCCTCATAATTTCTGGTTTAGATGGGATTGTAATATTGTAACCATTATGGTGACCATTTATGTCCCTTACTACTTATATATTAAACTATTTGGCGTATAATTATTAAGGTGAAGACGTTTACAGATTAGAGTGATTAGGTATCAGAGCATGCATAATGTTTATATGATGAATATATGATAATATTTGTCCAGATATATGCTAGTTGGGGTTAATTCCTTTAGAGGATGTTAGTTGTACAATCATCCCAATATAGAGTCAGTAATTTACAATCCAAAGTATCAGAACATAAAATTTCCTTAAATAATTCTCCTCCTTCAGGGTCTTCTTCTTCGCTCCAGCTGCACTGCCTTACTTCCTAATCCAGAACTTCTTCCTAATCTTTAGGTATATCTAAGATTCAATTAGCAATTGAATCTTATGATAACGGTTAATCTCATATTTAAAGTGTAAATCGATCATATATACATGACAATTATTCCATATATTGCAAAGAAAAAGAAAAAACATTCAGCAAATGCATCGCAACCAGAATATATAGCACACAACAAATGTAACATTAACAGGGAAAGCACATACAAGTGCTAGATACGCATATCTGATAACACAAGTCCTCAGCGCCAGAAAAACAAGCATGCATCATTATCATATAAAATAATAATTGACAGCTAGCTGAATGTAACAAATATGAACTAGGCATATATATAAACCCGACCAAGAATTCACAATCATGATTATAAGAGACATGTATACAAACACACAAAAAATAGGAGATTAAGTTACCAACTTTAACTTTGCGTTACAAAATCCTCGGTGTTAGAAACCTAGACTTCCTTTAATATTCTAAAATAAGACCATTATAAATATTTTCTTGTTATTTCGCAAGGTATTATATTAAATACCATTTTAAAATATTAAAATATTTTTTTCTTGTCGGTTAAGTTTCTCTTTAATCCATTAAGGATAAGTTTTTCATTTTTAACTTTATTGTACTTTATTTTTGAATTACTTATTTTTTTGTCCCAAATTTTTTAGCAACTTTGAAAAATTATAATTAAATATACAAAAATCCAAATGATGTTCTTCCAAAAGAAACATAACTCTTGTCATGTATATTTTCATGAAAAAATACTTCCAACATTTAAAAACTTTCGAATCATTGCTAGAATAATAAAGTTTCTCCACTGTTTATATCGTACTTTAAAAAATATAGGTATTTTTCAAAAATCTAACTCCCTTTAGAAAACTCCAAAAATTTCTTATGACCTATCAAAAGAAAGCTCTTTCTATCTAATTTATTTTTGAAAAGTTTCATGATTTTTGGACCTTTTTAGGTTAGTCAAAAATCACGCACAAGTAATTTGCCTCTAGAGAAAACCAAAACTGGCAGATTTTGTAACTTTTATGGCTTTAACCTTTTGCTTTTAAAAATCGTTTCCCACCTTATTTCCACTCCATTTTTTATTTTAGACTCATTCGTAACCTTAAAATCATCAAAATCATTTTGTTTCCCTTTGTTCTTGCTCAGACCGAAACATGACCCAAAAATGAAGAACAAAGACTTTTCAAACTAGCTTCATAAATAGCTTGGTTTTAGTCTTAGATTATCTTTTGCTTGATGTTTTTAGCCTTTGATCATGTTATTTCTTGTTTTTGGAAATTTGGGTAGCATAACCCCTTAGGGTTTCATACTTCCAAATTCAAGAAAAACATGAATAAACCATCATCCAAACCAACCATAACCAAAACAAACACAAGACAAGTTAGAACTCTTACTGCTTGTCTTGATCTTCAAACTTTTGACAACTTCTTCTTACTTGGACTTAGGATTTCGGTTCACCTTACCAAAAACCTTGCCAAGAGCTTATCAGGGTTAAGGAATGGCTGCAAGAAGAGGATTAGAAGAGTGGGCTTGGAGATCACAACTCACCCCTTACTCCTCTTGATCTTTCCTTCCTTTCCCTTCTTGTTTCGGTTATATATCCTCCCTTTGGCTCTCCTCTTTGCTTGGAAGGTTTTGGCATGAAAAATGGAAGTGTTAAGTGTCTTGAATCAAGAATACAATTAAAAATCCCCCAAGCTAAATGACTAAAGTGCTCTTACAAAATATCTTCTTTCATGTAGCTTCTATATCAAGCTTGTTGACTTTTCTCTTCCTCCTTGCCTTGGACGAAATTTTAGGCTTTTTGGAGAAGTTTGATGACTCATCTATATATAACATAATCACATTTGCTACTTGGAAGACAAGCTTATGGATCTTAGTTAGCAATTGACCAAATTGTCCTCAAAATATCTCCTTACAAGACTTACAAGTTATCTTGACTTCTTGACTAAGTTTTCTATTTTTCTCTTTCCTTCTCATGTTTGGGCTTAATAAATTGTTTTGGACAAATGTCAATTTATTAGAGTTCAAGCTCTCTTCTTGCCCCTCTTTAATGGCCAAGTAATCACAAGATATTTTGTGACTATTTGTAGTTGATTTTGTTGACTTCATCTTGACTTGCTTTTTGAACACATGCTTCTCCTCTCTTTGCCCCTTCTCTTCTCTTGGACGAAATTTGTGGCTTGTTGGGCAAGAATATTGTGTCATTAATATGACATAATCAACCATGCTTAGGTGTTTGTGACCAAGTCACATTTCCCTTAGTTGGACACATGGCAATTTTGGTACAAGGTGCATAAATATCTCTTGATATTTAGCATGTCTTGCATGAGAAGTCATATTTCTCATTTCTTTATCCTCTAGGCCGAGTTGGAAGGGTTCTTGGGCCTCTTTAATGTGTTTTCATCATGTGTCAAAATATCTCAATCTTTTGGTCTTTTTTCCTTTTGACACTAGGCACCAATTGTGCACCAATACATGCAATCTCTTGTTTTTACTTCTTTATTCTCTTTGACAACTTGTATTATTTCTTAGTTCTTTTCTCTTTGTTTGGTCCAAAATATGGCTTTATCTTGTGAATAATATGTGTTGGATTTTAATTTCTATTGGTACAAGTTCATTTGACAAAGACTTATTGTCTTTGTGTACCAATTTGACCGAATGACATATATTCACCTCTTCTTTTCTTTAGACAGAAATAGGGCCTTGAATCAAGTGGTCATCTTATCACACCTCCTAAGCTGGGTTAAATCGTTTGCCAAATTTAGGTTTATTCTCAAATCTTAATGTTCAAAATTCAGGATGTTACAAATGTCATAATTCCTTTTCCATGTTGATATTTGAGGCTGGATTTTGACTTTTTGTTCAATTTTATTTGCTGTTCATATTTTATTCAAGGTCGCCAAGAAGCAATTCCAATTTTTTAACATGACCTCGGGTTTATTTTGGCAGATTTTAACTATCCTCTGCTTTATTAGCATGGCCTCTGGTTAATATGTGCAGCTTGTCTTTCGCCGGAGGTGACGATGCCACTGTGGACCTCCGCCGCAGATTGCCGGCAACCTTCACTGCTCTGGCGTCCGAATTCTCTAGCCCCTCTTCCCCTCCAGAACTAATGTGTTTCTTATATATATATATATATATATATATATATATATATATATTCAGTTAGCCCAGTCATCATTCCACGTAAGTAAATTTAACACAGTAAATGATACTTAGGCAAAGTTAACACTATCAACCAGAGCACCAAATCATTTTCAAACCAGAGGGATTAACAGCTTTAACCAAAACCTCCAGGAAGAGAAGAGAGGGGAGATAGAGAGAGAAGCAAGAAGAGGACCAGAGTGAAACGAGAAGACGAAGATGAAGGCTACTATTAAAACCGGAGGAGCTGGATCGTCTTCATTCATTAAGACAACACATGATTGAATGACTTTAAAAAATAAAAAATAAAAATCAACTCATTGAAATTGAGCAAGAGTGTGAGCTGTGTAGTTTGGAAGATGATGAGTGGTCGGTGAAGACTATGACCATGGGAGTAAAGGAGAGTGATAAAGGAAGAGGGGATGATGATGAGGTGGAGAGGTTGAAGAAGCTTATGGCGATGAAGTGTCATATTAAGTGCCATGTGGAAAATTGCTATGTTTTAAAAACTTTCAAAACAAAATTGAGCTTTGAAAAATCCTGAGACCCAACACTCATAAATAAAAACTTCAAAAATAGATCTCCACTTTAACCCATAATAGTATTAGCCCTTACATCTATAACCCTTATTTCTATCTAAAATATAAAAACTTAGCAAGCCATGTGTCCCACGGGTTCTATTCATTGTGTTGAGAACATTTGAAACCGGCAAGGAACTCATCCTATTCTTTTCCAACCCTTTTCTCTACTCTTCTCTTTTTATAATCATTAGATTAACATTTAAATCGACATTTAAATGGGTCAGATTTGATTTTTACAAAATTATTATTAAAATGTTAAATTATGAAAGTAAAAATAATTAATTAAATATAAATAGCTAAATTTTGATATGAATTATTCAATACTTCAGTAAAATATAAAAATATTATTTTGTATAAAACTAAATCTAAATCATTAAAATTTTGATCTAAGAGTTTAAAAAAAAAAAGGAAGGGAAGGGTAGGTGAAGGTTTTGAACCGCATTCCAAACTTTGGAATATGGTACTATCAATGTTAATTAATTGGAAAGCCTAATAATCTAATTATCACGTTTCCAATGACACGTTGTGAACTAATATGATAAACTTATGGAAAAATATCAGTGGAGGTCCCAAGAAAGAGAAAAAATATAAAAACAGTC
The DNA here is from genome assembly GCA_037074495.1 of Acacia confusa. Classification (NCBI taxonomy): domain Eukaryota; kingdom Viridiplantae; phylum Streptophyta; class Magnoliopsida; order Fabales; family Fabaceae; genus Acacia; species Acacia confusa. The sequence continues at coordinate 38,118,919 of CM073508.1, read as the reverse complement.
ATAACCCCAAATCCCCTTACAAAAAAGTCTCGAGGGACCTTTTTTATATTAATTATGAAAAGTTATAAAATTCCAATATTAAAAAAGTTTTGTTGTCAAAATAGTTTTTAATATTGTTAAAATGACTTTATTAGTTGTTAAAAACCTCTATAAAAATCTTATAGTCAAAATGATTTTTAATGTTATCAAAATGGTTTTTCATATTGCCAAAAATTTTCTAGGTTTCTAAGATTCTACACATTAGAGGAAAAACTCAGAGAATTTTTGACAACATAAAAAGTCATTTTAATAATGAGATTTTCATAGGGATATTGTAATAACTAATAAAGCCATTTTGACAACATGAAAAGTTATTTGGACAATGAAACTTTTTGAAGAGAGGAATTCCATAACTTTTCATAATTGATATAATAATAAAAAATCCCTAGAAACTTTTTTGATAAAGGATTTGGGGTTGAGATTTTTTTTATATATTTTTTCTCTAGCTTAGAATCTCACTAATATTTTCCCTAAACTTATCAAACCATTCGCCTCAATAACGTTACTTATTTTAGAAAAAAATTTTTAAAAAAATCAGAATTAGGGTATCCTCCCATGTGCTGTCCAATCAAGAAGCGCACACTGCAAAATCACGTTCAAAATTATTTTAAGAAAAATCTCATTTAAATACTATATAAAATTTTAAAACTTCAAAATATTTGTTAAAAGATTAAAAAGACATAAGTGATTGAAAGGAATATGTGATTTTAAAATTTAAATACTTTTAGTAAAATATCTCTCACATATTCCTTCTCTCTCCTCATCTTCTTTTCCTCTTTCTTTTCACGATGTCCTCTCTCTCTTTATAAAGAGAAGGCGACGATGGTAGAGCAAATTGAAAATAGTGGAAGATAAAGGTCTCCTAAATTCAGGTGAAATTGTTGTTGTTAGAGGAAGCCAGGAGACTAAGGAGAAGAAGATAAATAGTAAAAAAAAGGAACCTAAGAAAGAAGAAGGTGAATAGTAAAATGAGCTTTACAAAATATGTAATGAAATTAACAAATTTAGTAAAGATTTTCATAAGAATTGCAAAGGTTTTGACAAGAGAATTTGTTGATGAAAACATGCAAGTCAAAATTCACCAACATTTATGGCATTTCACAAAAATTGTAGATGATTGACAAGTTTAATAATGGTTTTAACAAAAATTTTAATGGTTTTAATAAAAGTGTTTGCTGACAATTATTATCAAAACCATTACTAAACTTGCCAATCCCATAACGAATTTTGGTGAAATGTCACAAATATTAGTGAATTCTGACTTGCATGTTTCATCAGCAAACTCTTCTGTCAAAACCTTTATAATTATTGTTAAAACCATTACTAAACTTATCAATCATATTACAAATTTTGTGAAGCCTGTTTTACTGTTTACTTTCTTCTTTCTCAGCCTCATTTTTATTGTTCACATCCTCCTTCCTCAACCTCATGGCTTCTTCCAACAACAGCAATTTCACTTGAACTACCATTTTCACTTTTCTCTATCTCTACCTTCGCTCCATCATCATTGTCGCCTTCACTTCTCTCTCTCTCTCTCTCTCAGTGAGAGAGAGAGAGAGGACATCAGGAAGAGGAAGAGAGGGTGAGGAGAGACAAAGAACATGTGAGGAACATTTTGGTAAAAACATTTAAATTTCAAAATCTCTTATTCTTTCCAATCATCTGTGTCCTTTTAATTTTTTAACAGATGTTTTGAAGTTTTGAAATTTCATATGGTATTTAAATGGGATTTTCCTTTCATTATATATGTTTGTGTATATAAAATATAATTGAAGGGTCAAATTATATTTTTAAAATTAAATAAATATCCAATATAATTTAGGAAAAAAGTTAACGATTGATATAAAAGAATATAGAGATTTATGAAAAAATTTCTACACACACACATGCATGAGTTTATTATTAAGTAGGGAAATTAAAATGAAGAACCTAGAGTAGGTGATATTTATTGGGAAGGGCAATTACTAAAATAAAAATTTGAAAATACTAAATTGCCCTTGATTAAACCACCCTCATTTTCTCTCACATTCCATTTTCTAAACTAATTTGAATGTTTTAAATTGCCCTTGATTAAACCACCCTCATTTTCTCTCACATTCTAGTTAACTTTTAAAATCGACACAAACTTTAATTGAAAGTAAAAGTTATATTTTAGTAAAACTCAAAATGTTTTATAGTTTATTATAAGTGTTAAAGAAATATTATATGTGTGTGTCTAATTTTGTTAAAAAAATGCAATTTTAAACCATTTAAATTAAGGAGGTTCGCATAATTTATTTTTATGTTGGAATAGATTTATGTGAGTTTTAAAAATAAAAATCCATACAATGTTTTTGATCTAAAGCCATGTAATGTTAATATAATTAAAAAAAAAGTCTAGATAATTTGTTATATTTTTTATTTGTGAATGGTATACAACATTGCCTATTCAGAGAATACTCGTGTGTAAACCCAAAAAATAATGTGCATAAGAAAATTAATATAATCAATAAAGTGTATAATATAAAAATAATAATAATAGTTTTTTTTTCATATGAAGCTTTTTTAAGGACTAAGATATTAGATAGAAAATTTAACATATTCTAATTTCGTCTATTTTATTTAGAGTTTATTTTATATAATATTATATACATCAGAAAAAAAATTAATGATTTAAATGGGTCAGTATCTATGTTAATGCTTAAATTATATATTGATGATATGATTATCTAGATGTTAGTTAAAGTTTAGAAAATGATGATTTTAGCAGTTGTAATTTGAAAATAAAATTCAAATTATTTCCAATAAATATCATATACTCTAAGTTTTAATTTTTCTTATTATATATCTAGTTACGTTTCTACACTAAATATACCAACAATTCTTAATAGGAAAAATCAGTGAACAACTCTTATTCAAAAATTTTATTGATTAGAATAACTTGACATATCTTCATATAACCGTATACTCTCATATATCCATCAAAAAGTACTATATATAATATTACATATGCAGTTTTTTATTCCTTCTCCTTCTGCTAGATCCTTCAAGCAAACAGGTCCCAAATATGCAAACATTACAGTCACGTACGTCATGATGCGTGTTTATTATACATACATACATATTAATATATATCCCTCTTTTATTTCATTTATTTGACAAACTATAATATAATTATTCACAAAACTCTTACAACAAGTAGCTTGGAACCAAGGATGATTCACATGGAAATGAAGCTGCGAGCTGATTCCAAGGAAGTAGGTCCCAGTTTTGGTTGCAGAATTCTGGAGTAGGTGATGACGACGACGACGATGAAGAAGAAAGCTGATCCAAACTTGTTGGGAAATTATTAACCGTAATAGCATCATCTTGGACGACGATTCTTTGCTTTTTGTGAGTGACAACGTTGGACCTACTGTGTTTGGAACCATAATGAGTAGGTTGAATATCATCAGATTCCTCAGAAAGACAAGACATTGAAGTCGTCGTAGATGCAGTATTATTATTAACATGAAGCTTATTATTCCCATCAGGTTTTGTGGAGATCGTTGATTTTTTATAAGTTTGACCCAGTCTCTCCAAGTACTTCCCTTGAGCTTCCATTTTTAACTTCAATCTCCTTTGAACCTTTCAGTTTCATTCCAAACAACATATAAGCATATATAATTTCAGTTAGGAAATATCATCTGCTGTAGATTATTCAAACCTTTGTTTCTTCAGTTGATGTATCAATGAAAATATATTCAGAGATTCTTATCCTAAAAACTGCTAGTAAGTTATACTGAGAGATAAAGTTACTAAAACGATAAGTTATTTAAATTTTGATAGTAAGTCTTGTAAAGATTAGTGGTAAACTTATTTTTTTAAAAATTATAATTCACAAGATCTTCGATATAAAAATTATTAAGATTTGGGTTCTTAAATATATTTTTTTCCCCTCAATCCATGTTCTTTATTATATATACAGGGGACTTACTCTAAAGACGAAGAAAGAAATTTAGTCTCTAAAAAATTCAATATAGAAAATGACATGTTTATATTGGTAACATATCATTAAAACTTTTTTGGGACCTCATTAATTTTTTCTATATTATAATATATTTCCTTCTATCCTTAATATGAAATACTTTCAAGGGAAAATCCATCTTGGGGCCCTTGTAAGAAAAAAAAATTAAAAAAAAACCTCAAGATTCTGAAAATACCAGAAAAGGCCCTAAGGCCTTTTCTAATATAAATTCATTAAAAGTTTAGTTGTTAACGAAGCTGATATAGTTGTTAACGTTTTAATGAATTTATATCAGAAAAGGCCCGGGAGCCTTTTCTGGTATTTTCATAATCTTGGGGCCTTTTTTGAATTTTTTTTTCTTACAAGGGCCCCAAAATGGATTTTCCCTACTTTCAATTTAAACTATAATATAAGATCTAGTTTGTAGTTTAATTTATAGGAAGAGTAGTATCCTTCACTCAATATTTAAGGACTAAAACAAAAAATCCTTCTAAGCATAGGGTTTATAGATGTGAATTTTTCCTCTTTCTTGTAAGCAAATACTCCTTCATGTCTTTAATATAAGACATATTTAGGAGGTTAATCTTAGTCCTAAATATAAGAAATAATTTTTATATTCATCAATATTTTATTAATTTACCTCTATTGATGTTCTCAATAATAATAAAAGAGTAGAAGAAATGAAGAAATTAGTAGATGATTAGAATGTTTTAAAAAATATATGTCACATCAAATAATTTAACGAATTTTCTTAGTTTAATTAAATTAAATAAATATGTCTTATATTATGGACCAGAGGGAGTAATTGTGTTTTTGTGTTGTTATTAATTTGATAATTTTTTTTTATTTTTCAACTTTTTGGCATTGAAGTGATATGAAAAAAATTATATATCAATGTTTGGGGGTTTTCTTAATACGAAATATTTTGGATTAAAAATTAATTCTTTTAGATTCAAAATTTTTTTTGGTTGTTGATTCAAAACCTATTTTAAATTCAGGAAAACACATGACTCCTAAAAGCTTATATTCCCTTCAATTTTATTTTCTCGTAAAATTTAATAAAACCATATCATGCTGCAAAAATTAAATTAAAGTATTTCATATATAAACTTCTTAAAAATTAAATTAAATTACTGCATATAAAAATTTGAATCGATGTGCATATATAAAGTATGAAAAGTTGTGTACCGCTAGCTGGTCGCTCAATCGTTTTTGTACTTCCATTTGCAAGTGTAGGGCCTCCTTAAGCTGCAACGGGCTGCTTATATATATTTTAACATGAACAAGCAATAATTAATAATAAATATTAAAATTAAAATTATATAAGTAAGCTATTACCAATAATTGACACAATAGCACATAAAATTATAAAAGATCATAAATCGTTGACTGACGTTAAAGTGCTGAAATTACGCAGTATGTCCGATATGCTTCTTCTCTCAAGCTTGCTTCCTTCTCAACAAAAGTTAAAGACCAATAATTAGTAATTGAATTATAAATTAAAATTTTTTATCTGAAATGTGGAGGCAGTTTCAATTTCTACAACTTGAATTGTTTTGGACAACAAGTTTAAGAACTTACCAGGAGCAGACTCGGGAATTAACTTGTTGATCCTGTATTTCTGAAGAAATATCCAAAACGAAGCTTGTAATTAATTATTAATTACTAATATTAATTAGGCCTTCTTTTAGATTAATTATGGTATGTGAGTGTGTGTAGAACCTGCAAGTGGCTTTTGACGTGATAAATGGTGATTCCAGATATCCCCATATTCGTCATCTCTTTCACTATACTCTTTGGTGTTGCTCCTTCAAATTAAACCCAGAATCAAAAAATAATAACAACATAAAATAATCTCGAATATATACATAATATGAATATATACGTACGATCAGGGCCACCAAGTCTGTTGACAGCTTCAACGAAGAGATCATGAAGTTGCTGAGTCCAACGAAGGCGTTCTTTAGCAGAGGCATCAGAAGATGAAGAGAGATTATTATTGGAAGCCATAGCTTCAATTAGTCAGATGATAATATTATTGGAGGGATCAATTAACGTTGAACTTGAAGCTGGCATTAGTTGTATCAAACTTATATACGAGCATTATAGAGACAGAGTGACAAAGAAAAGACAAAAAGACATGATGTTTGGTTGGAGACACAGAAGCTAAGTAACCTGTCTAGGGTTGGCGATGCCCACTATGAATTTGTTAATCCTTATTCTCCCCACTGTCTTTTGTTCTTCCAATGCTATGAAAATACAAAAATATACTACTTCAGGATCAAATTACAATTACTTACTTTAGACGTAAAATACTGTAGAGATAATACATATTTAGAGTTGTGTGTCCCTAAAATTTAAGAGAAGTTTATGTCAACGGGAAACTATCCTAGAAACATCGTCACTTGTCGTGCTTAGACGAGGTCTTGGACTCGAGCTCGACATTGACATGCATGCTTGTAGGCACAGTGTGTGTTTAAATTGTATGAATTAAAAAGCTTAAAAGAAGTCCTTAAATTTGGATAATTAATGAATCTAGCACCTTCTTAATAAGTCTTTATTCAAGGATGAGTTTGTGAGTTTGACCGTTTGTGAGTGTAATTGGTGCATTAGCAATGGCGAAACGAACTGTGTGTTGGCTAGCTGTTGACCTTCTCGTATTTTATATATTTATATGTGTATATTATATAATATTTTATTTTGGTTAATAGTTTGACCCCAACTAATTTATTATTTCTCTATAATTACACCCATTTTTTTTATTAGGACAATATTTGGTTCATTACTCATTAGGCTGTGAAAGAAAAGTAAAATTTTTGTGTGAGATACATAATAAAAATGTTAGAATTATTTGATATCTTTTTTTGAAAAAAAAAAAAGAGAAAAGAACCATAGTCTATTAAAAAAAAGAATGATAATAATAATTAAAGGGGCTCATGGCCCTTTAGCTTGCACGTGAAAGGGGGTATTAAATCAAATACACTCCACCTTCCTTTGTCATTTTCTTCGTACACATGAGATGGTGTAGAGGCGTCAAACTTCTTCCACTTCCGAGTTTTGGTGCCGTTTATCTTCATTTTAAGGACTAAACAGGTACTCAAAATAACTTCTTTCACCCTACTCTGTTTATAAAAGTTATTCTATATATTTTTCTCTTTATAATAAGAGTAATATTGTGTTGATTAGTAAAAGATTTTGGCTTATGATTTTGGAAGAGTTTTGAGTTTTGACGATAGATAACTATATACACGTAGATGATGTTTAATGCCTAATTTTTATTAGTTTAGGTTTATTATGTGGTTGTCTTATGATTTTATAATGAATTCCTCTTTTTTTAAAAAAAAAAAAAGATTATAATAGATTATTTGCTTAGTTAAAATTGAATCATATATGTATTTTTTAAAAAATATTTTTTGGGGTTCGTATTGTATTTCTTTTATTTTCTCCAATCATTTTATTTTAAGGTAGGTGAAATGCGAATTTAAGTGTTAGTTTTATGGATTGAGTAGTACTATAAAAATTTATGTTTATTGACAAAAGATACTAATCAACACCACACTTACTTATTTATATTTTCAATGTTATGCAATATTATTTAGTAAATAGTTCAATAAGCTTATTTTTTAACCCACACTAAAAATATTTTTTGGCTCCGCCACTGGGCATTAGTTCCTTTTGCTAGGCGAAAGATAACCAAAAAAGAAAAAAAAAATCATTCTGAGACCTTGTCGAGGACTCTTGTCAATACCCCCATATGAGAGTCAACAAAATTAAAAAAAAAAACATTATTGAGAGAAAAAAAAAGATAGAAAATAAGGAAAATAACACTAATGTCCTAATGAAGATAAATAATATCAGAAAAGTCTCATAACTTGTTAATTTAGACTATTTTTATGGAACCTTTTTTATATTATTTTTCTTAACTAGAACGTTAGTATGATTTTTCCAAGAAAATAATACATTCAATATTTAATATAAGAGTTATTAGGTAGCTAATTTGCAAATATTAAAAAAATTATTTATTTGTAATAAACTTATGTTGCTTTCTTTAAAATGTTATCTTTAGTCATGTGTGTTAGAATTAACCTTGATGAAAATCTTCTTAATAATATGTACAATCATATACATATTTTAAGAAAAAAAAAATTACAAGTTTAATTTGTTAGATAAAGTGGATTGGTGTCTTATATTTAGAATCTTTAGTAAGTTTATTATCTAACTCTTATATTTAGGAGCAAATAGATGGAGTAATTAACATTGTTTTTTTAATCCATATCTCTTATAATATATGTGAAAAAATTTGTTTTCTTGTTGCTATGACAAACATCTAACAATTTTAGCCGATACACGACAAGTCATGCATGCATAGTACAGAAAACCTTACAAGTTTGCTTGTCAAACTAAATTTCCAAACCTAGGATTTTGGTGTTTCTCTCTAAGTGCTGTGTTGCATTGTTCTCAGAATTTCCTTTTCAACAACATAGGATTTAGATCCAGGTTGGTGACAATCGAAGTGAAGGACACGTTATGGTACATTTTCTGTCGGCGTTCTGTTTTAAATTTCAATTTATTACTATAAATCGATAATTCTAAGCAACTTCTTCCTAATCACTTGAATTTTGTAATAACCAGTCCACATCTTTAAACACTTTGCCAACAACGAGTTAAAACCCCTAGAGTTTTCTTTTAATGAATTTGATGATTAAGACTCACTTTGTCAAAGACCAAAGAAATATTTCCAATATTTGAGGAATAAACAAAAGTTCAAGTTCAACAATTCTTCTATGGCTTAAATATTTGTTAATTATTAGAGTTTTGATATCTGTTTAATCCTTACTTAACTGGATTCAAATTAGTGCAAGTTCAAATGTGGTTTCAGATACCAAGTGATTGATTATGAAGTAAACAGAGACGTATTCAATTCAATTTTATATTCACATTTTCTTGTATTGTGTTTCTTGAGTAGTTTGAAAAAAAAAATTAATAGGAGTGAAATATTCCAATTTCACCGCTAAAATATTTTATTCAAACTTAAAATTTAAATATAAATTATTAAAATTTATATTTGAAAGTTTAAAAATTCTGGATCTTGACCACCTAAGTTGAGCTCCCAATTTGAAACCTTTATACAAATCAGGCTCTTGCACATTATTTGGTATGAAAGATTTGGAAGGAATGGAAAATTTTTAAGAGATAGATTTTTTTAAAAAAAATAGAAAATTGGCGTCATAAAATTTTAATATAGAGAATATAAGAGAAAAGAATAAGAAAAATTAATTAAAAACTTTTAACCCGTTTCCCTATTTTTTTAAAATCCAACCCAAAAGAAATTTTCCCCTCCTTGTACCAATCAGGCCCCTTGCTCCATATCCATAACATGATTTACCAACTAAGTCAATGAATGACATTGACCACAGAAGAATATAATTTGAATAGATGTCTTCATAAAATTTATATTGCTAATTTCATTCTTTTTGGTAGAATCCAAATGATATCCTCCAACGGATAACTAAAGACTAATCCTTTTAAGCCTTTTCGATGTACATGACCTAGTTTGAAGTTAAGACATCATGTTTAGGAGACCAACCATCTACCGACTCTATTAGACTTTTTTTTTTTTAATAACACAATTTTAGGAGAAGGGTTAGGTTCACTCACAAATCAAGAGACTTCCTAGGGCATGCAGGACTAAAAGTACACATGGTTATACCTCAGCCTGCGTTTCTACAAGTTCACATCGTCTATGATACCTCCCCAACACTTTGACCAACTCCAGAATAGAACCCTCTCCCTTTTGCTGAGAACTTCTAACCCTTTTATCAATTGAGCTCAAGTACAAGGGGTTCTATAAGACTTTTGTTGATTATATTGCTAATTTCCTTTTAGGTGAGGATGGGAAAGCCTCAAAGTGAAATCTTGTAAAGTAGGCTTCTGGGCCTTTTTTTTTTTGTTTACAAGGATTCTGGGCTTTTTGGCCAATAAAAACCTATATGGAAGAATTAATTTGGAAAGTGCTACTACGGCCCAAAAAAAATAAAAAAATAAAAATTGGAAAGTGCTATCTTATGCTCAAAGGATCAAAAGTCCACCAATTAGAATATATCACAATCTCTATTCTACGGTATAAAGAAAGTACATTATTGAATATTCTCACCAAAGTCAAACTTAATCCCTCAGAAATTACACGTTGAACATAATGGTATACCTGTTACATACCCTATAGTAATTGAGAAATACAGCAGTAATACAGTATTGTCAGCCTCTGATAACATTTTCTCCCTCAATTTTTTTGCCTTAGGTCAACTAAGGCCTACCTCGCCTCATGCTACATGATGGGCATTTGTATTGCTTTATGCTCTCAGCCTTTGCAGGAGTAATTTTCACACATTTCCCGTGGAACCATTTCTCGCAGATATCGCAGCCAATCCAAAATTCATCTGCATTATAATTTCCACCACAGGTACCACAAAGGGTATCGCTAAGATCATCTTCATCCTCCTCGTTACCTTCATCGGAAGACTTTGGGTTGCTTTTCACTTGCCCGTCACTTGATCTCTGAAAATCCAAGGGAGAAGTTTGCATCAAACGGGAAAAAAAACAAAGTTATAACTTATAAGCATATTTTTAAGTGTTTGCCATCAGCTTCTTCAATAGGACGTGCATATTTTTTCCAACTCAGGGATATGTTTGTCCTCAAAGATGTTCTTTCAAAAATCACACTCTTTCCAGTCCCTAATATAAACATATTTATCTAATTTGATTAAATTAAGAAAGACAGTTAATATGACATGTATTTTTTAAAAGATTGACACATATATATTTAGTACCAAAATCAACTCCTTAAATATGTATATATCATGTATTAAGGACAAGGGGAGTAATTTTATATTACTACTATTTTAAAAACCCGACAGCAAATATTTAAACAGCTACCACACTTGTTGTAAACACCACATTAAAGCTCAAAAACCGAAGACACATTAAACAAGTTCAGGAATCATGGTCCTGATATTATCATGCAAAAGCAAATGGCTAGCCCCAAGGATGCTAGATGTGAGCCTGAGTATTGATCCAACTAACCTTGGAGCCGCCTCGAGGCTTGCTACTACTGTCCACAGTGGGCTTGTCCTTTAACGGTTTCCTCTCAGTTACAACTTCAAAAACAGTGGGAAGATCATTGATCAAGCTGAATAACCGTCTCCTGCCATAAAGAACTAGTGTAACTATCAAAAGAAAGAGCCATACGATATGTTGTGGTTAGATGTTATAATGTTACAACAAATATATCGCATCTATTGATCTCCCTTCCAATAGCATTAGTTCCTGAGTAAAGCGCAAGGTGATCTACGGCCAAAAAGATAAAAAGGACCTGAGAAACAGAACAGCACATACTCTAAAATACAAATAGTAAGTCAAATTAAACTTCATATCCTTCTCTCAGGTACTTTAAGTGGTTCCAAACCCCTATGTACAACACTTAATCCAAAGAATTAAAAATCTGGAAAAAATAGAAGACTGCAACATATTTCGCCCTTGTACAACAGAATTTGCTATTCTTCCCCTCAATAACGTTCTCAATTCAATCATCCCATGCAATTTCTGCCAATATCTGTTTCATTGATGTATTGCAAAGTGGATTATACAATAAATTATAAATCTAAAACTAATTCACAAAGATCAAATACTCCTTATTGTATTTTTCAAATGAAAAATTAAAATTGTCAATGTCAACGTGGTTCTTAGAATTAACAATTATAGAAAGCCCTAATACTTTAGAGTCCCTTAGAGGAGTTGACCAGTCACTTTGACACCATTTCTGCTCGTGTCACTTAACTGAGCAGTCAAATAGTTAAATTTGCATGGGAAACCCTATGTGATGTTGCAGGTAAAATAGAATTATGTTAAGAGACCTTTTGCAGCCCCGACTTGAGAGATTCACTGAGACGTCAATCATGATTATATTAATTCATGCTGACCAACAACAATGACAATCGCCCCATGTTTCCAACATGCTATAGAGTGTTTGAGTATGTCCACAATCCACTGGAATTGTCACCATACAAATGCACCTCCATCAGGATTAGGTTGTACCTTTCATTGCGGTTAAGACGGGCTCCAAGATAAAAAGCCACAGAAAGCAACCATGAATCGCTGTGGACAGCAACCAGAGAAAGCCAGTCCCTGCGTTGCATGCCATCTCTAGCAAAATTGATTCCAAGAGCTGGCTCAGGAATCTCAGGTGGAACTTCCTCTGCTGGCGGAGTTACTTCCCAGGTTTCATTTGGATGTCCATAAAGGCACAAGTTCTCCTTATCTTGAACGAACATAAAATTTGAATTTTAATGGGGGATACATCGATAAGTATACATAAAGCCAAGAAATCTAAATGAGCATTATGGCAGGGCTTCAATATGTTACAAAGAAACTGCACTTCTTTTTCCATTCACAACATTCTCCACTGAATCGAGCAGAAACTCAAGGATATTATAGTTCAAACCATTCTGTTAAATCTCATGCTGCAATTCAGTCAGGGAAATCTAAAAAAGGAACTTGTACATACCCAATAATTAGAACCATAATGTCAGAGCAAACCAAAGCCTAGTCAAATTTGAACATTTTCAACAGCGCCCAGGACAACAGGCACGCCAAAATTTTGGCATTTCCTTAATAAAAAAGTTGATTTCCTCAAATCTTCCATGGCAGGAAATCAATTCTACCATGAATCCAAGCATGCATAATTCACAAAGAAACAAGCAGCATGATAACTAAATTAGGAAATAAAAGATGAGACGAAGACAAATGGAAAACTTCAGAATATTTAAGTAAAATAAAAAGGTATACAGATCCAAGATTACGAGTTACCTGGATCACAGACCCCATAAAATTCATCAACATCTGAGAAACGGAAACACAAGAAAACCAAATTCAAGATTCACCAAAAACAAATTCAAGACTCACCACAGAGAAAATCAAACTGAAGAAATGAAATAAAGAAACAAAGAACGAAATAGAGTACCATGAGTTAAAGCACGAACAAGTCCTGCTCTTCGAGCACTATAATCCTTGAAGATCTCCTCCACGGTGCGAGGACTAGAAGCCATTTACATAAAACGAAGAAGAGATCTAAGCAAATCGATTAAGAAATGAGAATACTAACACAAATTGAATCTGGAGGAGGGATTCAAAGTGCTAAGAGGTTGCAGCAAGGTGACCATGAGTACGGATCCAAGAGATCGTGAGGGACACAGAGAAACGGAAGCATATGGAAAACGGTTCAAGGAAAAGCAACAGTGAAGGACGAAGACGAGTGTGGTATGTGTAATAAAATCATTGTTTTCATTAAATTATACATTTAACCACACATTTGTTTGGGGTTTCAAATGTGGTCCTTAATAATATCTAATACATATATTTTTATGGTTAAAGTACATTTTTAGTCCTTTAAATTTATATGAGATATACTTTTGATCCATTAACTTTATAAACTATACTTTTTTTTCCTAAAATTCTAATACGGTTAATTTTACTAAGGAAAAATGATAACGTAACAAACTCAATTGATAACTATGTAAGTTTAAATGACTATATAATTAAAATCTATTAATTTAAAATTTAAAATATGTATAAATTGAAAAATATCTTAATCCCTGATGAAGCAATAATTATCAAAACTCCAATTATATTAAAAAAAATTAGTTTAATGATCCAAATATATATATTTTAGTTTATAATCTAAATATATTGATTTAATAATATAAATATCAAAATATTGATTTTATTTGCGACAATTTCTCAGTTTATTTAGTTTAATAATCTAAATTATTATATTTAAAAAAAAATTAAAATTTAAATATGCTCTATCAGCTACACGACCATCAATTGATACATGAACATTTTCAGTTAGCAACACTAACGATGTTAAAAATATAGGATCAAAAGTATACTTTATAAAGTTAAATGACTAAAAGTATACCTTAGCCTATTTTTATTTTCATGCAAAATACACCTTCTATTTTTTCTTTGCATTATTAATTAAGGGAGAATCATATATAAATCCAAGTGAAATACTAAAATATAAGTTTAAGCCTCCACTTTTAACAAATTCTTGATCAAAACGAGAGGCTTAATTAAGGATTTCTAAATATTGTTAAATGACTACGTTGCTCCCCCAAAGTCGTCTCTTCTTCCTAAATCAACCATATATGCTAATTCAATTTTCTCTTTGCTCTCTTATTTTTAGTTATGATTATTAGTATGTTAATTAAAAACCAACGAAATTTTCTCCATGATCTAATATGTTATTAAAAAATAGAATAAATACATCAATGTTAATTAATTTTCTTTTAGAAGAACGGACGACAAATTTCTTTATTTCCTTATTTTGTATATAGTATCCACGTTAGAGAATAGAACAAATGAAATTCCCCCAACCACCCCATCAAGGGCGGAAGGAGGGGGGGGCTAAGGGTGGCCCCCGCCCCCCCTAATTTTTTTTAAAAAATATATATATAAGAAATATCATAATAATAATAATAATAATAATAATATACACACACATATATAGTTACTTATTATTCAGGTCCTTCGTTTGCTTTCATCTGCTACTACTAATAATAATAATAATAAATAAGTGGACCCATAACCTTTAATACATTAAACCCCATTTATTTTCACTTTCCCAAAATCTCCTTCGTCTTCTTACGAGTAACTTGTTCTACCATTTTTTTTCAACAGTTTTTAACAAATAAAATCACTTTTTTCATTAAATTTTCTTTATGAAATTTATTATATATGATTTTATCTTTTTAATAATACTACTTTTATATTGATTAAATAATATTTTAGGGTTATGATTTTGGACAAGTTTTGAGTTTTATTAAAAGATGACCATAAAAATATCGATGAAAACTAATAGTTAATTTTAATTGATTTACTTTTGTTATTAATAATATTTTTAAAATCATATTGGTCATAAAATAATTCATGCTTTTTGTAGGTGATTATTATGGGGGGAAAATCCTATTATTGATTTTATTCATACTGATTAAAGTTGTATTCACTCTTCCAATTTCTATTGCAACTACTAAAAGATCTTTCTCTACTATAAAGATAATCAAGAACATACTTCGAAATAGAATGAAAGATAAATTTCTTGATGATTGTTTGATTACATATGTTGAAAAAGAAATTGTTTTAAATTTTATCATGAATTTAATTATAGATGAGTTTAATATGAAAACATATAGAATAAGATTCAAGTGAAGTAATCTTAATTTTTATAATATATTTTTTTTAATTTTTTGTATACGAGATCTATATCTTATTTCAAGTACTTTTATTTATGAAGTATTATTTTTTATTTTCGCCCCCCGTCAGCAACATTTCTGGGTCCGCCACTGCACCCCATATGAAGGTTTTTGATAAAATAGAAGAATGAATCCATTCATTGTATTCTTATAGTTATATGGACAACAAATTTAAATGATTTTATATCTATAACTAGCATGGTTTTTCTTAAGAAAATTATATTGTACATATAGATATGTTATTATATTTATAAAATAGTTTTGCTGGATAAAAATATTTGTTGCCATTACATGGGACATATACAAACTAGAATAATTTTATTTAAATAAATGGCACATTTAAAAAAAATTATATTGTACATATAAATAAATATTTTTTTTGTTTTATATGACAATAAATCATAAAACAAACTAACAAACAAAAAATAAAGATAAAATCGTAATTAAATCCCTTTGAAATAATAAAAAATGGGCTACATCTACCTTCAATTTTCTATTTTAATTATAGGAGGGTGTTTTAGTCTTTTAATAAGATTCAAAAATTTCTAATTAAGCATTTTGGCCTCACCAATAATTTATTAAAAATTTAGGCAAAATTAAGATTTTAGTATTTCAATTGAATTTATACAGGATTCTTCCATTAATTAATATATATGTATACAACCATGTGTGTGTGTGGTGCAGTAGTAGTAGTAATAATAATAGATGTAGATTTTATACACAAGTACAATGTTATATCATTTTTTATGATTTGAAACATAAATATATAAATATAACATATTTATTTTTTAAATAATCATCTTATGACAAATTTGTTGTAAAACCCTCAAACTCATTAAATTAAATTCATTAACAACAGTAGACCAAAGTCACTTCAATTTTCCTTAGTTGATGTCATTCCAGTTTGGTGAATAAAGATATAAAATTATGTTAAGAGGGTTATGTTCAATTAGGTCAACAATATTGAAATGTAATTATATACTATTAAAAAAATCAGTAAAATTCAAATTAATTGCAAATATTTATAATTTATAAGAAGACAAAATCTTCTCTCTCAACTATTATGTGTTGATGCCATTACTAGACCAATACAATCATCAATAGTTTATTTTGATTTGGTGTCCTCATTTAAAAACTATAGATA
Source organism: Acacia confusa (assembly GCA_037074495.1). Taxonomy (NCBI): domain Eukaryota; kingdom Viridiplantae; phylum Streptophyta; class Magnoliopsida; order Fabales; family Fabaceae; genus Acacia; species Acacia confusa. The sequence continues at coordinate 38,102,445 of CM073508.1, read as the reverse complement.
TAATATTTTATTGATTAATCTTGGGTTGACATGATTTTAGAAATTATCAAACCAACGACCACCCTTCCCTATATAAAACACACACAAAATTCCAACTCAATACCTCAAAACTAACAAGGTACATTTTTTAAAAAAACAAATTTTAACTATGGTTTTAAAACCCAAATCGAAAACTAATGAACCAGTAAGTAAATATGTTTGATCTAAGCATCAACCCAGTTTAGTATATATTTTTTAAAAAAATTCTTTAAAATTATATAGTAAATACTCTAAAATCTTCAATTTTTTACTGGTTTAGCTTCGAATTAGCTTCGGTTTGACTTTGATCTGACCTAATGACCCATGACCAAAACTTTGATTTTAACATTATTTTCAAAAACTTCAAACCCAAAAGCTTGAGATTTTATTTTATAATTATTTTCAAGCAATTTAAATTGAGAATCCAAAACTACACTTTTCGTAAAAAACTGTTTTATGGGACCATGAAGCATGGTTTCCTAGTGGGCAAATATCTGCAACCTTTGAAATAGCAATAAGAAACTTGTCTCCAAAAGAAATTATGTACGGACGCAGCAATAAAGGGACACCTGGTCCTGATAAAAGCATCTAAAGATGGTGCATTGTTCGATGCATCATGAGTATCACAGGAAATATGAACTTCTAATAATTGAATCTCAAACCAAAATTCAAAAGATGGCATCTCTCTGTTTCAAGTCATTTAAGTGATTCCCATGTTTGCTGTGTAATATGCACATGGCTTGCTCAAAAGCTATAACTGTCTATATACAATGAAAAAGATCATGAAACAAAGTCTCAGATAAGTTGGCTGAAAGGTCCTGATTTGCCGCTGCCAAAAACTTTGATTCTGCCAATACTTTCATAAAACCAAAATGATTAGCGGATCCTACATCTGATCTTTCTCAGTCCTACAGTTCAAAACAAAAAAAATAGCTCTCAAGAGATCCAGAAAAAAATATGAGATCCACTTTCTTTTTCTTGTTTCTTTATAAACATCTGTGTGTGTGTGTGTGTGATTGCAGCTAAATAATAAATTAGACACAATACAGTAAGAAAATGCAAAGAAAATTCAATGATCTTACATGGTGATGTAAGAAGAAGTTCCTCAATGCGGATTTTCTGCTCTGATGAGAGTCTAGAGGGGAACTTGATATTGAACTTGATACTCAATTTACCCTTTTTGGAGGGTTCTTCGCAAAGAGGCATGCCCTCTCCTTCAACAACATGTACATATGAGGAACTTATGGTTGAGTTGATGGGAATAGTAAGATTCCGGCCGTCGAGTGTTGTCACCTGTGCATCGTAACCTGTCAGGGCTTCGTGAAGAGATATCGTCTTGGTGATGAAAAGATTATTGTCGTGCCTCTTGAAGACACTATGAGGCTTCTCATCAATGATGAAGACTATGTCTGCTGGTTTAACTCCTCTCTGCACATTTCCCTTCTCTGGGAAAGTTACTTCTGTTCCTTTCTTCCAACCTGGCTTGATCTCCACTGTAAGAATTTCCTCCACTGAGGTCAGCCTCCTACACAAGAAGAAAACAGACTAGTTTTGGTAATCATAAGCGGGAAAAAAAAATTCAGAGACTCTAGTTCCATAGTCAATCCTGCCTTTTCCCTGTGAAGCCTGCTGGTCAACTGCCAACATATGAAATTAAAAAAACCGAATCTTTTCACAAGTATAGCAATGACTTTGAAATTTTGTATATGTATTTACAGATAATTAACAAGCTAATAATTGATGAAGTAGTTAACTAGTTACTAATCACAGTGCTAGCTGAATTGTGTAAAGTCAATACTGAACTATATGATAAAATCTGTGTTTCATTCAGGCAAGAAAAGTAGGAAAAGAATTCAAATTGTCAAGTAAGTATACGCAGAAGCATTTGCATATTCACCCAACACAGAATGGCATTATTTGTTAGCCTGGCAGTGGGGTCCACCAGACCAAGCTTGGATGCACATGACAAAGCAATTAAAAATACAATGTAACTAAATGTATAATCTCCACTCTTGCTAATTACAGAGAAGATGATAAAAGATTCAGATCCTAGCAATAAAGATAGTTGTCTGGGGAGAAGCATAGGCATACAACCACAATTCTTAACGAGCTTAGAAGATAGTTGTCAATGATCTCAATCCATCTCTGAACAGTTTGCCAGTAAGAAGCCTAGCACCTTTTTTCTGTTAAGAAATCCAATTTCACCCACTAGCAGCACATTCATGCAAGTAAATTCAATTTTCTTCAAAAAAGAGGTAAGCAAAAGTGGTGGCTCATAAGTTGAAGCAGAAAGCTCACCCTGTGACATCTTCAACATATCTCGTAATCTTCATATTTTTTGTAGTTCCGTTATACAAATCCTCCAAACTACATTCCAGTGTATGCTTTATAGCTGCAGCTTTCCTTGGCATATTCCCTGAGCCACCTTCACCTCCACTCCGTTCAAAAGTGGATGCGCCAGCTTGCCCTCCCGTTTCGTCCATACACAGCTGATCATACACTGCTCGCTTTTTTGGGTGTCTCAAAACCTGTTCAAATTCAAATCACAGGTCAAACGCACAAATCCAAATAAAATCTCAGTTAAATCCACTTCTAAATTCTTCAGCCTTCTGTAAAACCCCAAGTCCGATTACGCTGAATGTGAAATGTGTGACAGCGAATAGCAAGGATTTAGCTATTTGCTTATAAGCCTCAGCTATTTGCTTGAATTTAGCTGCAACCGGTTTCTTGTTGCCACCGTTCTTATCACGGTGCCACTCCAAGGAATGCTTCATGAAGGCCTTCCTGAGATCATCGTCTTTGGCGCTTCGGTCTACCTGAAGAATCTTGTAGTAGTCGACAGCCATGCCTTCCCAAATACTTTGGAGCTTTCAGCCTTCGCTTTTCAGGAAAGAATGGGAGATGAAAGCGAACAACTTCATGGAACGATAATATCACAGAATAATATCTTACATACACTTCAGAATGCAGATGATTGATCACCAAAACACACAAATCAACACAGATTGTATTGTATTTTAAAATACCTTACCAATTAAGCCACCTAGTGTACAGAGTAGACTGTATAGCTTTCTTCTTTAACTTTTTTCTTTTTCTTGATCGTCGCTATCAGAGACTAACTTCTTTTCTTCTCGCCAACAGAGAACAGTCACTTTGATGAACGAGAAATGTCAGAGTCCTACAAGAAAAGCAAGAACAAATCAAAGAACACAGAAAAAACCGTTAAAGATACACGGTAAAGGCTAAGTAGCAAAATACCTGGGAAAGATTCAGGCAAGACTCATCAAATGAAGTTACTAAAACGGTTACTAAAAAAGCTTACCAGAAACCATACGAATGGTTCGTTACATAAATATCTTGGGATTAGTATGCGGCTTGGACTTGAGTCAGATCGGTCCAGCTTCCAAGGGAACAAAATTCAGTGAATAAATATCAATTTTTTTTAAAAAAAAAAGGTTTAAATACAGTTTTCTTGTAGTTAGAGACCCCGGGGATAGAATTAGGCAACTGTAAAGAATTTTTTAATATACTAATAAAGGGTTAAGATGTAAAAATACACATAAATTTTTTTCCAGAAGTAAAAATACACATATGTTTTTTTGAGAAGCAAAAATATACATGTGGTTACTATTTTGATACAAAAATCACATCTCACCATTAAGTCACTGTTCACCGTGATGAGAGAAAAAGAACCGCCGTTGAAAAGCATATGTGTATTTTTGCTCCTCAAAAAAGCATATGTGTATTTTTACTCTTGAGAAAAAACTCGTGTATTTTTACACCTTAACCCTATAAAAAAAATATTATCCCACACCAATTATATCATTATATAAATATTCTGATGGCAAAAAAAAAAACATAAAAATATTCCATAAACTTAGGTTAGAACTTGAGTTCACACTAAGGTGATATTTGAAAACCTTTCAAAACAAAAGTAATGTTTTAGGATTTATGAGATAAGTATGTGAAATGAGTTTTATCTTGATTTACGTAAAACCTTGATTTTGTCCTACTTTAAAACAGGCACTAATTTTCTATTAAAACCAGTGTTTACTCTCTCCACACCTTACGCATGAGGAATATAATTCAATGATGATAAAATTAGAAAACTATTTTGTAACTCTCACTCTATCTAGAGAAAATAATGTAGTCAAAAATAAAAATAAATTAGATCTCTTAAAACAGAGGGATATGCTACTGAAAAGAAATATGATTACTTAAACAGTGAATTATGAAGAGGTATAAAAAAGAAAGTTATGAAATAATCAATAATAAATTATATTTATTGATTAATAGACCCAACCAACTTGTTTTCTTATGAACCAGGTTTCACAAATTTTCAAGTATAAAGTTGGTGATTGATTGATTAACCAATTCTTTCAAATAAAAAAAAAAATCACAGGATTCTTTCTTTAAAAATGTATGTTAAGCATTAACAAGAAGGGAGCATGTATACTACTACCTCCCTTCTTAATATAAAGATCTTGAACAAAATCTTATATTAATGATTGGGATAGTATTTATATTCTGAAGAGCAGGGACTACAGTTAATAGTATAGCTTACTATTTATATCTTTTATACTGAGTATCTACTTATTATCACTACATTGAAAATGTGTAATCATGGCAATGAGTTGCTTGACACCATTTGTTTAAAGGACCGGTAATGAGATCTTTTGGGACTCCATTGCAATTAACGTATTGATTAATGAGGTATTGAGGTTGCCACACCATCAATTCATTTCCTCTCCCCTCCCTGTTCTTTATACCTTTCAACTCTCTACTACATAATTATGTCATTTAACAATAATTAACAACCTTTTATTATTGTATCATTTAATAATTATTATTATCATGTACTTTTTTAATTGGTACATATTGCTTTTTTTAAAAAAAATTATAAATTTTAAAAATCATTCGTTTTCAACTTTTGACAATCTCATTCCACTTTTAACTTTCTTGAACGTTAAAAAGTGGTCATTATCCCCTATGGACTTGACTCCAAGCGCCCTATCTTAAACTGTGGTTAAGCCCGACCCCTTACCTAAAATTTTAATATCAAAAAAAAAAAAAGTGGCCATTATTGTTTGTTCACACCTTTATATTTTTTCCTAATGAAAATCCTAAAGCCAATTATTGCACTTTAAAATGAATTGAACTACAAGTAATCACCCACCTTATTAAGAAATAAACGATCAAAGTCCCAAGCTATAAACTTTTTAGTAACATTTTCTCAAGCAGAACGGACAAATTGCTCATGAATACTCTTTAAACCTGTAGGAAGTTAAAAATCTTTCAAATGGATTTGTATTTTAAATTTAGGTTTAGTACTAGGTTTTTAAAACACTTAATTTTAGGGATTCAAGGATTCAATTGAAACGGGAAACCTTTCTTCAACCAAATGTAAATATGGAGGTGGAAACTTCAACACTCACCATAATCATTCCTATCATTGAGTTCGAAACAAATTAATGTAGATATATATACACATCAATAGTTCAAATTGCTATTATTCAAGGCAAAAACCAGAATTAAATATCTGAGGAAAATATGATACAACACAGTGCAAGATACATTGTTGGTTTGTTTCCACCTCTAAAATTGCTATGGACGCCAAACACTTGAGCTTGTTGATCCCTAATGTAAATATACACCTGGATGAGGGTAGTGCTCATGGTGCATGGTCCAACCATCTTTGCATCTGACAGATTCAAAAGTTCCCGTTTTTCATACTCTTTTAGCTGAGAATCTGCAGGATGATCCATATACCCATTTGAATGAAGTTTCCGATTTGACGAGAAATTCTTGTTCAGACCGCATGTATATATATAGCTCTAATGGTCATGATTTATTCTGAAAGTGTTGTTAACATGTCAAATTAAGCAGTTAAGCAGGATAAATCCTGGCAGCTACATTTACATTCATGTGGTGAACATGAAGAATCTTTCTTACTAGAGTTCAATCACACAACATGATTACTTGACAAGTCAGCTAGCTGTGGAAGATTCTTTGGATTTCTCTGTTGCTGTATCCTTGTCGGAGTTTCCAGTCTCACGTATCTGTGTTTGACTAGTTTGTGGCTGACTTGGAACCTGAGGATCTGATGCAATTCCCAGAACAACCAACACGGACCTAAAGAACAAATTTCAAGGGATAAATTTAAATATTCAGAAACTGTTTTAGCAGCAAAGATGAGATCTTAAGTTTGTAAGAAATGTAAATGTTAAAATGTTAAGAGATCATCAGTACTTAAAGGAGGGATGTGCATTGTGCTAATCCTTTCTAGTTTGACAAGATTACTAGACAGTCCACATTTGAAATTTTTATCTTAATTTTATATCTTTCAATTAAATCGCTTTTTTCTTTTCAAAATTAATGGTTGAAATGCTATGTTAATTCTTCTTTTTACTACATTCAAAATTTTTTTGAAAAGAAAAACAACAGGTATGAATGATTAAAAAACTAAACGCAGACCATCTAAAACATCCTTAAATCTATTCATCACCATGATGGGTAAGGTTTCCATTTCAAACAAGTCTTCTAATGAATCATCCACACTAAGAGATAGAATGGTGATAATAAAAAGAAATCCATATCATTCTAGAGGCAAGTGAACTCATAAACCTGGGTAGTGAAGACTGAATATCCGGCTGACTAGCATGAGCCACCAATGGTGCCCTAAGTGCTGCAGATCTGTTTAAAGCATTTTCCAGTTGCGCTGGAGGTAGCTGCATACAACCCATACACCATAAAATAAACTAAAAAGAAGCCTAAAAATATTCAAAAAGCATGTGTTTGTGATCCTAAGACATCCCAGAATCAGAAAAATGGGAGTTCAAAACAAAAGACAAAGCAGGAATGCTTTGAAAAGCATTGATATCTATTAAGGTAGGCTTGTGTTAGTGTTACATGTATTTATGGGGGAGAAAGTAGCATAGCTTGAGGTACAGTGATAAAGCACGCTCAGGTAACTGAATTAATTAAGAATCTCACTAATTCAATAAGAACAGCCGTCTCTCTAATAATTAGGAAAGACAGAATCTGTAACTTAACAAATTAATATAGCCTAGGATACTCCAGTGATTACTCTCTGGATATTCAATTATGTTATTGATAGGCTAAGAGTCAATAAATAGATTAGGTTTACAGATAATGACTCTAATATAAAATTCAAATAGATAATCAATAAATCTAAATCCGAACAACTATATCTATCTAGTTGTGATGGATCACCTATTTCCTAAAGATAATAACAAAGGATAATAAAAGATAATCAAAACAAACTAGACAAAATAAATAATAAAAGATAATCAAAATAGATTAAATAAAATAAATTGATTCCTAATTTATTTTAGGACACTTATTCTTCCTAGAATAAAATAATCCACAGCAATTAGGATCGCTATCATACAATTGATGCAGGAATTCAAAAAGAAGGAAGCCAGGTTAAATGCAACCCTTTTCAGATTTCTATCTATAAACAAGTGTTAGCCTACAGATCTGATTTGCTATGCAATGAGATTCATATTTTTCAAGATTATTCTCTTACTCTCAAACCCCTCCAGTTTTATCCATCTCTGCCTTTTCTCCCACTTTCACGATCAAATTCCACAACACTTATGCAGGAAAAAAGTTGTATTCCACAACACTTGTGCAGGAAAAAAATTGTATAGAGAAAGAATGGAGGGGGCAGTGGAGTGAGTGGTGCACACTTCGACCCAAAAACTGGCACTCCAATATAATTTGGGATAAATCAGGCTTTCATATTTTGGCGTAAAGCACTATAATATTCTTGAGCATATCTTCCTTATTTTTAACATTTGCTACAGAAACGTGCTGTAACTTTATTTGTTAGTCAAGATTTTGAATTCAAGAATTCACCGAATTGAAGTCCACCGAATGCGAAAACCCTAAAACTCCTGGTGCGGCGCTCTCTTCGCGGGTCTCCCATTCAGTAATGTCCTCTGCCTCGCCGGCGGCGTCTTTGCCGCTGGCGAGCCTCCTCTCAAGCCCCAACCGCGGTAGAAGTGTAGATCGGACCTCGTGGAGCCAAGAGAAGGCGAGTTTTAGTTCGGAACAGGGACATAAAGCGGCAACCGACCTTCTTCTCCGGCGCCGGCTTTCCTCTGGTCTCCGTCCTCATTGTCTCTCCGGCTATGGTGGCCCGCTGATTTCTGAGTTCGGCTGTGGGAGCTATGTTCCTTTTCGTTTTCTCTCTTTCAATTTCTGTGTTGCATATGTCTATTTTCCTTGTCGAGTTCTGTTGGTGGTCTCTAGATGTTGGATTCCTGGGTCTATAGGAAAATATTTAGCAGAGCATTGTAGAAGTGAGCATCCTCGATCAACTAACTTCATCTTGTGGGTTATTGCCGAAATGGCCATTGTGGCATGTGACAGACCTGAAGCGATCGGGAAGGCCTTTGCGTTGAACATGCTTTTCAGCTTACCTATTTGGATTGGTGTTCTTTTAACAGGACTTGGTACATTGATCCTCTTAGCATTACAGCAATATGGGGTGAGGAAACTTGAGTTCTTGATTGCATTTCTGGTGCTTACAATTGCTGTGTGCTTTTTTCGCTGAACTCGAGTATGCAAAGCCTGATGCTAAAGAAGTTCTGGAGGGTCTGTTTGTACCAAAACTGAAAGGAAATGGTGCTGATGTTTGTTTTATTTCTTTTTCTGTGTTCAATATCTTTGTTCCTCTGTGGTTTTGTATGTGCGATTTTGGGGGAAGGGTTCTTAGAAAGGTGGATTGTTCTTTATGCTTTATCTTTGAAAGGTCCATGTTTGTTCGATGGTGGCAAATCCAAATCTGTGGGGTTAACTTTAGTTTGTTCAGTAAGTGTTTGCCAAATTCTCTTGATTGGAAGAGAATAAGTATTTTCAAGGTCGTCATTTACTTCCTTTCTGAGGTTGGGTTGTTTCTGTTTCTTACCCCATGTCGGGGTGTTTGTGTAACTGATTTATCAGCTTATCCTTATAAGAAGGTGTGCCCGGTAGGGTAGGTTTTGCAACCAACACCTTCTTTCTTGTCTCTTCTAACCTTGGATATACAGGAAGCCGGTGCTGTCTTTGAGGCTACTTTTATTCCTTCCTCTTTTGTGATTTTGGTTATTCATCTCAGTTTCATTTGGTTTGTAATGTATTATGAGTTTGTGTTCCTATTGTTTATGTTGTGGTTTATTCAGTTCAGTTGTAATTGTTCTAGTTTATTGTATTTTGTTTACTATGTTGTGATGTATCCTTTGATTTGAATATTAATATAAGTATGCTTTGACCAAAAAAAACTTTATTTGTTAGTCACTTTAACAGGTTTAATGTCGGCAACCTGACAATTACTCATATACACTACCATTAGAACTACCAGTTGAAGCTTTCCTCTCGAAGTATACACAACCAACAAGACAGAATTGTTCTAAAATGACGTGTATTGAATTGAATATCAAATTCAAATGACAAGTAGTTCCAGAAAACTGAAAAGCCAATCATACCTGAAGCAAAACACTGTATGACTGAGTCAATTGTGCACACTTCAAGAATCCCACCCACAACTTCGGATATTTCCATATCTGCAACAGTTCATTGAGTCATGTATATGCGCTGAATAACTCCATTAATTACCAAAAGAAAAACAGAGACTGATATATAAATATAATCACCTGCTTTCCAACAAGACGAGAGAGAATACCCACAATAAAGTCCACCTATAAGAATTTATACAAGTCAAATTCTAGATGTATAACATTGAGGGGGGAAAAATCACTTGATGGAAGCATGTAGAAGAATTCAGAAGACAGAAAAGTCTAGGTTTGCTTCACAAAGGGCTTCAAAGATTTAATATAGCCCCCTAAAAATTAATTGTTGATGTCTTGTTGAAACTTTAATTCCTTCCTTGCCACACAGTGTAAAACATAAGAGAGACACATGTAATCCTCGCTCACTTGCATATGCAGCAACTGCATATTATTCCTTAGCCTTGAATAAGTGAGCTTCTTACCAGTGTTGGAAAAGCACCAATAGCTTGCAATACTGTCCGCATGAACAATAAAGGAAGAGGGATTTGCTCAACCTGGGTGAAGGTTGTGTCAAACGACAGATCAGCTAAATTGATCGCGCATTTAAAATACATCCAAAAATTTCAAATAACACACCAATTGATTCAGAACTTTGGCAAGAACTTCTTGAGTGAAAATCTGCCGCTGCTCAAAGCAAGCATTGCATGCATCTGTTACCTGCATATATATAATATTCCAGTTTAGCATAATTTATCTTGAAAAAGCCTGATGCATTAAACCAACCAAGATTTTAAATATAAACATGCCTTCTTTAAGGGAATTCCATCCCTTTCAGGATCAATTCCATGAATAGCTATTAATACTTCGGCTGGAGTAAGCACAGGACCAGAATTTGATGATTGCTGTCAACAGACAATGGGGTAGATTCAATAAAATAAGTATTCATTTATAGTATTCATTTATAATAATAAAATTTATAGTGAATATTGAATTGCACATATTTTGACTATATTAAGATACATTTAAAATAAGAACAACAATAATTAATATGGAAGGTGAGATGTGATACACTATAACCAAAATTACAATGTGAATAACACCACGTTCTCTTTCTTCCACCTCTTATTACTCCTCCAATATCGCCATCAATCACAGCAAAATTGGCTCCATCAATATTTTTCCCCTCTCTACCATTTACTCTTTCAGTTTCTCTCTCATTTCTTTTTGCCATAGCATTTATCCACTTTCAAGATAAAATCTCCTACCTCTCAAACCATTTTCATTTTCCCATGCAACACCCCCTCTGGTTGTTTTCATTCCCACGCAACCTTCTGTACTCTTGTCTTTTTCAGCATTTATGAGCAACTTTTTCTCCATCTCCTGAGTTCTTTCTGTCTTATTTTTCATTCCAGACAACCTCCATAACTTATTTCTTTGCTTTTTTATCTGTAATTTCTTACTCTTTTATAAATTTTAATCAATCTTCTACTTCATCTGTCTTCTCTTTTGTTTTGCTATTCATTATTTGTCTTGTTTTCTTTCTCATCTCTTCGTCTTCTTTTCTCCTTTTTCTTATGGTTGCTGAAACAATTAACACTGGGCGTTTTTCCTGGTCTGCTTTTTGAGCAATTTAGTCATATACTCAAACAAATGATATGATATGTAACATACCTGTAACATACGAGCAAGAGCAACTTGGAACTTATCCAGAGGAAGATTTAAAATGTGAGGAAAGACCAGCATAACCTATTTTGGGGGAGGGGGGGTTGATGTTAGCCACTAAATGAAAGGAGAGCCCAACTAAGAAATGAAAGTAGAATTTCATGACTGTCTTGCCACTGGATTGAGAAGAGAAATAGGAAGAACCTCGTCTTTTGGAAGATATGCCAATACAGGAATAAGAACCTCCGCATCCTATCAATAATATATCACCGGTTAGCCAATTTCACTGAGATGTGCAACTAAACTCAAATAACATTTTGACATACCTTAACTTTTGAATCATGTAATCTTTTTACAGTGACTATTAAATCCTTTGAAGGGACTGTCCCATCAGTAAGTGTGTGCAACACCTGATATGATATCATCAATATTCAAGTAAAAATTTTCAATAAAATCTTAATGAATATGCATATTTTTTTAAAATCGTTGAATGGTAAAAGGGTAAACCTGCATAAGGAGGTTCTCACTTCCATGAGGAGGATCTGAAATAATTTCGAGGAGATCTGGAGATGAGCCCATAGTACGAACTAGTATAGGGATATGACGATGGACTGCCTGCAAAGTGAAGTCAGAGATAAACCTGATGATTAAATAGAAATGATTGATAATATTTAAAAGAATCCCGTCCTAATATGCTAAACAATGTGAAACCTGCTTGACCGCCTTTGATGTGCTTTTATAGATGACAAATATTTGCCGAAAGAGAGAATGTTTCTGGATAAAAAACATCAACAAATCAACTTCTTATCAGATATAAAAAAAAAAAAACATTAGAACTAAACAGAAATTGAGGCACTACTATAACAAATTATCACCTTGGTGCACAGGGCAAAATACAACGACGTGCATCTCTGAGACTCAGAGACGGAATTCAGTGAGACACTTTCAGATGCACATGACTGTTGATTATCAGAGCACATATCCTTACTGTTGCCACTCAGTGATGATGGTTCATTGGAAGACTTTTCATTATCAGGTCCCTATAAAAAATATATGTTAGACTACTGCCCAGTTCGAGTTCAACTCTCGAAAGGAAAGGTAAAGTAAAACCTTGCTTTTCATGGATTCTAGCCATCAACCAAAAAATAAATGCATGCTAGTACCTTTGGTGTTTCAGCAATAGACCCTTCACCATCAGCAGTTTCAGATGCATCACCACTCACTACTGATAACAGCATTTCCTTTGCAAAATCTTCTATTTGATGAGAAACGGATGTTAAAGGATAAAGCTTATTTGCCACCTAAAAGAATCATCCCAATCATAAGACAGATTGATTTCAGGCAATTAAATGGTCCAATGGGCAGTTAAGCCAGAAGTACTACCAAACGTATTGCCTTCATCCGCACTTCCTCCAACTGATGCACTGCACTCTTTCATTTGGAATGTAGAAAAATCAAAATCAAACCAGATATGTGATATTGAGGCCAAAAAGACAATATTAAGAATAGATTATGTTATCAAGTTTTAAAGGGTGCAGAGGAGCTATAACTAGTAGTTAAAACTAGACAGGGGGGAAAGCACCACAAAAAATTATAATATAAAAGTATGAAATAAACCTGCAGAGCGATCTTCAAGCAGGTATCTCGAATAGGAGGCCTCAGCAGAATCAGACTCCATACAGCACTGAGACCTTGGGTAACTCTATCACCGCCCTGTGGCTCCTTTTCAACTTTATCTGAATTTCCAGGAGAACACATGTTCTCTAAAACTTTTAAAACTGACTTCGGCAAATAAGGAGCTTCGCCAAGCAATCTACTGAAGGATTTATCAGAAGGTGGAAAAGAATCTCTTAGTGCTTCTGCCTACATGGAAAAAAGTATAGATAAAATTTCAACACTTGCTGTGAAAAAAACAAACGCAAACTTAGAAGAACAAGCACAGACCACTGTTAGGAGGAATGTTTCATATGCAGAAGCAGCTGTTGTCGAAGAAAAGAAATCAGGCTCCTCTTCAGCCTCACCAAATAACCTGTAGAGGACACGCAAAGTCAACTCCTGTCCCTGAGATGTTCAGTAACAATCATTAGCACAAACAAACTATAACCATAAAGCAAACGCTGGAAGTTGATATGTAAGTAGGATCCAAAACTTGAGATGTAAACAAACCTCAAGGCTTGTGTAGTCAACCAAGACATGATTTTGCAATAGTTTCCATGGGTCTAGGTCCAAGGGAAGCTGCAGGGAGAAAAATAAAATGTACATAAGCAAGAACATAAGCAAAATATATAATATTAAAAATATATAGTAATTTAGGACTTTAAGAATGTCTAAGTATACGGTGATTAAAGTATTTATGAATAGAAAGAAGAAAGATTGAATGTAAACATAAGCAAGAAGTCAAGAACAAGTAACAAAATGTCATGTACACCTTAACAGCATTGAAATTAAGAACTTGAAAACATTTTAAAAACTTCTAACTAGAGTTTTCAAGAATGCATTATGGTAGATACTAGATACGTCTAAGAAAAGAGGGATAAAAAAGTGATGGAATGTGGAATAATGGTTAATTAGGGTTTAATTTAGATATCTAGAGTTATCCATGAGATTTATTTGAAAAAGACATTTATTAATCTCATGGATATTTATTAATGAATATTTTTATTTAATAATCACATGGATAACCCTAGATATCTAAATTAAACCCTACTTAACCATTATCCCATATTTCATCAAAAAGCTAAGGAGAAATATTGCAAAAAAAAAAAAAAACAGACCATTTGTTAAAGGCCGCCGACCCCTCAAAATACTTTTGTCTAGTTCTGTGACAGCATATACCACAAATACTGGGGGAACATTATAACTTACGAGAAATACCACTTGGCAGAGGCTAGACAGTAAGCTTTTTGAGGCAATTATGAACATGAATCATATATATTGTTTTAATAATATAAGAATTCTTATTGGAGAGAAAAGAGAATACAATTAAAAGGGGATAGTAAGACAGCCTTTAGATTCCATTAGAGAAAATTATCGATCACAATTAATCATATTTTTAAAAGTATTGATTATTAAACCAATGCAGGAAATGGACAGCAAGAATTGAATTAAATTATTTATGCTTATAAAAACTCAACAGATCTTAAATTTACAAGAATCCAATCATATATTTGTCTATAAAGAAACTGAAAAAAATAAAAATGAAAAAATGAAATGTTGCAGAAGTTGAAATCATCACCTCAACTCCTAGATGAGCAAGTATTGAAAATCGAACTTTTGATCCTCCAGCAATCGTTATTTGCTTGTAAGCATCAACAATACGAATAAAAGCCAATTTCTGCAAATTATCCGTCTGTTCATCTGCAAGGTCAACAACAGGTGCAGTCATCTTTGGCAGAACCAACCGAGACGATGACCTGTCAGAAGTTGCAGCTGAGGACACCACACTACTTATATCTGTAACAGCTGCTTTTGGGCTTATCTCCTCAGACCTATCTGTCGATATTGATGGAACAATGTTCAGGGGTGATCTTTGACCAAAACTGGTAACTTGTTCTTGACTGGCTTCTTCTAGATCAGAGGAAGCCAAAGGAGCTACAGTTTCAGACAAGGTGTCACTACGACCAAAAGAATCCAGGCCAGGTATTCCACTTTCTAAATTGCCCTCATCATGGATGTCAGAAGGGGCAGCCATGCTCACACTTTCCATTCCAGGTATTTTGGCATCAGAAGATGGAAAATCAGAGGGCAGCATCACATTTTCAGATAAAGGATTCAATCCAGAACGCACAACATTGCCATCCACTCCAGTTGCAGAATTTTCTTCTTCCCCTTGAGATTTCTGAAATATTTTTGTATTAAAATCATAGTCCACATGTTTTCTTCTCAGAGAGGGATGTGACACATATGCAAGACAATGGAAGCGAATGAAAAGATAAAAGGATGAATGCAACTAAATTATTACGGGAATCTTAGGTCCAGCATTCAATAGCATGGGATGTTCTAGTAGATACTCAAGTGGGTTGGTTCTTCCACCTCGGTAGCTAGCTTTTGGAGAAGGGTTCCCATCTCATTATGGTTCCCCTCAATTGGTATCAAAGGGGTCGTTGGTAACTCTTGGAAAAAGGCTACCAGTGGAGACTTTTGACTAGCAAGGAAGCCAAGTGGATTGTTGAAAAGGGTAGCCAGAGGAACATCGGCTCTCCAGATTTAGCCAATTGATGGAAACCAATGTAGTATAGAATGCCTAAGTCCCTTCATTGAGAATTATAGGGAAGCTCTATAAGGTATCTGAGTGGGTTGATTCTTCTATCTCAATAGCTAGCATTTAGAGGAGGATTCCCACCCCACTTGAGAGCCCACAAAAGACAAAATAGCCAAAATAAAAATATCAAATATAAAAAGAAATTATAATACTACCTCATTTGATATTGATTGATTAGCATCAAGAAGTGAAGTTATTGAAGGGAATGAACTAGAAAGCGACATGACACTGTCTACAAATGATTGTGGATATTTAGCCTTGCCATCAGAACCAATTATACTAATGTCATGCAGTGGCTCATCATCTCCTTCAGCACTTGGATTGTTTGGAGGTAGGTGACACATATTAGCCATTACCACCTCAGCTAGCAAGTCTGAGGAGATGCTTGAGATAAGAATCTCCAAAAATGTAACAGCTTTTTCACCCTGGGCAATCAAAGCACCAAACATTGCAACAAGTTGCTGAACAGGCCCATTATCCACTTCTCTTTCTGATGAAGGTGGTTCAGTTGAATCATTGTTGTCTCGAGACACTGTGGTACTTCCATCTAACTCTTTCTTGGGTTCTGAGACAATGGATGTTGTTTTGGCACGTTTTTCAGGAACATCTTCATCTTCAGCTAAATCAACTCCATCCTGTGATCCTAATCGTTTCCTCACCAGATTATTGTGCACTGAATCAAATGATGGTAGAGCTGGTTTTTCTTCCTGTAAATTGTAAAATGATCATGATGTCTCAAGAAGCAACAGGAGCCTTATTACTATCAGGGAGAATCATTAAATGGAATTTGCTCAGAATAAGTCATCATAGAAAAACCCAACAATCATTACACACACACAATTCCAGATACCTTAATATTTAGATCATCATCTTTCTCGTTTATCATGCATCCATTAATCTCAGAAACTCGGTGGAACACCTGATCTGCCATCCCTTCAGACTGCATTTCCTCCAAGGCACCTGCCAAACGTTCTCTCCACTGCGAAAATATATATATATATTAGTTTTCCATAAAGCCATAATAATTTATAACATGAAATATGCAGTTGATCAGATGCTCAATCAAGAAAAATACCCAAGCACCCAAAAAATTAAGGAATTTGTGTTGGTTTTTTTCCTGTATGTTTTTATAGACTATCAAACTCAAGGAAAATTAATTATACAACTCATAACTTGTCTTAAAATTGGACTTGTCAATTATCACTATACAAGTTTAATTTCCAACCATAGTCTCTGAAGCTTATTTCCATTACGTGATCAGAGAGACAAGACAAAAGCAGGCAAATGGCAAAACCAGTCTTCATCAAGGTCATGGACTGAAGAAACAGATTCTACAGCACATCATACTAATTAAGCATCATCATCCATCCAAAAAAATCTCCATTATAGCTTACAACTAATTAAGCAACTTATTTTATTATTACACGTCTTCCATGTAACTTCAGCACTTCAAGAGAGCTTCATCCATAACTGAGACTACTATATTTCTCTATATTGTGTTAAATCATCTTCTGTAAAACGTTACTCCTCCAGTCCTTAACATAAGACGTAATTATCTAATTGATTAGATTAAGAAAGTTAGTTAAATTAGTTGATATGACATCTATTATCTAGAACACCCTACTCATTTCCCTTGATTCCCTCATTCACTCTTCTTTTTTATTATTGTTAAGGGAGCATCAATGAAGGTAAATGATATATAAATAAGCATAGCATGTACTTAGGACTTAATTGTAAACATTCTATAGGGACCTAATTGTAAACTTGCATAATTAGTGAGATAAGTGTTATAATATCCTACTAATCACTAGACTAGGATTAGAGGGAGGCTATCTCATTATAAATAGCCCAATCCTCATAATTGTACAATCATGTTAGTCATGACCTTGCAGAATTCATCAGTTGTGTGAGAACCATTGGAGTTCTCTTCTCTATCTCTCTCCTAGTCTCTTCTTCTTGATCTCTAATCTCTTTTTCTCCTAATTCTAAACCTAAACATCTAAAACCATAACAGTGGTATCAGAGGTGACGATTTTCCGCCTTCTTCTGCTGTCCTGTTCTCTATTCTGTTCTGTTCTCTGTTTCTCTGTTCTGTTTCTCTATTCTGTTTGTTCTCTGCTCTTATCGAGGGACAAACTAAAGAAAAGAAAGAAGTTTGTTTCAAAAAGAAAAGAAACAAGACGCTGGGTGATTACCCAGTATTGCGCTATCTGCTTATACCCAGAAATGTGGAGGGTGGCGTGAATTCAACAAGACAATTCACGAAAGAAGATAAAGAAAGTGAAGAACCGGAGGAAGTTCCTCTGTTTCTGGGTTCTACAGCTCTTTCAGCCTTCACCCGGTAGCAAGAAACAATCAAGAACAACAAAGAATTAATAAGAACCTGGGATATTTCATTGTTGCTTGATTGTGGGATCATAATCCGGTTGCAAGGCTCCCAGAAAATGGCTCAAACTCGGTCCAGCAATATGGAAACCAAAGTTTCAATCATCGAAGAGCAACTCCAGAAGCTTAATAAAATTGATGATCTAGAAGAAAAAATGGGAAAATTGTATCGAGTAGATGAATTACATGCTACTGTCCAGGGTTTTCGGGATGAATTCAGAGATCAAATAAGGGCTCTGGTACAAGCAACACAGGGCAATATCGAAGACCAGCAACGCCGTCGAGGAGGGAATGAATTGGGTATTGGTCAGGGACATTGGGTAGCGCACCACCAACCTACCCACTTCACTAAAATGGAATTTCCGAAATTCCATGGAACAGAGGTCGACAGTTGGATAGCGAAGTGTGAACGATTCTTTCAACTAGACGGTACGGCGGAAATCAAGAAGGTGACGATGGCTTCCAAGGGTCTGGACGAGGCAAGTTTCGCGTGGCATGTGGCTTCAGAGCGAAGATGGCGACGCCCAATGGGTTGGAATGAATACATTGTGCTGCTTCGCGATACTTTCGGGCTGCCCGTGGATAAACCGATGGGAGAATTGTTGCGATTACGACAGACGGGCACGTTGATGGAATTCAACACGAAGTTCGATTCACTATCAGCTAAGCTGGATTTGTCCGAAGAATACCTCATCGAGATATATCTGACAGGATTGAACGAAGACATCGCTGATGCAGTACTCATGTTCGATCCTCGGACGTTAGGAGAGGCTCGACGTTTAGCAAAAATTCAAGATATGGCGATGACAAGGAAAGAATCAAAGGTGCCACGCGAGAAGTATACCCGAGCCTCTTCAAGTTCCAGTGGGGTGGTGTCGTATGGTCATGCCACGAATTCCTTTAATGCAGGTAGTAACAAAGCGCCCAACCAACCGATTGGGGGCCAGCAGAAGGACAAGATGGTAAATACGCAGAACACAGGAAATTCCTTGGCTCTAGCACCTCGAAATAACACAATGGCAGACAAAAATGTGCCAAGAATGTGGAAAAATTCCAAGGTACTCTCAGCCGAGGAAGAAGCAGAGCATCGAGCAAAGAATCTGTGCTTCTATTGCCATGAACCTTTCACAAGAAACCACTCTTGTCCCCAAAGGCAAAGAATGCGATTGCAATTTATGGAATTAATTGATGATTCTGAACCCATAGCCGATAGTGCAGTTGAACCCGAAAGTGAGGATGAATTTGCTCCTCTAATTTCCCTACATGCTATAAATGGAATTGATACTAATGATTCCATGAGGATACAAGGACATGTGGGCAAAAGAATAATTCAGGTGCTAATTGATAATGGTAGCACACATGATTTTATGGATTATGACTTTGCCGTGAAAATGGGGTGGAAGGGTTCAGATCACCCCCTTGCTGCAGTTCAGGTTGCTAGAGGTCAGAAACTTCAAGTTTTTGGGGTATGGCATGGTTTTAGATGGAAGATGCAAGGGTTGGACTTTGTGTGTGATCTCCAGATTATCAAATTAAATACATTTGACATTGTGTTGGGCTTAACATGGCTGAAAACTATCAAAAGTGCCTTATGGGATTATGAAAAACTCTCCATGCAATTTTGGTATAGGGGGAAGATGTGCAAATTGCAAGCAAGCCCTACAAGCTCCCTCAAGGTGGTTTCATCTACAAAACTTGGGGGTAACAAGCACCTTGGGCCACAAATGTATTTGGTACAACTCTTGCAACCCTTACCTACAATTTCAGATTGTTATGCTATTGGTAATGCTAACGTTGCAGGAAGGACAGATCTGTCCTCAGAGATTCAGAGGGTACTTGGAAGGTTTGAGAGCCTATTTGATGAGCCTAGAGGCCTTCCTCCACTAAGGGCCAGTCATAACCACCCAATTGTGCTCCAAGAAGGTACAAATCCCATAAGTCTCAAGCCCTATTGATATTCAGCAGCCCAAAAGGATGTCATTGAGAAGCAAGTGACTGAATTGCTTCAAACGGGTGTGATTCAAGAGAGTTCATCTCCTTTTTCAGCCCCTATTGTGCTAGTGAAGAAGAAGGATGGGTCATGGAGGATGTGTATTGACTTCCGGGAACTCAATAAGAAAACGATAAAGAATCAATACCCCATTCCCTTAGTTGAAGATCTATTGGATGAGCTACATGCAGCTAGGTGTTTTACCAAGCTTGATTTGAGGGCTGGTTACCATCAAATCAGAATGAAGCCAGAAGATTGCTACAAAACGGCCTTTAAAACACACTCCGGACACTTTGAATGGTTAGTAATACCTTTTGGTTTGACAAATGCCCCAGCTACATTTCAAGGTGCAATGAATGACATTTTTCGTCATCTATTAAGGAAGTTTGTTCTTGTTTTCTTTGATGATATTTTGGTTTATAGTGCTAATTTACAAGAACATGTCAAGCAACTTGAAGAAGTGTTACAGATTTTGCAAAAGCACCACTACTTTGTTAAAAAGATTAAGTGCAATTTTGGTGCAACAAGTGTGGAATATTTGGGGCATATAATCAACAAGGGTACAGTGGCTACGGATCCCAAGAAGATTCAAGCAGTTGCTGATTGGCCTGAACCAAAATCAGCAAAGCAACTAAGGGCTTTCCTAGGCTTGGTTGGGTACTACCAAAGATTCATCAAGGGGTATGGTTCAATAGCTAAGCCTCTAACCCTTTTATTACGAAAAAAGGGGTTCAAATGGGGGGAGGCAGCTACTGCATCCTTCAAAGAATTGCAATCAGCTCTTATTTCAGCACCTGTTTTGGCCTTGCCTGACTTTTCTAAGGACTTTGTGGTGGAGGCTGATGCATGTGGAGGGGGAATAGGTGTTGTTTTGACGTAACAAGGTCAGCCCTTAGCTTATTTCAGCAAGGTTTTGGCTCCTAAACATCTAAAACCATAACAGTGGTATCAGAGCATGCCCGTCAGATATTGACAATAACAGTAAATTAGGAAATTGACAATATGAAAACTATGTTTCATATTTAAAACCAAGGTCAACTGCCCAAATATGTTTTATATTAAGGACCAAAGGAGTACATCAGACAGATCCAAAACAAAGTATTTTCCGTATGCTCTGTTTTCCCCCGTCTCTAATCTATAAGGCTAAACTTACGGGATAGATGTCATAGAATACAATACAAAAAATACATGGGATAAAATTTTATGCATTTGTGGATAATGACATGACTCTCAACAAAAGGTCAACAAACAAATAACTTAGATTGCACATCCCATTAAGCAGATAAGAACTAAAAGAAGGCTAATTTATAACAAGAACACTATATCTATATGATACGATCACAGTCAGGATAATGAGACATGTTAGTATAAATTAAATACCGGAGCAGCATTTGGATGTGTACATTTCAAGCAGGTGAGGAAGGCCTTTTTCAGAGCATGATGTCCGGCTGTTACACAGATCCCATTAACAACAGACCTTGAGGGTTCCAAACCAAGCAAAACTGGCAAAATGTGGCCATAGAAAGTAGGCCTATCTTTTGCAATTGCTGAAAGGCTGGTGGGAATAGACCAAAGGTAAGTGGAAAGCAAGCCAACGCTCAAACATTATAGAGAAAAACATATTTTTACAAACAGCATCAACAGATATGAATAACTTTCTAGTAATGACATTGAAAATATTTGCCAAAAAATGAGTCTTGAGTTAAAATAACTGCTGAACATTGCAAAATGAAGGGGCAGGATTAGTAATGTCTACAATCTAAAAGCATCTATAAAAGTAGGGGCACATGTTGCTTTCAAACAAAAGCCAGTAGCTATGATTACTCAATATAGAGAGTACTAAATGTTCTAGCAACACATACACGTGCTTTTTCCCTCCATTAGGAGGATGGCATGCTTCTATGATTGCAAAGCAAAGGTCAAACAAGAAAAGTTTAAATACCTGTTAATTAGCACAACAGTCACTGAGTTACTGAGAGAATTCACTGTTGGCAATCTGAGTTGATCAAGCAGGAGACCCAAACTACGACTAGCATCAATTGACAAATCTTTAAAGTTGAGTACAGGATGACCCTTGCGAATCCATGATATGTTAAACTCCGTAAGCCTTCCTGCAGAAAAGAGAAGTGCAATATATTTGAGAGATGACATGAAAAATAATAATAATTAAATTGGCCCAACCTTCTTATTCAAGCCTGATGAGGAAGAGCAAACCCTACCTTGATCAGCAGGGGGCTCTGAGGAACCATTTGGATCTGGAGTATATAGAAGAATAACTACTCCAACAAACTTCAGTGCCAGCAACTTCGTACCACCACTACCATGCTTTTAAAGATGTTACAGATCACAAGCATCAGACCATAAACCAAAAAGTGACAACTTAGGGTTTAAAATGTTGTTACTTACTTGAAAAGCGAGTGAGTGTACTTTGTCTTTGAACTTTACCATCCATGCCCATGCAGATTCAAGCGCACTGTCCAGATCACTGGAGTATAGACCCTAGAGCATTGTGAAATAAAAATGGCATGTTCAAAAGTTGAAAAGTAATACAGAAATAGAATAAATTCAAAGATGAGAGAGTTAAGACAAGAGATAAACAAATTCAAAAAGACAAACAAAATGTAAATCTCAGCTGTACTAAATGGCTTTAAGGATAAATAAATGAAAACCAAAATAATACATATTGCAATTACCACCCCCTTCTACTCCCCCATCTTCACATTTCTTTACTTATAACTACAACCTGATCTCACTGGTCGGTAGTCAATTTTTTTCTTTGGTAAAACACTGGTTAAGGTTTTACTAAGCTTTCATGTGCTCTGTTCACCACATAAGCTAAACGTTAACTGCTGATAGAAACAGAGTAACATATATGGCTAGATATTTAATGATTAAGATTTTAAAATGTTGAATTGAGTAGTTACCTTCCAGTTGTAACAATGTCTAGCAAAATCAAGTAATATCAAACGCATTCACAAGCACACATTATAGAACAAAATTTAGTAATTTACCAGTCAAATACATATTTAATTCTATTGTTTTAGAATATAAGTAATAATGCTGAATTTAGCTAAGCAAGCAAGGGGCTTATGTCATCAAATCAAGAAGTACAACGAGAAAAACCAACAAGAATGAAATGAATTAAAAGACGGGAATTAGAAGGTTCCGCATTAAGAATATAACACCTGTATTGCAATTTTCTCAAGAGTTGAATGAAATAAATTGATTCCACATGATATAGCTTGACGAACAACAGCAGGTGTATCATCATCCAAAACAGCAAGGAGCACAGGTATAATGTCAGGCAAGAACTCTGTGTTTTTGGACCCAATTTCACCAAGCATCCTGCAGTTCAAGAAAATAGGGACATCTTTGAGTCTAGTACTCTAAGTCAACAGGCACGCCACATGGTCAATAGTCCACCGGTAAATGTTGAATTAAGTTCAATGACTATCTTAGCGCCAAAAAGAATGTGTGCGTGTGTGTGTGTGTAAAGTAACACACATATATTGGCGTCCATCAACCAATTTACGGACGAAAAAGAAAATGAGAGGGGGAAATTGGAGCAAAAACTACAAAATACGTACAACATAAGGAAACCAAAGTTTTTTTTAATTGAAGAATCAGAAAAGAGACGAAAAAGAAGAAAGTATAATGGATGATAATATGTTTTCCTTGAAATGGGCAATGGACAATAACAAAGTACAACAGCCAAGCTCAAGAGTGCAAAAAAGGTCGCCCATCACTCTGTAGTCTTGACACATAATGAGATTCCGTTGGAAAAGGAATGGGCAACGCAACAATGAAAATCCATGAGGGATATCCCCTCCGATGAAAAGATTAAAATTTGAGAATAACGTATAAGCAAGAATGATCATTCCTCCCTGAATAATTTCTACCTTTAAATTATATGGGCTGCCTTCTCTTTCTCATGCCAAATATTCAAGAAAAGAAAAGCATATACATTGGTGTATTCAGAAGAGAAAAGAAGAAGGAAAAAGAAAACCGTGCACTTTGGGTGTATGGAATCTTACTCGGCGACAAATTTGCGAACTGGACTGAACTGGTCGGACTGAAACTCGAAGAGACAAGGAAGAAACTCGGTGAGCAAAACGGGGTCTTCCTGAGGCAACTCTAGCTTCAGTTGCCCCAAGTAATCGAGCTTGGACGGTATATCCATGGCACACTTGACCGAGTTCACAAGTCTCGCGAGCTTTTCCCGCGAAGTGGCGTCCATCTTTCCGACCATTGCAGAGGAGAACAACCACAATTCGAAAATCTTACATGGAAATCAACAGCAAGAGCCTATCATATCAGTGTAATCTAGGGTTTGGAAGACGAGGGAGAAGCGAAATTTGAAAGCGCGAAGCCAGAAGCAGAATACTAGACCATGTCCCTTTTTATTTTTATTTTTTTGGGCCAATTTCTTTTTAATGTTTCTAGTTCCACACTATTAAGTATTTTTGTAGAAAGCTTAAATTAAGTATTAAATTTTAATATCCCAAAAATTAAGTAAAAAAATGTTTTTTGATGGATTAGAAATGGTTGGAAATTTAAACTTTCTAGGAAAATACTCAATGGTGTGGAACTGGAAACATTAAGAAGAAATTGTCACAGATTCTAGAAATTTTAAATTAAGTATTTTTCACATCCATTATTAAATTTTAAAATGTAAAAAATTAATGCTGAAATTAAATTTATTAGAGCTGGGATTGTGAGAAGAATGAGCATAAAAAATTATTTAGTTAAAAACCAATTAAAGCTTCCAAAATTTTTAATTAAAATTTCAACGTTTTGATGGATTAAAAAACAAATTTGCCCCAAAAGTTTCTTACCAAATGTAATTGGTATTCATAATATTCATCTTAAACAACATTTCTAGTGAAAAATCTTATAAAAAAGGTATAAATTCTAACTAGGGTTAAAGGAAATTTTTTTCCAAAAATATTTATGAAGGAGAAATTGGCATCATAAACTCTTGATTGGTGCAATATTGTTTGATTATCAATCTTCAAATCACGAGAAGGATCCAACCACCTTTACGAACATTCACACATAGTTCATATTTCCATATTCTAAGTAGTAACTTTATTTATGTTGCTTTGAGCTTCTTGATTTGGATTAACGATGAAAGTTACTTTTCCAAAGTGATCTATGATATACCAAATAAATATGTAAAAAAAATTTTATCTTAATTACATAAACATACTTCTTAAATATCAATTAAACAAGCATTAACTCTATTTTATGCGTGCCCACATGTAGGTTTGGACGGACACAAGCTTAACAGTGAGTAAATAAGATACTTTTATCCTATAAATTATAAAAACTGGCTTTTCAAATAAGGTTCAAGTTCAGTTCTAAAAAATTTTCATCCAAACAAAAAAGATAGAAAAAAACCCATAAATTCGATTGAAATAATAAATGAGCTTGATTATCCTTTCTAAAAAGTATACCAATCATACTCAATGTGAGTTGGTCAAAGTTTTTTGTGGGCGAGATATTAGCATTCCATGAAATTCTACTTGATTATATGGGCACCCTTATCACCGGGGGGGGGGGGGGTTGTAACCGATGAAATGTTTGAAGAGTGTCAGCGGATAGCTCAAAAAATCAGTTACTTAACAAACAGACAAAATAGAAATCTCGGAAAGCTATTTAGATATCAGCAACGTTATCCCAAATCCCAAACAAGTCCAAGTTCACTCAGGTGGGTGAAGCGAACATCAAAAGAGCAAGAAATTAAAGATGGCTTCTACAGCCATGATACGAGCTGGCACAAGGTTTCAAGTGATGAATGCGGCCTCGTCGTCGTCTTCTTCCGGCAGGAGCAGCAGTGGTCGGAAGCTCATAGAGTCCGGCACGGTGAGGGCGATACAGCCCAGGGAAGCATACAAGACGATAAGTACAGAGGGGTTTGTGCTGCTGGACGTGAGGCCAGTGTGGGAGAGAGAGAAGGCACGTGCGAAGGAGTCAGTGCACGTGCCAATATTTGTGGAAGACAAGGATGGAAGTGTGGTGACTCTGATGAAGAAGTGGGTTCACTTTGGTTATATTGGATTGTGGACAGGTCAGTACTTGACTACTATCAACCCAGATTTCCTTTCTCAAGTGGAAATGGCCATTCCTAGCAAGGACACCAACATTCTTGTGGCCTGCGGTGAAGGTCTCAGGTGAAAATCTAGCTCATTTATTCATTCCCTCTACATACCCTTTTTTGTGAAAGTTCTTTATAGTTAAGCATGTACACTAGAACTATACTAGAACATGGTTGTCAATGTCTTTGTAGCTTAGTTGTATAAAATCCCTCCGATAAGTGGGAGGTTGTGAGTTCAATCAGGTTTAATAACCTTAGGTTGTTAACACTTACTCCTACCTCTTAAAAAATGGGAACTTGCATATGATTATCACTCCATAAGCTCCTAAATGTAGTAGCTAACTAGTATTAAGTAACTTTTATATTAAGGATTGAATAGTTTAGAGTTAATATAATTATTGGTCTTTATAGTTCGATGAAATATTGGTTTTAGTCCTTGTAGTTTTAAATAGTTGGTTTTGTTCTTAATAATTTTGACAAGGATTTGGTTGAGTTCTTTTTTTTTTTTGCTCTGAAAGGATTTGGTTGAGTTAACAGATAGCCCATATGCTTTAACCTCAAGTTTGGATGAAGAAAATTAGTGAGGAAGGAAAATTATGAAGGAAAGCTTTTCAAAAATAATATCTTTTTTTACTATTTTGGGTAGTTTTCCTTTCTAACATCCCCCAAAAAAAAAAAAAATTCCTCTCATTTTTCCCTCAATCCAAACATAGGGTTAACGAGCTTTAGTTTTGGTTCCCGTATTTAAATTCATACCAAGTTCTTATAAAATTATAGGGACTAAAACCAATTATTTTAAAACTACATGGACTAAAATCAAAATTCAATCGAACTCTAAGGACAAACAATGATATTAATCCAAGAATTTAATATGTTTAGTTTATCTAGGATACTTGGAAGGATACATACCCAGAAGCTGTGGGAACCTCACATATATGAAGCTTCATTTTCTCAAATTTATGAAAAACCAATTGTGTTATTGTTTGTATATATGTCAACTTTTAATTGTCTTGCTTTGTACTGAATCCAAAACTGACATACATTATTATCATTTGGACAGGTCAATGATAGCATTGTCAAAGCTGTATGAAGGAAGCTATAGAAATCTGGGATGGCTAGTTGGAGGGTTCAATCGTTCTAAAGATGAAGACTTCCCTGAAGTAGAAGGACGAGAAAAGTTGCAGTACGCTACTATAGGGGGAGTCTCCTATTATTTTCTTCAGTTGCTATTATTTCTACAGTCTGTAAGTAAAGGATAAATTACTATACATGTTTTCATAACATGTGTTCAACCTTATTTCTGATACGTTTATGGCAACTTCTATGAAAAATGAGACTGCATTTGTATGTTAGCTAAGTGTTAGAAATTATATTTAAGACAAATCATAGGTGTTTTACTTGTTCAGCTTTAACACTTTAACATTGACTTGAATTTTGATATGGATATTAAAGTCTACAACTACTTATCTTAGGGTTTGTTTGAATGGGCTTTTAAAAAAAGTGTTTTTTTTTTAACTCCAAATTGGAGCTTTTAGAAAAAGCAGTATTTTAGCTTTTTTTTTGTGACGCTTTTTTAAAAAAATATCATCTAAACACATAAATTATTTAAAAACGCATTTTTTTTGCATTAAAAAGTGCTTTTTTAATAATTAAAAAAAAACACATCCAAATGGGCCCTTAATTAAACATGTTGCCGACAATCCACAAGCCTTAAAAACCCCCCACTAAAAGTTTCTCTATTTCCATAAGTAATAAAATTCTTTCAGTTATTTACTATCAAGTTGGTTCTTATAAATATGCACAGAAATTCCTTTCACAAGAGTCAATTATGTGGTGTTTTGATTCAATTTTTCCAAAATATAAATTATAAGAATTGAATCCAAGCTTGTATAATACCCCATACTATTTAATGTAATACTTAAGTAACTAATTTGATTAGATTAAGGAAGTTAGTAAAATTAATTAATATGACATGTTTTTTCTAAAATGTTCTAATCATCTTTTTTGATTCCCTCTCTCCCTCTCTTACTTAATTATTGCTAATTAAATGTCAATAAAGCTAATTTAAGGAAAATTGATAAATATGCGAAATACGTCTTACATTTAGGACTAGTATCAACTCCTCAATTAAGTCCTACATCAAGGACAAGAGGAGTAATAATAGGAAAAAATTAGGCAATTTGCACTCCTCTTGGGGCCTTTCCCGACTTAAAGAAGAAATGGGAAAGGCAAAAAATCCACAAAATTTTGTATCCCATGTGAATACACTTATAAGCTCACTGCAATCTCATTATGTGCCAGAAACACACCTTGCCCCTTTTCATTTCCTCGGGCAAATGACCAATCAATACAATGACTACCCTCACCACCAGCTACAATCAGCTCAAATTATTGCCAATGATTTCCAGGAAAATAGTGGAGCAGAATGCAAACAAAATCTGCGATTCTGGTCTGGCCATTCAAATTTTGTCTGTGCCACAAGACACTGCAGTGTATCCCATGCTTAAACAGTAAATATCTTCCTCACCTTCTTCATGCTCCTACGACATACTGGGCAAGTACCCTCTGCCTCTGCAATCCTGCAAAAATTAGATTGGTCATACATGGTGACATGCATAGGCCGGTTCGTTAACCGCATGCCACAAAAAACATGATCTATTGAATTAGCTATTACTTCCTCCGGTGATCAATATAAGACATATTTACCTAATTTGATTTGATTAAGGAAATTAGTTTAGTTAGTTAATACGATATATGTTTTTTAAAACACCCTAGTCATCTTCCTTAATTCCTTCCTTTTTTCTCCTCTTTGGTTATCATTGAAGGAGTATCAATAAGGGTAAATTAGGAAAAAAAAATTGACTAATATGAAAACTATGTTTTATGTTTAAAACCAAGATCAACTCCCTAAATATGTCTTCTATTTAGGACCAAGACCAACTACCCAAATATGTCTTATATTAAAGATTGGAAAGAGTATAATACAGTCACTTGCAATGCGGAAAAGCTTGATGCATTTCTTTAGATGCATGGCAAATAACAGTTTTTATTATGAAAAAGATGGACCCATCCTAGTTACTATACTGTAATGAAATTCTACTACAGGATGGTATTGACGAAGAGTGACAAGGATGAGTATATTTTTACATTTGTTGTAGAAATTAGATGAGATGAGCTCTTTCCTATGCAACTGTGACATCACAACATGAATTCTCCAAGCTAATATAATCATTAATGTAAATCATGTCCATATAAATTGGCATACTTTGTGCATATCCAATGCAGCATGCTAAGCTGCTCATATCAAGCTTGGTCAGTTTAGCCCTGAGGCTGATAGGTCAAAATCAGGGTAAAGAATCCACTGCCAACTTTCATGGCCTAAATCTGTGGAACTAAGAACTACAAAAAAAGGGATCTAGAATGAGAAAGTGGCAATTGCTTACCTTGTTGCACATTCAAAACAAGCCACGCAATGTCCACAAGGAAGGAAGAAGCAGTCCCGTGGAGCATCAAAGCATATTGCACAAAGGCGCCTTGTACTATTACTGGTTTCACCATCAGCTAAAGACTTCCCATTGATGGAATCCCCAATGAGAAGATCAAGATCCTCCTCATCTTGTGACACGGAATCATATGATGAACCCCAGCTGGAAAGATCGTCATCTTTGGGAGAAAGCAAAGGGACTCTTTCAGGATCTGTTCCCTCATTTCTATCTTCTTGAGGATATTGCAGCTTGTTAAAGCAGTTGAAGGCCAAAAATATAAGCAAAGTCAATCCACCTGTGCGGAGGAATGACATAAATAGTAACATATATAATCATATAAGACTTCAAACAGTGATTAGGAAGTTGATCATACGACAAGCTTACCCATGCCAAAAATATATGTGAGCCATCTTGGTCCATAGGACAATTTGACATACCACTGATTACTGGATGTGTTCTGAAGCAAAGAAAAGAAAACTTCAAGTAATGGAGAAAGAAAAGGAACTGAAACACATTGAGAATATTACTTGAGTTAAATTAGAAACATTTTACTCCCAAAACAAAGCCCACTTCCAGCTTTGAGAAATACATCTTTTGGTTTCCAGCAGATAATAATAATCTTACCAGTTGTGGTACAGGAGATGTTAAGATAGCTGCATTCCCATCAGGAAAGAAAACATTCAAACCGCATGGCTCACTAGTCAAAGTACATTTGTAATAAGCATCTGTTGTATTATACATGGCAGCCCGTACACTGATGATCAGGTTCACCTATTCAATGAGAAGGTAAGAAAAAAAAATTATGGCCACTGCTTTTATTATTGTCATGCCAATACCATTTTACTATACTTCTTCAGTTCTTCTGAAAATGAAAGTGTCCAAATGCTGGAAAAATACAAAGGATGGAAGTATTTTTTTGACCAAGCTATTATTATTGTGCCCTACATAATTTTCATGCATGACATACTCCTTGGTCTGTCAAAGTGAGTAAAGTGCATGAGGCAGAAAATGCATAAGACATAATTATTCAGGTGAACTTGGAATCAGATGAAGGAAACAATACAACACAGAATCCATCAGACTAAAGAACTAGATACTCAGTTGTTTAGTTCAAAAAGCATCTACGGATCATTTCTACACTGAATGACATGTTAACAGTTAACTAAAAGTGGAGTCATTTATCTTAGTTCAAGAGTGGTGTCAGTCCCCACAGGCCACAACTGATTCTCCCTAAAAAAAATTAGCACATTATGGACTCATCACCAAAGAAATTTGAAGATTTCAATCAGTTTAGAGAACTTAAATTAAGGCAACAAGACTAGAAAGCATGGGATTGTAAAAATACCTCTACTGCCTCCTCATCATCCAGATTTCCTAGTGCCAAATAATAGTACGATGAACGGAATATGTCCTGTGTAACAATACCAGTTCCTGCGAAGAAACAGTAATTAACATCAATGTAGGATCAATATAAACACTGATATAGTTTCTTACCACTGTCTTGCAACTTACCTTGGATTATGTTCCACGACAGTGTGCTATTAGGATATGATGGATATTCCAGCCACTGAGACAGGCCGTCTTCCCCTGCAAGAAATGGCATCCGAATAACATGTTCACTGAATTTATTCTTGAAAATATTTGGTACAACCTGAAATGATAGCCATAGATTCTTATACAATGTAAACAACATAAAGTGATGTTGCAAGTCCTAAGGAATCTACAATAGCTAAAACAAGGCAGGACTCTGCAAGGTTACTATAGAAAACTGTACTACTTAGACTTAGAGTCTCAACATTTAACTCATTAGGAGAAACTAAAACTATCCACAATCAATTCTACAATTGTTCAATCAGCTCTAGGATTTTATGACATGTTTTTACATACTGTGTTCCTTGTATGAGGGATATCTTCTTCATTTTTCATCTTAAACCAGGCAATCCATTTTTCTGCGAACTCATGTTATTATTATATTAGAGCAATTACCTCTGTAGCTTATATGTTTAATTGAATTGTACTCAAATATGCCTAGACAATTAGTCTTGGAGTTGGTTTACTTGGATCCGTTATATGGATCAATCCAAATATGTATCTTATAGCTGTTTAGCGGCAGTTATCAATCCAAGCTAATAGATTTCACCTAATTGATACTCTTTAAGTTACACTTATTCAGATGGTGTAGCAGATTATCAAGATTTTTCAGAAGAATTTCTATTGATGAAAAGTGTGCAATGCAACAATTTCCTGCTAGCTATGTCAACTATGTGGCATTCCTCTGAGAAATAATTTCAAAAAAGAAAAAAAACACACACACACACACACACTTATCTCTCATAGAAGGCTCACCTTCGGCAATTACAAGAACAGTAGAAGGGTTCTCAGAGCTCAAGCGGTAGGAAATATTTACTTGAGACCCTTCATTCAGGTAATATTTCCATTCCTAAGGAAGAGAAGAAGAGAATTATTAGCTCAACCACGGATACCAAGAGTCAATGACATATAGAAAAATAAGCATTGAAATTTAAATATTCTTTACTTTGTGCTGATATCAGTAATGAAGTATTATGTAAGGGTAGTACTTGCCTTATGCACATCAGATGGAACGGTTGCATTACGAGTTTCTGTCCAAACAGTAAAAACATCAAGAGAGGGAATTCCGTATGTGCCATAGAGCATGACTCCAGGCTTGGATCCTAAGTTTTCTACCTAATGCAAACAAACTCAAATTAGAGGCTCATATAATTTTACTAGTAATGGAAAAAAAAAAAAAAAAAAGCAATGACTAATAAAAAGTATTTAACCTTTATAGATTGCACGAATAAGGGGCTAGGTTGGAGAAGAATGGAAGCACTTGGACTAAGCAGGAGGTTCATTGACCCGTAAACTCCAAGTATCAGAGTCATCGACACTGTGCCATTGAAACACAATTTCAGCATTATCCATTCAATCAAATGACGAATTAAACAGAACTTTAGTGTCTTTTTATCCACAACTGAAATTCATACCGAAGAACCAAAAGGTGAAAAGAACAACGAGGCAGGACCAAGAATCATCCCTAGACATTGAAGACGCATTTTGATATGTCCAATTGAGGACGTTCAAATTCTGCTGCTCTAGTCCAGGGGATTGAGAACGAGGATGATGACTTCGACTTTCCTCTTGGCGACGGCGTAGTCGTGAAGATCCTGCAGTCGACGAAGTAGTAGCTCCAGAAGGGTCTCGAATGGCTGCAGAAGAAGATGAAGATGAAGCAACAGAAGGAGGTTGAAATGTAGCGGAATGTGAGTCCGCCATTGTAAAGAGAAGAAGTAAAAACAAGCAGAGAGAACAGGAGAGAGAGCGAAAACCCTATAACCCTCAGGAAGAAAACAAAGAAGGCGAGGCGGATAGCTGTAAAGGCTGACGAGTTCCATGGAAGCGAAGACAATTCACCAGTCGGTCATCTTCTTCGCCTGGAATGGTAGTTAGGTAGAAGAGTGACAGTTATTTGACTTGGTTGAAAATGGCGGTATGGTTGTAATTCCTAATTAAGCATACAACGCGCGCCTACCATTCAAATTGTTGTTTGACTCACTTAATTTAATACTGCCCCTATGCTAAAAATAAGAGCTTAGCCGTTGACTTTAAATACTCCCACGTGCGCTTAATCTAAAAATATATTTAACTGATTTTATTAAATTAAAGAAGTTAGTTAAATTAGTTAATATGATATATATTTTTTAAAATATCTAAGTTATCTTCATTAATACTTTTATGGGATATGATATTTTTACTATCATTTTTTATTATTACCATTTTTTCACCGTTAGATCAGATAAGATTCTGATCTAACGGTGAAAAAGTTGTAATAATATTGGTAGTAACAAAAAATAATAATAAGAATATCATATTCCTTCCTTTATTATGTCTCCTTTTTATTATTGCTAAGAAAGCATTAATAAGGGTAAATTAAGAAAATATTAATACATAAAAATTATATATTATATTTTAGATTAAGATCAACTCTAAAAATATGTCTTATATTATTAGCTAGAAGGAGTATAATATTTTAATCTCATTTATCTTCAAATTTCATTTATATTGTTGTCTCCTCTGGGACGAGTAGGATCTAACGGGGTCTTGGTTACACATCTTAGTCCTTTAATCTAATTTATCTTCAAAATTCATAATTATTTTCTCAAATTATCCATATGGAGTTTCCATTAAAGGTCATTTCAATGAATATGATTAAAATGGGCATTCTAAAAAAATCAACACATTTGTGACAAATAATTAATTTAACTAGTTTTTTAAATATACGTAAATTAATTATATAGCTCTCACACAATGATCAAATGTTGTATTTTTATTAATATTTTTCCTGGAACCTGTTATATAAGAGATAGTTGATGGTTAGATTTGTTTCTAAATATAATATCTTGATCCATTTCATCTATTTATTTATCATTTTCCCCAAAATTAATTCATTTATAAACTGATGTATAATATAATGTTATAAATAGACATTCTTGAGAAATCATGTTACATTTGTTAACTATAATTAATTAATTTATCTCATTTTTTTAATATACTCAAATTAAATATTGTAATTCTAATATTTAGGATGAGAAAGGTAAGTGCCCAATTAAAAATTTCAAGTGTGCCTAAAATAATGAGACTCACAATTTTTCACTGATATTTTATTTTGATAAGCAAAAGGTTTTTGTTATACTTTGCTTTGTATTGAAGTTTTTTGTTACTTTGATAGTTTGATATGTTAATTTTGATGATTAAAATGAGCACAAGGAACCGATAGCTACTTACTTAAATAGAACAACTTAAATTATACAACCTAAACTTTAACAGAAAAAGTTTACGTATATACTAAATCTGCAGTTAAGAAAAACTGACTCACTAAATATTATAACAGAAATTGGTTGTTAGTTAAGTCAAATTAAAAACAACCTCATTCTCTAACATACTGACGTTGAATATGGTTATCAACAACCTCGTTTCGATGACTATATAAACAGTAGTTCATGCAATTTACATCATCATTAAAAAGACATTAATTTTATTGCTTCTTCCACCAAGTTTACTTTTGCAGCAGAGAAAACTAAACCTAGAATCTCAACACGTTCCAACAAGCTAGCAGATCGATCCGATCCTATCTGTTCCAAAGATCTGAAAGCAGGTACTATATCTACGTTGGAAAGGCAGCTTCTACCATTAACAAACGAGTATTTTGTTGGAATATCAAATGTCGAAAGCTATGTGTAAGTTTCAGAGGTCAAGTAGTGCAATATTTGTTATCAAGATTGGATGGAAGTTCGTAGGGTTTTGGAAGAGAAGGTGGTACAAACTTCGTAAGAGCCTCAACATCTAGTAGTTCTAGGTTGTTAGATCAATATCAGATAATCAGAAAAGTTAATTACATGGCTTAATTCTCTGATAATTAGGAAATCAGATTCAGAAACGTCATGGCTTCTCTGATGCATGTAAAAAAAGAGAGGACTTGCCATATTTTCATGTTTTCCAATAGTGTTGTTAGAGGCAACAAGACGATATACCAATGAAGGGTTTTAGTATGCCTTCTAGGTAGTCAATGTTGGTTTGTGAGAGATATGTGATAGGAGCAAATTTTACATATCTGAGTTATTAACACACACACACGTTCGTGTGTATAGTTTGCAGATCTCGTTCTTTCTCTATTATTATGTCTTGTGTTAATGTGATTAAGTCAATTTGAAGGGAAGAAAGTTATATTCTTAAGTAAGGTTGTCGAAGATTCAAAATGCTTTTATTATATATGCATAAATTAAGCTGAATCAACAAGTATATTTTTTCGGAAATTTATAAAAATGAGAGCATTATATATTAAGGTTTTGAGAATTATCTTTAGGGGAAGTCTTGCATAAAATGACAAAGTTGAATTAAAAGGTTTCGTGAATTTAACTCAAATGTTAAGGTTTTTGTGTTAAGATGTCAATTAATGCTCAAGACTCATATTGTAATCTTCCTTTTATAGATCAAATAAGGTCTTATCAATCTTCTACGATGTTGTGGTCTACTTGATTGAACTCAATCTTCCATACTTGAGAGTGAACACATATCATTCCGATCCCTCGTTTAAAAAGACGTTCCTCTTTGAACCTATTCAATGGATGTGAGATTTTAACTCTATAGATTCTAATACCAAATCTTAGAAACAAAAATAAAGTTAACCATCCTACTAAAAGCATAATTGTATCACAATTCTTTCAACATAAATTAGACACGGATCAATTAGTCTCATACAACTTTGTGCTCCACCTCGTGAGAGTATCATTTCCTCTATCTCAATAGAGGTTAATTCTCGAACTTGTTTGATAGAAATGAGATTCAGACTCGTGCAAGTTCTAATAACAAATATTAGGAACGAAGTGCTAAACTTGATCCACACCTCTCTCCACGCCCGTAATGCGTCACAAGTGTAAGCATAGCTTCCTTTGTGAAGTCTTAACTCTTTCAAGTATGTGCACCTGAAAAGGAGATATATGTTTGAAAAGGTTGGAAAGCTAAAATTAAAAAGCTTGATTGTTTAAACAATAAATAAAGTTGGATTTTTGCTAACCACAATTTATAACCATCCATGAAAATGAAATAAGGATTAAATAGCCATAGTCAATACAGAACGCTTCACTATTTTGCATTAAGAATGAACCAATTAATATATAGGAATGTGCATCACATATATGCATGAACAAACCAAACCCGGCCCGTTGATAAAAAATAATTATTTGAGAAGGGTTAAGTTTAATTTTTTTTTAAAAAATCATAAATAGAGTTGGATTTTGGCTAACCATAATTTATAATTATCCATGACAATGCAATAAGGTTAAAAATAGCTATAACCAATACTCACCTCCAAACAGCTTCATTATTTCTGAAAGGGGGAAAAAACTGCTCACACAACAACATACTTCTTTTTGGGAATGGTTGTGGTGCATCAAAGCGAGTTGCAGAGGCCCGGTTATTTTGTGTGATAACTTCAATTACACACCCATAAAATTATGTAAATATAAATCAAATAAAAGGAAAAAAAAAATCAAGCATAGACCATTCGCCATAAAGGGTGGTTCCAGCACCCGTATCAAATGATCCTATTGCAAGAATCACAACCCTTGGATTCCTACAGAACCCATCAAATGATCCCACTGCAGGAATATGATTCTATTTAGGATAATTATAATCTTTAAAATACAACCTTCCCATCAACTTTATCCTTAAAACCTTGTAATAACTGTTAGAAGTCTAGTTTCTATGGAATAGTGAGTGGTTTATATGGGATCAAACATATTTTCTAATATGTCTATGAATTAGAACACCAAAGAGATGAGAATTACTCAGTGATATCTATGAGGAAGATAATACAAAGTGTATGGTGATTACTGTGCTATACAAATATGACGATAGTCAAAAGGAGTGGGGTGTGTGTACAATGAGACTAAATATTAGAATAGATGAATATAGAATGTGTACTTTGTAGGTAATCTCCTATTTATAGAAATTACCTCTAAAGTTTCAATACATCACTCAGCGTGCCACTCCTCAGGCAATATGTGCCTCCATGTTCTGCAAATGCCTACTCCACTACCTGTACTATCCATAATTATAGGTATGATTATACGATGATTAGCGTTTTACCTAATTATGGAGGGATTCTGTCATAAAGCCTGCTTACTGAGCCGTCTATCAGCCAGACCCATTATGAGTACACAACAAACAGGTTCATAAGAAAACAAGTTTGAAACTATTAATCGATAAACACAAGTTATTATTGATAATTTCATTTGTTTCTTTTTTTTTATAGGGTAAAGGAGCAAATTTTATACATAACTTTTACCCCATGAGCGCCCAACACCACGACCTTTTTTCTGGATAAAAAATACATACGACGTTACGTTTTGGGAGCAAAAATACCACGGGCCTTTAGTTAACCTTAAGTCTGACGGAATGAACAGTAACACGGATGAAATTACCATTTTGCCCCTTGATTTTAAGATGAAATTACCAGTTTGCTCTTGGTCTTAAATTTTTTTTAAACACTAAAATAAACCCTCCTTGCTGGTGGGCCCCACCAGTGGTGATTTTTGCTTCCAAAACATAACATCGTGTGTATTTTTGGTCCAGAAAAAAGGTCGTGGTACTAGGCGCTTCTGGGGGTAATGGTTATGTGTAAAATTGCTCTTTTACCCTTTTTTATATTTCTTCCTAATTCACTAAAGTAATTATAATTCCGTCTAATAGCATGCATATCCCTTAAGTTTAGGAAATGTAATTTATTTATATCTTTGACTACATTACTTTTCTTTTCTTTTTTATGGATTTTTCTTTAGGTAGGGGGGGATTACAAAATATTCTTTCAAATTTCCATCAACGAATTATATTCATCACGCACAACATTTGGGCCGCAAACGCTTGTTTGGAAGATAGTCTAAAAAAATAATAATAAATATAACTATTTTAAAATAATTTAAGGGATTGAATATTTTTACCGTCATTTTTTGTTACTTCCAATGTTATTACTATTTTTTCACCATTAGATCAGAATCTCAATAAAAAAAAGAAATGAAAAAAAGATAGATAAGAGTCTGATCTATCGATGAAAAAATAGTAATAACATTAGTAATAATAAAAAATGATAGTAAAAATATCCTATCTCATAATTTAATTAATTTCTTTAATATGTTTGAATGTTAAACATACTCTACAAACGATATTTACCGGTAGGTTTACTGGCAAAGGAATGGTATTTCACTTCGACGAAACTAGCTGTTCCGATTTCCGCCTCCTACTGCCTGACGAAAGAGAATGGACATAGCTCTCTTCTCCCCATCTTCGCTCTTTTCCGAGGGAGACGGAGAGGAAGATCACATTTGCACTGGTAATTCCCCTATTTTCATTTCTTTCTTCACATTCTTTATGCTCCTTCCATCTTCTGCTACTATTTGCTTTAGTCTCTCTCTCTATATCTCCCCCCCCCCCTCCTCACGATGCAGGCGACGAAAACACTGATATTCAAGATAGCCATGTAGAGAGGAGGCACCAGTTTCCTGGAATGGTAAGGCTTTCTTTTTGGTTATGATCAATACGTGGTTTATCATAATTATATTATGAAGATCATCTATCGATTTGCTCACCAGGATTAGTAAGTGTGAGTTATTAACTTGAAAGTAACAAAAATTTTGTACCTAAATCACTTGGGCATCATAGTTTGCTTCACCAGTGGCTAGTTCTATTTTGAGATTAAAGCTCAATGAGCCTACTTTTAGTTCGGTCGTTCAATTTTATTTTTTTATTTTTGGTTATTTTACTAATGCAAAAGGAGTTTATTTGTTTGGCGGGGATTGTGTTTGAATGGTATGGTAAAATCAGCATGCCCTTTAGCTTAGTACATTTTAAAGCTGCTAAATTCTGTGTGATTGAAAGGGTGTTTTTTCTATTATGCATGGGATAAGAGTCTTTGCTGGAGCTAGGACCTTCTCTAACGTTGTAAAATTGTAATTGCGTCAATGACAATTCTATTTGATAAGTATGGGAAGAGTGCATACTCAAGGCAATAGATCATATGTTACAAGCTTTTTACGTATCTAGTGACTGGAGGACCCTTCAGCATTTAGTGAATATATCTGCTAGTTGTTTATTTGAGTTGCCTCAATTGGACTCTCAAACCTTTTATACTATAGTACTGTTTGATGTTGGGGTTTTGTAGTCACCTTCTTGGAATTAGTCTGAGGTGCATCATATTCTATGCAGGAGTTGACTATCAGAGAATTTTCCTTTCATCGACTGAATGCTAATTTACTCTGGCCAGGGACCTTTGCATTTGCAGAATGGTTAGTTCAACACAAGTCATGCATTGAAGGCCGGTGCACCATTGAATTGGGAAGGTATTTTTTTTTCTCCTTCTCTATTAACAGCACCAAACTTTTTTTTCTTTGCTATAATTGTGAAGGGCAAAGTAAAGATGGTCATATGCAAAGCATCCATGTTGAAGTGATCTATTTATAACCATAGCAAGTTAGTCAAACCTGAAAGGTGTTTTCAAGGTGCTAGACCATTAAATCACTTTGAGTATGAGGCTCTGAAAAGGTGCATGCTGGAGTGGAGCAAAGCACTAAAATAGAGAAAATGCTAAAATATGCTATACAAACAAAAATGAATGTAAATTTGTAACAACTTTTGACTGATAAATTAACTAATTACAATCATGATATTAATTATCAAATGCATTATGTCTCAATATCACCATTCAAGCATAATAGTATGTGTCATTTTCTTTATTTGTTTTTACAAAAGCCTAATTTTTGGGGAGAATGATAATTTTATCTTATTTTTAAATGTCTTAGGGTGGACTGGGCTTCTAAGGCTGGGTTTTGTAGTTTCATATTTCATCTTATGAATGTTTGAAACATTCAACCTAGGTTTCTAAGCTGCCCCCTCCCTTTTAGCCATCCAATTACACCGAGGTCCCTTAGGTGCATCCTTAACTTGGTGCCAAAGGGGCTTGGCAGCACCTTTGGCAGTGAGGTGAGCGACTTTTACTATGCTAAAACTTTGATATTCGCATCAAGCTGTACAATCATCAGTAAGACTAGTCATGGTTTTTGTCATTTTGACTGACTGATTGCCATCTCTTACGAAGACCATTTCTTTGTTTTTAGTTTGGTACTAAGAATGTTCTATTTTAAAAATTAAAATAATGTGAGGTCTTTTTTGGTCATGAGATGTGTGTAATATGCTCATCACTTTACTGGTATCACAAAGATTGTAATTTTAACATGCCTTCTACAACTTATTGGTATATATATGTTTCCTACTTTTTTCGTGTCTACTTATTCTTCCCTTCATTTTGTTTTTTAAATTGTTGTTTTTCCTTTTATCTTGGTATTCATGTTTGGTACATGGCTGCTCCTATTGAGAATTGATGATTCCATAAAACGATTCCCCATGCTGGCAGTGGGAGTAAGGGGAGGAACTTTATGGTGCCCTCATGCAAATGCACCTGTCACTGTATTTTTATATCAATGTTCTTGACAGATTAACACCATTATGTATCCAGCGTGAAAAATGAGCCTTTCATGTTATACACTTGCTTCTTACTTGCAACATCTTTCCACGTTTTAGACATTTTGTTACTAGTATTAGTTATGCTTATTTGATGTTTTCCATTTGATTTCAGTGGCACAGGTGCTTTGGCCATATTTCTTCGAAAGTCATTTCATCTTGATATTACAACATCTGACTATGATGATATAGAAATTGAGGAGAACATAGCTCACAACTGCAGAGTGAATAAAATACCTGACATTTCCCATGTAAGGCGTAAGTCTTCTTTCAAACAACCTAGCAGGATTTTGTTTCCTAGTCATGTTACAAGAAATACTTCAGGGCACAAATGCATACTTTCTGAGTCATTAAGTTTCACAATGAAGCACACCTTTTTCCAATTCTATTCTTCATTTCAAACTGAGGATAACAGAAAATAGGGTATGCTTGTTTTGTGATTGCATTTTCTAATGCTTTGTGCTTATGTTTTAGCTTCAAATTCTGTTTAACCTTCCATTTTCCATATTTAAAAGTAACCATCGAATTATTCTTGAAATTTAGGTTTGTATTTAATTGTATTCTAATTTTTTTCCACTGTAAGTTGTTTGATTAGTTGCTCTGTTTGCCATGGACATTTTTTTTTTCAGATACCTGGGGAGACAAGTTTCCAAATTCTTCTCCTGACTGGGATCTGATCATTGCAAGTGATATCTTATTGTGTAAGCTAATCTCCTACCAACTAATTGGCTTGATTAGCCATTTTTAATAATTTCCATCCTAAATATTGACCTTGAAATGGGTAAATCACGATTAAGATCTCCATTAGTTCTTAGTTCCTAGAAGAAGCATATGCAAGATGAAAATTCCCATACAAATGTTTGAGTTGGTTACCCAGTATGATAGAATTTAAGGAAATTAAGATAGAAAAAGGAAAAACTAGAGGCAGAATCTGAAACTCTAGAAGTATATTCAAGAACCAGAATCTGAATTCTTGACCAATTAGACAAATCCAAATCTGTATATATTCATTCATCTGTCATTGACTTACATGTATATATAGACATCAAACATAATACAGATATCATAACTGATAATAACTTTCCTATAACTACCTAAAGATAAGATTCACTTAACTTCCTAAAGATAAGATAAAACTTCCTAACTACCCTTACACCTCTTCCTTGAATAAACAAGAGGGTGACTTGGTATCCTATCATTACCCTCCCCTTAAAAAAGAGCCTTGTCCTCAAGGCAAAAGTGAGGAAATTGTGTGGTA
Organism: Acacia confusa; assembly: GCA_037074495.1. NCBI lineage: Eukaryota > Viridiplantae > Streptophyta > Magnoliopsida > Fabales > Fabaceae > Acacia > Acacia confusa. The sequence goes on along the minus strand of CM073508.1, from coordinate 38,060,686 downwards.
ACCAGATCACAGGATCCCCCAACTTGTACTCCGAAAGGCGTTAATTGCTGCACTTTAATTTCCAAATCTTTAATCAAGTGGTTGGAGATGAAACTGTGGGTTGACCCATTATCGATCAAGATGAGGATTTCTTTGGACAACATCAGTCCCTTAACTCTCATCGTGGTTGCCGACTGTCGTCCTAAAATGGCATGTAAGGTTATCTCGGCTGGTTGGGAATCATCGGTAATATCTTCCTCTACCAACGGAATCTGTTCTTCATCATTGTCATCTGTAATCTCCATAATCTTCAGCGTTGCAGAATTACATAGATGACCTGGTGAAAATTTGTTGCCGCAACGATAACATAAACCTTTCTCTCTCCTAAGTTGTTGGTCAGTGTCGGTTAGAGAGTGATTTTGCGAGAAAGGCAGGACTGTTGCGTTATTAGAATATCCCATCTGATTTTGCGAGAAAGTCGAGGTTGTTGCGTCACTAGAATATACCATTGTAATCTGATTCGGTTGCTTAATCTGATCCTGATTTGGTGCAAAATTCGAATTCCATTGCTGATGAGGCGCTTCCATTATATTATCTTTATAATTAATTCCCCAATCTGATCCATGAAATCCGGAAAATCGCTGAGGAGGCCTGTGCACTCGCTGGCTTTGAATTTTGGAACCGAATTCCATGGCTAAACTGGCGGCTTGGAAACCGTTCGAGGTCTCTGAATTTTCACATCGGCTTTCAATTCTTCCTTGAGTCCATGAATAAATATTGCTAAGAGACAATGCTCAGGCCAGCCGTTAACCCTTGAAGATCTTCGAATAAACTCTTTCCTATACTCCTCCATCGAGCCTTCTTGTTTAATATCACAAAGAGAAATATCTGGATTCTGGAATAGTTTTCTTCCTTGCTTCATCTCTTTCATCTCAGCATCCATGCTCTGAATTTTGTTAACCAGAAACGCCATTTGCTGAACCAAATCGTTTAGAGGATGAACACTTTCATGCTCCTTTGATGATTCTGCTTCGCTACTCATGTTCGGTTGATCTAATGACTGTTGTTTCTTCCTATTGTTGCCCATAACGCACACAAAATGGCCCAGAGAAAGAACTCCTCTGATACCAAATGATAGAATTTAAGGAAATTAAGATAGAAAAAGGAAAAACTAGAGCCAGAATCTGAAACTCTAGAAGTATATTCAAGAACCAGAATCTGAATTCTTGACCAATTAAACAAATCCAAATCTGTATATATTCATTTATAATTTCTGTCATTGACTTACATGTATATATAGACATCAGACATAATACAGATATCATAACTGATAATAACTTTCCTATAACTACCTAAAGATAAGATTCACTTAACTTCCTAAAGATAAGATAAAACTTCCTAACTACCCTTTCTAACTACCCTTACACCTCTTCCTTGAATAAACAAGAGGGTGACTTGGTATCCTATCACAGTAGCTATAACTTAATAATAGCTTCTCTATGTAGACAGGTGTTTCTAAAAGAGTCACGTAAGTCCTGCACATGTTGATCACTTCAATTAGACAGAATGCAGCATTTCAAATCGTAAACTAACACTTATATGTCCTGTCACTGTGTTCCATGTTCTTGTGTGCATGTTCCATGTTCATGCCTCACCAGTCTATTTTTCTGGTGGCACAGTGCGTCAAATTTAGTATCATCACTGATTTTGAAATGGACATGTTCTTTGCCATTATGTCATGGATTGTTGCTAGTGTTTGTCTATTTTGCTACGGTAGTAAGTGGATCTTATTCAATTTTCGTTGTGGTTGCAACTGACCAGGATTGGGGTTTCCAAGCAGGTACAGGAAAGATCCAAAAGTTAAATTAACTTGGTTCCAAAAGAAAGATGATTAAGAAATTGGGTCAACCACCAGGACCAGAATGCCATCTTCCTTCTACTCCTCTAAGAATGCCATCTTCCTTGAGATGTTATAATAAGCTGAATTATAATTCAGTGATTACTGTGCTTCTGACGAAATGAAGTGTGGAGAAATATTGCTCAGAAAATCAAACCACTATCAAAATTTTCGTTAGACGTAAATAAAATTTAATCTATTCTTTAATGAAAAGCGATTCACTAACAATACATACTGAGAATCAGAACCCTGCATATTCAACCAGGGTATCAGAAAGGTTCTTCACTTCTCATCACTAACATGTCTTTTGTTTTTTCAAAAAAATGCTTGCAGATGTGAAACAGTATGCAAATTTGATACAGACTATCTCCTTTCTTCTCAAATGTTACAAGCCAAGCAGAGGAACGTCTTCTTGTCCTCCAAAAGAGAATAATGGTAACTGGCTAGAGACTCTTCAAATAATAAGTAGCTTAGCTGCACAAAGTTTGTATAATTGCTGAAGATTGTATACTTGTGCTGGCAGGTGACATGTTGTTACCCAAGCCAGCTTTTTTGATGAGCTGGAGACGCAGAATTGGAAAGGAAGAAGAATCTCTTTTCTTCAATGGTTGTGAGGGTGCTGGTCTGATAGTGCGGCATTTGGGATCTCGCGTATATTGCATCAAGCCTCAGGAAAACGAGAAATCTGAAACATGAAGCTTATCAAATACCAAATATGCCTGGTAAGCATGGTTCATGAAAACAGCGATTGGTAGTGAAGTCGGATTTTGGATTTTGGTTCATCAACTGAGTTACTTTCTGTTTTTGTTGTATAATGTACATGTAATAGTTGGTTAAAACTTAAAAACAGATGATACCCAATATCGCCACTGGAAATTTGTCAATGTGATCAAAGTGTAATGCATGTTACAGTTTCTTTAACTTGTCTTACTTTCAACATTACAACATTGACGAATCCCTATTTTATCATATATTGCTATACCTTATTTAGGGATTTTATTATGATTCTTGGGCTTAAACTGCATATATCAAGATAAACTGGGATTAAGTGTGACTTTATATAATTAATGCTTAAAAGGGAAAAATGTCATTTAATAATTTCTTCTGGTGTATTTGTGATAGGAAGGGTTATCAAGAATATTTAAGAGATAAATAAAATAAGTCGTAAGTCTCTCCTCTTCCTCTAACCGTAAGAATCTCACGATTAAAAGAATAAGAAGCCCAGGAGAATCTCCAAATAACTGAAATAATGTTTATTGACTGATATCCTAGTTGTTGGGACTACTAAGATATTTATAGATAACAAATTACAACTAAAATAACAGACTCTCCCTACTTTCTCGGGACATTAAACGCATGATAATTATGGAAAGACTCAAAGGATTCACCATTAACTTGTGATCCTATTATTTGCTAACAACTCAACAACATTTAATTAAATAATAAAAATAATAAAAGGAATCAGATTTGATTAATTCAATTAATTCAGGACTTGTGCTGATTCTTCTCGCTGACCGCTTCCTTCGCTGCCTGATTCTTGCACCGTGTGTACGTGAGTCGGTATCTATCAATTTGACTTTGGAATAGATGATACTTCCTCTGGTCTTTAATATATGACCTAATCGAGGAGTTGATCTTGGTTCTTGATGTTAGACCTTTTTTTCATATTTGTTATTTTTTTCCTAATTTAGCTCGATTGATACTCATTAAATAATACTCAAGTAAGAGAGAGATAGAGGGAATCAAGGAAGATTATTAGGGTGTTTTAGAACTTATTATGTTAACTAACTTCCCTAATTTAATCAAATTAAATAAATAAGTCTTATATTTAAGACCAGAGAGAGTATTACTATTATGATTTCTTCCTAAATCCATCACATCCATCTCTTATGTCCCATTTGGAATTGGCTATACTGAATAGAGCACATTCCTGAGTCCCTTTTCATTATACACTGTTTCTTATGTACTTTTGGTATCATTTTGGTTTCTTACTTTTGTTAATTTTCTTCTCAGGAGCATAACCGGATACTTTAAATCCATAAAGTCACTTTATATTTCTTCTTTTCTCCTTTTGAATACTACTGAAGGAACAACAAAGACTGGGATATTTCTTCTTTTATTGTGGTTATCAAATAAAGTCATTTATATAGATATTTAACCTGTGTACCTGTGTATTGTACCATTTGAATGGCTGATGCTTCCCTGTCCAATTTGAATTCAAAAAAGATTCCTTCTACAAGTTGGCCTCTATTAACATCACATGCTGACTAGAATCATCGGAAGCTGGGGGGAAAATACAGGAGTCTTCTGTGGATGTCCATATCTTGTTTCTTTGTTGCTGTCACTAAGAGTCATAAAATACGTGAGCTGATTGGTCATCTCTGTTTTGGTTGTAGCAGAAATGATAAACGAAACCTTGGTGATATTATATGAACCGTGTTTGTCTGAGTGGTCTTTGTTTGCTTGTTTGAGTGGTCCAGTGACTAGCGCACACACAAATTTGTACGGATGATGTGAAATTGACAGCATTCATAATTAAAAAAACATTTAGTGTTGGACGCGCTTCGTGTATTTTTGTATATTAATCCTACTATATATAACTTATGATTTATTAATAGTTTTGTGAAAATAATTGATCCCAATTTCTGATTAAAAAGGGGAGAAATTAAACCAACACATATTGTGACAACATATGTTCATGTCTACCCACATGAAGAGAAAGGTAACCATTCTATTCATCATGATCGTGTCTATTTCAATACACCCTTATCCTCTGAATTAAATCTCATTAATTTCTTCACTTTACCCTCAGATTCCCCAAATCTAAGGGTTGTTCTTCAGCCTTCTTTCTTTTTTGAAGTTCTACGAAGATACTTCCTCCTGTTCTAATTATACAATATATTTATCAGATTTTCAAGAGATTAAGGACATTATGTTCCTAAGATGTCCTTGGTAATGGGTCGGTGAACTGCACAAACCATGACACCAGAGTCTCCTGCTGTTAGCCGCCCAGATTTTCTGTCATGATTCTATTCCCTCTGCTTGTTTGCCATGATGCAGTTTACCAGGAAAATATTTTTAAAGAAATCTTAAAATTATTTTACTTAAAAAAAAAAAAAAAAAGTAGAATCTCTTACTAGAATATAAGCATATCATTGAATTGATTGATGAAACAATAGAATTAATTAAGGTGTATGTGGCATTAATGAGTTGTAAGTATTACTTACTTTTATAGAATATATGTGTGCATTATTAAATTATCACTGTGAAAGTATCAATAGATGTATTTTGAAAGACTGCTCATATAATTTATCATAGTTATTAATCGCAAAAGTTCATGTGTTCAAACTAAAGTGTCAATAATTCAAAGGGGTCCAAATGACATTATCCCAAAATCAATTATTGATCATGATGGTTTTAATTAATCAACGAACATTCTGCTTGAAAGAAAAAAAATCTCAATCACTGTCTTTAATTTGGAGCCACACAACAAGAAGGGGTTAGTGTAGTTTCAACTTTCAACATGGATACACCAAATCAAGACAGGAACAAGTAACAGACATATATGTGGCTGTGTGTGTGGTACGCTCGTACGAATCATATATTGTTATACAGTGACATAGGAAGGTTCCACGAAACTTCGTTACACACACACACACACAAACCCATATTTATCACATACACTCCATTCTATTTCTTCACGTAAACTTATACTTAATTGGTACTGTACATTGACTTCAAAAGTACACACAGAGAGCTGGGTGGTTCAGAATGATTTTACAATCCCTAGTACGTATGATTTATGATGAAGCTGTTAGTGTCAATTATGATAATTTAATTCCAAGTCGTGGGGCATACCAATTATTTTTAGATATTAATAATCAAGAACAAGAAACAATCATCGAAACGTTTACGTTTGGGACAAGTTTTAATAAATATTATCTCTAGTTTTTATTATAAGGCATCAACTAGCAAGTTTATTTAGTCCTTTTTATAAGGCATTTGTTTGTTCCCAATGAACATTAGTTATCTTTTTCCATGTATACCCCTAATTAATGTAGGTAGTAGGTGAAAGTAATAATTAATAGAATATTAGAATTTAGTGTAATTAGTAGGGGTAATATTGAAAATTACTTAAATTCTAAGACAACTTTATTGACTTTAACTACTTTTATTGATATGTGAGAATTGTTAGTTGGTGTCTTATAATAAGGACCAAATGGAGTATATATAGAAGTCGAAGCTTCGTGGAAGCTGTGCTGAGAGTTGGTAACCACATGCATGCAGATGATAGAATACCAGAGATTATGCAAAAATAGCATTCTTTTATCCCTTCCCAATGCCGAAAAGGTAATCGACCCCACGTGGGCGCGAGCATATATATATATATATATATATATATAAAGAGTTAGATGAAAAATCTACCCCGGAAATACATGTTTAAGAGCAATATTACCCTGGATTTTTTTTTTATTATTTTTTTTAGTTCAATGTTACCCCAAAAGTCTAATAACATAGTAATATTGTCATTTTTTATTAAAAAACTAACAATCAATGTTAAGTGTTTAACGGTCAAAATTAGTTTTTTTTAATGGAAAATGACAATATTATTACTGATTTAAACTTTCGGGATGAAATTGAATCTGAAAAATCTTTCAATGGAACATTGCTCTGCAATATATATTTCTGGGGCAAAGAGGCTACTTAACTATATATATGTATGTATGAAATACCAGCCTCTCTTTCAAATTTTGCATATATGTCAGAATCCATACAAATGGCTAGAGCGAAACTGGAAACAAAGCTACCGTTGTTGTTCCGTTGTTGTAGTTTGGAAATTACGTATCTATTTATTTAGATTAGTGGTAAAAATTATTTTTCTACTATAATTATCAATATACGAGAGTGAAAGAAATTTTATCAGCGTACTTTTCCACTTGCGTGAACACATTTACGGCATAGGTGTTCAAATGTTAAAAACAGCTATCTCCACCTAAGGATGAGAGATAGTACATTTATTCTTCTTGATATCCCATAATTTAAGTCATCTGCAACGGGCCCACCTTTTTTTTTGTTGGAATCAATAAAAAAATTTTGAGAACAAAAAATTGTTTAATTTTGATAGAATAATTTTGGGAAAACAAAACTTTATAAATTTATTTTTATTTATATATAGAATTCCAAAAGAGCTAAGAATATTGGTTTATTTATTTATTAATTAATTTGTATTTGTGAGTGCATGTGTAGAACAAAAGATATGGATTTTGGAAGGAAGTGATGTTGTCGCTAATCCTTTACCCACAAGCCAAATAAGGACATAGTGTACCTCCTTATACCATCCATGTGACGACTGAAAAGCCCCTCATATCTGCTTGCCCTCTTGAAAGCGACGTGCATGTGGGTGTGTCAGTCAGTTATAATTGAGGATGTCGTTTGTTAATTATTAACTAGGGGTAGAAGAGTAAAAATATACATGTGTTTTATTTTGGGAGCGCCCAGCATGTTACTGTTTATCTTGGTGAGAATGAAATAGATGAAGTGAACAGTAACATAATGGTGGGATATGACTTTTGCTCTAAAATAATAACCACGCTTGTATTTTTTATCCCAAAAAAAGTATATGGTGCTAGACGTTCTCGGAGGTAAAACGCATGTATATTTTTTCCCCTATACCCTATTTTAAAGGGGGAAAAAGGGAAAATTGTAAAAACAATTTCAAAATGATGATTTATCAATAAAACGAGTTGTCAATTATATTATTATTTTTATTAATATCATTATTGATGTCGCCATAACAATATTTTGAAGTTTAAGGCTATGTTTGGTTTGAGGGAAGAAGAAAGAAGGAAGTGGGAGAGAAAAAATATTTTGGAAGTACATTGATCAAATTGTCATTAATGAAAATAATATTCTTTTTTATTGAGAATATATTTTAGGAATAATGAAAATTTTCTATGGGCAATTTTGTAAAGATTAGAGAAAAAAATTTCTTTATCAACTTTCTCTTCCACTCTCTTCCCTCCCCTTTTCTCAAATCAAACATAGTGTAAGTGGTATTTTTTTATGTCATTCTCCAAAGAAAATAATTGTTGAAAAAAAGACCGCAAAATTTACTGTTCACTAAAATTTGTTTAAAGATCTAGCAACAATTTTCAATATTTAAGTATCATGTTGGTTGATCGAGAGGAACAGATTTCTCTTTAGATGGTTACGTGTTCCAACAATATTGAGAGATAAAAGAGAGTAAAAGAAAGAAGATGACCACCAATTACTTGGATCAACTAGCTATGAACTATTCTAACTTAACCTGTGGTCTTGTGTTCGAGTGTTGGCTATACCGCCATGATACTTACAATTACTTGAAGATGGCAAGGTTTTCTTATTGTGGACATGCATTCCTACGAATTAGATTAATTGGTTGCTTGTAGCGCCGGAGGACTTATATGCTATTTAGACTCTTCTGGGCAATAAACTTTGCAATAAGAAAATATGTAGAATTTAGATAATTAATGTATTGATTTCTCGATTTTTATTTAATTATAATTGATACTTACGAGACAATATGGTCGTTTTTAATAACACAAGTGGGCCTCCAAGACCTGTCCACGAGCAATGCCAAGAGTTTAGGGACCATTATTCAAGGAACGATCAATGACCAAACAGGACGTAGGGGTGCAATGAATTGCTACTATATCATAAAAATGAAAAAATAAAAATAAAAATGCTCCTTTTATTTTTATTATTTAAAAAAAAATTACGTCGACAAAATTCAGTAGTACAATTAACAGCATTAAACTTTTGAAAGGTTGAGTATCAGAAAAACAACATTGGGAGATTTTGTAAGAAAAATAACAACGATAAAAAAAACAATTGAACCAAAGTTAACGAAATCTCAATGAAAAATGGGAATTAATCAGTTATTATATTTTTAGTAGAGCTGGTAGTATTTTTTATATAAGTGAAAAAAATTAATCTTTAATCTCAAAAAAAAAAAAAGAAGAAAAAGATAAAGGCTACTGCCTTTTAACACATCATTCGATCAATCATATGTGATAAGAAAGAGATTTGGAGACAATTCAAGATAGTTGTTGTTGATTACTAAAGTGAGCAAGAACACACCTAACCTAACCTACCTCCTATCCTAAAAGATAAAAATATAAGATCATATGATTTTAGATTAAGGTGTAAAAATACACATAAATTTTTTCCCTAAGAACAAAAATACACATATGCTTTTTTTATGAGCAAAAATACACGTGTGGTTACTATTTTAGTGCAAAAGTCGCATCCCACTGTTAAGTCACTGTTCATCGTCGTTAAGTTATTGTTCACCTCTTCTCTTTCTCCCTCATCACGGTGAACAATGACTTAACGATAGGATGTGAATTTTACACCAAAATGATAACCACATGTGTATTTTTGCTCCTCAAAAAAGCATATGTGTATTTTTTCTTTTGAGGAAAAAGTTCATGTGTATTTTTGCATCTTAACCCTATGATTTTTTTTAGAGAGAATAAAAAATTAATATAATTTTTTTTTGGTGTTAAGGTGCAAAAATACACGCGAACTTTGTCTCCAGGAGCGCCCAGCACCACATATTTTTTTGTGTGAAAAAATACACATATGGTTACGTTTTACGAGTAAAAGTCACACGGGTCATTAGTTAACCAACGTTGACTGTTAACTTGGACAAAAATGAACAGTAACTCCACTGAAATTAGAGCCGTCAAAACGAGCCAAACTCATCAGATCGGCCCATTTAAGCTCTGGCCCTTTAAGGGTCGGGTTTGAAAAATGGACAAGATATTTAAAATTAGTCCTGGAGGGTCGGCCCTGACGGTCGCTGGTGGAGGACAGCGGTGGGGAGGGCGGCCTCCAGCGGTGGTGTTGCCGGTAGTGTGGGTCACCAGCAATGAAAGGTTTATTTTAGTTTTATTTTAAAAAATATATTTAAAACCTTAGTTTTTAAAATTTAAAAACAGAAGTCACCGGAGGTGGTCGTCGGTCGTCGGCAGCGGTCGGAAGTAGGGAGGGTGGCCTCCGGCGGTGGTGTGTTCAGTGGTGGGGCCCACCGGCGAGGAAGGGTTTATTTTAGTTTTATTTTTTTAAAAAAAATTATTTAAAACCTTAGTTTTTTTAAAAAAAAAATCATCGGAGGTGGCCGCCAGCTCTAGCGGCGGGGAGGGTGGCCGCCGGCAGTGATGGGGCCTACCAGAGGGGAAGGATTTATTTTAATTTTATTTTTTAAAAAAATTTTAAACTAGGCGTAAAATGGTAAATTCAGCTTAAAAATAGGGGCAAAATAGTAATTTCAGCGGAGTAACTGTTCATTTCCGTCCAAGTTAACGGTCAACATTGGTTAACTAACGGCTCGTGTGACTTTTGCTCCTAAAACATAACCACGTGTGTATTTTTTCACAAAAAAAAAAACATATGGTACTGGGCGCTCCTGGGGACAAAATTCATGTGTATTTTTACACCTTAAACCTTTTTTTTTCCCTTCAAAGTAATTTCTCTCACTTATAAACTAAATAATATATAATATAACATTACATAATATATACTATAGTTATAGTTAAGTAACTTTTTCAGCTTTCTTACTTTTTTAAAAAAGTTAACTGAGCCTTATATTTTAAAGAGATTATATTACATTTTTTAAAATTTAGGAGATAAATATATACAAGTAGTTTTAAAGTTAATGATTTAATATTTTTTGAGTTTGGGACGTGCATCATCTTAAAATTTTGGATCTCAATGACTCAATTGATATATATATATATATATATATATATATATATATATATATATATATATATATATATATAGCATTATAAACATTTTTTGTGTTGCCTAGAATTTGATTTATGTTGGAATTTAAAAAGAAATCTTATAGTTTATGAATAAGAAGAAGAATGGAAAAGAAGAGGAAAAATAAGAAGAATTGTGTATATGGTAAAAAGTCCCACATTGTTTAGTTGGAGGGAAGTTGGAAGGTATATAATCCCCAACTTTGCTCCTACTAAATGGGCCCTTGGGCCTACCCACTTTTATGGAGGGGTAAGGACTTAAGCAACTCTTGGTCCACCACACGCGCAAGCCGCCGGTCTGCGCATGTGAAATAAAAAATAATTTTTTGAATTAAATAATTCTTTTTATTATTAATTTCGTTGTACCTCTTCGACTAAAAGTGGATGCGTCTCCTCGATTTCCAGCGGCTACATATTACAACCCATTCGGATCATTTCCTCCGTCTGGTGCGTCTGTTCGTGAGACGCACCAGTTCACCAGCAACAAACGCCAATCGCCTCTGTTTGTTCCGTTCTAGTGTGTCTTTTCGCACAACATACTAGTTTGCAGCAACAGACGAGTCCATTGATCGTGTTTTTCAGAGTCTATAAATAGGGGTCCCTAGTCACATAATTTTTACGTTCATTTCTTTATGCATACACTTTTTCTGTATACACATTCTATGCGTTCTGAAAGTAGACTCATTGTCTTCGCTTGGGCTTCAGACAGATAGATCTATCTTTCTGGAGACGAATAATCCACTCTATCCTGGGAGGCAATTGCTCAGAAACCTTCGGTATCCGTAGAGGGAGCAAAATTGTCTTAAGGACACAACGAAAGTTGAGTCCGGATTTCTGCATTGTTCATAAACTATATTCGGCAGTCTTGTGAGTTCGTTTATAGTTTTTCATTTGATACAGACTTGTTGTATGCTCTCTGCATATTCAGTTAATACAGATTCTTCTTATACTATTTTTGTTTACTGAATATTCAATTTCTACCTACTCTATACGTTAGAAACAACAATTTATATTTCAGTCACGTCGTTTATAATTTAATTATAAATAATATAGTGTCTTATAAATAATTATATGTATGGTTCAACTAAAGGAATATCTTTTGAAGAAGTTTCATCACTTTGATATTAAATGTTATTACTAACCGACTATTATTAAAAATATGTCGTGATGTTAGCTGGTGCTTTATGTTTTCAACTATTTTTAGAATTTTGGATTCTATTATGGCTATACCGAGTCTGAGATGATTAAAAACAAAAAGCCTTCGAAGGGATTGTAGATAAATTCATATTTCACCGGATAAGGTTTGAGAAGGGATGGATTTACAAAGACTCATCTCCGTAAGTAAGTGCAGAGACAACCATTTTCGGGATTCAAATCCGTGACTTCCAAATTATATGACAAGAATTTAACTAACTGTTGTGTTGAGATTCAAACTCTATAGAATCTAAACTAATGATTGAAAGAAAAATATATTTAAGAAACTGAAATATGACAAGTTAAAGGACATTAAAAGAAGGCAACAGCCATATAAAACATATATATGTAGGGTGTAGCTAATTAATTTCCAACAAATACAGTAGTGATGAAATATGAGGGAGAAACCATATTAAAAGAGAGAGTTTCAACAATTTTGTTTAGATATGATTCAAAGCACTAAGTCAAACATAAGGATCGAGAAGACCAATTATATTACTATAATTACAAGTCTTGAAGGCTGGTCAAGGACGGGTGAGAGAATTATCTCATTAGCAAATTTTTCATTTTCTCTCGTAGTCTCATATTAGCTGTTTATTTCATCTAATCCTCACCCTCCATTTTATATTTTTAAAGGATGTGGATTTGCTTGTGAGAGATGAGAAGAAACTATGCTAGGGAGAGAAACCAGATCCCACCAAGAGAGAGAACCTTTTAGGAATGGTGGAGAGCCACGTCATAGATATTGGTCCTTGTGATTATGAGGCGAATGAATTGAAAATGGTGACATAAACTTCTCCGTATATATTTATGGGCTTTGGTTTTCTTATGTTATATGAGGAAAAAAAAAGTTTCTCACACACACATATGAAATGGTGGGACTCACATATACATATATAAACATGTATATGTGGGTCCCTCCATTTCATGTGTGTATGATATAAGAAAATAGTTTTCCTACAACATGAGAAAATATTTTCCGTATACTTATTCCTGCAGGAAATTAAATGATGGTATCTCCCAAAAACACAATCAGCTTCATTTCTTTAAATATATGGGCCCCATCCCAATAATTTCACCTAAGCTAGGTTTAATTTCTTCGTCTCTTCTCATTATTTGTCTTGTGGTGGGCCGTACAATGATTGTGTACTTAATCCTACAAGATATTTTTATTAGGTAACTAGCTAACTACCAATGAATAGTAAGTTGGATATTATAATTACAGCTAGTAAAAAAGGTTGCATATGTTGTCTTGATTATTAGTGATATCAAGTTCTTATTAAGATTTGTTTGACTTAACGTTATATAAGTGTATTTGTATATCTCGAGACAAAAATATTTTCACATGCCTACTTCGTATATTCCATCAATCACATTAAAAAAAACAAATTCTAAAGTTAATCAAACCGGACATTTAGCTGTTTGGCAAAATACAAAATCTATGTTTTAGAAATAAAATTTAAGTTTTGTATTAGGTCTGTCAAACACTCCCTTTTTTGAAAAAAGCTATTCTACATCAAAATCTAGGTTTTGTCATAAGCTTATTAAACACCCTTATTTTTTTCCAGAATCTATTCTGCATCAGAATCTAGATTTTGAATCCCAAAACCTAGGTTTTGTCAAAAGTTATTTCTTTAAGCTTTTTCTCTCTCCTCTATCATCATCAGTATTTTTTCAGTACTAGTCAGTATCCTTAAGATATTTTTTAATATCTTTCAGTACCCTAAATATTTTTTCAAGATCAATCATTACCCTAAAATATTTTTTCAATATCCTAAAATAAATTTTCAAGATCATTAGTATTTTTTCAGTACAAGTCAGTACCTTGAAATATTTCATGATCTTAAAAAATTATTCTACGGTATTAAAAAGATATTTCAGGATAATTATTCTTACAAAAATATTTCATAGTACTGAAAGGGACTAAAAAAATATCTTAAGGATACTAACTAATACTGAAAAAATACTGATGACGGCAAATGAGAGAAAAAAAAAGCTAAAAAAAATAGTTTTTGACAAAATCTATGTTTAGGAAATGAAAAAAAAAAATAGCTTTTAACAAAACCTAGGTTTTGGGGTTCAAAACCTAGATTTTGATGTAGAATAACTTTTGAAAAAAGTAGAGGTGTTTGGTAAGTTTATAAGAAAACTTAAGTTTTGATGAAGAATAGCTTTTGAAAAAAATAGAGGTGTTTGACAAACTTTTGCTTAAACTTAGGTTTTGAAGCATTATAGTTGTTGGATAATTTTGGGGTGTTTGACAAACTTTTGTCAAAACCTAAGTTTTGAAATTATCCAAACACTATCATTTTTTTCCAAAATCTATTCTTCAAAAGCTATTTTTCAAAAATCATTTTTGCCTTGTAAATCCCAAAATCTATTTTTCAAAATCAATTCTCTAAAAGCTATTTTTACCCAAAATCATTTTCCAGAAGCTATATCCAAACGGGCTCTTAATCTGCTCCTACTCCACCCCAGCTTTACTACAAGGATCAGACTGATGTTTGACAGGTTTGGTAATATGTGTTTTGTTTAAAGTTTTATTTTTTTTTTACCTGGTTAATAAGGTAACTAATTATAAAACTTCCTACACCTAATTAATTAAAGAACAAAACTTACAACAAGTTCCTACTTAATATGTAAGGAAAACTTGGAAAATAATTCAAAAATCAAGTAGGAAAATAATTCCTACTTGATGCAATTGGCATGGAATTAGAATAATAAATCATATATATGGTTTATTATTTATAATCTTAGAAATAATATAATTTATTCGGTCCAACAAATTTATATAGTGTTTGAATCCGTACAAAATCTTTTGTGTGATCTTCAATTTTTTAAAAGCTCCATTGATTGGCTCGGTAGCTTTCAATGTTCAATCATTTGTCATATATATATATATATATATATATATATATATATATATATATATAATTTATTATAACTTTTATATCGACACTTCATCAATCAATTGACCACGAATAATTTTTTTACAAGTAGGTGCATCTTCTTATTAAAATTAATCTTACTTAAAATACTGTTGGATATTAATTGTCAGCACTTCTTCCATATTTAGAGGGGAAAATCCTCCCAGGTCCAATTAAATAAAATAATTTTAAAAAAGAATCCAACAAATTTCACAAGTCAAAAAAAAGGTTTATGTGAATGTGTGATGAGATGACAAAAACACCCACATGTCAGAAAATTAAGTGGTAGTGTGAGGGATTTTTTATCTTATCTTTTTATCACACATTCACATGTAAAAAAAAAAAAAAAAACCCTAAGATCTTTTTTGATATGTGAAAGTTGTTGAGACATTTTTTGATATTATTTTATTTAATTGGACTTTAGAGAGGATTTTCTTTATTTAGAGTTGGTAATATATGAGCGAGCTTACCTAGGATGATAACCCGGCGAGTCAGACAATGAATACCGACATTCAAACAAGTTAAGATTTAGCTAAGCTTAATCTAGAACGGTGGGTTGCAGGCTAACCAGCCTAATTCATTTTTCTAGACTTTTCAAAATATCTTTTCATATATTTTTTAAATAATATAATGATATTTATCTAATTATCAATTAGGTTATTGCCTAACGTAAAATGGAATATCTATTTATCTACTAATTACCTATCAGGCTATTAGGTGACTTTCTTTTTTTATGCAATTCACCCACTAATAACATTTATAGAGGATTGAAACTTACAACCTTAAAATCTTGAAGGAGAAGTTTGTATGTAAGAAGAATATTTGAAAATTAATTTTATATGGCTTTTATCTATAAATTTGAAATCGAGCCAATCCATCTGTTATCATATTTTAATTTTCCTGAAGTTACAAATTGATTGTTACCGAAAAACAACCCGTAATATTTTATCATTAATAAGCAGAGTAATATTTTTTCCAGCAAATTAGATATTAATTTTAAGATTATTTTATAATCAAATTAGTCAATTTCAATATTCTCCATATATTTTGTTTAAATGGTAAATGGACAATTTTTCCACGGAAGTTTTTCGAAGGTGATTTTACCTTAATAGTGTAAAAAATGGAGTGATTTTGTCCCAACCATTCTCCCGGTTAATTTTGATTGTTAGTTGATTAAATATGCTGAATGTTAGGATTTGGCTATAGTCCATTTTTCTTCCCATCCTCTTCCTCATCTTAGCTGTAGGATTGAAATCTGAAAGGTTCGGATTTAATGTTTTATGAAAATATTCTTTTTAAATATTTTAATATTTTATTAATATTTTTATAAAATATTAAATGTGAACCGTTGAGATTTCAATCTAATGGTTGAAATGAGGAAAATGATAAAAAAAAAAAAGGACCATAGCCAAACCCAAAAGTGATATGGATCACATGAGGATTGTCATTTTAACATATTTGGTGAACTAACCATCAAAATTAATTAGTATAATGGTCAGGGTAAAATTGCTTTGTTTTTTTAACACTTATGGAGCAAAATGCCCATGAAAAATTTCTTGGATAAAATTGCCCCTCGGTGAAAACTTTTGTAGTAAAATTGCCCATTCACCCTTATTTAAATGCTAAAAACATGAAATGGAAGAAAAGAATGAAAATTATACTACTTCTCTTATTCTAAATATAGGACATAGTTTGCAGTGTAATACTATGTCCTATATTTAGAACCGGAGGTAGTATTATTTTGATTTTTGTATTTACAGGTTTTTAATATTTCTTCATGAACCCTAACAATCTACTATATTTTTCTGTCTTAGCTAACTGCTAAAATGTTGTGAGTATTTCTTAATCAAATATGCCATCAATAATATGTTTTTATTTAAGATTAAGAATGTGTATAAACGTGATAAATTAAAGTTAAATTTAACATATAAATGTGTGCTGTTAAGCTAAAAGTATTAATCAATTTAATAATTATTTTAACAAAAAAAGTATACTATTCACAAAGTTTGATCAGTTGATGAAAATAGAATAAATAAAAAGTAACGTTGCCCTTGGGTATGTGATAGTGTGAGTATAATGGGTTGGGTGGGGAGAAAATTATAAAGGGCAAAATATTAATTAGGAGGGAAAACTCTTTTGGCAAACTATAAATAGCAAAGGATGGGTAAAACATTAACATGACCTAATATTATTAATTAGTATTAATATATCACCTAAAAAGTTGGGAACCATAAACTAAGTCATGTAAAAATTGTAACAACAAATATAAAATAAAAAAGATTTAAGGGAGAAAGACACAAATACCCACCAAATCTACAAATCACGGACAATATATTTATGAATTCAAAATAGCTTATAAGATGAAATGACAATTTAACACGTCACATTTTTAACAAATATATACTAATATTCCCTCCCGTCCTTAATTTAAACTTTATATACTAATATTCCCTCCTCTTTTTAATATAAGACATGCATATTTTAAGAGTTGATTTTAATCTTAAATATAGAACATAGTCTTTATATTTATTAATCATTTTCTAATTTATCCCTATTGATGCTTCTTTAATAATAATTAAGAAGAAAAGGGAATGAGAAATTTGAATTAAGAAATATAACTCAAATGGTTTAGAAAATATATATCAGATTAACTAACTTAACTATTATTTTCAATTTAATTACATTATATAAATATATTTTATATTAATGAGTAAAGCCACGTAGTACTCGGGAGACGATACTCTCATTGTCTACTTTCTCATTATGTTCTTATAATCTCATCTCCACCGTTAGATTATAAAATTGATGATTTAAATGTAATATTTTATAAATTAAAATTTATTTATTTTTTATGGATTGCAATCATGAATGGTATAGATCAGATTTTAAGAGTTTAAATTTACTAATTAATTTATGTTTATAGAAATAATTTTATAAAAAATTGAATATGAATAATTTATTGTTTTAATCTAACAATGGAAATAAGACTATGAGAAGAAAATAAGGAAGAGGATAATGAGTGAAACTCAACCCTGTAATACTCTAACTAAAAGATTTTGAATCAACCAACGGAGGTTGACATAAGTAGTAAGCGGCTTGTGTTGTTTAAATAAGGTCTCAAATTTGAACTTTGTAAATGTAGAAAGCCCTGGGAGACTCTTCCACCATCATCAAGTACACGACATGAATCAGATTCAGATTAGTTAGGACGGAGCACTAGATACCGGATAGATAAAAAAAAAAAGAATCATAAAATTAAAATTGGAAACTTCCTGGAAGCTGCCTGCAGCTTCGTCGTGGCATATTATATAATAGGATAAAGAACGTACCTGTATTCTTCACTCCAACTCACTACCTCACGAGAAATACATGTAAGCCCACCATCCTTCTCCAACCATAGTAAAACAGCCAATCTTCTTTTATATTCACTGTCTCCTTCTTCTTCTTCTTCCTCAAAGCCCCCAATTCCCTCCTTTAATTTTTATCTGAAGAAGGTCGAAAATGGCTTCGCATCAAGAAGCATTGCTGATGGCCGAGAACGGAAACGTCAAGGAACTGACCGGAAAGGAGATGATGAGGCGGCGATCGGCTCGGAAAATGTCGTCTACCTCCTTGCGGAAGAAATCTGACATGAAACTTATCTCCAAAGTTCGATGCGCCTTGCTCAGAAATATGTTGGCTAATCTGCAAGAGGTCATTCTGGGAACTAAGCTTTCCGTCCTTTTCCCTGCGATTCCTCTCGCCATCGCTGCTCATTGCTATGGATTCGGACGAGTGAGTACTCCCATCCTTCGATCTTTTGCTTGTTCTTTGTGTGAATCTGCAGAAATCCATTTCCATTGGTTTTTATTTTTTTTTTTAACCTCACCTCACCAACTGACAAACCTAACATATCATTAAATTTAAGTATCACTCATTAAATAAAAATTTAATATCATATTATTTATTATATTTATTAATTATGAACATACATAAAAAAAAATGTTTACGGTTTTTTAGAAATAAATAAATATCTTATAAAAAAGACTAAACATACTTATTACCCTTATTATTTTATTATATACATAATTAAAAATAAAAATAATTTTATAACTATTACTTATAAAAGTAAATTTATCATTTAAAAAATTTTAAATTTAAACTGTTAAGATCAAAATTTAAACATTTAAAATCTCATCACACTGATGTAAAATTAGTTACTCACGTACAATCTAATTAAGCATGGAATTCAGAGTCCCTTGAATTTCACTTAAATGCCTAACCGACCCGCCTCACATATATAATTTGTTTTGCTGATTGAAAATGCTTGGTTTTTCAAATTAACGGCATAGCGTTGCAATCTAACTTTTATAAATGAAAAATAAAATAAAAATTTAGATTATAAATATGATTTATATTTGGAGGAAGAAGTGACTTTTTTTTTTTAAAAAAAAAAGAGCTTTTGTTTAAGTGATTATTTAAAAAATCAGTTGTGATAGAAAATGACATGAATCTTATTAAATACTATATATATACATATATATATATATATATATATATTAGTTGTATATGTTAAGATAAAAATTTAAATTTAAATTTAAATTTATTAAAAAATTAAAAAAATCTAAAATACTTAATTAAATATAATATAATGGATAAATTAGAAAAAATAGAAATGTATATTTAATAGTATATTATTTATTGAATTACTTATCTCTAACATTTTTCTCTAAAAACTGAAAAAAGTTACGTCAAAAATTGAAAACAATGATTTTTATTAGAAGTCACCTTTTTTTTTTTAAAAAAAAGAAAAAAATAAACCCATCTATAACCACCACGATCGAAAACGATCTATTTTCTTTATTAGGTTTAAATCATGGTACGTTGGGCTTTTTTCGTCCCTCTATACCCAAACTGGCTGTAAATAAGCATGGAATTATTTAATTTAGAGCCCCTCGGCAATCTAAATAAGTATTGAGTGCATAACCCCTTGAATTTCACTCAAATGCCAAACTGACTCGCCTCATGTCATTTGTTTTGCTGATTGAAAATGTTTGGTTTTTGAAATTAATCAATTCGAGGTAAATATAAGAGAGAATTTTTATCCTAATATATATATATATATATAAATAAACACTTTTAAAACTACAAATGTGATCCCAAACAAACATTAAGTTGACGGGTACGACACGACTCACATACCTCTATGTATATAAATGATGGATAATATTAAAAACACTACCTCCTAACTATAATACTCACTTCCGTCCTTATTATAAGACACCAATCACCTTTTCTCACGGACTAAGGAATGAAAGTTGAGTCATTAAATTGTTTTAAAATTGATAAATATTTCCAAATTTACCCCTACTTTAATAATGTGAATTTAAAGAGTTGGTTGAAAATGAGGGTATAATTGAAAAATAGTAATAAATGAGTTGGTTAAAAAAAGTTGGTGTCTTATAATAAGGATCAGAAAAAGTATAAGATATTGTTCATAACAAAATATATTGCAAGACGAATGTAGGAGTTTTCAACCTTCCATTCAAACTTTTTATTTTCTCAAGAGCTTGTTCATGCAATAGAAATTAGAAAACTAGCTATGGAAAAAAAAAAAAAAATTCAGCCAAAAATTGGTGGAACCGGTCTTGAAAGTTGAAACATAGAATCGGTTGCTCAATCAATTCATTCAGTTGTGCATTTTTTTTTTTTTTTTTTTCATTTTAAAATCTAATCCATATTTTTAAACTATTATTCGTGGCTCGCCCCACACGCGCACACAAATTTTTGTTTAAATAATTCACCTTTTGTTTTGTCGTCGTCTTCTTCTTCAAAAACCTCCTACTCTCTTGATTAATATAATGACGTTTTCAATATTTTATATCTCATGTTTTCAACACTCATAGTCTTTATTATAAAAATATGAAAGGTAATTATTAAAACATTTGAAAATTTGAGTAATAAAATTGTGAAAGATGTGTTCGAAAAATATGAGAGATGGGTGTTGGGGGAAAAAAATAACATGAAGTTTTTCTAATTCCAATGAAAAATTATGATTTTTTTTTTTTAAAAAATTTCAATATGCTTGCTTAATTAATATTCTTAAGTGTCATTTTTTCCCATTATTTATGCAGCCGTGGGTTTTTGCGTTGAGCTTACTAGGATTAACACCACTTGCTGAAAGAATCAGCTTCGTGACAGAGTAAGGAAATTGCATCAACTTCTGATTATTATTCTCCATATTCTCTGTTTAATCTCTCAGGATAGAATTAAGGGAAAATCCTCTTCAAGGCCCAATTAAGCAAAATAATGTCAAAAAAGACTTCAACAACTTTCACATATCAGAAAAGATCTTAGGGTCTTTTCTAACATGTGAATGTGTGCTGAAAAGATAAAAACGTCCTCTAACAAATGAGAAAAGAGGTAATGTGAGGTTTTTTTTTTGTTTTTGTTTTTTCACCACATATTCACATGTCAGAAAAGGCCCCAAGGCTTTTTCTGACATGTGAAAGTTGTTGGGGCCTTTTTCAAAATTATTTTGCTTAATTAGACGAGGGGAGGATTTTCCCTAGAATAATTAACCCTGACTAATTTTTTCTGTTTCATGATTGTCATAATACGCAGACAAATTGCTTATTACACTGGCCCCACAGGTACGATACTTCCTCAAATAGAATAATTCTAATACTAATATATAGGAGTATACTACTACTATTATACTATAGACGTGCTATAGAAATTGGGTAGTATAATGTGCATGTTTGGATTCTGTTTCTGCAGCGATGGCATGTGCTTTTTAGAGAGAGAGAAAAAAAAGTTCAGTGAAAAAAAAACCCAATGAAAAAAAAGTAGGTGTTTGGATTGACTTATTTCTAATTAGGCTTATATCTAAAAATTAATTTTTTTTTTTTTCAAAAGCTAGGGAGGGGAGCTTCTGATTTTTTGCTATACATCAAAAAGAGAAAATAAGAGAGAGGGGGTGAGGGAGGGAAGAGATTTTTTTTTCCCCTAAAAA
This sequence comes from Acacia confusa, assembly GCA_037074495.1. Lineage (NCBI taxonomy): Eukaryota > Viridiplantae > Streptophyta > Magnoliopsida > Fabales > Fabaceae > Acacia > Acacia confusa. The sequence goes on along the minus strand of CM073508.1, from coordinate 38,038,888 downwards.
TATTTTTCTTTTGTTAATTAAGGACATTTATTATTTATTAATTTTTTAAATAATTTTTTTATTTTTTTAAAAAAATTTTATTTTCAATTACGGCAATATATACAATTAATATTTATATATGTAGTATTTAATAAGATTTATGTCATTTTCCATCCCATCTAATTTTTCAAATAATAATCCAAACATGTCTCTGTTTGTAAAAAAGTTACTTTTGTCACTGTCAATCCAAATACAAATCACATCTATAACCTAACTTTTTTCCTATATGATTTTTGCAAAAGTCAGATAAAAAAATAAGTCACTGCTTTCATTGACAACTTAAATAGGCCCAATAACGAGCCGAGCATTTGTGTTTCAAGTTCGGGCCTTTTTTTAATTCAAATCTTTTCACTTGTGAAAAAACAAAATATATTCTTCCTCTTGTGTTAAATATAACATAAAGTTGTTTTTTTTTTTTGAGAAATTAAGGAAGCTGATTAAATTAGTTTAGAGTGTTTATATTTATATTTTTTCTTCTCAGACTAATTAATTTGACTAATAAATCGATATATAATCTAATGATACACAGCATGATTAAATAACTTATTTAACTTCCTTAATCTCTCTAAAAAATCAACTCTATCTTATATTAAATGGCAGTGTGTCACCAAGTCATAAGGTTTCCCACAAGTTTTACCTATTATTTTACCAGTTTTGTAATTGTTAATTTATTATCATAAAATTCGTGTGGCAGCAAGCAATCATGGATTCATGGGTCCTCGTCTCTTTCTCTTTTTTAAAGAATAAATTAAGATAATTTTCAACTAATCTTGAGTACTAGACCCGATCGACAAATAATTTTGGCCCTGTATGTTGCTGATTTACAGTGGGAGGGCTTCTGAATGCTACATGTGGAAATGTAACAGAGCTCATAATAGCAATATTTGCTCTCAACAGCAACAAAATAGCTGTGGTCAAGTATTCTCTCTTAGGTTCCATCCTTTCAAACCTTCTCTTAGTCCTTGGAACCTCTCTTTTCTGTGGTGGCATAGCAAACATTTCACAGCCACAAAAATATGACAGAGTAAGTCCGTACATCCGTATAAGCAGTAAAACAATTGATCTAATGTGACTGATTCATATTGACCAATGAAATGTGTGCTTTGGTTATTTGATTTTGCAGAGACAAGCAGATGTGAACTCACTCATGCTTCTGCTTGCATTATTGTGCCACATGCTTCCAGTGCTATTCAGATATGCTACTTCTTCGTCAATTGCTCTCGCAGCAGACTCATCTCTCCAATTATCAAGAGCTTCAAGCATTGTCATGTTGATTGCCTATTTTGCTTACCTTGTCTTCCAACTCTGGACACATCGCCAATTATTCGAAGCCCAGGATGTAAGCTGCAACTTCGTAATAAACTACTAAATATCAAGCTACTTTTAATTTTAAGATACATTATATGCCAATATCTAATTAGAAATGATCATCTTGTGTTTGATCAGGAAGACGATAATGACGACAGCGTTTCAGAAGAAGCAGTGATAGGATTCTGGAGTGGGTTTTCATGGCTGGCAGGGATGACAGTGTTCATAGCATTATTGTCTGAGTATGTGGTGGAGACAATAGAGGTAATTAAACATAATTTAAAGTTTCTTCTCAAGTGCATGATTAGGCATCTTCTGGATAGAAACGTGCCAGGCAGGAAAGCCCCAATGCATGTGAGTGAGGGGCAATTAAAGTGAAACATCTATGTCCCACATGACTCATGTTTGGTGCTGTTCAAGAGCATCATCTTTAAGGATCTTCCAACCAATTAATATGACAGAAAGCTCTAATTTCATTCATGATAAAGCACTTTGCTTTTCTAGTGTTGGCTTTTTGTAATTACTGATAACTACAATTCTTACTCTGAAAACAGGATGCATCAGACTCATGGGGTCTGTCTGTCAGCTTCCTCAGCATAATTTTACTGCCAATAGTAGGAAATGCAGCTGAACATGCAGGAGCTATCATTTTTGCCTTTAAGAACAACCTTGTAAGAACTTGAAGGACTTCATGAAATTTCCAACCTCAATTCTAAGATATTTTTAAGGTTCTAAAATCTAACCTATTTTTGCATGACTTAGGACATCTCTTTGGGTGTTGCTTTGGGTTCTGCAACTCAAATTAGCTTGTTTGTGGTAAGAATTCACTTGCATAAAGTACTGAAGTTTTCATTTAGATTTCCTTCTTGGCTTGGTATAATAGACAGAAATGTGACCACAATGTAGGTTCCCATCTGTGTGATCATTTCTTGGATAATGGGCAACAGAATGGATCTTAACTTCAACCCCGTTGAAACTGGTTCACTTGCTTTGGCAATTATTGCCACTGCCTTCACTTTACAGGTAAAGTTTCTATCATATTTTGACACTATGATCGATCTCCTCATTCTATCTTTGTACCAAACTGATTGGAGTCCTCTCTGAAATTTGTATAGGATGGAACATCTCATTACATGAAAGGTTTTATTCTCCTGCTCTGCTACGTTGTTATTGGGGCATGCTTTTTTGTACAGAGAACACCATTCAGTAAGTAGCATTAATCTATATCTTTCTTGTGCATGATTAGATATCCCATTGAACTAATATAACTAAACGAAGACGATAGAATAGGTGAAGATGATTAATGAAACTCAATGAAAAGAAAGATCTCATAAATCACCTTCATATCTAAAATTTAATCTCATTTCTGCATCAGACCAAGCTAATCTCCACGACATGGTGCCTAACTCAGCAATCGATGCAATTTTCAAAGCTTAATTGTGGTGAGTTCATGTTCTGTACGACTTGTAGTCATTCTGGATTTTAGTTAGCTCTTCAAGTGACACACATAATTTAAATTCTATCATATCATCGTATTTGAGTTCTGTCCTCCTATGTCTCTCTTGATGTATTTTAAGAATATTGTCACAAATAAGGACTTTATGGATCTCATTTTAGTAATTTAATAGCAGGGTCTTGGTCTCTTTTGGATTGCCTCCTTGAGATGACAGATGAAGGGAAGCAAAATCCAAACTCAGAGAACAGATTCAAATTAAATGGATTGGTTAATTCTTTTATTCCAATCATATCGTTGGTTATCTCTAGATAGAAATGTGAAGACGTTTTGCATTGCTTTGTGTAATATTCTCATCTTTAATATTATCAGCTGGGTTGTATCTGTATTTCTAATAAAGGCGTGTGTTGGCTCATGTAATGTTTTCTGGTATTAGATCTCAATAATGAAAGGTTCTTCTTCAGTGTTCTATTCTAAGTTTTGAAGCTTTATTCATTTTGGTCTCTATATTCTTGAATTTGCTCAATCTCATGAAGTGGTAAAACATTTCGGTGATCGATAATAGATTATGAGACAGAAATTAAAAATGAATTATTAAATCATTGATAGTTCGGACACTGAAATAATAAGTTGTTGGAAATATAAATGAAGAAATGAGAATATATGATCTTTTTCAAAAATCTTCACTCATTTGAAGGAGCCATATCAGATGAGAGTCTTAAAATCGTGGACACACCAAACCGAAGCTACTTATCTGAGTTTGGATTAAAAAGCAACCCACATTACACAAGTTTTTTCTCTCAATCCCTTTACAATTTGACACTCAAATATGATTCGGGGTGTTTGTTTCTGTTTTCGATTTTTTTTTTTTTTTTGGGTAAATCCCCTTACCAAAATATTATTAAAAAAAGCCTAAAGAAAAATTATATGTCAAAAAAAGCCCTAGAATATTTTTTAGTATTATTTCAGAAAAAAATTTAAGGAGCAAAAATACAGATAAGTTTTTTCCTCAGGAGCAAAAATACACATATGCTTTTTTTAGGAGCAAAAATACACACGTGATTATCATTTTAGAGCAAAAGTCACATCACACCGTGATGAGAGAGAAAGAGATAAGGTGAACAGTAATATAAGATGTGACTTTTGCTCCAAAATGGTAATCACGTGTGTATTTTTGCTCCTTAAAAAAACATATGTGTATTTTGCTCTTGAGAAAAAAGCTCGTCTGTATTTTTGCACCTTAACCCTTTCAGAAAATGTAGTTGTTAACGGGTATTAATATAGTTGTTAATGAGTACTAATTTAATTGTTAAGATTCAGTTGTTAACATATTGATTTAATTGTTAATGTTGTATTAATATAATTGTTAACGTTTCTTAAAATAATACTAGAAAAGGCCCTGAGGCCTTTTTTGACATGTGACTTTTTTTTTAGGTATTTTTTTAACAATATTTTGGTTATTTTGAGCCTTAGGAGGGACCCCCCTTTTCAAAAACAGTTTTATAAAACAAGTTTTGAGAAAACAATCAGTTTGGATAGTTTTTTTTTTAAAATAAAAAACTGTGTTTTGAAGTGACGTGGCAGCCGTCGTTATTAGTGAGTATAAGTGAGGACCTGATGGTGGCCATCACTGATAATGTTAAGCCGACAGTGGATATACAGTGGTCTTAAAAAAAACAACTAAAACTGCTTTTGTTTTTCAGTCTTTAAAAATAACTTATTGAAAATAGTTTTTTTAACCAATTTTTTTTTAAATGTTTTTCAAAATAAAATGAAACAAGTCCGAAGTTTTTGCAAATTGTTTTCTAAATTTTAATATAAAAAAAAAACTTGCTTGACTAATTCAAATAAATGTAAGATTTTCATTCTTAGTAGTACTTTTGAAATTTGTTGTGAACATGTGAAATGTTACAATAATGTTCTAATTTCTTAACATGAAAAATAAAAAATATCTTCCTTTACGTGTGAGTTCAAGTGCAAGAACCTTAGATTAGCCCTCCAGAATTTGATATTCTAACTTTTAACATAAAAATTTAAAAAAATTTAATTAATAAATATAATAATAGAATTTGAAAATTATTTTCTAACAATTATATTAATTATGATAATTTAAAGTTGGATAATTTTTTTTATAACCATTATATAATAATCTGTAGCTAATTTTAAAATTTTATTATAAAGTATTAAAAACTTAAAGATAAAGGTACGAAAATAACCACAAATTTTACTAAAAATATCTCAAATACATATGTTTTATGTTTTTGAGTTAAGATGTAAATTTGTTTTAGAAGTTTTTGTTGAGGAGTAGTATTGTATTAAAAGTTTTTTCAAATTTAATATCATTCTAAACGTTTTAAAACGTAGTAATATTATTCTATATTGTTAAAAAACTAACGTTAGTCGTTAAAAATTGACATTGACCTTTAATGTTTGTTAATGATAATAATTAATATCACTCTATTTTAACACTTTTAAGGTGACATTAAACTTAAAATAACTTCTTAGATAACATTTTTTTCTCAATAAAAACTTCAAAAGTAAATTTACAACTTACCAATCTTTTTCTCCACACTATTCTCACGGCTTTAAGTTATTTTAACATTTGTGACCTTTTTAATATCATTATCAAAGTTTATCGGTAGTTTTCATGTTTGAACAACTTTTGATGGTTGGTGTAATGCATATGAGAGTTTATACTTATTTTTTGCATCTTAATCCAAGAAATCAATAATTTTATTTAATTTAAAATTAAGTGTTTATTGAAATTCTGAAATATTTTAGTTTTGAACCATAATATAATTAATTGATGTATTAGCAAAGAAGAAATACTTGTTTTTGTAAATTTTTATCAAAAAGTGTATTCTAACACTCAATATTTTTTAAATAAAAAACGCTATATATTTTTTGGAGACTTGAAAATACCCATAAGTAATATTTGAAATGAGAGAAAAATAATAAGACTATTAAATATAACATAACCCTGTAATAAATGCATACGAACACAAAAGATATTTACTTCTTCTGATCTTTATCATAAGACACTAATTATCATTTCTCACAAACTAAGGAATGTTAGTTAAGTCATTAAATTGGTTTAAAATTAGTAAAAGTTTCCAACTTTACCCCTATTTTAATTATTTAGATTTAAGGGTTAAGGTGCAATTTTGTCAATGAGCTATTGTCTCAGGAGCAATTTCGCCAATAAACTCTTTAGTGGACCAAAATTACCAACAAACTATTGGATCAGGAGCAATTTCGCCAACGTCATTAATTGAGCCTGATGCCATTAATCTGCCTTCATGCAAAAATTACAGAATATGACCCAGATGTCTATAAAACTATATTTAAGCCCCCAAAAATTTAAACAATTTTATTTTAGTCCCTCCACGTACTTTATATGAGGGACTAAAGTAAAAATTATAAAAAAAATTTGGGGCATCAAGATAATTTTCTAAAATTTTGGGTTTTTTTTTTGTGATTTTTGCGAAGTCATCCCTACCCCTCAAAATTCGCCGCTGGTTACAAGCCTTTTTTTGGGTTTTAGCTTGACCTGTGCCCTATTAAGGAGGCCTGTAATTTTAAAAATTTTGTAAGCAGCCTAACAAACCACAAGGCTCACCTCAAAACAAGTCTACTTCAAATAGGGTGAAAACAAACCTACTTTAAATAGGCCGAAAACAGACCTACATTTAACAGTTTGTTTAAAGTAGGTTTGTTTTTGGCCTGTTTAAAGTAATTATGTTTTCACCCTGTTTGAAATAGGCTTGTTTTGAGATGAGGCCTATAGTTTGTTAGGCTAGTTACAAAATTTTTAAAATTACAGGCCTCCTTAATAGGCCACAGGCCAGGTCAGACAAAGGTTCAAAAAAAGGCCGGTAACCAGAGTCGGATTTTGGGGTAGGGATGACCCCACAAAAATTACAGAAAAGAACCCAAAATTTTAGAAAATTATCTTACTGCCACAAAATTTTTTATAATTTTCACTTTAGTCCCTCCATATAAAGTACATGGAGGGACTAAAATAATTTTTTTTTTAATTTTTTGGGGCTTAAATATAGTTTCATAAACATTTGAGTCATATTCTATAATTTTTGCATGAAGGCAGATTAACGGCGTCAAGCTCAATTAACGGCGTTGGCAAAATTGCTTCTAATCCAATAATTTGTTGGTAATTTTGGTCTATTAGAGAGTTTATTGGTGAAATTGCTCATGAGCCAATAGTTCGTTAGCAAAACTACACCTTAACCCTAGATTTAAAAGGGTTTGTTAAAATAAGGACATAATAGGAAAATGACAATAAATGAGTTAGTTAAAAGTAGTTGGTGCCTTATAATAAAGACAAAAAATTGTTGGTAGTTGATGCTTTATAATAAGGACCAGAAAAAGTACTTTGTAGTGTAAGTCTATTTGATTAACATTCTTACATTTTTTCTCCAATTTTGAATCCACACCCATAATTTTGCACATCCAAAAAATACATGGTGTTGGAGGAACACTAGGTAAAAAGTGATAAGTCTTTTTGTAATTTAACCTTTTCTGAATAAAAAAATAATAAAAAATACCATTTGAATTACAAAACTTTAAAAGGTCTACTAAATCAACAAAAAGTGAAATTACAACTTAATAACAATTTAAGAATAATAAATAACAACTTTAGTATACACATCATCATGACAACTCTAAAAACTCATGTTGTCAATTTTTTATATCTAAATTGTTAATTCTTGTACTTAAATTATTCATATTCAAAGTTAAAAATCTCATATTCTTAACAAATTATCTATTTATCTATTTTCTTATTTAATAGATATTTTAATGTTTTTATTATTCAAATTTGTTATGAATATACTGATTATGTGGATGTCCATTGACTCCCGGTCTCCAAATATTACAAGATGACATGGGACCCACGCATAGTACCATGCATAGTAGTTTACTATTTGGTGGGACCTACACACAAAATAATACAACTCACGGGAATGCATTCCCGTGAGTGTACAGTGAGTAATTAGGGGAATATTACATCAAATGACCCAAAGTGGAAATTACACTAAAGGCCCATTTTCCTTCTATAAATAGAGGCCTTCTGTAAACATTCAAATTGACACTGAAATGAGAACTTCTCTCTACTCTCTCTCTCTCTAAAATCTCTTGTTCTTGTATTTACTTTTCATCAGTTTTATATTACGTTATCAGCACGAAGACTCTACCAAGGTAAGATTTTATTACCATCTCCTTTACTATTTGTTTATTTTTTCTATCTGGGATAATCTTAACCATGATATGGAATTAAAGTTCTACTTTTACCGATTATTTTGAACATCAGGTTCCATGGTTAAGATTTGAGATTATTTACTATTTACTATTCACAGTAAATAGTAATTTTTACTATTCATGTTAATTTTACCTTTTTCAGTAATTTTATATTTCTATTTATTTTGACTCCTTTATGGAAGTCTAGATTTAATATTTCAGTAATTTATTTTTATTCACTATTCATTGTGAATAGTAACTTTACTATTCACGGTAAATTTATATTTTACTATTTACAGTAATTTATTTATGTTTATATATTCTTCCCACTCCCTATTTATTAATTCATGGTGGCAACATTAAGCTCCATTTGTAATTTAATTTTACTGTTTTATTTATTTAATTCATGGTGGCGATACTAAGCTCCATTTGTTTAATTTAAATTCTTTACTTACTGCTTTATTTATTTCATGGTGGCGATATTAAGCTCCATACTGACTTTATTAATATTTACATTATGCCACTAACATTTAAATTTATGTTACTAACATTTATTTATGCATTTATTTACCTTTTATGGTGGCAACACTAATATTAGTGGGCTCCATTTATTTATGCATTTATTTACCTTTTATGGTGGTGGCACTAATAGGGCTCCATTTGTTTATCTTAATTCTTTACTGTTGTCTATATATTATATAATATATGCATCATCTTTCTTACCTTCGGATGAGATAGGTCTCGCTGTGAGTTTACTCCCATTCCTATCTCATCTTATTTTTATTTTCTTAGCATGTTTATTTACCGTTCTTTAAATTATGTTTTAATTTATAATAAGATTTTATAATATGATTCTAATTATTTTTATTATTTTTAGTTTGAATCATGTCTTCCAACCTTTCAAATCTTGAATTTAATGCTCTTGACATCACCGGGAAGAATTATCTATCATGGGTTTTAGATGCTGAAATCCATCTTCAAGCAAAGGACTTTGGAAAGGCTATATTGCCAGGAAATGATGCGTCCCCTCAAGTAAAGGCTAAAGCTATGATTTTTCTCCGACACCACATTCATGAAAGTTTGAAAACTGAATATTTAACGGTGAAAGATCCATTTGAATTGTGGACTAGTTTGAAAGATAGGTATGATCATCAGAAAACGGTGATTTTGCCTAGAGCTCGTTATGAATGGATTCATCTCAGGTTACAAGATTTTAAAACTGTAAGTGAGTATAACTCAGCTGTTTTCAAAATAAGTTCTCAGTTAAAATTATGTGGTGAAAAAATAACTGATGAGGACTTATTAGAGAAAACTTTTTCTACCTTTCATGCTTCGAATTTGCTTTTACAACAGCAATATCGTGAGAAAGGTTTTAAAAAATATTCTGAGTTAATCTCATGTTTACTAGTAGCCGAGCAAAATAACGAGTTATTATTGAAAAATCATGAAAATCGTCCCACTGGATCTTCTCCATTTCCTGAAGCGAATGTGAGTGTACGGAATGATCATGGTCGTGGCCATGGTCGCGGTCGTGGTCGTGGCCGTGGTCGTGGACGAGGACGTGGAAATCGTGGAGGTAGAAATAATCATGGTCCTTATCATGGTGGAAGAGGTTATTATAGTCCTTATACCCACCAGAAAAAGATGAACAATGAAGGACAAAAGAATGATAAAGAAGGTCCTTCAAAAGTTGTTGAACATAAATGTTATCGGTGTGGTATGAAGGGACACTGGGTACGTAATTGTCGTACACCAGAACATTTAGCGAAACTTTATCAAGCCTCTATAAAAAAGAGTGTTAATAATGTGGAATGTGATGATAAGGCTCATAAAGATAATGATGTCAATGAGTCAAATGATGATGTTATGTCTCACTTGGAGGTGGAAGATTTTTATGATTAAATAAGTTTTGCAAAAATTGTAATAATTATTTTGTTTCGTTCTGACTTATTGCCAATTATGTATAATAAATATGTTTTTAATGCATCTTCTATATTGAATATGTTTTGATGCATTTCTTTTCTTTTAATGAAGCTCATGGACATTTCAAATATTGCACACAAGAATGAAGATATATGTCTCATTGATAGTGCAACGACACATACAATTCTTAAAGATAAGAAATATTTTTCACATCTAACAAATTGTAGTACAAGCATCAATACCATAGTGGGTAATACAAGATTGATTGAAGGCTCTGGAAGAGCAATAATAATATTATCCAATGGTACGAAATTTGTTATTAATGATGCTTTGTATTCATCTAAGTCTCATAGAAATTTGTTGAGTTTTAAAGATATCCGTCGAAATGGATATCATATTGAGACTATAAATGAGGACAATAAAGAATATCTACAAATTGTTACTGTTAGATATGGTGAAAAATATGTTCTGGAGAAATTACCTATGTTATCTTCTGGTTTGTACTATTCAAGTATTAGTACAATTGAAATAAATGTTATGGAAAACCAGAAGCATGTTGATAAAGACATATTTATTGTTTGGCATGACCGGTTAGGCCATCCCGGGTCAATTATGATGCGACGTATAATAGAGAATTCATGTGGACATAACTTGAAACAGAAACAAATACCAAAATCCCATGATTTCTCATGTGATGCATGTTCCAAGGGAAAATTAATTATTCGGCCATCACCAACCAAAGTAGAAAGTGAGTCTCTCACATTTCTAGAACGGATACAGGGAGATATTTGTGGGCCAATACACCCACCATGCGGACCATTTAGGTATTATATGGTTTTAATTGATGCATCAACTAAATGGTCGCATGTGTGCTTATTATCTTCTCGAAACCTTGCGTTTGCGAGATTACTTGCTCAATTGACAAGATTAAGAGCACATTACCCGGATTATCCTATCAAGAAAATACGTCTTGATAATGCTGGTGAATTTACTTCACAGACTTTTAATGAATATTGTATGTCCCTTGGAATTGATGTTGAACATCCTGTAGCACATGTTCATACGCAAAATGGACTTGCAGAATCATTGGTAAAACGATTGCAACTTATTGCAAGACCTTTACTTTTGAAATCTAATTTACCAATTTCTGCTTGGGGCCATGCCATTTTGCATGCAGCAATGTTAATTCGCATCAGGCCAACTAGTTATTTAAAATTTTCCCCCTTACAAATGGTTTTTGATGAAGAACCTAATATTTCTCATATACGGACCTTTGGATGTGCAGTATATGTGCCTATAGCACCTCCACAACGTACTAAAATGGGTCCTCAAAGAAGAATGGGAATTTATGTTGGGTATAAATCTCCTTCAATTATAAAATATTTAGAACCATCTACAGGAGATTTATTTACTGCACGATTTGAAGATTGTCATTTTAATGAATCAGTTTACCCAACATTAGGGGGAGAAAATAAGCAGTTGAATAAAGAGATTAGCTGGAATGAATTATCATTGGCTCATTTTGATCCTCGTACAAAACAATGTGAACTAGAAGTTCAAAAGATAATTCATTTACAGAATTCAGCTAATCGAATGCCAGAAGCATTCACTGACCCAAAGAAAGTGACAAAGTCACATATTCCAGCTGCTAATGCTCCTATTCGAATTGATGTCCCTGTAGGACAACCGATTACAAATGAATCAAAAGCACGCCTTAAGCGTGGTAGGCCTATCGGTTCCAAAGATAAAAATCCTCGAAAAAGAAAAGAAGCTAAAATTATAGATGGCCAAGTCGAGGATAATCAAGAAAAAAGCGTAGCTCTGGATGAGCCACTTTATAAAGAGAAATTATCTCCAGAGGAGAATATTGAGGCCCCAGAAGAGATCCAGGTATCTGAAATGTATGAAAATAATGAGATCTCAATAAATTATGTCACAAATAATATCAAATGGAACCGTAATGAAGTCAACATTGATGACATTTTTGCTAATCATATGGCATATGATGTGATGAATGAAGAAGAGGATCATGAGCCAAAATCCATGAGAGAGTGCCAACAACGAAAAGATTGGCTCCTATGGAAAGATGCCATTAATGCAGAATTAAAATCATTGGCAAAACGAAAAGTATTTGGACCTATAGTCCATACACCTAAAGATGTAAAGCCAGTTGGATATAAATGGGTTTTTGTACGGAAAAGAAATGAAAAGGGTGAAATTACAAGGTATAAAGCACGCCTTGTAGCCCAAGGCTTTACACAAAGACCTGGCATAGATTTTGAAGAAACATATTCACCAGTAGTGGATGCAACTACTTTTCGTTATTTAATTAGCCTAGCAGCAAATGAAAGGCTTGATTTGCATCTAATGGATGTTGTGACTGCCTATTTATATGGTTCACTTGATAGTGATATCTATATGAAAGTTCCTGAAGGACTCAAGATGCCTGAAGCATTTAATTCAAATTCACGAGAACAATACTCGATCAAATTAAATAAGTCCCTGTATGGCTTGAAACAATCAGGGCGCATGTGGTATAATTGCCTTAAAGAATATTTGTTGAAAGAAGGGTATAAAAATGACCCGATATGCCCATGCAGTTTTATAAAAAGATCGAGAAATGAATTTGCTATAATTGTTGTTTATGTTGATGATATCAACATTATTGGAACTCCTGAAGAGATTACAAAAGCCATTCATTGTTTGAAGAAAGAATTTGAAATGAAAGATTTAGGTAGGACAAAATTTTGTCTTGGATTACAAATTGAGTACCTGAAGGACGGGATCTTTGTACATCAAGAAACTTATACAAAGAAGGTCTTGAAACGATTTTATATGGATAAGTCACATCCATTCTGTACTCCAATGGTTGTAAGATCTTTGATAAAAGAAAAAGATCCATTCCAACCCCAAGTAATTAACAAAAAAGGTGTAGAACAATTACTTGGTCCAGAAGTGTCATATCTTAATGCTATTGGGGCACTAATGTATCTTGCTAATCACACAAGACCTGATATAACATTTGCTGTTAATTTATTAGCAAGATATAGTTCTGCACCAACACAAAGGCATTGGAATGGTGTAAAACGTATTTTTCGTTACCTCAGAGGTACTATGGATATGGGGTTATATTATTCAAATGTATCTAAACATGAACTGATTGGTTATTCAGATGCTGGATTTATGTCTGATCCACATGATGGAAAATCACAAACAGGTTATGTATTTACATGTGGAGGTACAGCAATTTCATGGCGATCTATGAAACAAACTATATCAGCCACTTCATCTAATAATGCAGAAATCCTAGCAATGCATGAAACAAGTCGAGAATGTGTGTGGTTGAGGTCAGTAATTCATCATATACGAACTACTTGTCATTTATCTTCTGGTAAAATGGTTCCAACAGTTCTATATGAGGATAATACTGCATGTATTGCCCAACTTAAAGAAGGATACATCAAGGGCGATAGAACGAAGCATATTTCACCAAAATTTTTCTTTACTCGTGATCTTCAACAGAATGGTGAAATAGATATCCAGCAAATCAGTTCAAGAGAAAATTTGGCAGATTTATTTACCAAGTCACTTCCAGAAGCAATCTTTGAGAAGCTTGTCTATGGTATTGGTCTTCGAAGACTTAAAGATCTCAACTGATGTTATCAGAGGGAGTAATACTGATGTTGTCAACAGGGGGAGTTGATACACGTTGTACTCTTTTTCCCTTATCTAGGTTTTGTCCCACTGGGTTTTTCCTAGAAAGGTTTTTAATGAGGCAGCACTGGATAGTGTATCAATGAGTGATGTACTCTTTTCTTTGGCTAGGTTTTTATCCCACTGGGTTTTTCCTAGTTAAAGTTTTTAATGAGGCACATTCATAAATGGACATCCAAGGGGGAGTGTTATGAATATACTGATTATGTGGATGTCCATTGACTCCCGGTCTCCAAATATTACAAGATGACATGGGACCCACGCATAGTACCATGCATAGTAGTTTACTATTTGGTGGGACCTACACACAAAATAATACAACTCACGGGAATGCATTCCCGTGAGTGTACAGTGAGTAATTAGGGGAATATTACATCAAATGACCCAAAGTGGAAATTACACTAAAGGCCCATTTTCCTTCTATAAATAGAGGCCTTCTGTAAACATTCAAATTGACACTGAAATGAGAACTTCTCTCTACTCTCTCTCTCTCTAAAATCTCTTGTTCTTGTATTTACTTTTCATCAGTTTTATATTAAAATTGTATTTTTTGTCATTTTTGTTTCTTATATACGCATATTTGTGTTGGCAATTTTTTTTTTTTTTTTTGGGATAGAAGACCAGAGTTGCCTTATTCTTACTCCTTCCAGTGCGATCGTCCCTCTCCCATCTCAGACGCGAAATCCCCCGATTTTCTTCTGCTGCGTCTATCATCTTTTTTACCGATCTTTGTTACTAATTCTCAATTTTCTGGTAAGTGTCATCGAGAATTTGAATTTTTTTTTTTTTATTTTTTTAAAACCGTCTTTTTACTTGTCTTGCTGGTAGGGTTTGCTAGCAAATCTGCCCATGGTGGACAGTTTGGAACTGTGCCTTTGCTGGGTCTGGTAGGGTTTGCGCTAGAACCTAGAGCTTTGTATGTTTTTCATTTTATTTTTTGATATTGCTTAAATCTTGTAATTTGTTTCTCTTTGGATTATTCTACCTGTATTATGGGTGTTTTCGTTTTTGTTCATGTACCGTGGTTGAGTTCCATAGATAATCTAACTGTAACTGGTAGATGAGAAAGGTTAAATTTGCGTAACCTGAGTGTAATGTAGACTAGTAGAGCGATTTATTGGAAGTTTTCAAGCCAAATATAGCCTTAAAGAGATGGGTCTCCCACTTGATTAGGATCAGGAAAACCTGAAAGAGTTAATAAAGAGTAAATATTTGCTTACGTCCTTGAATTCTTCCTCAGTCACTGAATACTTCAAAGTAAAATTTTATTTGTGTCAATAGCAGCATCTCATTGTTGTTAAATGCTAACTAGCTCGGCAACTGGAATGGTTATAGTGAACTGTTCTAAACTGTTGTTTTCACTTATGTGTTTTTAAAACATTATTCATTAGGTATGAGCTTCTTTCTTTGTCTTCTTTTATTTCCTTTAGATTTTGATTCCATAGGATGCAATTTTCTTTTTACCATATGTAATATGTGGGTCATTTTGAACCTTTTCTATAACGTGGACACTGATTTAAGAGGGATAAGGCATAAGAAACTAGAACCAGCTTCCTCCAATGGCTTCATACATGGTATTGACACTGAAAAACTTGAATAACTGAAATAGTTTTTTTTTTTTTTTGTGTGGAAATCTTGCTTGAATCCTTCCACCACCATCTTCTTCTTCCTTGAGTTCAATAAGCAGTTTTGTGATCTTTTGATGAAAAGAAGTTGAAGATCATGATCTTGTAGTACCCCAAAAGATGTCTGTATAAATCATAACAAAGGATGGATGTTTTCCTTGTCATAACCGTGTGGGGAGGTTTCATTGAAGACACTTCACAAAAGATTGGTTGAATAAGAGCTCTGTGTTGATCCTTTACTTCATTTGTACTGCTCGTTTGCTTGCCTAAACAATGATTGTCCATCCTTCCTGAATTGGCTTGTTAGGCCCTGTACAGGAAGTTTGTTTTGGATTAGGGCTTTGTTGTGTTGGGATGCTAGTATAGCTGGATAAAGATTTGTATATTACATCCAACTCTTTTTTAGGAAAGAAACTGGATTTGATCTGGAATTCCGATGAATGGGGTCTTTTCAATCTGACTTAACAAGAGTGGCCTAACTTATTAATTTCTTTAGTTATCAACTATACAAAAAGATGGTGGAATTGATGGAGAAATTACTCACTGAATTCAAGCTTGGTGGTTTAAAGGGGGAAAGTCTACTAGAGTTATTTGTAATGGGAAAGTACCTAATATGATAAAAGGAAAGTTCCATCAAACTGCTATAAGACCAATAATATTATATGGTAGTGAATGTAGGGCTTGAAAGGGACAACAAGGGCATCAAGTGGGGGTAGCTGAAATGCAGATATTGAGATGGATGTGTGTGGTTACACAAAAAAAAGATTATATTCATAATGAATATATATGAGGAAGAGTTGGAGTGGCATATACTGATGTGGTTTTAGTGACTCTTAGTATTAGGACTAATGTTTTCCCGAAAGAAGGATTGGGAGACTTGAGGGCATCATTTTTTTAAGACTCTGTTTTTCTTGCTGTAGTATGTTAATTCAATTGATAACTCTTTTCTCTAGCTGACAGTATACCATGTAGAGATTTCATTTTTTTTAATTTTAACTTAAGATCTGTTTACCAGGCAGTATTTTTAATTCCTATGTTTTTTTCCTTTTGCTTTGAATCAATTGCCAGATATCAATATGTCTCGAAGATATGATAGCCGTACAACAATCTTCTCTCCTGAAGGTCGCCTTTACCAAGTTGAGTATGCAATGGAGGCCATTGGCAACGCTGGTACTGCTATAGGGATCTTATCAAAAGATGGGGTTGTCTTGGTTGGTGAGAAAAAGGTAACATCTAAGCTTCTGCAAACCTCAACCTCAACAGAGAAGATGTATAAGATTGATGATCATGTTGCTTGTGCTGTGGCCGGTATAATGTCTGATGCCAACATCCTAATCAATACTGCAAGGGTCCAAGCACAGCGATACACTTATGCTTACCAGGAGCCTATGCCAGTAGAACAGTTGGTTCAATCCCTCTGTGATACTAAACAAGGTTACACGCAATTTGGTGGTCTTAGGCCATTTGGAGTCTCATTCCTTTTTGCAGGATGGGACAAGAATTTTGGTTTTCAGCTCTATATGAGTGACCCTAGTGGAAATTATGGGGGTTGGAAAGCTGCAGCTATTGGGGCAAATAATCAGGCAGCACAGTCAATTCTTAAACAAGATTACAAGGATGATATCACTAGGGAAGACGCTGTGCAGCTAGCTCTCAAAGTACTCAGTAAAACTATGGACAGCACAAGTTTGACATCAGATAAGCTTGAATTGGCTGAGGTTTTCTTGTCACCTTCTGGAAAAGTCAAGTATCAAGTTTGCTCGCCTGAGACGCTGACTAAGCTGTTGGTGAAACATGGGGTTACACAACCAGCAACAGACACTGCCTAATTTGCCGATCCATCGTTGATGCAGCTTAAACTATGCCCGTTTAATTTGAACTTTGGATTACTTGAGCTTTTCTGTAATGTTCTTTTCAAAGCAGGTCATATACTGTAGGAAAGATGTTTCAGAATTGTAAACTTATGGTCTTGGATACTATGTTTATCATGTTCTCAGAACTCCACTTTTTAGATCTATTTAATCTATTGCATTTGAGTTTTACATTTGGTGCGTTGTAGTTAGTTGTTGTGTAGAAGGGAGACGGAGGGCTGAGACCCCTGCTAGCTAGGGCTGTTCATGGAGACTAGGGGTGGGAATATGCCAGACGCTTATCAGGCGGTTTACAGCCTGACCTGTTTAGGGCCTGGTTAGGCCTAGCCTGTTTGTCAAAAAGGCCAGATCAAGACCTATTTAAATGCCTAAATATGTAAATAGGTCATGTCTATTTTGTTAAGGTCTGGCCTGTAAACCTTCAGGCCTGATCTATTTACATATTAAATAAATATAATTAAATTTATGTCATATAAATAATATAATATTTATTATTTTTCATTCTTATATTCTAATTTCAAATTATATTTATATAGATTTTGATAGGTTTAAAGTGTATAAACTTATTTATGGCTTCCAAAACCTATAATATGAGGTCTTTTTAAAGACTTATATTGTAAGTAGATTTTTAAAAGGGCTTCAAGCCAATCAGGCTTTATGAAGGCTCAGACTTAAGCCTAAAAAAGACCTGAATTCAGGCTCAGGCCTTTTGCCCTTATTTATCCAAAGCCTAGTTTACCCTGACCTATTTCCATCCCTAATGGAATGGAGACAGCCTCTAAATGTTCTTTGTAGGCTTTTACCATAATAATAATAATAATAAATTGTCTCGTAGGCCTGTCCGTTGGGCCTAGAGTTTGTGCATATACAAGCCCATCTCGAACCAAAAAAAAAAAAAGAAAAACAGAGGAAGAGCACATCAGATTTTCCCCATTCCCGTCGAGCTCAAGCATTAGCAGGGTACATTTTTTCTCCCTCCACGCCAATTGCCTTTACCTTTTTCCTTCTAGCCGGTGGGGTGCGTGTGCAGAGTTTCGGATCATCAGCCGCTCTTCTTGCTCCAATCCCGTCGTACTCCTCCGTCCTTCTTCAGTCCGCCGTCGGTGTGTATCAGCATCTTCCTCTGTTCGCGACTTTGCCGTGGTGAAGCTGGGTGAGCAGTTCTTCAGCGTCCGACCCATCTCTATCTCTTTGCTTTGTTGCTGTGAGTGAGGTTTAGGGTTCAGTCACTCATTTCCTCGTTCCTTCATGGTCTTTTCTGGGAGTGGTAAGCTCATATCCTTTATTTCCCTTGGTGGTTGCTGCTGATTGAAATTATTAGATTAAAAATGTATATTGGCAAAGAGGAAGGATCTGATATTAACTTTGTTGAGAAGTTGATTGATTTTAAACCTTACGAGACTTCAGGTCTTAATTGGTAGAGTTTTCTTCAATATTATGGGAAGGGCATATCTGGCGACCCCGAAATGACCATGAATCAATGCTTCATCTAGTTAAGTGATTAGACTGAAATTAAAAACTTAAAATTAGATAATAAGATTCGTGATCTAATTTGGTTGTCATTTTTTTGCAGAAGAGCCCTTCAAACCATGCAAGCATTGATTTTGAAGAACAGGAATGAAGAATTAATCTAAATCAGGAAAAGGCAGCTTCTAGGATATGGAAGAAAACTCAGATGGTGGGATTCCTCATCTGAAAGAGTCTAGATTGACAGCAACAGACTCTACACAACCGAGAGCCTCAAATGCTGTATTTTTCTGCAGAATTACAAGAAAATTTGCCCCATTTTTTCAGTTGTAGCTTAGTATGCTAGTGAAGCCTTTGTTAACCCCGTTGACTCTCAAGCAACTTAATCAAATTCATGCTCAACTCATAATAAGACCTAAGCCCCAGATATTTAATCCATTACTGGGGGTCTTGGCAAATTCATCCAGCCCACAAAATGCCTTTCTTCTCTACAACTTAATGCTCTACTACCCATTCTCCCATAATCATTACACGTTTACTCTCACTCTTAAGGCCTGTTCTGTACTGCATGCACACACGAAAGGGCTTGAAATTCATGCTCATGTCATTAAATCAGGTCATTATTCTGATATCTTCATTCAGAACTGCTTGCTTCACTTCTATGTTGTGGGACATGATGTCGTCTCTGCCTTGAAAATATTTGAATCCATATCTTCCCCAGACGTTGTTTCATGGACATCCATAATTTCTGGCCTCTCCAAGTGTGGTTTTGAAGCAGAAGCCATGAGGAAGTTTTCATCAATGGACGTAAAGCCTAATTCTGCTACTCTTGTCAGTGCATTGTCTGCTTGTTCTTGCCTGAAAGCCTTAACACTAGGTAAGGCTATTCATGCATATGGATTGAAGAGAATGGCAGATAATAACATTGTTTTTGATAATGCAATGTTAGATGTGTATGCAAGATGTGGATCTTTGGTTAATGCAGAGCACTTGTTTGCTAATATGTCAAAGAGAGACGTGGTTTCCTGGACTACAATGGTGGGGGCTTATGCTCAAGGAGGTCATAGTGAAGAGGCTGTTGATTTGTTCAAAAAAATGGTACTTGAAGGAGAGGCTGTGCCGAACGAGGTGACTGTTGTTACTGTATTGTCAGCATGTGCATCTATAGGTGCTTTGAGTTTGGGGCAATGGGTCCACTCCTACATCAAAAGAAGACCTGACCTTATGGTAGAGGGCATTCTAGGAAATGCATTGCTTAACATGTTTGCTAAATGTGGAGATATGAACATGGCAATTCAGATTTTTAACATGCTTGAAGACAAGGATATTATCTCTTGGGGTACTCTCATTTGTGGCTTGGCTATGAATGGCCATGGAAGGCACACAGTGCAGCTCTTTTCTCGCATGTTGATTCATGGAGTTCCCCCAGATGATGTGACCTTCATTGGCCTATTGTCTGCATGCAGCCACTCAGGTTTAGTAAATGAAGGATCCATGTTCTTCAAAGCCATGAGAGATTTCTATGGAACTATACCCCAAATGCAGCATTTTGGTTGCATGCTGGATATGTACGGACGAGCTGGACTTTTTGAAGAAGCAGAGGCTTTCCTTAAGGGCATGCCTATTGAAGCCAAGAGTCCTGTTTGGGTAGCTCTTCTTCAAGCCTGCAAGATTCATGGCAATGAGAAGATGTTGGATTGGATCAGGAGAAACCTTATCGATGACGAAAATGTCAGTGTCGGTACGCTTGCTTTATTATCTAATCATTATGCAAGTTCTGAACGATGGGATGATGCTAACAAAGTTCGTAGTAGGATGAGAAGTGTTGGATTGAAGAAGATTGCTGGATGTAGTTGGATTGAGCTTGATACTAGAAATGACATATCGAATTTAGATTTGTGCGAGGGCATGAGATGAACTTGAAAAGAGGAATCAAATAGCGGATTGTATTCTTTACAAATACGTCATGTAATTTTTAAGGTGGTCCTAATTTTATGGATTGAATTCCCCATTCTTTGTACAAAGATTCCTTAATGAAATAAAAAATATTTACTTAATCACGATTTATATTGTAGCGGCTATCTGAAACTGAAAGCTAACTCGGTTGGGTTTAATTAAGTTGTATTTGTAATTACTCTCTCTGAATTATAGTTAAAATCTCGTTTTATTATTGTGATTTTATATTTTTATGATTTTTTTTCCATTAAAACGATTTTGCTAATTTTCTAAATGTTTTTATGTTTTTTCGATTTTGTTACGTTATGATTTTACGATTTTTTATCTCTCTTTCGATTTTACGTAAAATCTCAATTTTAGAAACCTTGTCTAATCTAGTTAAATTAGAGAAGTTTATTTTGTTTATATAATATATATTTTCTTAAACATCTTGACCATCTTCCTTAATTTTGTTATTTATTTTTGTTAATTATTATTGTAGGAGTATCAATAGGGTTAAATTATAAAATATTAACAAATGAAAAATATATATTATATTTAACTTCAAGATTAACACCTTAAATATATCTTATATTAATTAATTAGGAGAGGGAGCATGAAATTAATCACTTACCATTTGTTTTGTATGATGGTGAAAGTCAAATGTTTGATTCAATCAATTTGATCTGTAAATAAATAGTACTTATGTTCTTTAGTTGTATATTTTAAAATCATTCAAATCAAATTTTAATAACACAATGAGTGCATTATGAACTTCAAACCATTAATCTCATCAAAGAGGATTTTCTCTTCATTTTCTTGTTCAATATCCCTCCTTAGCCTCATCTAGACTGGACTGTTGATTGAAAAGATTAGAGAAAAAATCAAAATAATCATATGATTTTTTAAATTGATTAGGCACATATAACTTAAAGATTATAAAAAATAATGAGAAAAAAAATGATAAGAAAAGCCTAGCCCCGGTGCCAAAATTGCAGTGGTGCAACACAAACACACAATTTTCTATCCTTGTCATCCTCGATTGATTATATTTGCCCCACTCTCGACTCCATTCCTTGCTTATCTCCTCTGTGCTTCGTACTAAACCGAAGCATGAGAGAACACGAAAACTTCCCAACCATGCAACCTCTTTCAATCATGTCGTTGATCTCAACTACAAGGAATCATTGTGCACATATAATAATAGGAAACGATGCAACCATTAAATACCTCAATGAAACCAATTGCCCTCTTAGCACTTTCTTGTCCTGCTCGTACTCTGTGAGTCTGCAAGTGTCGTATTAAGATAGTCAGCAATCTATCTACACACACAACAATAAAGCAAAGACCTTCTGATCAGCAAGGATCATATCTCTTAGCTAGACATAAGTACGAGATATAATTACTTATTTTTATTAGATTATGGAACTCATTTGTATTGAAAAAAGATACTGGACATATCTGCAATTTCATTTCTTTTACTGTGAAAAAAAAATGTAGCGAATTTCAGAATGAACGGAGTAAGTCCGATACATTTTACCTGCATAAGGATCTTGATGCGATCCAAAGGAGCAGTAACAGTCTTGGCAGTGGCTCCGGCGAAGAACAGGGAAACATCTTTGGGCAAGAATGCCCGTGGATACTTCTTCGGCATGAATTGTTTATCAACTTTCCTTTCTACCATCGAAACACAGGCAAATTTGCAATGATCGCCACGGGAACCACCCCCACCACCATAACCGACGGTGGCGAGACTGAGGGTGGTCTTTTTCCACGACGATTCATAGTCGTCGGTGTCAACGACATTGTTCAAAAGAGGCCCACGTTGAAACATGTGGAGCGTGGTATAAAAGATAAAGGGCCTCTTATTTTTAATATTACTAAGTTCATCAATATTACTAAATATTATTAACGAAAAATGTTTGCACACCAAATTCAGGTGTAACTATGCAGTTTATAAAATATTTTTAATTTTTAATATAGTATATCTAGATTATTAAACTAAAATAAACTGACAAATTACTTTAAATGAAATTGATGTTTTGATATTTAGATTATTATTTTTAATACAATCAAGGTTTTGATATTAACCATTCCATTAGGTTTTTATATTTTTTTTAATTTACTCATATTATCAATTTAAGATTAATATCATTTAATTATATCACTACTTAAACTTACATTGTAATCACTTTAGTTTATTGTGTTGGCCTTTTTCATTAGGAAGATCAACAATATTAGAATTATATGATCGAAAATATATTTTATAAAGTTAAAGGATAAAAAACATACCAAATGTAAAATTAAAGAATTAAAAGTACATCTTATTTTTTTAAAAAAACCCATAAACCGCTTATTGGCTAGCAGTAGCCCGTAATTAATATGAAAATTTGAGTAGTTAATAAGAAATTAAAACTAAATTAATAAATTGGGCACTTATTTGAACATTTTGTAATATAATATTGAACATGATGAATATAACCGCCTCTTCTAGCATGTGTACCCAATAGAGATAGTTTCAAAATTTAAAAAAAAAAGGTTATATATTTGAGACAATATAGATTAAAGTCTTCTACATAGGATCATAATAAACCTCTTCATTGTGGAGCAACCAAACCCCCCACCCCCCACCCCAAAAAAAAAAAAAAAAAAACTAGCTCCAATATTTAGGAGTGTGGGAGCATTTTGGATTCATAATAATGTTTGAAAGTAATATCTCCAAATCTAATAAATCCCCAAAATTCAATGAAAACATGAATAATTAATAGTTAATCTCTAAAAGTGCCCTTTTCTCTTTTTAATGGCTTTTCCATAAAAAAATTTCACTTCCCACCCTCATAGTAGCATTTTGATGTCCATTTACTCTGAAAATATTATAAATATTGTTGGTAAAAAGACATAGGTGACTTTAATTCCTTCTTATTTGTTTGAAGAGTCAAAATGTAGTTCTTTCTGGTGGGCAGTCCAACACTGGTGGAGCCACATTATGGGTCCAGTTGGTATTCTCTTATCTTATGTATTTATATATGTATCATATAATATTTTATTTTGTCTAATAATTTGGCCCCATCTAAGTATTTTATTCTACGTATTTTACTCTTTCTAATGAAGGTAATATTGTATTGATTAGTGAAAATTTTGGGATTATGATTTAGGGGGGGTTTTGAGTTTTTATAATAGATGACTATATATATGTAGAGGATGATTAATGACTAATTTTAATCAGTTTGGATTTATTATTTGATTGTCTTATAATTTTATAATGAATTTCTCTTTTAAAAAATAGATATAATAGGTTATTTGCTTATTTGAAATTTAATCAGATCTTTATATTTTTTAAAAATATTTTTTGGGGTTCATATTATAGTTATTTTATTTTCTTCAATTATTTTATTTTGAGGTAGGTGAAATGCGTATTTAAGTGTTAATTTTATTAAATTTCATTATATATATTATTACTATGATTGTGTTTATGATATCTTTAGGATAATGTTTGGTTCATTGCTCATTGAGCTGTAAGAGGAAAGTAAAATTTTTGTTTGAAATATCTACTAAAAATGTTATCATATTATATCTTGTTTTGATTTATAACTAGCCAAGGCCCGCGGGTAGATATTTATTAATGTGTTGTTATATAAAAAATCATTTAGATAAGGAATAATCAAAACAATAAATTAAATATTTACTAAATATTTTGCACCTACCACATCTAATATTACTACACAAAATATTATGTAACTACTTTCTCTATTATCCCTCTTCAATGACCATTTTGCTTTTTATTTTTAATTGAGATTTCAATCAAAATATTAAATTAAATATTTACTAAATATTTTGTACTTATAATCCCCATTATTAATTAATAAAATAATAGAACTACCTTCGTTACACAATCTTAAAATATTGCAACTACATTCCTAATTATCTATCTTCCTCATTTTCCGTCTTTCATAACCGCCTTGTTTTTTATTATTATTTTTCATAATATTGTGTAACTACCTTCTTTATTATCCATCTTTTATAACCACTTTGTTTTTTATTTTATTTTTATTTTAATATTTTAAATATGTCATTTTGCTAATGTGTCAGTCAGAGAGATGCTTACTGCTCAAACTTTTATATAGTTAAGATAATCAAAATATTAAATTAAATATTTACTAAGTATTTTGTACCTATAATCCCCATTATTAATTAACAAAATAATAGAACTACTTTCATAACACAATCTTAAAATATTATGTAACTACCTTCCTAATTATCCATCTTCCTCATTTTCCGTCTTTCATAACCGCATTGTTTTTTATTATTAATTTACAAAATATTGTGTAACTACCTTCTCCATTATCCATTTTTTATAACCACTTTGTTTTTTATTTTATTTTTATTTTAATATTTTGAATCTGTCATTTTGCTAATGTGTCAAAGATGCTTAGTGCTCTATTTTTATATAGTTAAGATATAAAGAGGCAGAATGATGGAAAAATTATTTTAAATTATTTAATTAGGAAAGTAGAGGATAAAACAAAGACATTTTTGAAAATAGTGTCCAAAAAAAAATTCTAGATATAAAGAAAGATAAAAGGAAAATTGTTACAGAATATTTCAAATTAAGGGAGCTTTTATTTTTTTTTATTCTAAGAAATTGTATGCATAAATTAAAAACTAAGAATTTAAAATTAATTAATAAGTAGCAGTTAGTAGAACAAACATGGATTGATGTTTAAAGTGCAAAGAAATTGAATGCATGAATTATAAAAACTAAAATTAATTAATAAATAAAAGGAGTTACTTCTTCAGTTACTAAACTAAAGCAGCAATAAAGGAAGTTACTTCTTCAATTACTAAAATAAAGCGAACATGTGTCCCAGCAATAAAGGAAGTTACTTCTTCAATTACTAAAATAAAGCGAACATGTGTCAAGCAGAGAGCCGCTTACTGCTCTGCTTTTATATAAGTAAGATTGTTGGTTATTATTTATTTATATTTTTAATGTTATGCGATATTATTTAGTAAATAGTTCAACATATTTATTTTTTAGGCTGAGCTAAAAATATTTTTTAGTTGCACGACTGCAGTCCAATATAACCAGCACAAGCTCAGATAACATAATCCATAAAGGATACCAATGGAGGAGGAGTAACTTCTTAAACTCCCCGGTTGACACCCTTAATAGTCCGCATATGCCTTGAAATTATATACAAAACTTTACCTTTAAGATTTTCCGATGTGGGACTAGGTACACTTACGTTTCTTTTCAGTCGATCCTTTCATCTACGTTCCTCGATCGCTGTTCGCTAATCTCCTTTGCGCTCCATGCTGAACCATACCATGAGAGAGGAAAGAGTCCTTTTTACGATAAACCTCACAAACTCTTTGAACAATGTCGTTGTTGACACCAACGACCATGAATCGTTGGGGAAGAAAACCACCCTCAGTCTCGCCACCGACGATTATGGTTGGTGGGGGTGGTTCCCGTGGTGATCATAGCAAATTCGCCTGTTTAATTACTAGTGTCTGGTATTTTGCTCAATGGTGTTGACATTTGTAGCGGTGATAGTCAAGTCACTTCATTGGCGCCTGGAATTTAATATTTCCTTGATCAGACTTTCTCAAGGTTTTTCAGTAATCAGCAGTTTTATAAGAATAATTATTTGAATGCCAAAAATTGATGCAAATAGAGTTACTGAATTGTGGCGAGATATGCAAGGTTGGTGCACTAAATATCAAGTATTCAGTGTTACCAACTAATTCAGATTTCAGTGTCTCGTCACTGGAACTTCAAAAGTGTTTAAGAATTTGGTTTGTGCGTGTGACACTCTGCATCTTGAAACGACTAAAGCTTCTGCTTCATATTGCAATGCCTGTACAGATCATATATGCATGAAACTCCTGACAAGGAATTTTGGATTATATAAGTATGAAACTGACCACACATGCCATATGAAAAACTCTATACAGCTAAAAGGCAATTTAATATCAAGAAATTCAGGCTTAATCAGGTGGGAGTCTATACCTCCTGAGAGTGGAGAAATTTTAATTTATTTGAAAGATGCGATTGTTTGAAGTTTCATTCCTAAGTAGTTTGTACTAATAGCAAATCAACAAATCAATAACTCAATCATTGTGACCACCAGACCACCAATCACCTTGATCAATTGGTTGCAGTTGTTTTAGCTTAACCAGAGATCTCAAGTTCAAGCTTTGGGAATGCAACAATTTTTTGTGGTAGAGTTTCCAGTTATTGTGATCCAACCCGGCTTAATCCGAATTAATCTAAACCCCAATAAATCTTCTAAGTGAAAAGGAAGTAGACAGGTACCGAATGCTCATACAAAAACATAACCGAATCATTATGAATGACAAAAAGTTATAGAGTTTTTTAAGGGTTTTATGTCCAATGCCTTTAAAAACCTACCAACCAACAGGTTCTTCTCATCTTTTATTCTATCGTCTATTGCAATAAAGATAATGATCTATTAATTTGATTTTTATTGCCTCCTTCTCATTGCCCCAAACCAATACTTGAATAACTATCTATTTGAATAGGTTTTGATAATGCAATGTCAAACAGTGGCTGACCTATATTAGTGACAATGTGGGCAAATACGGACACAAAATATATATAAGTTAAAGGAAGTTAATGATAATGTGTATAGGTAGTGCAGTGGTTAAGACTCCAGTGATCTATTTATGTGGTCGCGTGTTCAACATGCCAAAGCCATTTCACCCTTTTTTTCCCATTTCCTTCCCTGCCCGTGCTCTCTCGCCCTCTCTCCCTTTTTTTCCCGATTTCCTTCCCTCTCTGGTCTCGTTCTCTGCTGGTCTACCCTCTCTCCCTTTTTTCCCCACCTCCTTCCCCGCTTTTTGACGATATTCTCTACCTTTCCACCTCCTCCGTTGCCGGTGGCTTCGTCAATCTTGTCTTCTTCGTCGATCTTTCAGGTCAGTTATCTCTTCTCCTTCTTGTCTTCCCTAAGTTTTGATTTTGATTTTACTGCCTTTGCTAGGATTTTTGGAATTTTGACGAAAGGTTGAAACTGCAAATCCACAATCACACGCGATTTGAAATTGGAATTTCTGGAATTTCTTGTCTTTGCTTGGATCTCTTGTTTGAGTGTTTTGATTTCGAATTCGAGGTTCAACTCTATTATATTGCCACGCTTCTAGTTTGATTTTATTGTCATGATTAAAAACTCTGTCAGTCTTCTCTATCTAGGTTCAACTCTAAAACAATGATCCTTGCTGTCACCACCTCATTCATCATGATAAAATTGAAATTTCAGCAAACAATATGATAGGTCCATACATCACACTTAAGTTCGAAACCATCGCCTGCTCCAACCATTTGTTTTTGCACTTTTCTTTGACAAATATCCTGCAAGTTGGAAGACTAGAAAATTAGTATGTTAACAATTAAAAAGTCATCATCACTAATGATGGAAGTATCTTGGCCAATTATAGGTTCCAAATGTGAAGTTTAGCTCGTCACATGTTAGGAATTTCACTCATGCCTTTCTAGGTAGGTGAGATAGTGAAGAAACATAATTATCTGAGCTTAGGAAGTGAGATAAAATAATTACCATAGAAAATTTAGGATCTGAAACTATTAAAGATTCTTTTAGAAGTACAATAACTCACTTTCAAATATGCACATATAGGCCACCTAAAATCAGCAGAAGAATTTATGTTTGACTTCATAAAATCTTTGTACCTATTTCTCTTCTCCGTGCATATGATAAGCAACCATATTCATTTTATTACTGGATGGTTTGGTCTATTGGTTGCAGTGAATCTGGGAAATTAAAGACAACATATGTGACATTTAAAGATCCAAAAACACTTGAGATTGCGTTGTTGTTATTGGTAAGATCTATTTTCTTTTATGCATGTTTCTGTAGTTGTGGCAAACCGTAAAGTTTACCTTGTAACAAGACGACAAATGGTGTTCAATTAATTTCCAACTTATATGTATGTCAGAATTTATATTCTTTTGTTTTTTAATGCGTTCAAAACTTCCCTTAGAAAGAAATTTTTGGGGGCGCTGCCCCCGAACCGCTGAATCACACTACTAATTTTGCACCCATAAACCTCAAATCCTGGGTCCGCCACTGATGTCAGATGTGGATATTTGGTTGATTGGGTAGCTCTTCTTCACGGCAATAAGAAGATGTTGGATTGGATCAGAAGAAATCTTCTCAGTGATGAAAATGTTGGTGTTGGTTCGCTTACTTTATTATCTAATCATTGTGCAAGTTTTGAAGAAAATGGCAGCATGCAGCTGAATTGAGCTAGATGCTAGAAATCACATGTAGGATTTTGATTTTGTGTGGGGCACGACAAGGACTTGGAAAGAGGAATCAAATACCTGAGTATATTCTTTACAAATACACCAATATTTTCACATCCTTTGTACAAAAATTCCTCAATGGAATAAAAAAGATTGATTTAATCATGTGCTCTCGTGAGTTGTTTCAATATCCAATGACTCTTTTTTTTATTATTAGTTATATGTATTACATTAATTAAGAGGTTGATAATACTTATATTTATTGTATTTCTTTTTTATTTACCTTTCATAAATTAGAACATACTTAGGAAAAATTCTTATTTTAAGTATACTTATTATTTTTAATTAATTTTAATCACCTTATTTAGTTATCAGGTTTTCATAAATAGGACTGGAAGGAGTATTTATATCGTTGTCCTGTTTATAGACAAAAAATTAAGCTTTCACCATTTGTGTATGGACGGTGATAGTCAAATGTTTAATTCATTCAATTATTTGATATTGGGTTTTAGTTTTCTCATGTTGCATGAGAAAACTATATTTCCTACATACACATGAAATGATGGGGCCTACATACACACGTGTATGTGTGTGTAGGTCCCACCATTTCATATGTGTGTGACATGAGATAATATTTCTCATGCAACATGAGAAACATTAATCCCTTTGATATTTATATTAACAAAGAGCTTATTTTTCTTCACTGCATTTTTTTAGTTCAATATTCTAAAATCATTCCAATCAAAATTTTAACACACTTAATTCATACTTGGAATCACTAATCTCACATGAAGAATAAGGGAAATTTATCAAAATAAGAATTTTTAATAAACAAATTTACCAAAATAAGATATTGTGCAAAAGTTTTACCAGATTAAGGCAGTTAGTGGCACCATGTCAGGCGATGCTACTAATGGCGTCGGATTACCTGACGTCATTGCTCGCCACGTCACACAGAAGGAGCATGTCAAGCGACGCCACTAATGGTGTCGAATTACCTAAAGTCACTGCATGCCATGTCACACAGAAGGAGCAGTGGCATCGCCATGTGTAATGCCACAAGTGTCAATTAAAATTGACGCCTATGGCGTCAAGTGAAATTGATGCCTTTGGCGTCAATTTTGAATTGACGCCTCTGGCGTCTTTTTTTTTTTAAAAAAATATTTATAAATTGAATATAAAAATCTATTTATAATATAAAAATTAATATATTTAATTTGTTAGTTATTAAATTAAAATAAAAAATAATTAAAATATGAAATTCATATTCTAATTATATATTTATAATTCTATATTATATATATTCAATTCCATAATAAAATTATATATTAAAAGATATATAAATATTTAAATCAATAGAAAATTTTAAATATTTATAAATTCTAAATTAATATTTTTAAAAATATTTTAATGATTAATAATATTTTTTAAAAAATTAATTTTAATTAAAATTAAATTAGAAAAAAAAAGATGCCACAACCGTCAATTGTTATAAGACGCCACTAGTGGCGTCTTCTGACACGACGCCACTAGCGTGGCGACGCCATTGTGATGATGTGGGGGCAATGGAGTTAGGTAATCTGACGCCACTGATGGCGTTGTCTGATATGGCACTACTAACTATTAGGGATGTAAAAAGGCCAGAGGCCTGTGGTCTGACCTGTTAAAAGCCTGGTCAGGCCTGGCCTGTCAAGCTAAAAGGTCAGGCCAAGGCCTCTTTTTAGGCCTGTTTTCCCTTAACAGGCCAGGCCCAGGCCTGATAAGAAGCCTTTTAAGCCTGTTAGGCCGGCCTGTTTATATTATTAATATTAATTTATGTAATTTTGGCCTGTTTTTAGCCTGTTTAAAGTAGGTCTGTTTTCGGCCTGTGGCCAGTTATTTATATTATCAGTATTAATTTATGTAATTTTAGTCTGTTTAAAGTAGGTCTGTTTTCCGCCTGTGGCCTGTTAGCTTAATTAAATAAAAAAATTAAAAAAAAATTAATTTTTTTTAAAAATATTTTTTTATTAAAAAATAAAAAAATAACAGGCCTTAACAGGTCACAGGCCAGACCTATATACAGGCCAGACTCAGGTCGAAAAATAGGCCTGCAACAGGCCACAGGCCAGTATGTTACAGAACAGGCCTGACTTGTTAAGAGTGAAGCCTGACCTGGTCTGACCTGTTTACACCCCTACTCACTGTCTTAGTTTGGTAAAATTTTTTACATGCTTTATTCCGGTAAGTTTTTTTGTTAGAAATTCTTATTTTGATAAATTTTCCTGTAGAATAGAATTGTTGTGAGGTACACTCACAGCAAGTTCATTCCCTGCTTATCTATCTCCCAGAAAGGAAACGTCAAGAATTGAGTGAAAACCTAAGGCAATAATCGATACTCAGATCAGGGCTGTGATTTATGTACCACACATCAGTCCACAAGATTCTGGAGAATGCTTACAGCTGCAGAAAATAACAGAACCTATAGCTAAGCTATGGGACCCGTATACAATCTATTCCACACAGCTAGCTCTATTGATTAGCACAATACTAATTAGTTACGTTTTAACACTCTCCTGTGCTTTGCCCGCCCTAAACCGAAGCATGAGAGAGGAAAGAGTCTTTCTTACGACGCGAAAAATTCCAAACCTTGCAAGCTCTTTCAATTATGTCGTTGACCCAGGCTACAAGGAACCTTTGTGGAAAAAGACCACCCTCAGCTTCGCCACCGCCGGTAGTGGTGGTGGCCGTGGTTTTCGGGGCAGTGATTATAAATTCGCCTCTGTTTCGGTAGCTGAGAGGAGAGTTGATAAAGAATTTATGCCGACTCTGCCTCAGCTCTTGAAGCATCCGCTGGCCGTCGTAGCGTACGTTCCCAAAGATGTTGCTCTGTTCTTCGCCGGAGCCATTGCCGGCGCTGCTTCCAAGACTGTCACCGCTCCGCTGGATCGTATCAAGTTCCTTATGCAGGTGCTGTCTCTGATTTCTCATTGCTAATTCCACAACTCCAGTTCTCATACTTGGTCATTTCGGGAATTGCGAAAGCCGAAATTCGGGACACTTTCCGTTGCGTGAAAATTTCAATTTTTGGCTATTAACCGTGGAGATGATGACCCGTAGATGTAAAATAAGCAGTAGAAAATCGATTTTTTTAGTAGAGATTTAAACTTTGGTAGTGGTAGTCTTTTTTTCCAGTGAATTGAATTAAATTTGTTTTCATGGTAAAGGAATTGCAGGCATTTATTAAATATGAATGAGTTGTTGCTCTCTATAATATTTTTGGACGTGCCCAACGGCCAACATAGTATGTGTGCGTGTTCTTTTTCAATTTTCATTTTTACTTTCGATTTTTTTGTATCACTATTATTTTTATCCTTTTTTGTCACGTGCTCGTCATTTGGTCAAGATACATGCTCCTTGCTGATCAGAGAGCTATTTGCTTCGATGTCATGTGGATAGATTGCTGTCTATTTTGATATGACATTATGTATTTGCAGACTCATGGAGTACGAGTTGGACAAGAAAGTGCTAAGAAGGCACTTGGTTTGATTGAGGTATTTAATTTTTGGATCATTTCCTATAATTACTTTGTGATCTTTCTTCTGCTGTTTTTACAATAAGCTGATTGCTTATGTGCCTTGTTTAACGCCCTCTGAGCCTGAAGCTTTCTTTATCATTAATTTTTTATGTTTATTGGTTCTAGATAGCAGGATTAGGGGTTCTCATAGAAACCCAATAACTCATGCCCTGTCATTTTCTAGATCACAAATCTTTCTGGGAATTGTTCTGAGTGTGGCGGCTCTAATGTTTCCAGTTTTGTGGTTTAATTTTATTCCATGAGCAAGTATAAAGTCCTATTCACTGAACACTTTCAGATATGGCATATGTGATGAAATTCCTAGTGAATGGATGTGGAATATGGTTGCTAGACAGTATTTTGTGTTATGTGTTAGATCATGGATGCACTTATTTGCTTGTTGCTAGCCAGTAATTAATATTTCTTGGGTTTGTTGACGGTGTTTGCTCTTAAATTGGTAGAGCCTTATTATTGTACCCATCTAATTGAAAGGTAAAGCTCAAAATTCTCTCCATAAAAGTTACCAATTTAATGATCATAAAGTTCACTTTTGTAAGATGAATCCTCTCACTTAAATATTTGTATACATGTCAGTAACAGTAAGTGCTGGATTAGACTCCCCAATCTCTTTCCTTAACATCTGATGTATCTTGTCTTTCTGATACTTTCAATGCACTTAGCTCTTCTGATCAGAATATTTCTCTTATTTTTTTATTGGAGCTAACTCAAATATGAATTGCAGGCTTTAACAGTTATAGGGAAGGAAGAAGGCATCAAGGGTTACTGGAAGGGCTGCCTCCCCCAGGTCTCTACAATGGTTTGAGTTTATTGGTATTCGTTTCTCCAAATAATATTGACTGGTCATTTCATTTGTTTCTTTCTTATTATTCATTCCAGGTGCTTTGGATCATACCTTACAGTGCTGTCCAGCTTTTTGCTTATGAAAATTATAAGGTTAACCCCAAACTATCTGTTACAATGTTTTGGTGCTAAATCTATCTTTTTCCAAGTCTAAATAACTACTTTTGGATTTATAGAAAATATTCAGGGGAAAGAATGCTGAGCTCTCTGTTTTTGGAAGACTTGCTGCAGGTGCTTTTGCAGGCATGACATCTACTTTTGTAAGTAACTCATTGCAAAGGACTTAGTTATGCATTTGACAAGCACGTCATCATATTATTGCGATTCATTCCGGCATTATATTCTATATATCACTATGAACATGGTTTTTTTGACTCTGCTAAGTTCAAATATTACTCTTTTTAAATTTTATTTACTGCTATTTATGATGTGCACCAGCGTTTCCACCAGCGTTTCTAATTTTGTTTATATCAATGTAGGTAGCATATCCATTAGATGTCTTGAGATTACGATTATCTGTTGAACCTGGTTATCGAACCATGACACAGGTATGATAGAGCTGGCTTTTGCATCTGAGTAAGATCTGCCTTTGTGAAAATGGATCCCACTGGCTTTTCCAGGTTGCCTTGGGCATGCTAAGAGATGAAGGATTTAGATCTTTCTACATTGGGTTGGGGCCTTCCCTAATTGCAATAGCTCCTTACATTGCCGCCAATTTTTGTGTTTTTGACTTGTAAGTTCACAAACAATCTTTTATCTTCTAAGCAAATTAGAAGAGAATGGGTTTGGATGTTGAAATTGAAACATCTTAATCATGTCTGAAAAATAGATTAAAGAGGTCTTTGCCCGAGAAATATCAGAAGAGAACTGAAATCTCACTGGTAACAGCTATGCTTTCAACTTCCCTTTCCACACTGGCAACGTATCCTCTAGACACCTTGCGAAGACAGATGCAAATTCAGAGTACGCCTTATAGGACAGTTGTGGATGCTCTTTCTGGTATGGATTTGCTCCCCCTTACTCTCAACATAAAACAGTGTCTCACATGCATTTGGTACTAGTTTTTGTCTCTGTATTTGTGTGATCTATTGTAACAAAATATATAACCTTCAGAGGTTAGAAAGTTCAATATACTAATAGGTCTTGCTTGTGTGTTAGTGTTTTGCCCAATGTTGTTGGCATTTGTAGCTGCAGTAATCAAGTTTTCTAGTAATCAGTTTTATATGATTACTTTTTTGGATTCCAAAAATTGATGGCAGTTTGTGCTAATACAAAATCAATAACTCAATCATTGCAGGTATTATCAAACGAGATGGAGTTATAGGGTTGTTCAGGGGTTTTGTACCCAATGCCTTAAAAAACCTACCAACCAGCAGGTTCTTCTGATTTTCTATTCTTTTGTCTGTAGCAATATAGATTATGATCTATTGACTTGATTTTTATTGCATCCTTCTCATTGCCTCAAATCAATAATTGAATAACTATCCATTTCAATACATTCATACTTTGTTTGCAGAATAAATCTTTCTTTTTTTCTCTGGATTTTAATGGTTTCAATCCTTATAACCTTGCTTTGTGATAACTTTATTTGTTTTTTTCCTTCTCTGTACACATTATTTCTTCCTGCTTGATTTTAATGGAGTTACGATTTCAAAGCCAAACTCATTTCCTTTAGTAAGCATACATGGTGTGTGTGTGTGTGTGTGTAGTTAATGGTGATCGTGTAGAGTTTAGCCTGAATTATGATTGTGCTTTATCATCTTATTTTTCCATTGTTTCTCTGTGCAGCATCAGGCTTACCACATACGACATTGTTCAACGCCTAATTGCAGCAAGTGAGAAAGAGTTTTGGACAATCACTGAGGAAAATCGCAAGAAACAAACAAATACCAAAATTCAATGACCTTAACAATAGAATTCATATTATCTGAACCCATTTTTTTCCCGCTATGAAGTTATTGCTCTTGCAGCATCGTCCCACTAGCACAAGACACACCAACTCATTTCTTAATGCATAGTTCAATTCATACAAATATAAAACACACACAAGCATTCGATTCACTCATGTAATAAACATGGACACAGAAGAAGAGTGTTGTCACTGCTGAGATCGATTTTAACGAGGTGGGGCAACATTGTCAATTTTTGAAACTTCTAAGGTGACATTGAATACACAGAGACCTTGGGAAAAATATTGCTCATAAGAAAAAACTCTTTTGCTACAAATTTCCATCTTTACTCTTTTTTTTTTTTTTTTTATAAATTTATTTTTTTCTTTGATCTGAGCTCGGAGCCAATTTGTATGCTCTTATCTTTGTTTGTCCCACAAGAGATGCATCTCTTTGAGACCGTACGTGCAGGCTTGGTTAGCCACTTTGATGATAAGACGAGAGGTTTGAAGGGCTTGTGAGATGTTGAGCTTTTTTTTTTTTTTTTTTGCTGGAAGAGACGTGAGAAGTGATCTTGGGTATCTGGATCTTGAGAGCCTAAGGGCCCGTTTGTTACACGGAAAATTTTAGGAAGGAAAGGAAAGAAAAGGAAGTGAAAGGAAAAAAAGGTAAAATTAAGAGGGAATTTAAAATATGAGCTGTTTGGTAAAATAGGGAATGAAACTTAAGTTAAGGGAAAATGATCTGTTTGGTATAAAGAATTGGGTGTTGGTTAAGTGGGAAGGTTAGTTAAAATTCCTAAAATGCCCCCATAACAAAAAATAGAAAAACCACTCCTAGTTTTTTCTTTTGTTTTCGCAATGGAACAGAGTCGAACCCCCATATGGCGCGAAGGTGCAAATGTAAAATACTGGTTGATGAATATTGCTTGTGCAACGATGACTAGATTCTTGATGTCACAAGGATGACGGAGAAGGAAGGAAGAGGGGGACAACACAAAACGATGAAAGTAGTTGCAAAGAAGACTATCAATTCTCGAGAATTGACTTCAATTCTTGAGAATCACTTCAATTCTTGAGAATTGAAGTCAATTCTCAAGAATTGAAGTCAAAATCAACTTCAATTCTTGAGAATTGACGGCAATTCTTGAGAATCAAGTCAATTCTCAAGAATTGAAGTTGATTCTCGAGAAGACTATCAATTCTTGAGAATCACTTCAATTCTCGAGAATTGAAGTCAATCCTCAAGAATTGCCGTCAAACATACAATCGCAGCATCGAAGTAAAGAGGACGTCTGCCACCATTATTGAGACACAACTAAAACATTCACACAATGCAGACCCATTGCAAGTTACCTCTGTTTTACCTTCAAGTTGCCTCTGCATCGAACTTTTGTGCCTCCAAATGCCTCTGGTGTCGCTCTCTTCGTCAGCTCTTTCTTCATCCAGCTGCTGCCTCGACAACTTTATTAAAACAAAGCAACTGTTCACACGGGCTTTTTTGTCCAACATTTTCACTCTCCCAAGAAACATTTCATAATCTCGCCACATTTTGAGGGATCCGACTTTCCCACATTTAAGGGAAGCTAGCGCTAGGAGGGAAATGAGGTTGAGGGAAGCTA
Source organism: Acacia confusa (assembly GCA_037074495.1). Taxonomy (NCBI): domain Eukaryota; kingdom Viridiplantae; phylum Streptophyta; class Magnoliopsida; order Fabales; family Fabaceae; genus Acacia; species Acacia confusa. The sequence continues at coordinate 38,002,086 of CM073508.1, read as the reverse complement.
GACGCACCAAACATGTTTTTTTCGTGGGAAGCATGCCAAGTTCCCATTCCCTCTTCTTAGATCCGTGTAACAAACGGGCCCTAAGTGCCTATTTGGAAAGCACCTAAAACCTAGGTTTTACACAAGGTGAGATAAAACCCCTATAACATATTTACCTTGTAAATCCTAAAACCTAGGATTTTAAAAGGTTTTCAAACAGACACTTAAGTCACCATTGCAATTGCTTTCCCCTAGGTTTTTGTGTTCTTAGAAAAATTGATAGGATTTTGGGATGTCTTTAGAAAAAATGATAGGGTTTTGGGATGTCTTTGTATTGGGAAATGCCTAAATGACAAGCTAAGGTTACTATTTATTGCACCGTAGATGATTAAAATCATCATTTTTTATTTTATCAAGTTAATTTAATCTTGACACTAGATATAAGATATTGTTCACTTTTTTGAAATAATTTAGTTAAATTTTTTAATATCTCTAAAAATTCACTATGTCATGTATTGAAGACTTTTTGGTGCAAAATACATAATGTTCACTTTTTTTTTGGTAAAAACTATCATGATCCTAAAATCTTTTTAGGTACCTTAGGATCTTTTAAAAAAATTTCAGGTACTGACTCATACTAAAAAGATATTTTATGATCTTGAAAAATTATTTTAGGATTTTGAAAAACTATTTTAAGTACTAACTGGTATTAAAAAAAATATTGATAATGAATGCTATTTAAGAAAAAAATTGAACAGTGTGTATTTTTTTAAGATCCTAAAATTTTTAAAGATACCTTATGATCTTTAAAAAAAATTTTAGGTACTGATACTAAAAAGATATTTCAGGATATTAAAAAAAATATTTTATAACCTGAAAAAATTATTTTAGGATATTGAAAAACTATTTTAAGATATTAAAAAAATATTAATTAATGCTTTTTTTAAAAGTAAAACAAAAAAGGAAAAAGAAAACAGTATATATTTTTTCAACATCCTAAAATTTTTTTAGATAACTTAGGATATTAAAAAAATATTTCAATAACATACTAAAAAGATAATCGACTTACTAAAAAGATAATATATATATCAACTTCAGCTATATATATATATGAAACCGGGGAAAACCGCGTCCGTTCTGCTATATATATGAACATATATGCCGACCCCATAGCAGAAAACTCAGAGAAGCAATTCAGAAGAAGAAGAAGATGGGATTAGAGCAGCTGAGTCTGAACGATACAAAGGGCAGGATCATTACTTGCAGAGGTAAGATAACTCTCTCTCTCTCTATATATATATATATTCATCAAAATCATTCATATATATGTGTGTGTATAATTTTTCTGAGATTGTGAGTGAATGAATGAATTAGCGGCGGTGGCTTATGGAGCCGGAGAGGCGTTGGTGATAGAGAAAGTGAAAGTTCATCCGCCACAGAAGAAGGAGGTCCGAATCAAGATCCTCTTTACTTCTATCTGCCACACTGATCTCTCTGCCTGGCGCGGCGAGGTTCGTTAATTATTAATTAATAATCCTTTTTTAGATCTTTTTAACATAATCATGATCTCTCATTATCTGATTGTTCTGTTAACCTTGTTCTTGTTCTTCTCCTAAATTACTCGGACCACACATGTGATTCATTCTGTATACTTTTCTGTGCAGAATGAAGCTCAAAGGGCTTATCCTAGGATTCTTGGCCATGAAGCCTGCGGGTAACAAATTCATATACTTGTTTGTTTCTTTCAGTTCTAAATATACAGCGCATTTTTATAATAAATTTTTTATTCATAATATAAGTCCGGGTCATTGATTATTTTTTTAAGCATGCTGATTTTCCTTTGGTGCGATATTCAAACCATGTCCTAATTGGGCAATATGATATACGAAAGATTTTATATATAGAAAATATCAGTATTTGAATTCATGTCCTTTTCACCAATAAATTTTTTAAACAAGACTTGTCATATCGTTTTTCCCTTTTTTTTTTAATTTATTTCCTCAATAAATGAATAAAAGGTCAATAAATGCACAGGATAGTGGAGAGTGTCGGGGAAGGAGTAGAGGATGTGAAGGAAGGAGACTATGTGGTGCCCATATTCAACGGCGAGTGTGGTCAATGCAAGCTGTGCAAGTGTCCCCACACCAACATGTGCCAGAACTTTGGAGTCAACCCCATGAAGAAGGACATGGCGGCTGACGGCACCACCAGATTCACCACCATAGACGGGGACAAACCCATCTACCATTTCCTCAACACCTCCACCTTCACTGAGTACACCGTCGTTGACTCGGCTTGTGTCGTCAAACTCAGCGGCCTCGTCGATCAACATAGCCTCAAAAAGCTCACCTTACTGAGCTGTGGTGTTTCCACAGGCAAGTCTTTTTCTTTTTCTTAATGATAATTGATAAGCTGACTTTTTATGAGTATCAATTAATGAGAATGAAAGTGCATGCAGGGGTGGGAGCTGTATGGAACACAGCTAACGTAAAATCTGGTTCCTCGGTTGCTGTCTTCGGTTTGGGAGCCGTTGGCCTCGCTGTTAGTTCTCTCTCTACCTCCTCCATCATCCTCATTAGTTGTATTATATTTCCTTAGTTTTTAACCTAAGAGTCCTGAGTTTTTTTGTTTTAAAGATTAGGATAGTTAAATAAATAATATAATTAATGCGTATTGTTATGGATCTAAATTATGGGCCCACTATGAGGATGGCCCAACAAGCAATATCTATGGATAATCACAATAATCTATCCAAATCAAGAAGATCAGAATTAATCTATCAATATCTATATCAGGATCCCCCAAATCAAGGATCTATCATTAAAAGATATCTTATATAAGATAATGCCAGCCCATCAAGATAGGGCCCAGGTATGCCTATAAATAGGAGATTAACCTAACAAGGTACACACGCTCTAACCCTAGCTCTTCAATTTACACAGAGCACACACCCCCACTCCCTCTGGCTAAACGCCTATCTGTATATCGAACTACGTGGACTTTGATCCCTCTCAAGGGTACGTAGGCCCTAGGATTAAATCCTAGGTCAAGTCCAAAATATCTTTTGTTCTATAACAGAACATTGGCGCCGTCCGTGGGGACGATAAATTTCGATTCCCATGACCAAAGATGGTCAATACGAAAAACATCATGGCAGATGCCTTGCCTTTGAGGAATGAACATGTATATTCCCTAATGGGAAAAATTAGATCGGGATCTGGGTTGATGGTCTCAGCAAAGAGGGTTTGAGTAAATAAAAAATTCTCTTTGGTTTCTATTGTGGGGATCGAACCCCACCATGGGAACTGACGAAGCGGCACTCCTTTCTGATTTCACCAAGATCACCGGTGAGAGGATCGGTTTCCGACAATGTAAGAATGGCCCTAGAGAATTGCTGGAGGAAATAATCGTCATCAGAACCCATGTTCTGGAAGAAAGGTAAGGTTCTGGGATCAGTAGCCAGCTCAGCATCCACGTGGATAAGATCCTTGTGAGCCAAAATATGCTTGTAGTACTGGTTATCAATGATCTTGGGAGCGTCGAGGTCGTTCAACATCCTTCGGGTCCGGGTTCGGAGTTGGGCATCTGCGTTTCAGGGCCCACAAAGTATTAAAGCGTGATTATTATTATGAAGAGAATACCTAAAAGAGCGACGGTGGCTTCAACGTCAAGGCCGATAGATTCAAAAGTAGAGAGGACGAGGGCACCGACCAAAAATTTCTCCTCGTCATCTCTAGGTTTATTACCAAACAGTAGAACTATACATAGCAGATGCTTATTTTGGACTCATGAAGGTCCCTTCCTCTAAAGAGTCTTAACCCAGAAGCTAGTTCCAATTACCAGAACAGATGAAAGCAAAACTCAGTCTTTGCAATCTTCCTCATTAAATCCAATCTTCAATCCAATGCCATTCAAAATACAGGAGCTCTCATTCATTGGAAGAAAAATTGCACTGAGAAGACCTCTAAGTGCAGCAAACAAGATCCTGCCAAGAATGGAGTCACAAATGACAAATCAAGAGGCAAATCAGACCGAAATCATAAAGCAGATGGCTGCTTAAACAAGATGATTTAAACAAAAAGAGTTAAAGGAAGCTATAACTTCGTGATTTTACTGTTTCAAAGATGTGGTATGGACCTCTTCAATAATTGCAACCACTGGTTCTCACATGGCGCGGATACAGGAGCTTCAATAGTTTATATTGCCTAAACTATTTCCCAAGGAGATTATGATGAGTCCCATAAACTCCACGAAGACCTTCCAAGATCTTCACAATTTCTTCAACAGATGGTTCTGCAACATCAACTGGTTGAAATATTCTTTGCAGGGTTGCATCATTTTCCAAGATCTCAGAAAGGGCACTTTATAGTGGAAGATAGGGACCTAAGGACTGCTAAGGGCCTCTTGATAGCGGATCAAGTCGAAAAAATGTGGCAAATTGCTGTAGCAAAATTACATCATTGTTGGATAAACAATTCTCTCCTGTGGACTTTGCTGCCCATATTCTCCTTGTGAAGGACCATGTCACGCTTCTGGCTTCTACTCTTAGATAGTATGGATTAGATGTGGGTCCACTTCTTGAGATGATTGCTGCAAACATATCTGTTCTTGTAAAGGATCTTTTTGCAAAAAGTCGAGAGGATGAAACTTCAGAGTTAGAGAAGATGCTTGAACTCAGGTTTGTGCCAGATTTAAGTATTTATAGATGCTTCATAACTATCTTTTGCCTGGAGAATAGATCACAGGACGCAGTGAAGTAGTTTGAGATGATGAAAATTTCTAATTTTGGCATCTGATTCTTTCATTTATGAAGCACTTTAAATGACAATATGCTAATATGCTTTATAAAAGCTGATAAAATCATCTTTCCTAATATGAATAATGCTATACGAATTACTATCGAGTAGTTTATGATAATATGCATAAACTTAAAATTATTGATAAATTAGCATATTAGCATAGAAAGTGTTTGGGAAGGAGTTCATTCCTGATATGATTAAACATATCAGTAAGCATAAAAAGGTCCTAATATGCTTATGCCTTCCTAGTATATACGTGATAAAATCATGTATAAAGGTAGCATACCTGATTTTACCTTCATTTACGAGTTTCTCATGGTTAGAGGTCATTGTATTTATGGAAGCATATGGCATCCTTCTTTAAAGCATGAGTCATCAAAATTCCAGGAAAACCAATATGTTTTACTCTTTAACATGATGGTTAATGAAGCAATGTATAACTTACTGTTACTGATAAATGGACTGTGGAAAGAGGACAATGCCAAGTCTATTTTCCATGAAGCTCTACATATGGGAAGTCTTTGCTCCATTCGAAACCCGGTTAAACCGAATCTGGTTAAAATCCGGGCTCCGTGTGAATTGTTGAAGGCAGACCCCGGTTAAACCGAATCTGGTTAAAATCTGGGTTCCGTGTAAATTTTTGAAATTGAACCCCGGTTAAACCGAATCTGGTTAAAATCCGGGCTTCGTGTGAATTTTTGAAGACGGACCTCAGTTAAACTGAATCTAGTTAAAATCTGGCGTCCATATTTCGACGGCAAATGCCGCCAAGTCTATTTAAATGATTGAATTCAGGTAAACAAACCTGCTTTCATAAATCATATTGCGACGGTAATGCTGCCAAGCTTATTTACATGCATGAATCTGAGGTACACAAATCTGTTTTCATGAATCATGTCAAAGTTTACTTATATGATTGAATTCGGGTAGACAAACCCATTTTCAAAAATCATAATTCCGAAATCTCGGTGTTATACAGTTGAATCCGTGCTTCCATGATTAATTTGGAACCCGGTAAAACTGAGTTTGAGGAATTGATAAATCCGTGCTCCTTAAATGGACCCCGGATAAACTAAAAATTATACAGTTAAAGCCGTGCTCCTTAAATGGACCCCGGATAAACTGCAAATGATACGTTTAAATCCGCGCTCCTTAAATGGACCCTGGATAAACTGAAAATTATAGAGTTAAATCCGCGCTCCTTAATTGGACCCCGGAAAAAAAACTGAAAATTATACAGTTAAATCCATGCTCCTTAAATGGACCCCGGATAAACTGAAAATTATACAGTTAAATCCGCGCTCCTTAATTGGACCCCGGAAAAAACTGAAGATTATACAGCAGTTAAATCCGTGCTCCTTAATTGGACCCCGGATAAACTGAAAATTATACAATCAAATCCGTGCTCCTTAATTGGACCCCGGATAAACTGAAAATCATATAGTTAAATCCGTGCTCCTTAAATGGACCCCGGATAAACTGAAAATTATACAGTTAAATCCGCGCTCCTTAAATAGACCCCGGATAAACTGAAAATTATACAGTTAAATCCGCGCTCCATAAATGGACCCCGGATAAACTAGTAAAACTTAAAAAGCCAGGGCGACACAAACCTGGCTCTTACAAGATTTGTGAACAAGTCTTGTAAACATTACGATGCATCGAAACAGTTCCCTGGGGTGGTGTGAGATTGCCATAAAAGATCCTGATCAGGTCGAAATGTTTAGACTCCTGTTCGAAAAGGAAATCAGGGCCCGAACATGTGGCAGTTGGCTACCATCTCGATAACGTACTTTACAAGATAAAGTACTTAGATGATTTTTGAAAATCATCTGTTGTTTAGAATGCCCGACCATTAGTAAACGTGGCCCGTTTGTTAAAGCGTCGGTTGAATATCCAGCAGATTCTGCGCAATATATCTTGACTTTGGCCAAGTCATAAAATAAAGAACCGAGCTTCGTGCACGGATTACGTTCCCCTTTATTCATTAACTGGTGAAATAAAACACGAGTTTGATTTAAAGGATGAAAATAAAAACGGACAAGGTAGACGAGCTGAAGACGCTAGAAATATCCGGGAACACTGGCTTGTCATTGTATTAATTGAGGGCATAAGCCCCAGATTACAGAAACACAAAAATGAAAGTAAAAAACTACATATCCAACAAAAAAGATAAAAAGGTCCGAGAAGAACAGCTTCAAAATTGGGCCTGGCCGGGCACAGGGGAAGTGGGGGCGGCAGTCGTCGGAGCATCTTCCTCGGCTACCTGACCTTGGTCATTCTCCGTAACAAGGCTCGGACTCTCCGACCGGAGAAAGCGGTGCTGGTATAAATTGTCCGTCCTCTACCGAAGCTCTGAAATCCATGGCGTCCAAATTCATCGAAATTTCAGGATTCAGAGCTCGGACTTGGGCCAGGCATAGGTTGAAAGCTTCAGCAGCCGTCTCGACGACCAAGACTTCCAGCTTATCCACCTCAGCGGCGGATGCCGCAAGCTCGGCCTTCGAAGCATCGAGGTCAGAATGAGCGAGGTTAGGAAATGCGCAAGCCACAAAGACCAGAAATGGGAATCTGAGAAGAATGAACTGATGAACTGGTTGCAAATTTCTCTCAGAAAGAAAGCTCAAGGTTTGGCGGTTTTCAAAGTAGAAGAAGAGGAAAGTCGAAGGCTTATAAACAAAGCAAAAAGACGGATGAGGGTCAGGAAACTCAACTGCCAAAGGCCCAAAGGGCCCATACACGAATAGTGACGTGGACGTTAAAAGGCGTGCGCATTTAATGCTGACGTGAAGCCAACACGAAAGCCAAGACAGTGGGGCAGTTGCTCCACCCAGAGGCCGGCTAGTAAACATCAAATCAGCAGGAGGCAATGATGACACTCGTGGCCTCGAGAATAGGCGAACGTTGAATCAATAGATAAGGCGGACAATGATCCCGGCTTGAAATGCTCATGTGGCCGACCACATGAATTTACCCCGGCCGTCCGACCTAACTCCCCATGCAATCTCAAACTTGGGGGCAACAAGTCCCGATCCACAAGCAAGACCGGGTAGAAGTATCAATACTATCCGACACCAATAAAGAAGGAAAGTTCGAGAAGGCATAGAAGGAGTTCGGCCTGGAATCAAAATTTTCCTAAATTCAAATTGTGGAACATTAATGTTCTCTCTGGACGAATACATCCCACCCAAATAAACCGGGATGTAAATTAATGATAGACAGGGCAGCCCGGGGACCAAAAATGTCCGACCTCGGAACATGAAGGAACTCGTAAATCAAAAACGTCAGGACAGGGCGGAACGAACTAAAACACAAGACGTAACCCGACAGATACATCCCGGCCGCTCAGAACCCTGAACAACCGGGCTGGGGGGCAACTGTTATGGATCTAAATTATGGGCCCACTATGAGGATGGCCCAACAAGCAATATCTATGGATAATCACAATAATCTATCTAAATCAAGAAGATCAGAATTAATCTATCAATATCTATATCAGGATCCCCCAAATCAAGGATCTATCATTAAAAGATATCTTATATAAGATAATGTCAGCCCATCAAGATAGGGCCCAGGTATGCCTATAAATAGGAGATTAACCTAACAAGGTACACACGCTCTAACCCTAGCTCTTCAATTTACACAGAGCACACACCCCCACTCCCTCTGGCTAAACGCCTATCTGTATATCGAACTACGTGGACTTTGATCCCTCTCAAGGGTACGTAGGCCCTAGGATTAAATCCTAGGTCAAGTCCAAAATATCTTTTGTTCTATAACAGAACACGTATATTATACTCATTATAATAAATTGGTTTAGAGAAAAATGATAGATATAAATAATACCAATATAAATATCAATACATGTAGATAATGGGATTGAAATTAAATTGATGTGGCAGGTGGCAGAAGGTGCAAGAGCAAGAAGGGCATCCAAAATAATAGGCATTGACATCAACCCCGACAAATTCATCAAAGGTACCATTTATTCTTCCTTTTTTTGTCTCCTCTTTCACCAGTTTTTATATATATATATATATATATAACTTTTAAATTTTAAACTAGAAACTTATAAATTAATTAAAATAATTAAACTTGAATTCAAAAATGGAAAAAAGAAAATCCTATTATACTAATTAAGATAAAGAGATTAATAACTCCAAAATTTAAATAAGGAAAACTAAAAACTAAAAAATTTATAGGGAGGGATCAAACTTCTGGAAAAATCTTATATCTTATATTGTAAATCTAAAAAAACGAAACTATATATAAAATATACATTTCTATAAGAAATCTATAAGTCTATAAGAAATCTATAATAATTTACTAATTAATATTAGAATATTCTATAAATCTATTAAAATATATTATAAAATTCTATAATCTATAATTCTATTCTAATTTAGAATATATTTATAATTTAGAAAATATAATAGAATTTGTTGTTTTATTATTTATTATGTTATTATATAGATATAATAGATATATAATAAAAATAGAATTAGACTAATATATATATATATATATATATATATATATATATATAATCTTATATACAATTCAATTTGATTACTTATACAATTGTGAGATATATATCATTATTTAAGCATTTATTTATTCATAAATATGACAACTAATAATACACTTTGAATGTGATTGAAAGCCCGGGAGATGGGAGTGACGGATTTCATAAATCCAAAGGATGAAGATAAGCCTGTCTACGAGGTTCGTCTTTTTTTTTCCCCCATAAAATATCATGTTAAGTAAGAATCGTTATTTTTGAAGATGATTAATAATTATTTTTCCATTATAAATATTGGCAGAGAATAAGAGAGATGACCGGGGGAGGAGTAGACTACAGCTTTGAAAGTGTAGGAAACTCTGATGTACTCCGAAATGCCTTCTTGTCCGTTCATGAGGTATTCTTTTCTTTTCTTTTCTTTACGTACAACAACAAAATACCTTGATGTTGCGTTTTGTACAAGTCACTTCCAACAACCAAAAATAGTGGTTCATTTATTAAGAGAGGATGATGATGAAACGTATTGCATTAGTTTTCAAGTCTCTTGTCGTATAATATACAATGGTGAAACAGGGATGGGGATTGACAGTGATATTGGGAATCCATGCAACACCACAAACGCTTCCAATTCATCCAATGGAGTTGTTTGATGGTCGCAGAATTGTTGCTTCAACCTTTGGAGGCTTCAAAGGCAGGACCCACCTTCCTCTTTTTGCTAAACAGTGCCTGCAAGGAGTAAGATTCATCATCCAAACACTTTCATTAAATTCAGTATTATTAATTTCATACGTACTCACTTGTTATGGCCCTCTAACTTGTTGGCAGGAAGTGAAGCTGGACGAGTTCATTACTCACGAGCTACCCTTTGATGATATCAATAAAGCCTTTGATCTTTTGCGCTCTGGGAAATCACTGAGATGTCTCCTGCACCTTTGAGATCTGCGTTGCTTTGTATATCGAATAATGGTTTCATCAGTGAGACTTTTAGATGTTTCACAATTATAGGGAATGTTTTCGTTTTAATTTTAATTGGATTTTTATCATTATACTCCCTTATCCCTTTAATAAAAAAGTTTTTCTTTAATTATGTAAAACGAACCGGTGGTTAACATTAGTTAATTAAAAACAATAAAAAGGAGCGCAAGGTTGTTAAAAACAAGATTTTACATAAAATCGAAAGAGGTATAAAAAATTGTGCGTTTGGAAAATTAGTAAAATTGATTTAATGGAAAAAAAATCGTAAAAACATAAAATTACAGTAATAAAATTAGATTTTAACTACCATGAAGGAGTGGATGATGCATATCAATTGTTATTTGCATTTAATTTAAAATTCTAGAATGTTTGCCATTAACGATAGAATCATCCCTTATTAATTTCTAAGGGTTGAAGTATCACTAACCTTTTTAATTAATATAATGTGTATAATTATTGAGGGGGAAAATGAAAAAAAAAAGACAAAAAATTATAAATATTTAAACAGATCTGGTAAAAAGGATCAAAACAATTTAAATTTTATTCTGTTATATATAATTGACGGAGGAAGTAGCTTTCATGACAAGGTTGATAACGATGTGAGCTATCTGGGAGCATTTGTGATTACAATGTTTCTCATAATACACTGACGAGTCCACTGATTTCGGGAGAACAAGAAACAAGGATCTTGATATATAGGCAAAAGCACAAAATAACCTAAATTGACTTATTTATTATTTCCAGTTCTCAGTTTGACAAATGCAGTATGGCACAATTAAATACAACCAATCATGTATTGAGGGGGGGGGGGGGGGGGTGGGAATTTGCAAAGCGCTTAGCACAACCGTTTCACCAACAAAATTCAGTCTCCATAAGTATATAAAACAAGGCAAGACTTGTATAGAGTTCCTAAGGTTATCATTTTCTCAGATAAAAAGATTGCTTTATCAAGACTTCTTCACATACAGATCATAGATAGTCACTGAATTACCTTTCAGAAGAGAAATTTTGGATTTTGTTTTCCCTACAACAACATTGGCTGCAAAGCTGAGAGTTTATGAGGAAAAGGAACTCCCATAACACCAGAGGTCTAGTTTAAGACCATCTTTGATCTACTTGTTTTCCAACAAGCATGAAGCAATCATGAGTGCAGAAGAAAAAAAGTTATCACGACAGGTTGAAAACTTGAAAATAAAAATCAAGTCAATGATAGATCATAATCTTTGTTGATATAGTCATATAGACAAAAGAAGATCAGAAGTGAATTAAACTGAGGCATTAAATTTCAAGCAGTCCCATCTTTTAAATAAATTAAAATGTGTCTGCACACTGAAGGCTACAGCCTAGTTATGCCTTAATTCCACGTACTAGTGATAGATATTAATTATTAAATTGCCTTTTGCCTGTTAATTAAGAGTTCCTCACAGAGAATATAAAGGGTCTACTTTCATGCTGAAAAGCCCAAAATCTCCTCTTAGGAGCTTCATACATATATAATCTGAAAAATCATTGAAAAATAAAATAGTATCTAAGGTTATTTCAAGATGCAGGGCATCACAAAAAATCCTAATTCCAAGTAAAAACTCTGGAAGGACAAAATATTTTGAATAGTAGAAAGAGAATCCCACATTTATCAGCTTGTAATAGATTTTGAAGGCCTTTGATAGGAACAAACTATGTGTCTCTTGCATGCCTTCTCTCCTCACTTGGACAAAAATAAATAACTTCTATAAACTATAGACATAGCACCAGCATTCCACAGTAAGCAGTTTGAATCACCTGTGAGCAAATAAAACCTCCTTATATTTCCAAATCTTACCCAATTTTATATCACAATAGCACCACCTATATATAACATATTTGGTAGGAAATTCAAGATGAAAAGGGAAAAAATGTATGGCAGAAACGGTAACAGTAGATCTCATTTTGCTGAAGCAACTCTCAACTGGAGTTTTGTTTACTCCCACCAAATAAAAGGTTATTACCCATTAACTTTCCAGTTATAAATTGTAAAACTACACTATTGTAATTCAGTGACTAAGATCTGCTGACAATATAGAAAAAATTTTAGGGTTAAAGTGCAAATTTAAAATTTTTTGCTGAAGAGCAATGTTACTCTAGGAGTTTTTTTAAGTTCAATGTTATCTGAAAGTTTTAAAATATAGTAATATTATCTTATACTGTTAAAAAAACTAACATTCATAGGACAAATTTTTTAATAAAAAAGGGTAACATTGGTTAGATAGATGAGATTTTTCAATGTGAGATTTGTGATATTGTCACTCCTTGAAGAACCGACATCCCAAAAGCCCACATTTAAAAAATTTGAATTAAAAAAAAAAAAATTAGAGATGCAGGGTTATAAAATTTTGAGAAAAAAATGTGTAAAGTAAGAAAAACTAATTGAAAATTTTGTCGGATTTTTTTTTTTTTTTCTTTCAATCTAAACAAAAATGGCCAATCAGGACGGGAAGATGTTCTGATTTTCTGTTTCTTTCTCGTTTGATTGGCCAATCTTATGATTCAATCCCTGAATATATATACCACAATGCACATGCAAGATTGTTCGATATGGGACTTTTAACACTTACGGCTATGAATTTCATTCGATCCTGTCTGGCTCATAATTTCAGGCGATCCTTTCATCAACCTTCCTTGCTAATGTTCTTCGTGCTTCAATGCTGACCCACAAACCATGAGGGAGGAAAGAGTGCCTTCTACAACGCGAAACATTCCAAATCTCACGAACTCTTTGAACAATGTCGTTGACACCGACGACCATGAACCGTTGTGGAAGAAGGCCTCCCTCAGACTCGCCGCCGACGGTTTTGGTGGGGCTGGTTCCCGTGGCGATCATTGCAAATTCGCCTGTGTTTCTATGGCAGAGAGGAAAGTTGGTCAACAATTCATGCCGACGCTGGCTCAGCTCCTGAACCATCCACTGGCCGTTGGCGCATTCGTGCCCAAAGATGTTTCCTTGTTCTTCGCCGGAGCCATTGCCAGCGCTGCCGCCAAAATTGTTACTGCTCCTCTAGATCGTATCAAGATCCTTATGGAGGTACTGTATCGGACTTAGCACTGTTAATTCCTCAGCTTTATTTGTGATACTTCGTTATTTTTTATAACTGCAATACCTGAAATTCGCCACATTTTTTGGAAGCGTTGGAAATTCATGTTTTTTCGTCGCTAAGCTTGGAGATTGAAATAGCAAATGTAAATGCTAGTGTCCAAAGTTCGATATTTTGACAACGTTGACCAGATATAAACTTCAGGCAGTCTTTTCCTTTCCTGTAAATTCGTTTTCATGGTAAAAGAAATTGCAGGTATGTCCAATATCGTTTTTTCAATATAAATGAGTCTGTAATTTGTTTGGACTTGCTTGACATATTGTGGCATTTTTCCCAATTTCTCTTTTCATTTTTTCTTGTCCCTTCCCTTTTTTTGTAAATGCTTTTCCTTTTCCTTTTAATATTTTAATTCTTATGTCCTGATCATTTAGCTAAGAGATATGATCCTTGCTGATCAGAAAGTTTTTGCTTTGTTCTTGTGTGTTTAGATTGCTGACTATTTTAACACGACTTCATATATTTGCAGGCTCATGGAGTACGAGCAGGGCAAGAAAGTGCTAAGAAGGCAATTGGTTTCATTGAGGTATTTAATGGCTGCATCGTTTCCTATTATTTTGTGCACATCAAATTTAAATGCTTTGTTTATATTTATTTCATGGTAGCTAGTAGCGTGGACGCCTTTCTTCTGCAGTTTTTATAATAAGCTGATTGCTGATTGCTGATGTGCCATGTGTAACCTTCGTCCAACTGTACTGGACTATTCATTGAACACTTTAAAATATGGCATATAGTGGAAATATTGGTTATGGAGATTCCTTGCAAATGAAAGTGGGACAAGATGGTTGCAAGACATTTTGTTTTCTGTTAGGTGTTAAATGCGCTTATTTGCTTGTTGCTCACTATCAATAAACAATTCTTGGGTTTATTGGAGTTGTGTGCTCTTAAATTGTAGGACTTTATTATTATACCTATCTAATTGAAAGATGATTCAACAAATTTCTGGTATTAAAATTTGTGTATACTTGTCAGTAAATGCTGGATTGGTATCCTCCCCTATCTCTGTGCCTTGACCTTTGGCGCATCTTGTCAGTAAATGCTCTTTTGATCACAACATTTATCCAAAATTTTTATTGGAGCTAACTCGAATATGAATTACAGGCTATAACAGTTATAGCAAAGGAAGAAGGCATCAAGAGTTACTGGAAGGGCAACCTCCCCCAGGTCTCTACGAATGATCCAGTCCGTTGGTATCTATTTCTAAAAATAAAGTACAGTAATATTGACTGGTCATTTCATTTCTTTTAACGTTAAGATGTAAAAATACACATAGCTTTTTCTCCAGGTGTAAAAATACACATATGCTTTTTTTAGGAGCAAAAATATACACGTGGTTACCATTTTTGTGTAAAAGTTACATCCCACCGTTAAGTCACTGTTCACCGTGATGAAAGAGAAAGAAATTAGGTGAATAGTAACGGCGGTGAACAGGGACTTAACGGTGGGATATGATTTTTGCCTTAAAATGGTAACCACATGTGTATTTTTGCTCCTAGGGAAAAAGCTCATGTGTATTTTTGCACTTTAACCCTTTGTTTTATCTTCTGCATACCAGGTGATTCTGATAATACCTTATAGCGCTGTCCAGCTTTTTGCATCTGAAACCTATAAGGTGACCTCCAACCATCTTGTAAAACGTTTCATAATAACACAACAACCCTTCTATATAGAATATTCTGAGTAGCATAATTCTACACTAATCCCAAATAAATGAATATGAACAACTTTAAATGGTTACCTACACATAAACCGAACACCCTAATCCAAATAATTAGATGATCAGATAATAAGCAAATCCACTGAACAAACCCAATCCAACACACTAAATCCAATCATACACGATTGTTAAACCAATCAAGGACACACACAAGATTGGTCACACAAACCAAGAAAGGTAGTATATAAAGATAATGATAGCAAAAACAGGAAATGGCCAAGTAGGCATATAACATAGGATGCTGTTATATAACTGTAATAACAGTTCATAAAGTTGTTAGAAGGATAGTTGGGATATAGCCGTTACATGATTAGTCCCTAATGACCCTGCCTTATAAGTCAGCATACCCTAATTGTATTCTCTCTTGGACTTGTGAGATAGAATGATAGTTGTGTTGTGACTGTTGTCTCTGTTTCTCTCTCACTTTCTTCTCTCTTGAATTCTCTTTGCCTTTTTCTTCTTTAACCCCTCTAATTCTGGTTCTACCCTCTCATTACAGAATTATGATTATGTAACAAATGCTAAATAAGCATATCAAATAGTGAAGTAAGCATATTACAATAGGCCCAGTTAATGTGCAAATCCATGGGATTGAGGAGGACATTGATTATTGATTGATTGATATAATAATTTAACGGTGGAAAATCACAAGAAGCAAATAAATACCAAGACTCAATGACCTCCTAAGATCATTAAGCAATTAGTATTCCCCTCACCTAACTCTTTTTATCTAATTGATTTTCTACTTATGCCTTGTATAAAAGGAATTTTTCAAAAGCCTCATCTTTATTTCTAAGTAAATATACTCTAGTCTAGTATGTCTTGAAAAATCATCAATAAAAGTAATGTAATATCTCTTTCCACCTCTTATCTCTGTTTGTTTTAAATCTCCCAAGTCAGTGTGTATTAAAGACAACAATTCAATTTCTCTTTGAGTAACAAAATATGATTTTCTAGTTTGTTTTGTTTCTACACATACTTCACATTTATTAATATCATTAATATTAATCCCAGAAATTATCCAAGATTTTGTAATCTCTTTATATAAGATTTATTAATATGTCCTAGTCTAGCATGCCATAAACTAAAGGAATCAATCAAGTAAGCAGAAGAAGATGCATTATCACTTGTTGCCAACAGAAAGTCCATTCAAGGACGCGCCCAACTGCTAACAATGTTTGGTCATGAAGGGTTCTAAACTTTAAACCCTTACATATGGAGTCTTTTCGGTAAGCCCCCAAAATAAATTATTATTTTAGACAACTAAAATAATATTTTCGGGAAGCAAAAGGGTTGATACCATATATTACTCACATGGGTTTTTTGGGGGGGGGATCATCGGGTTTCCACTGCGTTTATCTTTCGTTGGCTTATTGTTATGCGTGTAAACCCACTACACCTCTTTACAAGTCAAGTCTGATATCTTAAGATTATATATATAGGCTTTTACTCTCTTATTCTGAAGTAATGTGGGACTAATTTCTTTGACACACTTACACATGTAATCTTATATTTACAACAGTTTGAACTCAAGAAAAGTTTTGGGTAATACTGCTCTTAAGTTTAAACTTTGAAGATAAACTCACTTTAAATCCAAAAAGAAATGAAGAACTCTCACATAGGTGCATGAAGATCCCAAAGAGCCAATATTATATGTTGCACGCCTGACACGTTAATTTTCTTTTTCCCCGCCTAGGACGCGCGGTAATTATCAACTGTCTTTTCCCAACCTCACATTTTATCATTATAAAAATATAACACGCATTAATTAATTGTGGACTAGCTTAGTGTGATAATTACCAGTCAAAGGGATAATCCAATTCCAATAAACTAGACCATTAGGATGAAGAGTCTCTTCAACTTATAAATGACATTCCACTTATGAGATTTGTCAATATGAGACTCATAATATTGTCATCTCTTTAAGAGACTCATAATATTATCACCTTTTTAAAAATCCACGTCATCAAGGCCTACACTAAAATTTTTTATGAATTGAATTTAAAAATATTAGAGAAAAGGATTTACAATATTTTAATAAAAAGAATACATAAGATAAAAGAATAAAAAAATTAATTAAAAGTTTTTAAAAGGATTTTTCTAGTTTTCTTAAAGCCTTGAATTTAAAAATATTAGAAAAAAGGATTCACAACATTTTAATAAAAAGAATACATAAGATAAAATAATAAAAAAATTAATTAAAAGTTTTTAAAAGAATTTTTCTAGTTTTCTTAAATCCATAAAAGTTAAAAAGAGACCAGCCTTCGCCGTAAAGACAAACCCACGAAGACTAATCCGGCTGTTATTTCCCTACATTGGAATTATATACAGCTAATCACCTCCAAGATTTTGCGATGTGGGACTCTTTAATACTTACGGCTATTAATTTCATTCGATCCCGTCTTGCTCTTAATTTCATTTGATCCCTCCATCAACCTTCCTCGCTAATCTTCTTCTTGCTTCAATGCCGAACCACAAAACATGTGAGAGGAAAGAGTCCCTTTTACAACGCGAAACATTCCAAATCTCACAAACTCTTTGAACAATGTTGTTGACACCGAGTCACCGACGGCCATGAACCGTTGTTGGAAGAAGGCCTCCCTCAGACTCGCCACCGACGGTTATGGTGGTTCCCGGGGCGATCATTGCAAATTCTCCCGTGTTTCGATGGCAGAGAGGAAAGTTGCAAACATTTCATGCTGACGCTGGCTCAGCTCCTGAAGCATCCACTGGACGTTGGCGCATTCGCGCCCAAGGATGTTTTCTTGTTCTTCGCCGGAGCCATTGCCGGCGCCGCCGCCAAAACTGTTCTCTGGATCGTATCAAGATCCTTATGCAGGCACTGTATCGGGCTTAGCACTGTTAATTCCTCAGCCTTATTTGCGATACTTCGTTATTTTTTATAACTGCAATAGATGAAATTCGCCTCAATTTTTGGAAGTGTGGGAACTTCATGTTTTTTCGTCGTTAAGCTTGAAATAGCAAATGTAAATGCTAGTGTCCGAAGTTCGATATTTTGACAACGGTGACCAGATATAAACTTTAGGTAGTCTTTTCTTTCCTGTTAATTGGCGTAAATTCGTTTTCACGGTAAAAGAAATTGCAGGTATGTTCGATATCGTTTTTTCAATATAAATGAGTTGCTGCTCTCTATAATTTGTTTGGACTTGCTTGACATATTGTGGCATTTTTTCCAATTTCTCTTTTCATTTTTTCTTTTCCCTTCCCTTTTTTCCCAATAGCTAAGAGATATGATCCTTGCTGATCAGAAAGTTTTTGCTTTGTTCTTACGTGTTTAGATTGCTGACTGTTTTAACACGACATCATATATTTGCAGACTCATGGAGTACGAGCAGGGCAAGAAAGTGCTAAGAAGGCAACTGGTTTCATTGAGGTATTAAATGGTTGCATCGTTTCCTATTTTTATGGGCACATCAAATTTAAATGGTTTGTTTATATTTGTTTTATGGTAGCTAGTAGAATGGATGCCTTGCTTCTGCAGTTTTACTATAAGCTGATTGCTTATGTGCCATGTGTAACCTTCTTTGGGCCAGAAGCTTTCCTTCTTTCTTCTTGGTTTTGTGGGGTTGGGGGGTGGGGACTTTTAGGACCGGCGGCTTTCATGTTTCCTGCTTATTGATTCAATTCCTATGACCAACTGTACTGGACCATTCCTTGAAGACTTTAAAATATGGCATATAGTGGAAATATTAGTTTTTGAGATTCTTTGCAAATGAAAGTGGGACAAGATGGTTGCAAGACAAGACAGTTTGTTTTCTGTTAGGTGTTAAATGCGCTTATTTGCTTGTTGCTCACTATCAATAAACAATTCTTGGGATTATTGGAGTTGTGTGCTCTTAAATTGTAGGACTTTATTATCATACGTATCTAATTGAAACATGATTCACCACATTTTTGGTATTAAAATTGCCAACTAACTTAATCATAAGGTTCCCTTGTGTCACAAAAGATTTGTGTATACTTGTCAGTAAATGCTGGATTGGTATCCTCCCCTATCTCTTTGCCCTGACCTTTGGCGCATCTTGTCAGTAAATGCTCTTTTGATCAGAACATTTATCCAAAAGTTTTATTGGAGCTAACTCGAATATGAATTACAGGCTATAACAGTTACAGCAAAGGAAGAAGGCATCAAGGGTTACTGGAAGGGCAACCTGCCCCAGGTCTCTACAAATGATTGTTTCTATTTGCATACCAGGTGATTCAGATAATACCTTATTGTGCTGTCCAGCTTTTTGCATTTGAAACCTATAAGGTGACCTCCAACTATCTTGTAAAACGTTTCATAATAACACAATAACACTTGTATATAGAATATTCTGAGTAGCATAATCCTACACCAATCCCAAATAAATGAAAATGAACAACTTTAAATGGCTACCAACACGTAAACCAAACACCCTAATCCAAATAGTTAGATGACCAGATAATAAGCAAATCCAATCATACACCATTGTTAAACCAATCAAGGACACACACAAGATTGGTCACACAAACCAAGAAAGGTAGTATATAAAGATAATGATAGCAGAATCAGGAAATGGCCAAGTAGGCATATAACCTAGGATGCTGTTATATAACTGTAATAACAGCTCAGAAAGTTCTTGGAAGGATAGTTAGGATATAGCCGTTAATGCACTAGTCAGTTTAAGCGCTTACATGATTAGTCCATAATGACCCTGCCTTATAAATAGGCATACCCCAATTGTGTTCTCTCTTGGACTTGTGATATGGAATGATAGTTGTGTTGTAACTGTTGTCTCTGTTTCTCCCTCGCCTTCTTCTCTCTTGAATTCTCTTTGCCCTTTTCTTCTTTAACCCCTCTAATTCTGGTTCTGCCCTATCTTTCCCTCTCGTTACAGAATTATGATTATGTTACAAATGCTAAATAAGCATATCAAATAGTCAAGTAAGCATATTACAATAGGCCCAATTAATGTGCAAATCCATGGGATTGAGAAGGACATATTGATTATTGATTGATTGATATAATAATTTAACGGTGGAAAATCACAAGCAAATAAATACCAAGACTCAATGACCTCCTAAGATATTCCTACTGTAGCATCATCCACTGGTTATGGGAGGTTTTTTTTCTTTTTTTTTTCCTTCTTGGGCTATTGAAATTTCAGCTTTGCTGCGTGGCAATCTCTTTTAACTGAGAAATCGATAGCCTCAGAAACTCTACAACTCTTGCCTTGTTCTGTACCTATGGAGAGTGAATTTTGTAGGCGAAACTTTTATTCTTAGTGCTTTGTAATTGCTATTATACTCTTTTGCTTAATTCATTATTGGTTGTATTTAATTCTGTCATGCTTGTAGTATTATTCAGTGTAGGTTTTTTTGTTTCTTTAGCCTATCATCATGAACTACGAATTGAATTATTATTCCTTGTTCTGCGGAAATCAATGGACTAATCGGTATGCTATGGGCAACATTATTATAATCACAAATGCTAACAGATAGCTCACACACCATTTTCAACATTGTCATACAAAATTCTGAAGAAAAAAATATCCTGCTATATAAGTGACACAAATATATATAATATTCAGGTGCAAACTTGTATTATTCTCTAATACTTGTCGCACTACAAATCCTGCACTTTTTTATCAGTGAAACCCAGCAGTGTCTCCCACAGTAAAGGGACGATGAAGCCCACCTGCAAACTATGATATATATCTCACAGGTGTAGGAGACATCTCAGTGACTTGCCGGAGACCAAAAGATCAAAGGCTTTGTTGATGTCTTCAAAGGGTAGCTCGTGAGTAATGAACCCCTCCAGCTTCACCACCTGAAAGCGAGAGAGCCATATGTAACAAGTGAGTACTATGTGATCATAGGTTCTTAATATAAGACTTAGTTTAGTGTTTTCAAAAGATTAAAAGAAGCTAAATAAATTATTTTATGGTATTTATGTTTATCTTTTTTATACCAAACTAATTTGTTTGACCTATAAATTGATATATAATAATCAAATGAGACACAACATATATACATCATACTAAGGATCATAGGGAATACCTTTTATATGGATAGATTTCTTGCACATATACTTTAATGATGGTGTTGAAATAATAGTGTGATTTAATGAAAGAAATGAAAGAGAGGGATGTGTTTGGATGATGAATCTTACTCCTTGCAGGCATTGTTTGGCAAACAGAGGGAGGTGGGACCTTCCTTTGAAGCCTCCAAAGACAGAAGCAACGACTCTGCGACCATCAAACAGCTCCATTGGATGAATTGGAAGCATTTGTGGTGTTGTATGTATTCCCAATATTACCGTCAATCCCCATCCCTGTAACGCATTTTGTTGATGTTTTTGTGTATAAAACAGAAAGAGGAAATCTGTATGAGGTCTCAAGAAATGAACGTAATTATCAATAATAAGTGATCAGCATAGATCTATTGTCATTTCCTGCTTTTAAACTCATCATTATATTACATGCTACTCGCTTGTCATGAGATTTTTTGGTGATTACATCTCATCTCTTCTTTGGGACTAGAGTAATTTTCAAAAAAGGAAATGAATTACCTCATGAACAGACAGGAAGGCATTTCGGAGGACATCAGAGTTTCCTACACATTCAAAGCTGAAGTCTACTCCTCCTCCAGTCATTTCTCTTATTATCTGCCAATATTTATTATGTGAAAATGGTTAGTAATAATTGTTTGTTCTTGAAGTTACAGTATTTGTTGGAGGATGGTAATTAAGTCATATGTTGGACAGAAAAAAGAAGAACCTCGTAGACAGGCTTATCTTCATCCTTTGGATTTATGAAATCCGTCACTCCCATCTCCCGGCCTTTAATTTCCACCACATTCAAAGTGCATTAGTTGTCATATTTATGAAGAAATAAATGCTTAAATAATTATATATATATATATATATATATATATATATATATATATATATATATATATAAAGGGGTGAAAGAGGAGACAGATATGGTACCTTTGATGAATTTGTCGGGGTTGACGTCAATGCCTATTATTTTGGATGCCCCTCTTGCTCTCGCCCCTTCAGCCGCCTGCCTCATATACAATTTCAATCACATTATCTTACTAATATTTACATTTACATTTGTATCACTTATAATATATCAGCAGTCAATTTAATACTACCTCCGGTCTTAAATATAAAATTCTCTTGACTTTTTTATTATATTATGAAAGCTAAATAAATTATTTTCAAATATTTATATCTATTATTTTTCCTTCAAACTAATTACTCTAACTAATAAACCAATATATAATTTAATTATATAACATATATTATGATGGGAAAAGCACTTCTCATATTATAGGAGAAGTGTTTTTTCATGTTACACACACATGAAATGATGGGATCCATATACACGCGCGCGCGCGCACATATATATATATGAATTTATTCATATATAGGTGGGTCTCACCATTTCATGTGTGTATAGGAATCTTTTTCTCATGCAACATGAGAAGTTTAAACCCCTATTATGATTAAATAATACATATTTAGTTTTATTAACCTCTTTAAAAAAAAATCAACCGAATTTTATATTTAGAATAAGAAGAACTGAGGATAATGGGAGAGACGAAGAGAAAACTAACAGCGAGGCCGACGGCTCCCAAACCGAAGACAGCAACAGTAGAATCAGATTGCACATTGGCTGTGTTCCATGCTGCTCCAACCCCTGCATGTCCATTCATTCTCATTAATTCACTTCAAACATTTCATTTTCAAATTAAATCTACTCACTCTAACTCAACCATTTATTGCTTTTCATTTTATACCATTTGAATACATGCTCACACAAACATGTCAATGTCAAGTTCAAATCTGGAACCTCACTTGTCGAAATGTGGGCAAGTGAACTTGCCGTTCAACTCAATTCCCACTCACCTTTAAATTTATTTATGATTATAATTGATATAATTGATTGAAGAGTTTGGAATGGAGACATGAAATAATAAGCCAGGATCAAATAATTGAGAAAGCTCCTCAGAGACCAAAATTAAACAGAGAGAGACCGGACCATTTATTTTCTGGGTCCATCTCATTCATTCACAAAAACCAAACAAACCGTTGACTTTGATCCCTATTTATTCAATGTAAATCTCTTATCTTAATTCTATCTTCTTCCGTACCTCCCATCATCAACCAACAAATCATATCATTACTCACAAAACGATTCCAGATTCTCTCAGTATTCTTCTCTCCTCATCACTCAATATCCCTCCATTCCAGTCGCTCATTTTCATCTCTATCTCGCGAAGTATAAAATGAATGGTTCAGATTCATTTTTAGGAAAATGAACGACTGTGATAAAGGAATACTGAGAGATGAGAAGGGAAAGATACAGAGGAAATTTGCTCTCCTCACAAAACCATGTCCAAACAAACTGGGGTCATTTTAGTCCAGCGAATTGGTCTTCCTTTTTTTAAGAAAAATATTATTTCTTATATATTTCTTGTTAGTGGGATCAAATATTTGTCTAATGTTATTGTTGATTTGTTTTGATGCGGCATATTCGCCGACATATTTCAGTGTCAACCAGCAGAAATGCAAAAATCAGACAATAAAATATTAATTAATTAATCGATTGATTAAAAATCTAAAACCGAAATCACCGGCATTACATGGGATCTAGTTACCTAGGGAAGTTTTTCTTATCTGAACCATCTAAATAGGATGTGAACGACCCAGATTTAATTATTTTTACTTTTTATTTTTCAAAAAACATGTTAATGGGTAAAAAAAATATAAAATAAAGATTTTTTAAATGATTTTTTCATATAAAAATGGATAGTTTAAAAAAAAAAATCATCTAAACAATCCAGATGAAAATAGCTTCCTCTCCTCATTCAAAAGATGAGTAGGGCCCATTGGGTGTCCCATATAAGATTGTTTTAACTTTTAAGTAAATTAAAATAATGCTTTTGAATTCAACATATTCATGAACATGCCACGAATACACATGTGACCATGTGAGGTGGTTTTATATAAAAGCCAATGAGGATTTTTTCTTAACATACTAAAAGTAATATAATGTTAAATAATAAGAACATCCATGTATCTTGGTTTTATTTTAATCTATATATATAGTAATCTATAAAGCGACATAGTGTACATGTGTGTGTGTAAGCATCATCTTCTCAAAAATTATTAAATTGCTCGTAGCAAACTAATCTCACACAAGAACATGCCACGATGAATCTTGCTAGCTACTACTACGACTATACTATCCTTTTCGTAATATATACTCATACTAGATTACAAGATTATCTGCCAATTTTGACTTGCATGTTTTGGAACCCAGCATTATATTAATTAATTTTAACACAAAAAGTATTTATATCTCATATCGTAAGAAAAAATAAATTAAATTATTAAGCACTTTTTCATAAGTCAGAATAAAACTTCTCTCATATATTTATCTAGTTAATTATTAAAAACACTTTTAAAAGATTAAAACAGACGAAAACTATAAACTCCAAAAAATTTAAATTTAAAACAAAAAAAAATAGAAGAAGAAGAAGAAGTCAACAACTTACCTGTAGAAACGCCACAGCTGAGTAGGGTGAGCTTTTTGAGGCTATTTTGATCGACGAGGCCGCTGAGTTTGACGACGCAAGCGGAGTCAACGACGGTGTACTCGGTGAAGGTGGAGGTGTTGAGGAAATGGTAGATGGGTTTGTCACCGTGGACGGTGGTGAACCTGGTGGCGCCGTCAGCCACCATGTCCTTCTTCATGGGGTTGACTCCAAAGTGTTGGCACATGTTGGTGTGGGGACACTTGCACAACTTGCAATGGCCACACTCGCCGTTGAATAAAGGTACCACATAATCTCCTTCTTTCACATCCTTTACTCCATCCCCTACACTCTCCACTATCCTGTGCATTCATTAACCTTTCATTTTATTCATTTATTTAGGAAATAAAAAAGGGGGGAAAATCGATGACAAGGACATTGTTTAGGAAATTTAATGGTGAAAATGACATAAATTCAAATACTGATATTTTCATATTGATGCGTGTGTGTGTGTGTGTTTTAATAAAAACATGTCCTTCTCGTGAATAAGACTTTTAGGCAGATTTTTTACTAATTTTCCGACTGAGTGCACGGAGTTAATTATTTTACTAGAATCAAGGAGAAATAGTTAACTTATTAATTTTATCTAAAAAAAACTTTTCTAAATTTATCCATATTTAAGAGCATAGAGAAACAATGATTCAAACACTCTCCTAGCTAGGATTGTCCAAAAAACTCAACACTTTAGTTAGTTCAGTTTAACTTGATCCAACCCAACCCAGTTTGAGCAAAAAAATATTCCTCAAAGACAATTTGATCACACCGGATCGAATCATATTGGGTGGGTTGGACCGGATTTCAGTCCAGAGGCTTAGGCCCCTTAGACTTGTCCAGCCTAACTCGATTTTTTTTTTTTTTTTTGCAAATCGCAACTACACTCTACACTTAGTCAGTCACTGGAGTCTAGGCATCCTAATGCTTTTTTTTTTAATTTATAGGAATCACTTTTCACACAGTCATTTTTTATTACTTTTCAAAATCAAGTGAAATTAGAGCTAAAATATTAACTCCCAAAAAGGCAAAAAAAAAAAAAAAACTGGACTATACCTGGACTGGTCCAAACAGTCTGTTAATTTGGTCTGGTCCAACCAAAGCTTGAGCTACTACCGAACCAAACCAAGCCTCAAGCTAACTTGTCTAGCTTGAGGTTTTATCCGCCAAACCTTGAGTTGATCTCTAACCCAGTCCTTAGACATCCCTACCCTTGGCTAGTTAATTGTGTGATATGGGTAATATTTGAATTGCCAAATGAGGGCGTGGCACGAATTGCCCACCAAAAGTGAATCAGCGTGCATAAAAAAATAATTAATGACCAAGACTTATAGCATGAATCAAAAATTTATTATAAAAATGCCCCATATATTTAGAACTAAAGGGAGTATTAACAGCGTGAGTCATGCCAAAGAGCAGGAGTTATAGTTAAGAAACAAACAAGTATATATGAATTTGTTACCCGCAGGCTTCATGGCCAAGAATCCTAGGATATGCCCTTTGAGCTTCATTCTGCACAGAAAAATATACAGAATGAATCACATGTATGTGTGGTCCAAGTAATCTTTGCCTGAACTTTAGGTAATTTAGGAGAAGAAGAAGAAGAATATCTAAGAACAAGTTTAACAGAACGATCAGATCACAAAATGAGAGATCATGATTATGTAAAAAAGGATTATTAATGAATAATTAACGAACCTCGCCGAGCCAGGCAGAGAGATCAGTGTGGCAGATAGAAGTAGAGAGGATCTTGATTCGGACCTCCTTCTTCTGCGGCGGATGAACTTTCACTTTTTCTACCACCAACGCCTCTCCGGCTCCATAAGCCACCGCCGCTAATTCATTCATTCACTCACAATCTCAGAAAAATTATACACACACATATATATGCATGATTTTGATGAATATATATATAGAGAGAGAGGGAGAGTTATATTACCCCTGCAAGTAATGACCTTGCCCTTTGTATCGTTCGGACTCAGTTGCTCTAAACCCATCTTCTTCTTCTTCTTCTGAACTGCTTCTCTGAGTTTTGGGCTATGGAGGCGGTATATATGTTTATATATATAGAAGAAGACAGAGATGACGTGTATGGGAATTAATGATTCATATTGAATTTTTTCAAAATAATAATAATAATCTTGCCCATATCTCTATTGGCTTGCCTAACTGGCTCTAAATATATGCACAGGATCATAATAGGATGGGGTTCTCGGTATTTATGACTTCATATTCTATTTTACTATATTTGCCTAACTTGGGCATATCTCCTATTTTAACATGATTTTTTTTTTCCTCTGGTTTTTTATGTTTTTAATATAATTTTTTTTTAAAAAAAATGAACATGAAGTAGGAGTATTTGTAATTTTTTTAAATACAAAGAAAATGCCCCTCATATATACATTTTTAATATTTCCTCTCTTTGATGTTCTGAAGTGTGATTAAAGTAATATAGCTCAGGATGATTTTGACTTATTTTAGTAATTTTTTTTAAAAAATAAATTCTTAGCTAATTTTTAAGGACTACTGTTGAAAATGATTGCAAATTTTTTTACTGGAAGTTTATTTAAGAACTTACGTGTGACTTATCCTTCAAAAGTTTATTTAATGTTTAACTTTAATAAGATAATATAATTAAATGAGATTCACGAACGTAGAAAATTCAATAACGCATTTAATTCAACTTTTTCTACTTACGTACAATAACATTGAACCTTGCTAAATCAAAGCACTGATAAATGGAATGTGTCTTTGTCAAATAATGAGCATCACTAATGAGGAAAATAGAATAATGTGATGACTTTCCTTTTTAATGTAAAATTTTAATGAATGAATTTAATTACTCAAATATCCGAAAATAATTGAAAAGCATGAAATAATAAATTTTAATATAAGAAGCGATAGCAGATTTATGGTTTTTATTTTTTATTGTCACGTTTTAATAATTAGATTTCTTCCTTAAAACCTCTAGAAATTCTCCAATGTGATTTGGGTGATCTGGTAGGTAGTGTAAATAAAAAACACCCATTTAACTAACCACTCATTTACTCAGCGTGAGATAGCTGGCCAAGGTTGAGATCCTTATTGAAACAAGTGCCACTAAAGTCAGCTTGACATAAAATCTGAAGTCAAATCGTAAATCTGTAGAAATTTATTTTTATCAATAAATATATATTAATAATATATAATTAAAATATAAAAAAGGATAACAATTTGATTAAATATCACTACACAAAGACTTTGAATTAGAGGCGGAATTCCTGACAAATTTCCATTAATAATAATTACCCATAGAATTCTGTCAGAACTTCAATTACCGACAAAATTATGAACGGAATTTTTGTCGATATTGTTTTTTACCATGATTTTTTCTATGACCAATGTTTTCCGTCAAAAATTCAATTACTAATGGTAATTTCCATCGATAATCTGTCATTTTTTTCTAGTGTATATTTTAAATTTAATTTATATAATTGAAATTAAATCCACCAACATTTATAATTTATTAAACTCAACAAATAATTTTTTTGGGTTAAAATGCAAAAATACACATGAGCTTTTTCCCTAAGAACACCTAGCACCACGTGCTTTACTTTAGAACAAAAATACACACGTGGTTATCATTCTGGAGCAAAAGTCACATCTCACCGTTAAATTACTGTTCACCGTAGTTATGTTACTATTCACCTCATCTCTTTCTCTCTCATCACGTTAACAGCAACTTAACGGTCGGATGTGACTTTTGTTTCAAAATAGTAACCATGTGTGTATTTTTGCTAAAAAAAAAAGCACGTGGTGCTGGGCGCTCTTGGAGAAAAAACTAATGTGTATTTTTATACCTTGACCCATTTTTTTATTTATAAAATTCATATATAAAACTATTAAACATAATTAAATTAAAAAAGTTAGTACAAGATTCAAAGTAGATTAACACAATTTTGTAAATTAAGAATATAAAAACGATAGACTTAATATGTGAACTCCAAAATTTAACTGAGTTTACAACTAACACGATTTAAAGAGTGATAAGAAACAATTTTATAAAATAGTAAATATAAAAATAATAAACTCATGAGTTTGACAATAATACACACATGAGTCCCACTGAAAGATTTTATTTGAATAAATATGAGGTCCAAGCTTAAATCCCTGTAAATCTATAAAACACATTTGAGAATACTATCTAATTAAACACAACAATACTCAAATCTATGCGTGTTAGATAACCATTACAAAAGAAAAGGTAAAATGTCTGTTCGTTCATTCACTAGAAATTATAAAATAATTCAGAAACTGTAGGGATAAATCTTTTTCTATAAATTTGATATTTCCACCTATGACTATCCGTACCGTGCCTACAAGACTACGCGTTTCGAACGTAAAGTCATTATCCATTTAAAAAAAAATTAAAAAATTAAAAACAATTAAACACATGTTGGGTTGAGTTGATATGGACATGCATGTACCAGAAAAATCCACCGATAAAATTAGATATTTCTATTTTACGATAGGTAGAGTTCAAAAATAAATTATTTCGTCATATATTATAACTATTATATATCTACTAAAAATTTGATTTTATATAGGGGTTAAGGTATAAAAATGGACATGTGCTTTATCCCGAGAAACGCCCAACACCAAGTACTTTTTTAAGTATAAAAGGATACAAGTAGTTACAAATTAGGTGCAAAAATACTTTTTGACAGTTAAGTTTGACTTTTTTCATTTTTAAATGTACAAAAATATACATTTTTTAGTTTGCCTAACTTGAGCACTTGAGCATATCCTTTCATTTCATTTTCTCCTTTTTTGATATGACTTTTTTTATCTCACAAGTTTTTTATGTTATTTAATATAATTTTTTTAAAAAAAATGAACATGAAGTAGGAGTATTTGTAATTTTTTAAATACAAAGAAAATGCCCCTCATATATACGTTTTTAATATGTCCTCTCTTTGATGTTCTGAATTGTGATTAAAATAATATAGCTCAGGATGATTTTGAATTATTTTAGTAATTTTTTTTAAAACAATAAATTCTTAGCTAATTTTTAAGGACTACTGTTGAAAATGATCGCAAATTTTTTTACTGGAAGTTTATTTAAGAACTTTCGTGTGACTTATCCTTCAAAGGTGCAGCTGCAGGCATCCTATTTTGAACTATGGCTAAATTAAAAAACTTTCACAAATAGCTGAAGATATGTTGTATATAATTAAAAAAAGGGGTTAATTAAGGGAAAATCTTGCCTTATAAATTTTCACCAAATGATAATTTTATTCTGGAAGTTTTTCATATTAACAAAAATGACGTGGATGATATGTAGATTGTCAACTCATCATATTTGATTAACTAACAGTCAAAATTAATTATAATAGCAGTAAAAAAAAATACATTTTTTATACTTTCAAAACAAAATTACTCTTTGACATGAAATTACCTCATCAGCCTTAAAAGAGTTGTACCAGCAGATAAGTTGCACATACTCAATGTTTTGTATTCGTAGATAGCTTTAGATAATACAACTTGTAATAAAAAATTTCAGCAATTTTATCTTTTTATTTCAATTCACGTGACTTGAATAAAACATCCTATAATTTACCCCCCCCCCAAATATATATATATATAAAACATCCTATAAAAAGTAAAGATAAAGGGCAAAAGTACGGAAAAAACATTAATTAATTAATTACCAAAATGCCACTAAGGCAAAAGTATTAACCCATCTGCCTCTGTAATCGATTATATAAGGCATGTAATCCTTATGTAATCGATTACAGGGGGTAGGATCTTGTTTTTTTTTCATTTTTTGCACTATGTAATCGATTACAATACTGTTCATTAATTGATTACATAAAATTGGCAACCTGTAATTGATTACGATGTGTAGTAATCGATTACGTAGTGTAATTTTTACGTAATCGATTACGATACAGTACCGTAATCGATTACATTTCGACATATGTGTTTTTGTTAAAAGCCAAATTGAGCTCATTCGTGGTAATTTCTCTGTTTATGCCGTAGAGCTTCTGGTTGCTCGTGTTTTGGACGGTTTTTGTGCGACCCATCAAAGTGTAAGGCCATTATCCTCTTTCAATGTGGTATTGTTGTGTAATCTTTGTAGTTTAACTTCTTCCACCTTTATTTTTGTGTAGAATCTGAAACCCACCCCCTTGTAGCTCACAATTTCTGTTGTCAAGGATGAGTTCAAGTTCTAACGACTACGTAGCCGTAATCTACCATAGTGGGAGGCATTTTGAAGGACTCGATGGTGTTCAATTCGAAGGAAAAACCAAAATGTTGAAAATCAATTGGGCCACCACATACAACCAGCTCAAAGAAAGGATTTGTCAAAAATTGGGGCTACATGGCAGCCACTTAATTCATCGGTTGATCGCTAAAGTGGAGACTACTGTCGGTTTTGATAGTGTATACTACATTAATAATGATGTGGGTGACGATAAAGATGTAGAGTGCATTATAGATGCCTTTGACAATCGGAAATCACAAAATTTCATTGAGATTTATGTTGAGGTTGAATCCGGTGAAACATCATCTATTTCCACGCATACAAGATCTCCACAATATTATGGTCAAGAAGACAGAGCCGTCAGTTTATCTGCACCGTTACACGCATTAAGTCAGCTGAGATTGACGGAGGAGGGGGAGGATCACGAAGATGAGTGTGAGGAAGACGAGGATATTCACAGCGAGGAGGGAGAACCTGACAGTGTGGTTCCACTAGGTGACTCGTCAGACACTGATGTCGAGGGTGATTCACCGTCACCGCTTCGTGTGGACCCAGTTAGCAGTGGTAAGTTAGTAAATTTGTATTTATATCTGTAATTTGTATTCAGTGGTTTTGACAAAGAATCGTTTGTACAGCTGTTGGGACTAATATTGAGCCATTCTGGAACGAAAGCCCACACTATTCCAGCATCAATTGGGCGCATCCTGATGATGAGACGGAGATGTTGTATGGTGATGATGACACACAAGGTGGTTGGCATTTAGGTGATCCATGCTATTTATATCAACAGTTTCCTTCGAAGTCGGAAATGCAACATGTCGTGAAATTATATTGCGTGAAGTCTCGTCGCACAGGCATAGTTGAGAAAAGCGATGACCATAGGTTTGTCATGAGGTGTCAAAACCACGCCAACGGTTGTCATTGGTACATGAGGGCAATGGTCCCCAAGAATGGAAACTACTGCCCATTGCCTTTACGGTCATTCCTCCTAGTGAGAAGTACGATGATTGGTTGTGGTTCCTTGATCTCTTGCATGTTCATGTGACCCAAATGCAGGGCATTTGTCTGATATCTGACCACCACGCCAGTATCAAAAAGGCGGTTAAAGATCACCATGGATGGCAGCCCCCAAATGCCTATCATGTGTATTGTTTGCGTCATTTCGAGAGCAACTTTCACCCCAGGTTTAAGGATAATGAATTGAAGAAAACTGTTATGACACTGGGTATGAAATTTCACCTTTCATTTACTTGTTGTAATCATTGATTATGTTTCCATTGTGATGAGTTTGCATTCGCTGTCATGCAGGGTACATGAGTTCAAAGATTCAGTTTGACATAAAGTTTCGAGAGTTCATTGAGGCAAACCCACATGTTTCGTCCTGGTTTGATTGGACTCCAAAGGAGAAGTGGTGCATGTTGTACGATGAAGACGGAAGGAGGTTTGGTCACATGACGACTAACCTATCAGAGTGTGTCAATAAGGTCCTCAAGGGGGCACGTAATCTACCAATCACCGCATTGGCAAGATCACATGTGGTAGACTTGTCGAATATTTCATCACAAGGTGTGTTGAGATTACCAAACACATGACTGAAGATAGTATAGTGTCTAAGAAGGTTGAAGACCGCATACAAAATATGGACGAACAGACAGTCGCGTGTCAGGTGGTGCTATATGACAGAGAATTATGGTTATTTGAGGTCGAGGACGCACATGCCGAGGACGCAATGCAGGTTAACTTGATCAACCACAAATGTCAATGTGGAAGGTTTACAGCAAGACGGTATCCGTGTGTCCATGTGTTAGCAGTGTGCAGGGCCGAAAATTTGAACCATTACGATTATATTGACCCGACATCCACCTTGCAATACATTAGTCAAGTATATGCTACACATTGGCACTTGATAGGCAATGAACGATTGATTCAACAAGTAGATGACCCAATCGTTATCTCGGATGCAAGTTTGGCCCGCAGAAAGGGAAGACCAAAGTCTACAAGGATACAGGATGAGATGGATTGGGTGGAGTCTCAACCGTCAAGCAATCAATCCCGTTGTCGGCATTGCAAGCAAGTTGGTCATAATATACGTACGTGTCCGTTGAGGAATAGGCAAGGTTAAAGTGGACAAGTTATGTAATTGTAGTGCATTTATGATGACATTGGTGAACTTATGTGTATTAGTATTTGTTGATGTATTGTGACGTTCAGTTTATAATTAGTTGTTTTAAAAAACCATGAATGCAAACGTCCAAATAGTTATGTAAACGGATATAGGTACATCAATGGACCAGGCATAGCGTAGATGGTTAATTGTTGGCACAAAGACCTTCCCCAAGTCGCATTTGTAGGTAAAAAGAAGTTGGAAATCAGTTTCGTCATGCACCAATTCGAAATCTCTTCTTCATTGTGCTTCTGCAGCTGGTGTAATCGATTACACCTACACAGTGCAAATTTGGAGTAATCGATTAATAAACAGTGACGTAATCGATTACATAGTGCAAAAAATGAAAAAAAGGAGATCTGAACGCATGTAATCGATTACAGAGGGCAGATGGGTTAATACTTTTGCCTCAGTGACATTTTGGTAATTAATTAATTAATTAAGGTTTTTTCTGTACTTTTGCCAAGATAAAGTGTATCTCTTTTATAATTAATGTCTTTTGTCATGGTTTTTTCTGTGACAGACATTTTCTGTCGAAAATCTAATTACCGACGAAATTCCATCGGTAATTCTATAAAAAATCTGGCATTTTTTTAGTGTATATTTTAAATTTAATTTATATAATTGAAATTAAATATATCAACATTTAAAATTTAATATACTCAATAAATGAATTTTTTTTTTATAAAATTCATATATAAAACCACTAAACATGATTAAACAAAAAAAGCTAGCATGAGACTAAGAGTAGGTTAACACAATTTTGTAAGTAAATAACATAAAAAAGGTAAACTTGATATGTAAACTCCAAAGTTTAACCAAATTTTATAACTAACGCGACTTAAAGAGTGACACGACACAATTTTATAAAGTAGTAAACATAAAAATGGTAAACTCATGAGTTTGACAATAACATACATATATAAGTCCCAATGAAAGATTTTATTTAAATAAATATGAGGTCTCAAGCTTAAATCCATGTGAATATGTAAAACACCTTTGAGAATACTATCTAATTAACCACAACAATACTCAAATTACTCAAATCTAAGCGTGTTAGATAACCATATCAAAAGAAAAGGTAAAATGTCTGTTCATTCAATAGAAATTAGGAAAAAAATTGGGAAAATCTATATAGGAGCCCAAATAATAGAAAATTTTTTAAAAAAGGCCCCAAGATTTTGAAAATACCAGAAAAGGTGTAACACCCGCCTTAAATATACCCTTTTTTTATCAGATGAATGGAAGCGTCCATTAAAAATACCAGAGTTAGTATTCATGAGTAGAATACCATTCACGTATACTGGGAATTTAATATACCATTTATGTACAAATAATTCATACTCTAAAAATTTATATAACAGACGGAAATAAAATCTTCTTCCGTCTTGATCTTTACGTCCATGATCACCTTCTTCACTCTTGTACTCCTTGTATGAACTGCAAAATTTGCTATATCAAAAATAATATTACCATCATCTAAGCTTAAATAATCACCAACAGTTACCACCATAAACTTCATTCCTACTCTGCACCATTACTGTGATCACCTGTCGTTGCTCTAATAGTATTACCTAAAGCTTTACAAATGCCTGGGATTCATAATTGGATTCCAGAGTAACCATTAATCTTACATGAAAAGTGTATGCAATGCATGTATGTCATCATAATCATGAAAATAATTAAACACAAAGCATTCAGTAACAACGCGCAGTATAATAAAGACATACCACACATGCAATATTTACTGTGGAAGGACCAAGTCCTAGTTAACGCAGGGCTACTCAAATAGCAAACCCCGGATCCATAGCGCTAGGAAAGACATGGTAGTTGAGCGCTAAACCTAGACCACACTGAATGCACAAATAAACGCATGTCTCTCACGAGACACGGATCCACAACCATGGAAAATCAAACATACAATGTAACACAAGGCATATGAAAATTAAGGTTGCTACCTGACAGTCGACCACAAATATTTATAATTTCTCTGGGGCAAAGGATCACAATAAACCTAAAATAATAATAAAATATAAATATAGTTAATTCCATCTCAATAAATATTTTCTTTGATGATATATAATAAGCCTAATTAATGTGTCCAAATTCATTAAATCCCTTTTCTTATTAGGGAATTTAATATGAGCTTTTATTCTCCTTGTTTCCGTCATTTTCAGGATTTTCCAGCAACCAGTAGCTGATTTTCAAAAATTTATATCTAGAGGTCTAGACATCGGTTTTAGGTGATTCAAAATTATATGAACTTCTTATCAAGTCTAGTTTCTTGGAAAATTGGTTTCAGCATTTTATCATGTGCCCAAAATTCCCAGATTTTGAAATGTCCAGGCAGTTCAGTGAGCTTCTCCAAAACGTAGGGTCACTTTCTTCAATTTATTTCTCTCTGATTAGAGCTTAGAAAAATACGAAATACCCACCATATTAAAGCTATGCATGTCCTCTATCTCCTGAAATATTTTCATAATTTTATCTTATACAGATTATTCCCAAATTTTCCGTTTATCATGACTGTTCCAAAAAACATTCCAAATCCAAGCTTAACTTCAAAAATTCATATCTCCCTGATTATAAATCCGAATTAAGCTTGTGACCTATCAAATTAAAGCTCTATAAGTCTACTATACCGCTGGAAAATCTAACAATTTTTAGAATTTATTTACTAGGTCATAAAGTCAACGTCATTTTGACTATTCCAGAAACTTTCAAAAATGTTCGCAGTTTTATAACCCAACTTCCAAAAATCATAACTGGAGTTATAGACATCCATTTAAGGTGAACCAAAGCTCATTTTGAAGATTAAGGAGATAACTATCTCCCATAAAAATTTCACAGAAAAACTCAACCATGAACCCATAAAAACGAAATATATGATGAGCTTGGTTTCAAAGTTTTTTTGTTGTAGTGATGTAAAACAACCAATACAACCTTAAATCTTAAGCCTTAGCTGTGAGAACCTAGAACCTAGAACCTTGCGTCCTTCAAAATCATGGAATCTAATTGGTTTTTTTTTTAATTCCAATACTGTAACTTTGCCATTATCATATAATCATGCTCTTCTTTTCATGAATCAGATAGGTCCACTACACCTAACATATTACTTTACAACTTTTGACTTCTTGTGTTTTTTTTTCTTTCTGCTTCCCGTGAATCCACATTTCGGAAGCACATAAACATAATCCATGAATATATATATATACTCAATACAAAATAATGGGCCACAAACAAGTATATTGCCCCACTTTCAAAAAGAACGAAATGATTAACCTTATAAAGATTTTTCTTACTCCAAAATTTTGAGATATTACAAAAGGCCTCATGGCCTTTTCTGATATAAATTCATTAAAACTTTAGTTGTTAACATGACTGATATAGTTGTTAATAGGACTGATATAGTTGTTAATAGAGCTGATATAGTTGTTAACGTTTTAATGAATTTATACTAGAAAAAGCCTTTTCTAGTATTTTCATAATTTTAGGGCATTTTTTAAAAAAATTTCTGTTACTTGAACCCCTATATAAATTTTACCAAAAAAATTCAGCAAGTGTAGGGATAAATCTTTTCCTATAAATTTGATTTTTCCGCCTATGATTATCCGTACCGTGCCTACAAGACTACGCCTTTCGAAAGTAAAGTCATTATCCATAAAAAGAAATTTAAAAAAAAAAATCAAACACATGTTGGGTTGAGTTGATCTGGATATATGCATGTGCCAGAAAAATCCACCGATAAAATTAGATATTTCTTTTTTACAATAGCTAGAGTTCAAAAATAAATTACTTCGTCATATATTATAACTATTATATATCTACTAAAAATTTGATTTTATATAAGGTTAAAGTGCAAATTGCACATGTGTTTTATCTCGAGAAGCGTCTAGCACAAAGAATTTTTTTTATGTGTAAAAGGATACACGTAATTACAAATTAGGTGTAAAACTATTTTTTAATCGTTAAATTTGTTTTTTTTTCTTACTTTCAAATGTGCAAAAGTATAAAGTGATTTGACAAAAAAAACGCCCAACAACAAGGGTTTTTTTTTAATTTAATAATTTTATTTTAATTAAATAAAAATTATTATTTCTCTAGGTGTAATTTTTAGGAGGTCAAAATTTTTATTTCCATAATTTATTTTATTTTTTAAATCCTTATTAAATTTTTTAATTAAATTAATAAATGAGTATTTATACATTTACAATTTGATATTATAAATATTATATTTAATTAAAAATAATTTTAATTTTGTGATCTAACAAATTGAACTAAAAGTTATTTAAATAATTTTTCCATCAATATTATTTAATTTTTATTACATTTTCTAGGTATGCAATATAAATGTTTGCACTAATAAAGATTGTTAAAAAAAATTATGGAAATAAAAAATTTGCCCTCTCAAGAATTATACCTAGAAAAATAATAATTTTCCTTTAAATGAAATAAAATTATTAAATTAAAAAAAAATTGGTGTTGGACTCTCTTTTTTCCAAATCACATATGTATTTTTGCACATTTGAAAGTAAAAAAAAGTCAAACTTAACAATCAAAGGGTATTTTTACACCTAATTTATAACCATGTGTATACTTTTGCACCTAAAAAAAATACTTGGTGCTGGCATTCCTCGAGGTAAAACACATATATATTTGTGCACCTTAACTCTTTTATATATTGATGTATCTTGTGGCTATATATTAGTTAAGAAAAATTATCTCCTAAGGAATTTAAATTTGGGTTAATGTGTAAAAATACACATAAGCTTTTTTCCCAGGAGCGCCTAACACCAAGAACTTTTTTTTAAAGCAAAAATACACACATGGTTGCCATTTTAGAGCAAAAGTCACATCTTACCGTTAAGTCACTGTTTACCGTGATGAGAGAGAAAGAGATAAAGTGAAAAGTAACATAACAGTAGAGAACAGTGACTTAACAGTGAGATGTGACTTTTACTTCAAAATAGTACTCACGTGTGTGTTTTTGCTCCAAAAAGAATTTCTTAGTGCTGGACGCTCCAGAGAAAAAAGATCATGTGTATTTTTGCACCTTAACCCTTTAAATATTGTAAGATATAAAAATATAATTTTATGTACGGTCAACTGCAAACAATTCAATCTATGTTCAAATTTTTTATACACCGAAAAATAGCAGTCCATATTAAATCTTAAGATGCTATATGTATGTGTTTAAGGAGTTTGTGTTCAACTAAATTAACGTATGCGAATTTTTTATTTTATCGGAAAAAATATTAAATATATAAAGTTAAGTATAGTAATTTTTTACAAAATAAATAATTAACAAAAAATGAAATGGCACGTAATTCCATGAAAGTGGTCGTTAGAATCGTGTGATGCAAGGTTTTATTAAAAAAATAAAAAAGGGACTCATCACCTTCAAAGTGTGTGGGGCAAAGGGTAAATTTTTTGCTTCATCATATTCAAGAATTAGAAATTAAACATCTAACTATTATTATTAAACTCACAAGTTAATTATCTAAATTTATCGTTTTTACATTTCTAATTGACTTATAAAATCGAGTTGAATCACCGGTAAACTCATAATTATTGTAAACTTAGTTCACATGTTTATATATCAAAATTGTCATTTTTACGTTTCCTACTTACAAAATCATATTTATTTAGATTTAAAAAATATTTAAATCAAATTGTTGTTATTTTTTATATTTTAATTATTTAATTATACACTATTAATATCTATTTAATAAGAAAAGTAAACTCTTACGAATTTATTATTTAAATTCACGATACGAGTTTACCTCATTATCACAAGTTTGTTTAAACTTACAAATTTGACAACCTTACATTTAACTTCACCAAAAGGAAAATGAGAAAGAAAGAAATAGAACATATCTTTAAAACACAAGAAACATTTTTGTCAACTTGAGTTGGCAATTCTTTGTGATTACTTACATTCATGTTCTTCATGGAAGAAAGATCGAACACACACACACACTCAACACTGAAATTAAGGTTTTTGATTTGAAATGTTGAACAAGTCAATGAGAGCATTTCACTAGCACAAACGATATACCAATAGGAATAACGAATTACGCAAAATATCAATAGGTTCCGTATCTTAATTAACACAAACGTCTGACTCCGAAAAAAAAAAAACCTCCAGTCTTAAATATAAAACATATTTTATATTATAATTTATACTATAAACACATTTTATATTTAGGATCAGAAGAGTAATAATAATAACTGTAATACCCTAAAATTTGAAGTAGGGTAAATATCATAAATTTGTAGAATATACCTATTGAAAATAGGTGAATATGAGGTCTCAAACACCTTGTATTGAATTCATCTTGTTATTGAGACAATTTCTCCTAAGATTGAATAATGCGCGAAAAGGTCCCTAAAACATTAGATAATTTGCATATAGGTCCCTAAAATATTTATGGGTTATAAAATACCCTGAGAAAATTATGATAAAATCCTAAGAGGCAACTAAATATTTATTAAAAATTGGAAAGTATGTTGTCTCTAATTTAGGTAATTTATTAAATTATTACCTTGGAAAAATTATAGGAGAAAAATCTAAAAGTATTGGGGGACCATATTGGACCCCATGATTTTTAATATTATGCATGGTACATAAATTTCCAATGTCAGTAAAATAGTTGTGAGATAATAATTATTACTAATTAAGAAAATTGTCAAAAATTAGTAAATGATTAATTAGATAATTAATGGCTAATTGTTTAGACATAAATAAAGAGAGAGAGAAGGTAGAGATATTTGTGAGTTGTGAGTACGTGTGAGTTGTGAGTGTGTGTGTGCCTAAGTGTTGTGCATGTGCGTGTGTGTAGTAAAAAAAAAGAAAAAAAATATAATAAAATAAAATAAGAGATAAGATCTTAGAATATAATAATAATATAATTAAAACATGTGTTAATTAGATAATAATATAATAATCAGAGGAAAAATGAACAGGATAAATGACCACGGATAGAAAGTAATTCTGTTGTGAGATTCTGGGAATGAGTTAGGAAAAACCAGAATATATTATTGGTCAGTGGATTTTTATCCAGAAGATAGTACCGACCGAAGTTATTTCTGAAACCGGTCGCGAATACCGAGGATTTTCGGCAGACAACGGAATGTCCTTACTGGGTATATAAGGGTAGAAGAACCCAGTATTCTTAAAGAGGAAGAAAAGACCTTCAACGTATTGTTCTCGGAATTTTAAGGTGCTACGGAATCTCGTGATCGGGGCACCGAACCGGGATTTCATCAGATAAAGCAAGATGACATAAGACTTGATGATGCAGCAGGGATGACATCATCCTTGAGAGGTGTAAGGCCAAGATCTTACCACCTAGCAAAAGTGCGATCCAACGGTCGGAATTCAACCAGATAAAGTTTAACGAAATTACGAAAATGCCATCGGGTTTTCCTATAAATACCTCTCCATTCTTTCACAAATCTCACACCAAACTCTCTTGAGGATTTCGAAAATTTGGAGAGAAAGGAAGAAGGAGGAGTCCGGAGAAAAATCCCAGCGAAGCTCTGAGTAAGTCTTCGGTCCCTAGTCTTTAGTTCGGTAATTCTTTCGGTAGTTATAATAGGAATGCTAGAATAGTCTCTAATCTTCATATTTTAAGAATAAATATGATATTTATTTTAGAAATATGATAGAGGAAAGGCTATAGCAAAAATTTTGAGAAATTAAAGTTAAAACAGCGAAGCTCTAGCGAAATTCCGCCGAACAGTCAAACCAGGGGCAAAATGGTAATTTGTACCTAAAATTCCTGTTATGATATCAAATATTGATAAATGTGATATTATCATTATAGGATATCAGTAATCTTGTCCCGCTGTCATTTCGCTGTCGTTCCGCTGTTTTCCGTCAAAAGTACGGTTTACCATCAACGTACTAAACGCTCATCAACGAAGGTACATTCGCGTACTGTAACACTAACTCTAATGTTTATGTTATGCATATATGTGATACGTGTGTTGTACGTATAGAGTATGTATACTGTGGAGTGCATATCTGTAACACTGGGAGCGATATGTCCATATGCTGGGAGCGATATGTCTATATGCTGGGAGCGATATGGTTGCATGCTGGGAGCGATACATATGCATTGATTGTGATGGATTGTTTGTATATGTTGTTGATGTGGTGGTTTATGTGTTCATATATTGTGTATGTAAACATGAGGTTAACCGTTACCTGGGGTCCGTATGCATGTGACCTCAGCTCTTAACATAGCCTCAAGGTCAGGAGAACCAGTGACTAAGGAGAGGGGAAAGCAGCATGCTTAGAGACCTGGCGGAAGACTTCCCGCAGTTGTTCTGGCAGAAGCCATCCTTTTGTTGTTGTACAGTCCTTTTGAGATACTCGGTTTTCTTACCGCTATTGTACCCTGTCAGACTTATGGCATTTTGAAATACAAATAACAGATACTCTTCCGCTCATATGGTCTACTCTGATGGTTTGAAATGATTTTAAATGAAAAGTTAATTTATTCCGCTTTTGAAAATTGGGATGTTACAATAACAACACAAATGATACATCAATAGGAATAATGAAACGATGTACGTAGCTGGCATGTATGAACACGCCAATCTTCGAACTGAAAAGGTACTCTATTAATTTTGTAGTTTCATGATTAATTAACTTTCTTTTTCCCCAAACGTGATTAATTAACTTGAGATCAGCAATAATAATTAATTCCCCTCCATCAATCAAACCACGAATCTAATTAATTGTGGCAAACCCAAACTGCCTGAGAAAAATTGTTCTATAAAGGTTTGTTTGATATGGAAGAAGGGAGGGAAAATGAGCGGAGGGAAAAAATTTTGAAGCTAGATTTAATAAAAAAACATAGAGATAGGATTAAAGTTTTTAATCAATTTTTTATCTGAGCCCACTTCTACGATTTTCTTAATTAAATCCAACTTATAAAAAAATTTCTTCCCTCCAGAACACTCATACTAAACAGACCCTTTACGTTTTTCCAAAAAGGCCACCGTCGGCTTCTTCCTCCTCCATTGTCACTAATAGATCTGCACATGAGGAGGTGATGACAACCATTGAAGAAGAAAAAGAGGCGTTATATGGGAATTTATTATTGTTGGAAAATGGGTTTCCCACTAATAATAAAAGGAAAAGATATTTACATGGATGAAAAAAAATAGATGCTAAGAACCATTTTCCTGGATAAGTGGTGAATCAAACAACTTGAAAGAAAATCTGATTTTATTTTTCTCTCCCTTAATTTGCAACGAACCAAATAGGCCCAAAAAGTACTTTGTTGTATTCGTCGTCGTCGTCGTCGTCGTCGTCGTTGTCGTCATTGTGTCATTTTCATTGTCGTTGTTATCATCATCATCGTTGTTATTATTATTATTTGATTAAAATGACCAAAAAAGTTCTGCCAAAAAATACAAAGATCTGAGAACGGGTGAAAGAGATATTTACCATTTTTTGGCTCATCACATGTCCAGCCTTAAATGTGACTACCATATATAGGAGCAAAGCACCAGTTTTATTTTTTTTAATTAAAAAAATATAAATAAATAAACAGTATATGCACATGCATATAAGACCAATTTATTATTTACAAAATTGCTTAATAATTAATATATGTGTGTGTCTACAGGAGTAAAACATAAGATTAAACATATTAGTTTCAAAAAATTTGTTCATTGTTGGGGGAAAATGTAATTCCATCTCTCTCTTTTTTTTTTCCTTCAACAATTCCATCCCCAACCCATGGTTTTCCATTCCCAAATCATGGTTTCAATGAGATAAGTCCCTTTCTCATTTTTATTTTTTTGGTATCTCTTTTAAAAACCATACATTTTTTTTTGTTAAAAAAGAACTTAGTTAAGTTGGGTCCTCTGGCTCATAAGGATCAAAATATACCTCCAAACTTTAGTTTTGAGTGGGTCAGCTCCATCCATTTCTCTCATCTGCCAATTACTACCTCTAGTCCTCAATATATTATATAATTTGTAATATAATTTATACTACAAACTATATCAATAACATTTATGGTGCTTTCGGTGCATTTTTATGTTCCCAAGAAAAAATTAAAAGAAAGTATTTTATTATTAAAAGGAGGAACTTCCAAATTCGTTTTTTTTTATTATTGCACCCGGTTTACCAGAGCTTTGCCCTGACTAGTCCGGATTGAGGTTCTGT
Source organism: Acacia confusa (assembly GCA_037074495.1). Taxonomy (NCBI): domain Eukaryota; kingdom Viridiplantae; phylum Streptophyta; class Magnoliopsida; order Fabales; family Fabaceae; genus Acacia; species Acacia confusa. Next base: position 37,958,787 of record CM073508.1, on the reverse strand, counting down.
CGGGCGCATACGCGGGGACTTCTCTTAGGAAAGTTTTCTGCATTTCCTAAGACTCGAACTCGAGATCTTTGCTTAAGCAACCCAAGTTCCTTCCATTTGAGTCAAACTGGTCTTCCAAATTTGTTTTCTTTCAACATCTCACTTTATAACAAATGGGCCCTAATTCGTAAAATTTGAACAGTTATGTCTACATTACAACGTCATTGATAGAAGGTTGGCAAAAACAAATATCTAATCTCAACTTCCTATTGCAGACAGGCATGAGTCAAAAATAATTTAAATACCTACAAATCTTCAAATTTATTTATTTATTTTTTAAAAAAGGGGTTTACGAAGTTGACCTTGAAAGTTGACTTCTCCATTGTTTGCCAAGATTTTTCTTTCGTGATAGTTTATCCATAAAGTACATGAATACATGAAAGAAAATATAGTCTCTATCCATGAAGGTTAAGAAAATTGTAAAATTTGAGAAAGGCCTCCCTTATAAATTTTATTAGTGAGAAAAATTTAAATTTAAATATCAATATTTTATGTGTAAAAAATTCGTAAAGTACCAATATATTATATGTATTAGAAATTTTATGGTCTTCTGACTAATAAAATTTTTAATGGAATTTTTTTTTTCTAATTTTTTTAAAGAGCAAAAGAATATGCATGTAGAGTACCAAATGTGTTGAAGGAAAAACAAAAAACAAAAAATAATACCGCATGTGAGTCTCACATGAAAGTATTTTCTTTTATTCATTCATAGCATCCACGGACTCAATTATTAGTTGGCAAGTCAAATATTTTATTAAAAGCACAAATTCTATTATTTTTTTCCCCAACTAAAATTATGTATTGATAATTGTATTAAATTAATCAGTTCCCCCCACGAAACTCAAGGCGAAATCTTATCAACTTTTGTCTGTTTATTTATTTATTTCTTTGGCCTGTTAGATTTTTTATGTTTATTAGAGGCTCCGTTTATAACAAACTTAATTTTAATTCTATTATTTGAAGGCTTGCCCTTAATTTTATTTTATTTAAATGGACTCAATTTTGATTACGTGATTGTTAGGACATTGAGGGTAGGCATACACTTTTATTAAGTAAGTGTGGCCCAATTAGCCAAACATGGGCCAACAACTTCTTAAATGCATGACTTTAATGCACAACTTGTTTTTTTCATTTTTGAGAAGATAAGTCTTTTGTTTAGTTTCTGAATTTTATAAATTAAATACTTTAACTCCTAAAAATGAAATTTTCCAATAAAATTCAAGTTATTTTCAAGATTCCTTGTAAAATGATACTTTTAATAATATCTTGGGAGGAGAAGCCAGGATACCTATTGACTAGAGATTCAAAAAAGTGGTTGGAATAATAAACTTCTCTATACCTGTCCTAGTTATGCCTTAATTCCACGTACTAGTGATAGATATTAATTATTAAATTGCCTTTTGCCTGTTAATTAAGAGTTCCTCACAGAGAATATAAAGGGTCTACTTTCATGCTGAAAAGCCCAAAATCTCCTCTTAGGAGCTTCATACATATATAATCTGAAAAATCATTGAAAAATAAAATAGTATCTAAGGTTATTTCAAGTTGCAGGGCATCACAAAAAATCCTAATTCCAAGTAAAAACTCTGGAAGGACAAAATATTTTGAATAGTAGAAAGAGAATCCCACATTTATCAGCTTGTAATAGATTTTGAAGGCCTTTGATAGGAACAAACTATGTGTCTCTTGCATGCCTTCTCTCCTCACTTGGACAAAAATAAATAACTTCTATGTATAAACTATAGACATAGCACCAGCATTCCACAGTAAGCAGTTTGAATCACCTGTGAGCAAATAAAACCTCCTTATATTTCCAAATCTTACCCAATTTTATATCACAATAGCACCACCTATATATAACATATTTGGTAGGAAATTCAAGATGAAAAGGGAAAAAATGTATGGCAGAAACGGTAACAGTAGATCTCATTTTGCTGAGGCAACTCTCAACTGGAGTTTTGTTTACTCCCACCAAATAAAAGGTTATTACCCATTAACTTTCCAGTTATAAATTGTAAAACTACACTATTGTAATTCAGTGACTAAGATCTGCTGACAATATAGAAAAAATTTTAGGGTTAAAGGGCAAATTTAAATTTTTTTGCTCAATAGCAATGTTACTCTAGGAGTTTTTTTAAGTTCAATGTTATCTGAAAGTTTTAAAATATAGTAATATTATCCTATACTGTTAAAAAACTAACATTGATAGGACAAATTTTTTAATAAAAAAGGGCAACATTAGTTGGGTAGATGAGATTTTTCAATGTGAGATTTGTGATATTGTCACTCCCTGAAGAACCGACATCTAGGGGTGTAAACAGGCCAGGCCAGGCCAGGTCTTGCCCTTAACAGGCCAGGCCTGTTCTGTAACATACTGGCCTGAGCCTGGCCTGTGGCCTGTTACAGGCCTACTTTTCGGCCTGGGCCTGGCCTGTATATAGGCCTGGCCTGGCCTGTGGCCTGTTAAGGCCTTTTTTTTTAAAAAAAAAAAAAATTTTAAAAATTTTTTTTTTAATTTTTTTTATTTAATTAAGCTAACAGGCCACAGGCCGAAAACAGACCTACTTTAAACAGGCTAACAACAGGCCAAAATTACATAAATTAATACTAATAATATAAATAACAGGCCACAGGCTGAAAACAGGCCTACTTTAAACAGGCTAAAAACAGGCCAAAATTACATAAATTAATATTAATAATATAAACAGGCCGGCCTGACAGGCCTAAAAGGCCTCTTATCAGGCCTGGGCCTGGCCTATTAAGGGAAAACAGGCCTCATAAGAGGCCTTGGCCTGGCCTTTTAGCCTGACAGGCCAGGCCTGACCAGGCTTTTAACAGGCCAGGCCACAGGCCCTGACAAGCCCCTGGCCTTTTTACATCCCTACCGACATCCCAAAAGCCCACATTTAAAAAACTTGAATTAAAAAAAAAAATTAAAGATGCAGGGTTATAAAATTTTGAGAAAAAAATGTGTAAAGTAAGAAAAACTAATTGAAAATTTTGTCGGATTTTTATTTTTTTTTTATTTTCTTCAATCTAAACAAAAATGGCCAATCAGGACAGGAAGATGTTCTGATTTTCTGTTTCATTCTCGTTTGATTGACCATTCTCTTGCTTCAATCCCTGAATATATATACCACAATGCACATGCAAGATTGTTCGATATGGGACTTTTAACACTTACGGCTATGAGTTTCATTCGATCCTGTCTGGCTCATAATTTCAGGCGATCCTTTCATCAACCTTCCTTGCTAATGTTCTTCGTGCTTCAATGCTGACCCACAAACCATGAGGGAGGAAAGAGTGCCTTCTACAACGCGAAACATTCCAAATCTCACGAACTCTTTGAACAATGTCGTTGACACCGACGACCATGAACCGTTGTGGAAGAAGGCCTCCCTCAGACTCGCCGCCGACGGTTTTGGTGGGGGTGGTTCCCGTGGCGATCATTGCAAATTCGCCTGTGTTTCTATGGCAGAGAGGAAAGTTGGTCAACAATTCATGCCGACGCTGGCTCAGCTCCTGAACCATCCACTGGCCGTTGGCGCATTCGTGCCCAAAGATGTTTCCTTGTTCTTCGCCGGAGCCATTGCCAGCGCTGCCGCCAAAATTGTTACTGCTCCTCTAGATCGTATCAAGATCCTTATGGAGGTACTGTATCGGACTTAGCACTGTTAATTCCTCAGCTTTATTTGTGATACTTCGTTATTTTTTATAACTGCAATACCTGAAATTCGCCACATTTTTTGGAAGCGTTGGAAATTCATGTTTTTTCGTCGCTAAGCTTGGAGATTGAAATAGCAAATGTAAATGCTAGTGTCCAAAGTTCGATATTTTGACAACGTTGACCAGATATAAACTTCAGGCAGTCTTTTCCTTTCCTGTAAATTCGTTTTCATGGTAAAAGAAATTGCAGGTATGTCCAATATCGTTTTTTCAATATAAATGAGTCTGTAATTTGTTTGGACTTGCTTGACATATTGTGGCATTTTTCCCAATTTCTCTTTTCATTTTTTCTTGTCCCTTCCCTTTTTTTTGTAAATGCTTTTCCTTTTCCTTTTAATATTTTAATTCTTATGTCCTGATCATTTAGCTAAGAGATATGATTCTTGCTGATCAGAAAGTTTTTGCTTTGTTCTTGTGTGTTTAGATTGCTGACTATTTTAACACGACTTCATATATTTGCAGGCTCATGGAGTACGAGCAGGGCAAGAAAGTGCTAAGAAGGCAATTGGTTTCATTGAGGTATTTAATGGCTGCATCGTTTCCTATTATTTTGTGCACATCAAATTTAAATGCTTTGTTTATATTTATTTCATGGTAGCTAGTAGCGTGGACGCCTTTCTTCTGCAGTTTTTATAATAAGCTGATTGCTGATTGCTGATTGCTGATGTGCCATGTGTAACCTTCGTCCAACTGTACTGGACTATTCATTGAACACTTTAAAATATGGCATATAGTGGAAATATTGGTTATGGAGATTCCTTGCAAATGAAAGTGGGACAAGATGGTTGCAAGACATTTTGTTTTCTGTTAGGTGTTAAATGCGCTTATTTGCTTGTTGCTCACTATCAATAAACAATTCTTGGGTTTATTGGAGTTGTGTGCTCTTAAATTGTAGGACTTTATTATTATACCTATCTAATTGAAAGATGATTCAACAAATTTCTGGTATTAAAATTTGTGTATACTTGTCAGTAAATGCTGGATTGGTATCCTCCCCTATCTCTGTGCCTTGACCTTTGGCGCATCTTGTCAGTAAATGCTCTTTTGATCACAACATTTATCCAAAATTTTTATTGGAGCTAACTCGAATATGAATTACAGGCTATAACAGTTATAGCAAAGGAAGAAGGCATCAAGGGTTACTGGAAGGGCAACCTCCCCCAGGTCTCTACAAATGATCCAGTCCGTTGGTATCTATTTCTAAAAATAAAGTAGATTGGTGATTTCATTTCTTTTAGCGTTAAGGTGTAAAAATACACATAGCTTTTTCCCCAGGTGTAAAAATACTCATATGTTTTTTTAGGAGCAAAAATACACACGTGATTACCATTTTGGTGTAAAAGTTACATCTCACCGTTAAGTCACTGTTCACCGTGATGAGAGAGAAAGAGATTAGGTGACTAGTAACACGGCAGTGAACAGGGACTTAACGGTGGGATATGAATTTTACCCTAAAATGGTAACCACATGTGTATTTTTGCCCCTAGAAAAAAAACTCATGTGTATTTTTTCACTTTAACGCTTTGTTTTATCTTCTGCATACCAGGTGATTCTGATAATACCTTATAGCGCTGTCCAGCTTTTTGCATCTGAAACCTATAAGGTGACCTCCAACCCATCTTGTAAAACGTTTCATAATAACACAACAACCCTTGTATATAGAATATTCTGAGTAGCATAATTCTACACTAATCCCAAATAAATGAATATGAACAACTTTAAATGGTTACCTACACATAAACCGAACACCCTAATCCAAATAATTAGATGATCAGATAATAAGCAAATCCACTGAACAAACCCAATCCAACACACTAAATCCAATCATACACGATTGTTAAACCAATCAAGGACACACACAAGATTGGTCACACAAACCAAGAAAGGTAGAATATAAAGATAATGATAGCAAAAACAGGAAATGGCCAAGTAGGCATATAACATAGGATGCTGTTATATAACTGTAATAACAGTTCATAAAGTTGTTAGAAGGATAGTTGGGATATAGCCGTTACATGATTAGTCCCTAATGACCCTGCCTTATAAGTCAGCATACCCTAATTGTATTCTCTCTTGGACTTGTGAGATAGAATGATAGTTGTGTTGTGACTGTTGTCTCTGTTTCTCTCTCAGTTTCTTCTCTCTTGAATTCTCTTTGCCTTTTTCTTCTTTAACCCCTCTAATTCTGGTTCTACCCTCTCATTACAGAATTATGATTATGTAACAAATGCTAAATAAGCATATCAAATAGTGAAGTAAGCATATTACAATAGGCCCAGTTAATGTGCAAATCCATGGGATTGAGGAGGACATTGATTATTGATTGATTGATATAATAATTTAACGGTGGAAAATCACAAGAAGCAAATAAATACCAAGACTCAATGACCTCCTAAGATCATTAAGCAATTAGTATTCCCCTCACCTAACTCTTTTTATCTAATTGATTTTCTACTTATGCCTTGTATAAAAGGAATTTTTCAAAAGCCTCATCTTTATTTCTAAGTAAATATACTCTAGTCTAGTATGTCTTGAAAAATCATCAATAAAAGTAATGTAATATCTCTTTCCACCTCTTATCTCTGTTTGTTTTAAATCTCCCAAGTCAGTGTGTATTAAAGACAACAATTCAATTTCTCTTTGAGTAACAAAATATGATTTTCTAGTTTGTTTTGTTTCTACACATACTTCACATTTATTAATATCATTAATATTAATCCCGGAAATTATCCAAGATTTTGTAATCTCTTTATATAAGATTTATTAATATGTCCTAGTCTAGCATGCCATAAACTAAAGGAATCAATCAAGTAAACAGAAGAAGATGCATTATCACTTGTTGCCAACAGAAAGTCCATTCAAGGACGCGCCCAACTGCTAACAATGTTTGGTCATGATTTAAATAATTTAAATACCTACAAATCTTCAAATTTATTTATTTATTTTTTAAAAAAGGGGTTTACGAAGTTGACCTTGAAAGTTGACTTCTCCATTGTTTGCCAAGATTTTTCTTTCGTGATAGTTTATCCATAAAGTACATGAATACATGAAAGAAAATATAGTCTCTATCCATGAAGGTTAAGAAAATTGTAAAATTTGAGAAAGGCCTCCCTTATAAATTTTATTAGTGAGAAAAATTTAAATTTAAATATCAATATTTTATGTGTAAAAAATTCGTAAAGTACCAATATATTATATGTATTAGAAATTTTATGGTCTTCTGACTAATAAAATTTTTAATGGAATTTTTTTTTTCTAATTTTTTTAAAGAGCAAAAGAATATGCATGTAGAGTACCAAATGTGTTGAAGGAAAAACAAAAAACAAAAAACAATACCGCATGTGAGTCTCACATGAAAGTATTTTCTTTTATTCATTCATAGCATCCACGGACTCAATTATTAGTTGGCAAGTCAAATATTTTATTAAAAGCACAAATTCTATTATTTTTTTCCCCAACTAAAATTATGTATTGATAATTGTATTAAATTAATCAGTTCCCCCCACGAAACTCAAGGCGAAATCTTATCAACTTTTGTCTGTTTATTTATTTATTTCTTTGGCCTGTTAGATTTTTTATGTTTATTAGAGGCTCCGTTTATAACAAACTTAATTTTAATTCTATTATTTGAAGGCTTGCCCTTAATTTTATTTTATTTAAATGGACTCAATTTTGATTACGTGATTGTTAGGACATTGAGGGTAGGCATACACTTTTATTAAGTAAGTGTGGCCCAATTAGCCAAACATGGGCCAACAACTTCTTAAATGCATGACTTTAATGCACAACTTGTTTTTTTCATTTTTGAGAAGATAAGTCTTTTGTTTAGTTTCTGAATTTTATAAATTAAATACTTTAACTCCTAAAAATGAAATTTTCCAATAAAATTCAAGTTATTTTCAAGATTCCTTGTAAAATGATACTTTTAATAATATCTTGGGAGGAGAAGCCAGGATACCTATTGACTAGAGATTCAAAAAAGTGGTTGGAATAATAAACTTCTCTATACCTGTCCGAGTTGCTTTTTTATAAGAGATGTTTAACTGAATCTTACAATCCAAAACGTGGATTAAGAACAATAAGTGTGTTAAAATTGTAATTTTTTTACTAAAATATCCCTATTTATGAGGATATAGAGAATAAAAGAGATAATAAAGAAATTATTGTAATAAAGAGGATTGTAGAAGAGAGAGAATAAGAAAATAAATACAGTAGAAATAATAAGTTTTTGGGAGCTGTAAAAATTATTATATTGGCATTAAATATGGTAATTAAATAAGGACAAAATAGGAAAGTAAGAAGTAAATAATAAGACATTCTCTAAATGTTTCTTATAAAATATAATGGGATATGTGTGACAATTGTTTTTCTATAAAAAGGAGCAAAATAATTAGTTTTTTAAAAGTGTTTTTATGATTTATAATATAAATATGTAAGAGGAATTTTTTCTTAATTTACGAAAAATAAAATGACTTATGAGACTCTGAGGGTTTGAGAATTTCCATGAAAAAATCTTATTCTCCTAACTTATGTTTTTTTTGGAAACCAAACTTCGATGAGGCAAGCTGCAACTACGGCCTACAATTCAGGTCAAAAAATAACAAAGGCCTAAATTGCAAGAACTAAGGCCTGAATTTGGAAAACTAGCTTGGCCCAAGACCACATTTTACTCCTCCACAAAATTAAGAGTATACACTATGGGAGTTGTTTTCTCATGTTGCATTCCATATCAAAAAAAAAAAAAAAAAAAAGATTCCTACACACACATGAACTGGTGGGACTCATATATATATATATGAATTCAAATGTGTGTGCGCGTGTGTGTGTGGGTCCCACCATTTAATGTGTGTGTGACATAAGAAAACACTTCTCCTACAACATGAAAAGTGATTTTCCCATACACTATATACTCCCCATATACTTGAGATCCTCCTTTTATAAAGCAATTATACCCACTTCCTCAAAATTAAGAGATGGAGGTTAAGTTATTAATTTGATCTAAAAATAAAATAAATATCCCAATTTAACCATATTTAATATCATAAATTATATCTAAGAAGTCATAGAAGGTGCAATTAATAAGATTTTAAAAGGGGCAATCTGGAAAAAAGTTAATCAATACGTCACTTAGAAGCTTATAATAAAGATCATCTGTCTTCTAAAGAAGGTGCCTTGTGTAAATGCTTGGAAGCAAAAAGATTTTAAAATAATTATAAAATTTGAAGGGAAAATTAAAATAAAGGACCAAAATAAAATAATATTTATTTAGAAGGACCATAAAAATTGTAATTATCAAGAAGAACCGAATAAGCTTAAAAGTATTAAATTACCCTTTTGCTTCCTTAACGCAAAAAACAAAAAACAAAGTACCTTCTTTCGTCCTCCCCTGAATATCAAGGTGGGACCATTTGAAAATATAGTATTAGAAGTTAAAAACAGTGAATTTTGATAATCCCGTGAAGACAAAAAGTTAATTAGAACAAAGTTGTTCTTGAACTTCATTACTATCCATACATTTTTACCAAATATTGTCATTTTTAATTTCCAATATTGGATTCCCAAATGGTCTCACCTTGATATTCACAGAAGGACAGAAGAAGGCGCTTTGCTCTTTGTTTTCTACGTTGGGGAAACTAAAGGGTAATTTAATACTTTTAAGTTTATTCGATCCTTCTTAATAATTACAATTTTTATAGTCCTTCTAATTAAATATTATTTTATTTAGGTCCTTTATTTTAATTTTCCCAAATTTGAATCTATCATATTTTAAGATAGATTAGAATATAAAGTTTAATTTATTTTTCAAACACATATCAAACTAAGCAATACTTTTTTGGATTCTGAATATAACGTCTATTTTGAGGGTTTCTATTCAGTCTAATTATCATGTCTCAAAAATCTCAATTGCCGTTAAAGTGAGAAAATGTGTGTTACTTTCCCTTAACTAGAGTCCATGTGTAATCTATTCTTCCTTTAACATGGGGCATATTTATCTTTACACTAAGTTTCAGTCATTAAATGATAAGGCTATTTTTTACAGGGTGTTACAAATTAATTCTGTCCATATTAATGAGTATAAAATAACAAATTTACCAACTTTTTTTTTAATATATGAATTAGTTTTTTTTTTTTTTGGGTAAAAAATTATGCGAATTGGTTAAAAGAACCTTATGACAGGAGGAGCTACTCTTCATCTTATACCAAATGATTATTGCTAATGTGTGTGTGTGTGTGTATTTGTTAGAGATTAATTAATTTTTTTTTTCAAAATTTATTTAAGAAACAATTACTCAATCCATATATTCATGCATTAAATCTCCAAGAAGACCAAATTTTTAATTTGGAGAAACAACTCGCACATATAGAGAATGGTTAAGATTATCAATGCCATAATAACCTTATGCATATGGTAGAATTTATCTGTTCTGGTCTCATAATTAAAGATGAGTTAACATGTCTCGGTCTTGAAAAGCGGCAATTACTTAAATACGCCACTTGTCCAATGAATGGGTCAATTTATATTAAATAATCAATAATTAATTAGCATTAAGATCTGCTAGAACTTTATTATTAGAGTCTAATTGGCAAAGAGTGAGGAGCCACTTGTTCATTCTAATCACAATCAATATCAACATAATATTTAAGTATTAAAGGTACGAGATTAGGTTTCCTTACATAATACAGTATTATATATGCATTTATATAATTTGTTGTCTCTCCTTAAATATTTTTTCCATGGATCTAGTACTTTAAAAAAGTAGGAAAAATTAGAATGAAGGACCTTGAAGAAAAAATATTTAATGAAAATGACCATAAAAATTATAATTACTTAGAAGGACCAAATATCATAATATAAATTAAAAATTACTAAATTTTCCTTAATTAACCTTCTTATGTTATCTCTTGCATTAATAATTAAAAAAAAACTAAAATTAAAAGTGAAACTGCTTGTCATTCACACATAATACCATTGTATATTTTTTTATTCAAGTTTCATACTCATGTAAAATCAATATATATCTTAATTAACTACGATTCAAACTCTTTTTTTTTTTTTTTAATTTTTTAACAAGTTAAATATTCATAAAATCAATAGATAATTTAATTAAAAAATATATGATCAATTTTTCAGATTTATATTGTTAAGGATTAACGTTGATATCCATTAAGCTTTTTTTATAAAAATAAAAACTAAACTCATTTCATTTTTTAAGGATATAATAGATTATTTATATTTTTTAAATTTAATTATCATTAAATGAATTTTTTTAAGCCGCATAAAATTTTTCTAAAATAAAAATAATTAAATTATATAAATTTCTTTGCTTTAAAATATACAATAAATTATAAAACACCTTGATTTTTATTAAAATGACATAATAATATTTTTCATTATTTTTTTTATTTTAGAAAATTATAATTTTGTAAAAAATTGAAGAATTTGATTTTTTTTCATAGATATATCTATATAATATCTGAAAAATGAAAATTTAGAAAAATTTATTTAATTTATTAAAATTTAAAATTGTGTGTTAGTTTTTAAAATAGAGTTTGGGAGAGAATCTAGAAGGGAATGAAAAAGATTTCTTTAAGGGTAGTTTAGTATTATTAATTTTATATTCTTGTATTTGGTCTTTTTAAATAATTACAATTTTTATGGTCCTTCTCAATAAATATTTTTTCTTGTGTGTCCTTCATTATAATTTTCCCTTTAAAGTACTTTGTTGTGTGTATATTTATTTTTTATATTTATCCAGTACTCTAAAATATTTTGTGCCTGATGTAAAAAAAATATTTTAAGGTGTTAGACATATTTAAAAAAATAATTTAGAGTGTTAAATACATCAAAAAAAAATACTTTAAGGTATTATACGCACATGAAAAAACACCTTAAGATGTTAGATGCCCCACGACATAATTTAGGATGCCAAATGAAGATGAGAAAATACATCAAGATATTGGATATATACACCTGAACCCATTGATATTTGGAAATTTGTTTATTGTAAAATTATGTAATACATATAATATAATATAATATAATATAATATATTCTTCGAACTCCATAAAAAATTTAAAACAATCTTAGGACAAACTATAGTTTGTCGTGTTAAGCAGCATATAACATATTAAAGCTATTTGCCTCTAATAATATTAGGCATCCCATAATTTTTTATATATTTCCCAATGGGAAAATTTTATTAAAAGACAGCTGAATTAACCAAATTCTAGTTTGGGTCATTGAACTTAAAAAATTATAAATTAGATTATGTGACATAATTATGAATTTTAAAATTTAATGAAATGCCCAGAATACACATGTGTAAATGAGAAGAAAAGAGAAGGCATAATCGTCAGTTCCAAGCGTCTAACCCATGGCCTTGAGAATGAATCACTGTCGCAGGGAGAAACTACGATCATTGCTGTGAGAAGTGTGTATTTTCCCTGGGTTTGCTTCATATATTGGAACACTCATTTTACTCAAATGATTCAAAGGTTTTATTGTTGCCATGAGGAACCATCTTTTGTGTTTGCGTTGCTTTTATTAAATGATTTTTTTGGTTTGGGTTTATATCTTGCTCTGGGTTTTTGAATACGCAGGCTCTGTCCAGAATCCTAGCAATATTTTTTAGGCAGAAAACAAGTAAGTTTGGAGGTGTTCAAACTGATACTTTTTTGAATTCGGTCTTTAGGATTGTTCTTGGCGATGGTGCAGAAGTTACTAGTGGTGGTTGGAACAAAGATACAAACTAAGCTATTTACAACCCCACCAATAGGATGCAATGCTTTGGAGGAGGACGTCTGTGAATTGAGTGCAAGTTTTCTTAGTTTAACTTTATTTCATGATTTTATCTATTTAATATTTTATCTAAACCTTATAATCATACTATATCATTAAGGTTTTAATGGTACTTTGTTGTATGATAAAACAGTTTCTAAATTCTTGCCTTTTAATTGTGAATTAAATCTGGTTTTAACATCAAGTGTATTTACATTTGGTGATATTGATGCTTATTATACACTAATGCAAAAAAGTGTTTTAAAACCGCCTCATTTACAGCGGATTATCAACGCCTTGGTTTTAAAGAAATGACTGGTGGCAATTTTGTAAATATAAAGAACTTTTTCACCCGCATCAATTTTTAAGATCGTCTCATTTACAGCAGAGTTTCAAGGCACCGGTCTTAAAAATATGACCGGTGGCAATTTTGTAAATATAAAGAACTTCTTTTAATGTATAAATTTTTAAATATAATATTCAGGCCGCTTAAAATAACCAACCGCTCTTAAAAATATTAAAAAAAAATTTAAATATGGATTACAATATAGAGAAAACCCGTACATCACCGACTTATATTTTCTACGGTCAAGAATAATAAGGAAATATTTAAATATAACTCTCGGCCAGATGTTTGAACGTGCATTGAAAGAGATGTTTGAATCCCAGATGAGACAAATGAAGAAGGAAATGATGGAGATGAAGAGGCTTATTAGTTCTCGGCCAGAGACTAGTGTTCCCCTCACACATACACCTACACTTGTGCAGCAGAGCACCAGAGGGAGCTCATTGTTGGACAGTCAGAGCAACATTGTGACCTGTACACAGCAGAACCAACTAGACAATTAGGTGCTAAAGGGACTGTCCACAACTTGGGATCAACTGTACACCACAAACAAATGGCTGATGATGAAGTTAGAGTGTCAGTTGAAGAGGTGATCATTGATGCACCTCTCCCTCTCCCAACCGATCAGCTGAAGCGTGTGAGTGATGTCAAGGGAACCTTCATCTCTTGACCAATGAAGCTTGTTAATGTTTATACTCCTCCTGATGCTTCATCCCCTCCTCCAGTTCAATCCCCTCCTCAATCTCCATCTCTTTATAACAAAGCTGCATCCCCTAATGATGAGTTGGGGGCCAAGGATAAAATATCCCAAATGGTATCCAAAGGAGAATTTACATTACAATCGTGGGATATCAATGAAGTGGTAGGGGTTCCCTATGACCCTCAACCGATTTTCTTTGACACTGTTGATATAAAGTCCCTGCTGCTTCCTGGACAGGAGCTTACATCAGCAATTGTTCAAATGTTTTTGAAGTAAGTATCTTCTTTTATGAGTACATCATTTAAATGAACCGTTTAGACATACATACATATATACTTATTCCCTGATCGATGTCATTATTGTAGGTTCATGCATCAAGATTTGGAGCAACAGGGAAGAATCAATGATTTTGGATTCTTGTGCCCAATATATGCAAGCACAACCCCATAAGGAAGAAAGATAGCAATACATATCAAAGAGGTTATGTGAAGTGAGAAGGAAGGTGTATTTGTTTCCATATCACCATAGGTATATATCACAATCGATCTCTTGTTGCAATTCACTTAATTATGCATAATATATCATTGAGTACTTTACTGCTGTGAAATTTCAGCAACCACTGGCAGTTGCTCGTCTTGTGCATGGACTCGAATACGGTGTTATTTTTATGCTCCACTCACGGCAAACCAGGGGTTCTGTTGCAGCAGATTATCAACAAGTAAGCATGTCATTTTGATTCTCTTGTCTGAAATCTTTGATGTGAATTTTCAGCGAACATTATTGATAAATTTGTGATTTTGATGATAGAGCCATGAGGACCTTCCAAAACCAGGTCAACAAAAAGCAAGGGAGTGATCTCAAATATCCTAAATGGGTCACACCAAAGGTTAATACATATTTAGACACTGGCACACTGCCTTGTGAAGTTGGTCAGTGAGCTATATATGCTCGATCTTATATATATTTCTTGTTCTTTTCAGACCCGTTGGCAACCAATTGGATCCAACTTATGTGGCCTATACATAATGAAACACATGTATGATATTATCACTCAACCAAGTAATAAACTCACTGCAAAGGTAAATGTATTTGATGTTACATATTATGGCTGAATTCAGTTTCTGGCTTAATGTTACATATGAAATATGCACGCGAATTAATTCAGTTTCTTTCTTTGATGTTATAGAGGTTTGCCTCTGAGACTTCCTTTTCTGATGATGAGGTGGACCACATACACAGTGTGTTTTGTCAACAAGTTACTGACCTCTTAAAGTAAATACAACAATTACAGTACTAATTCATTTGTAAATATATACTTGTAGAGCAACAATTGTAATTACAGTACTACATTAATTTGTAAATTCATTCTGTAAATGAACAATTTTACAATTTGTATAATTCAATATATATATATTTGTTTATTTTTTCGAACAATTTTCTTAGATTGTGTAATTTTGGTTTTCTGAACGTATTGGATGGTGGATATTGCTTGAGATTTGAGTTTTAGAGAGTTGTAGATAGCAGTAAGAGATTCTGAAAAGTATTGACGACTTTAAGGACCACATATTTATTAAAGAACGCCCTAAAGGTATTTGTTTTTTTTTTAAAAAAATAAGCCTTGATTTTATGACTTTATGTTTGATACATCTCCGGTCTTAAAATTCTTAAAAAAAGTCCCGATACTTTTAGGAACGCATATTTATTAAAGAGACGGTCCTAAAGATATTTGTTTTTTTTTTAAAAAAAAAAGCCTAGATTTTAGGACCGTATGTTTGAAACATCTCCGGTTTTAAAGTCTTATAAATATGGTGACACTTTTAGGAACACATATTTAATAAAGAGATGCTCTTAAAGGTCTTTGTTTTTTTTTTTTAAAAAAATAGGACTAGATTTTAGGACCGTGTGTGTATGATATCACTGGTCTTAAAAGTCTCATAAAAAATGGCAACACTTTTAGGATCGCTTATTTATACAACGTCCGGTCCTAAAAGTCTTCGATAATTCTAAATTAAATATGACTAGATATTTAGGACTGTCTATTTGTTAAATTTGCGGTCTTAATAGTCTTCCTTTAAATAGAAATGATAACTCATTTTTAAGACAAATAATTTGGGTTCAAGAACACTTTGAGTTTCTGGCGTTCTGCTCAAGCTCAAGACCCTCATTGTCGTCAGTTTTACCTCTCTAGAAGTTGAAGAGCATTGTCGGAAAAGATGTAAGATAATGGAAATTTTCAACTCTGGGTGTGGTAAAACTGACGGCAATGGTGGTCTAACCTTAAGAAGAGTTGTTATTGTGTTTGTTGTTATTCTTAAAAGGTAAAAGTTGTCTTTTTTCCGTTTTGTTTTGTATGTTGTTAACTATATTATATGAATTTTGTCTGAAACATTTTAGTTATGGTTTTATTTGTTGTTATTCTTAAAAGGTAAAAGTTGTCTTTTTTCTGTTTTGTTTTGTATGTTGTTAACTGTATTATGTGAATTTTGTCTGAAACATTTCAGTTATGGTTTTGTTTGTTTTCTTTTTGTCTGAAACAAAATCGAGATAACGAAAGGATATACGAACAGACAATCGAATATAGACAAAAAAATTTATTTATCATATTTTTTTCCTGCCCGCTGTGGGGTAGGAATAGTACAAACAAAAAAAACATAAAAATATTTAATCCCATCGTCGTTGTCGAAGGGGAGGGAGGGATCGGAGGAGAGGTCGGAGACGTCGTCGTCAGAGAGATTGTACTCGACGTCATTGGCGTCGAGTAATATGTTCAGCTTGTTGTTGACAGCGTGGTAAACCTGAAACATTTGGCCCATGGTCGGTCTATATGAGCGACGTGGGCCAGGAGGTGTTGCATCATCTGTCAGGCGGAGGGGTTTGGAAGCAGTGGAGGAGGTACGGAGGTGGCTGTTGGGGTTGAGGGAGATGACGATGGTTGGTCATACCTGGTGGTGGTGAATGGGAAGGATGATGATTAGGCACACCTGGTGGTGGTGAAGCGGACATTACGGTGGAGGTTGTAGAAGAAGTGATTGAGAATAATGTGAAGAAAGTAAAGTAACAACGAGTTTAAATAGAGAAGTCATCCTGAAGAATGTGAAACATGGGAAACGTTTACGGAGAGACGCATAGTTCATCAAAATACGAGGAGACACTAGTTGGGAAGTTTATCTGGTAGCCAAAGAGACTCTGAATCATTCATTTGAACAAAGTGTAAGGATCTGTTGTCTCTCATTTGAAAAGAATGAACTTTTAATACCGGATATTATAAGAGATTCGTTCTTAAATGTATTATTTTTTTAAAAAAAATTAATAGACTTTTAGGACCGGTTATAACATAAATGACCGGTCTTAAATGTAATTTAATGGAAAAAAAATTAAAAGACTTTTAGGACCGGGTATTATATTAATGATCGGTCCTAAAGGTAATTTAATGAAATAATAAATAATAGATTTTTAGGACCGTGGATATGTGATATGACGGTCTTAATACACTTTTGTGTATTAACTCCTGCTGTCCTGCCTTTATTATCCTCCTCACGCTTCCTCTTTGTCCTTCTTAAGTCCTCATTACCTCATAACTCCACACTACATAGCTCTCTGCCCCTCCTTCCCCAACTGCTTAAACAATGGTTAGATACAAGATAACCCCTCGTAGGGGTACTCCTGAAGCTCGTGCCCACACCAGATCTCTCGTGGGTTCTCTTCCAGTGCATTCCATTTCGACGGAGGAGTCACGGGTTGTTAGACCCATTGTTATTTCAGATGATGAAGAGGTTGACGGCCCCTTTCAGCCTTCAGACCACGAAGAGGTTCCCGCTCCCCCTCTCTAACCTCCTGGTCCCAACGCTCCCACGGATGATGATGATGATGAAGTGAAACTGATGCGCATAATACAGGAAATTGTTGATATCTGGCTTGAAATTGCTGCTGCTGAAGCCAATATCTCTAAGACATTAGTTGATAATAAACATTAGGATTTTTAGTAACATTATAAGCTTGTTTTTTTGTTAATTTTTAGTTTGTTGTTTAGTAACATTATAAGCATTAGATGATGATGAAGAAGTGAAACTGATGCTCATAATACAGGAAATTGCTGATATCCGGCGTGAAATTGCTGCTGCTGAAGCCGATATCTCAAAGACATTAGCTGATAATAAGCATTAGGATTTTTAGTAACATTATAAACTTGTTTTTTTGTTAAAGTTTGTGGTTCTTATTTTCCTTTTGTACTTGCATATTGTCATAGTAATCTAAAAATTAATAAGAACTAAGCTTATATTTTATTTTTTCTATTAAAGAAAAAACTTATTCTTCAATCTCCAATGTTCTTTATTTTCATTCAGTTGCTGCTGCAATCTTTGGTTTTAAAATTAAAAAGTATTTGACTTTTAAGACCGCGTGTTTTGTTTTATAAAATATGCAGTTCAAAATTAAATGAATTTTATAACCGCAGTATTATTAACCTCCGGTCTTAAAATTTTCAATATAAATTTAAATTAAATTAATTTTAGGACCGTAGTTTTATAAAGCTTCGGTCTTTAAAAGTTCAATATAATTTAAATATGTCTTTAAGACCATATTCCTTTAAAATGGCCGGTCTTAAACGGGCCCACTCATATCGTCGATTAAAAAAATCCTTTCTTGGTGGCCAAGATTATGAAGATGCTTCAGTGGCATTGTCTGGGGAGCAAGTGTATGAAAAGGTGAAAAATATAAGTGTTGTCTTCGGTAAGACTGCAAAGGGTAGAAAAGAAACAAATATATGGAAAAAAAGATCAGTATTCTTTAATCTTCCATATTGGCGCAACCTTGATGCGAGACACTGTATTGATGTCATGCATGTGGAGAAGAACGTATGTGATAGTATTGTTGGCACGCTTCTCAACATACAAGGTAGCACAAATGATGGTGTGAAGGCAAGATTGGATTTGCAAGAAATGAGAATACGCAAAAACTTACATCCAAGGCCATACAGTAACAAAACTTATTGTCCTCTGGCTTCTCATACTTTGTCTAAGGATGAGAAATGTAGTTTTTGTGAGTGTTTGCATGACAAAAAAGTTCCGTCGGGGTATTCTTCAAATTTTAAGAGGCTTGTATCGATGAAGGACTTGAAATTGGTAGGCTAAAAGTCTCATGATTGTCATGTCTTGATGCAACAGCTACTCCCAGTAGCTATTCGAGGCATAGCCGAGTATGATCTTTGACACATTTTGACTAGGCTTTGTATGTTCTTCAATGTTGTTTGCAGTAAAGTGTTCGAGATTGAACAATTGGATGAATTGGAGAATGAAGAATATCTTATCTTGTGCCATCTTAAGAAGCTTTTTGTTCCTTCATTTTTTGACATCATGGTTCATCTAATTGTTCATCTAGTGAGGGAGATCAAGTTGTCCGGCCCTGTCCATTTACGGTGGATGTACCCAATTGAAAGATCTATGAAATTCTTAAAAGGGTACATGAAGAACGCATACCGTCCAGAAACATCAATTGTTCAGAAGTATGTATCTGAAAAGGTTATGGAATTTTGTCAAAATTATTTAGCCAAAGTAAGACGTATCGGGCTTCTAAAACGTCAGCATGCTGAAGAGGATAGACGGGGGGCCTCAGTAAAGAGAGTGGATCCTGATGAATTGTCACAAGTCCACTTATATATCTTGAATAATGTTGATGAAGTTCAGGCCAGCATAGTTGCACATAAAGAAGCTGTGAGGAAAGAAAATCCTCGAATGACTGAACAAAGGTTGATTAGGAAGCATAACAGAACATTTGCAAACTGGTTCAAACAAAAGGTCGAGGGAGAGGAATCTGTTTTTGAGACAATGAAATGGTTAGCACGTGGTCCTGAGGTTGATGTCATAAGTTGGAATTCGTATGTGATCAACAGTTACACATTTTACACGAAGTCCCTAGATAATAGGAGCACAGTTCAAAACAGTGGTGTAATGTTAGAGGCTGAATCTATGCACTTCTCCAGTTCAAAAGACAAGCGGCCTAAATTGGCAGTTATGCCATATTATGGGGTTATTGAAGAGATTTGGGAGGTGGACTATGTCTTCATGAGATTCCCCATTTTCAAATGCAAGTGGGTTAATGTCCACAATGGTGTTCAGATCGATCGGTTGGGATTTATGTTAGTCGATGTCAATGTAGAAGTTTTGGAAATGAACCTTTTATTATGGCAAACCAGGCGAAACAAGTTTTTTATATCACCGATCAAGCAAATAAAATGTGGTTTATAGCTTTCTAAGGAAAAAGGATCATCGATATTGATGAGGAAAGTCATACAAATTATGGTCTTCCTGACAGTTTCCTTTTTCAAGGGGTCTACCAGACATGAATGAAGAAGATGAAACAGATAATGAACCCGGCATAAGGAATGATCATCAAGAAGGGATATGGGAGGATATCCCTTTATAAAAGAGTCAATTCGTAAGGTAACTGCACAAATCTTGGAAAACTTTAAGGTTTTAATACTATTATATTCCATCCGTGTTTTTAAACAATGTCACTAACTCTATGACGTTTGTTCTTATTTTATTTTGGTGCCAGGATCCGATCCAAAGGGGGATGCATGTTATAAAAGAGGATGTTACGTTGTTGGATGGGAATCAGATGAAGGCATGGTGAATATTGGGCATGTATATTGATTTAAGTGTGGTATATCTTATTATAACAGCTTATTGCATTTGTATTTGTAACTCATGGTTAATAATATTTGTATTCTACGATATGCTTTTTCCCAATTCAATTTATTCATAATTATTCATAGTTTGTAGCTTAAAGTGTAGCCTTTTCTGTGTTGGATTGGTTGGTATGGATTTGTGTATAGATCATTCAATTTATCCATAATTGTTCATAACCTGTAGTTTAAAGTATACCCTTTTATGTGCTGGATTGGCTGGTATGGATTTGTGTATATATATGATCAGTAAGAACAGAACAGGGGAAAAATTCAAGAAAATTTAGATCGATAAAATAAAAGCATCGGTCTTAAAAGTTCAACTTTTAAGATCGGATTTACTTAAATGCGCGGTCTTAAATGTCAGACGACATATTTGATATTAGGTGGTATTAAAAGTTGGTCTTACAAGACCGATGGTTTAATATGCACAGTCTAAATAGTTAATCTTTAAGATTGGACGTATTAATCATCCAGTCTTGAAAGTGAGTCTTTTAAGATCGTGTATAATTATTCGTAGGTCTAACAAGCCGCTACTTTTTAGAGCGCATTTATTTTTGTTCGGTCTTAAAAATTAGAACTTTTAAGAGTAGTTAAATTTTTGTCCGGTCTTAAAAATTGAGTTTTAGGACCGACAAAAAAAAAATATTTCAGTTAGACTTAGTATCACTTTTAAGACCTGATGTTTTTAAATGTCCAATCTTAAAAGAGTTCATTTAAGACCGGTTTAAGTTTGGTCTTAAAGATATACTTTTAATACCGGCTGGAACAAGACCGGTCACGAGTGTGGTCTTCCGATGTCTCTTTTGTTCGGTCTTAAAAACTTTTTTTGTACCTGTGATAATTTGTTTTTCTTCTTCCCTTTTGCAAGAGTACTAATCACCTATGTTTGTATTTTAACTTTGCGAAATTCTCTTAAGGCTTATTCTAACACCATACCTTTACCCCAAAAAAAAAATAAAAAATGGTCACGCGCCGTCTTTGAAAAAGTAGTTAAGAATAGTGATGAGGGCATGTTTCTTTCGGTTTGAGGAGGTTGGATAGCTTAGCAAGGCATATCTTTGGTGTATTTCATATATTATCAATTTTTATGAAGTTGGGTTTTGCCATTTACCTTTAGGTGTTAGTGTCGGCAAAGGATGATATTATATCAACTAAAATATATGCTTGGTTAATAACTAAGGGGCATGGATGTAAATTGACCTAATTTTTAAAATCTCTAGGTGTGTTTCATAATCTAATTCATAATTTGTTACCTAAATTAGAATTTAATTAATTCAATCTTCTTTTAATAGCATTCTACTTTTCCCAACTGGTCAACACATAATTATAAATAAAAGAGAATAAGTTAATGGACCAATTCAAAAGTGCCAAGATTTATAGCAGGAGGAGAGATACATGAAGATTAAGGGATATATAATTGAGAGAGGATAAAGGGATATAATTGGATATACAGATAATTAAAATAAAAACTAATTAATTCCTATAATCACGGCGGGATATTCTACAGAAAGTGACAACGCAAAGGACCTGAAAATGATAAGAAAAGTAGAGAAAGGGCCTTAGGATTTTGAAAGGCGACGAGTACGAGAAGGATGTGCCAGCTGGGATGAGAAATGCTAGCAAGACTGACAAGGAATGGTGACATCATAATTATTATTTTTTTATTATTCCTCATAATCTTTAAATTATATTTGTTCAATCAATCATAATATTACTTTAACATTTTTCTTTTTTTCTCAAACAACGGCTCAAATTGAATGACGAGGAAAAATGAGAAAAAAGATGAAGAGAGGATCCTCTTCTCTCTCACTTTTCTTGTCACTCAAAGAAAGGAGAATCTTTCCAGATTCGTTTTTCTCATTGTTCCTTATGAGATTGTCTGAGTCGTTGGCCGAGTTGAGAATAGAAAAATTAAAGTAGTATTGTGACCTTTTAAATTGATTGGAAGGACGTAATTTATAAATGATGAGGGATGATAGGAAAAAGACAATGAGATAAACTTGACCCCTCACAGATTGGGTTGAATTTTCCTTTAAAATCTTATTTTGATCGCCTCTAAATTATATTTGTTCTATAGATTTAAAAGGTCTTAATACTATTATAACTTCTAGTTCCCTCTAGTTGTGTTGTTCGGAGACGAAACTCCAGCCGCTTCTTTGCAATTGTGGCTGGAAGGCAATTTTTTGGAGTCTTCCACTCCCCCAATTGCCACGACATCTATATACCAATGGGTAAAGTTAAGGGAGAGTAAGGGACGTTTTCTCACTTTAAGGGCATACTTGGGACTTTTGCCCCCTATTTTAAAAACTCATAGTTACTTTGAGATCTTAAAAAAAAAATATTCGGTACTAGACATACTTTTAAAATAATCATATATTTACATGGTATTTTTACACCTAAACTCATAATCTTATTTATGGGGCATTTTTATCTTTACACTAAGTTTTAGTCATTAAATGATAAGGGTATTTTTGAGAAGGTGTTACAAATTCTGTCCATATTAATGAGTATAAAATAACAAATTTACCAACTTTTTTTTAATTATACGAATTAGTTTTTTTTTTTTTGGGGGGGGGGGGAATTATGCGCATTGGTTAATAGAACCTTATTACACGAAGATCTACTCTTCATCTTATACCGTATGATATTGCTAATGTATTTTTTTATGTTAGAGATTAATTAAAAATATATTTTTCTTTTCAAAACTTAATTCAAGAACCAATTACTCAATCCTTATATTCACGCATAAATCTCCAAGAAGACCAAAATTTTAATTTGGAGAAACAATACCGATATGTGGAGCACTCTCTTTGTTTTGCTTTAAATAATCAAGTCGGGTTTATAAAAAAAACAATTAAAATTAATTAAGAACAATATATATATATATATATATATATATATATATATATATATATATATATATATATATTTTTAACTACGCCCTTATTTATAAAAAAAGATAAGTATGATAGACAAGATAGTCGATAAATATTTTGATAAACTTAAAATATTATATTTTGGGATATACGTATTTAGAAATTTAAAGCTTATATTTTAGCACCGAACATGTTGTTATATATATGGAGAAAAGGGTTAAGATTATGAATGTCATTTGTTACCTTATGGTAGAATTTATCTGGTTTCCTAATTAGAGATGAGTTAACATGTCACGATCTTGAAGGTCGGCAATTAATTAATACGCCACTTGTCCAATGTGATTGGGACAATTCATATTAAGTAATTAATTAGCAAGAAGATACGCTAGAACTTTCTTAAGAGTCTAATTGGCAAAGAGTGAGGAGCCACTTGTTCATTCTAATCACCATCAATATCCACATAATAATTAAGTATTAACGGTACGAGATTGGATTTTCTTACATAATATCACTTTGGTCTTATTTATAAATTATTTTTAATTAAATTATACATATTAAAGAGAGGTAGTTAGCTTAATGATTATAGGATAAATTTTCAACTTTGCTTTCATTTATAAATATGTATCTTTTAATTCTTTCTTCTTTCCCTATTTTCATTAGTATAATTAATATTAACAAAATTATCACAATCTCATTTGTTATCTGAAAAAAAAAAACTTATAAATAAAACAAACTTAAACGATATTTTATAAATAAAACCAGAGTGATACAGTATTATGCATTTATACTAGTAATATTTTGGGTGAGTGCTCTCTCCGTAAATCATAGGGATTAAGAAATTCAAGTTTTGCTGAGCAACTGACACGCAAAGTTACCTATGAAATAAAATTTTATAGTAAATAAGTCCAAATTTATTGTCTTTTCTGTTGGCTTTACGACATAAGTTTGTGTCCAAATTAATGTACTTGTGAACTTGTTGTGTTCAGCATTGTTTCTTGTGTTTAGCAGCATGTAACATATTAAAGCTATTTTCTTCTAACAATGCTTAGCATTTTAAATTAATTTTTAGTACATTTAGTACTTTAAGTAATTTTTTTAGTAGCGCATAATATTCTAAAATAATTTTTAGTGCATTCATTATTTTTAAGTAATTTTTAATAGCATAATGCATTCTAAGTTTATGGTAGTAAGGTTAAAATAGACTTTGTGTGATATATAATTTCAAATAATTATTTAAAAAATGCATCAATTCGCCTTGTTTAAAAATCAAACGAAAAACTAGCCATGTAATTAATATTGTATTATATTATCATTACATCGCATTACATTGTAGGCTGCAACAGAATTTAATCAAACAGGCCCTAACTGCTACAAATAAATGCTGTAACATATTGGATGCAATAAAAATTAGAATTCAGGTACTAAAATAACTTTGAACTTTTATTAAATACTATAAATTATTTCTTGAAGCAAAAATAACAATAAAATTTTAAAATTGAGACAACCGTTAATCCTAACTAACTTCCATGTATTACAATGAGAAAATTTAATCTTTTAGCGTTAAAGTTTTTACTAACTTATAACTTAATCATTTAACTTTTGAGTTACTTACAACTCAATTCTTGAAGTTTCTAAATCATCAAATAATGAAAAGATATGCTAAAATACTATTAACAATTGCTTAGGTGAATGTTATATAATTTTTTAAAATAAGTGCATCGTCCTTACCAACTCTCATCTCCCTTACCTCCATTTTTCAGAAACCTCGTTAGGTGATAAATCCCTATTTTATTATATATTTTCAAACTTTACTAGAAAGTTTTGTCGTACTTATTGAATTTAAAATGTCTCTCTTTAAAAAAGCAGATATTCAAATTAAGAATTGTTTGCAATAATGAAGTATCATCCAATTCGGAAAATTTGTCTCACACATATGTTTGATCAAATGGAACATATTTATAGGAAAGATATTTTTGATTTAACAATAAAATGTGCAATCTCATTTTTATTCTCTTCTGTTAGAGAATGAAACTAAACCTTGTTGAAAATTTCACCACTTTAAAAAACAAATTTACACTACTATTAAGCACTTATCTTAGCCACTTATGACTTTTCAATTTCCCTACAACCTAATTATTTTTTTATGAATTATTTCCTTATTTTCTTCACCCATTCATTAATCTAGATTATTATTGTATCAGCATTCATAAGTACCGAATAGTACATTAACAATGAAGAATTTTATGATATTGAATAATATACATAATAATAGTAGCATTTATACAATGTATAAATTATAATATACTACTAGTTGAAATGGAAAAGTCCATGATGTGCATGTATTAATAGTATTATTTTTTGTTTGTTTGTGACTTTTTAAAGTAGTCTTCTAGACATGATACTTATTTGAAAAATCTTCAAACCATGGTTTTAAAAATTATAAATCAAGATAAAACTCATTCCATAAATATTAGGAATATCATTTTACTTAAAATAATGATTTTATAATTCATTTTATAAACCATATAATATTGAATTTATAAACCATTTTAGGAATACTAAAAGCGTGTAATATTGAATTTTATGGGTCAAAGTGTGAAGAGTCAAAAGATCCCATTAACATGATGATAGGCAATTTTTCTATTTGAATTTTGTCAAAAAAAAAAAATTAAAAATGGAAAGAAAAAAAAAGTTGCAACAAATTTCGAGGAAAAGAAAAGGGCATTTGCGTAATTGAAGAATATATATTGGGATCTTTTACTTTCTTTCGGTGCAGTTTTAATATTAGCGAAGAGTGTCTGTGATGTGATTGTATTTAAGATGACGAAGGGTATGTTAGAGTTACGTGTGCTCTAAGCGAAAACCCAGCAAAACCCTCTCTTCTCCCTCACTCCTAGAACCCTCTCTCTTTCTCTCTCACACACCCAAATTTCCTGCCGAATTCGATTCCTCTGTTTCTTTCTCGCGATTACTTCCACCGGAAAACGAGGGCTGCCGTTTTGGGATCATGCAATTTCTAGGTTCTGCTGTGGATTTACCGGTTTTTAGTGAGAGTATCTTCTTTCTTTGAGTTCTGAATGGGATTTTGTTGAATAACGAAACGGTCGAATAAGGGGGAAAAATGCGTAAGTCTTTCAAGGATTCCCTCAAAGCTCTTGAAGCTGATATCCAGTTCGCCAATACCCTGTAATTTCTTCTCCCTCCCTCACCCACTTTGCCTTTGTAATTTAAATAAGAATTTTGTTTTATTGATATGCATGTTGTATTATTTGATTTTGGATGTTATACCGAATGAAAATTTTCTGTGACTTTAAGGAAGATGATAAATTGCTGGTCTCTTGTATTGTTTTGTGTTTTGGGATTATGACATGTGAGTTTGGGTGTGACGTTTTTCAGATATCATCTTTGGTTGGCTGTTACCTAGTTATAACGTCGTAGAAAATTTCATCTGTTTGTTTTTTCCCTATCGAGTGCTATGGAGTCAGAGCTAAAATTAGAGATTTGTTTCTAATTTTTAAGGTAATTAAGAGACCAGTGAAAGGCTCAGCACCTAAATTGATTACAGAATGAATTTTTTTTTTTTTTTTAAAAGGCAGAATGAAATTGGGTTTGTTTGAGTTCCCGGTGGGAAAGAAGAATAGAACCAATAACTAGTGTCACTCCTAATTTTCACGTGTTTGCCCGAACTTTTTGAGTTGATTGATTCTTAACATACTACTCTCGGGGGTAAAAATTTTGTGAGGTAACTCAGACTTCAACGTCCTTGAGGATTCCTTTTTGGCTACAAATCCTCATTAAGAAGATAAAGAAGCTTTTTTGTGCCTGTTTAAAATTTGAGTGGTTATCACTTATCACTGATATTCTGTTATGAATTGCTCTATTTATACTCTATGTTACTGCATTGGTGTTTTAATGGTGCAAATTTCTCAAGGAGAAGAAGAATAAAATGTCCCTTTTTTTTTTTAGTTTTTTTTAAATTTTAAACCCTTTTCATTGCGCATAATATGTGTGATACAGAGCTTCTGATTACCCAAGAGATTATGATGGTGCCTGCATCCAAATGAGATTGTCCTACAGTCCAGCAGCCCAATTTTTTCTTTTTCTGGTTCAGTGGACTGATTGTAACCTTGCTGGAGCCTTGGGATTGCTTAGAATTCTTATATACAAGGTGCATTTTCTGCCTCTTTACTCTAGTTGTCTCCAGAGTTCAGACTCTCCACTTTCTATGTCTGTCCTTTTCACTTAAACAACCCAATATATGCGTTAAAAACTTTGGAAATTTTACAGGCATATGAGGATGGTAAGACAACAATGTCCATCTACGAAAGAAAAGCCAGTCTGAAGGAGTTCTATTGTAAGTTCCTAGTTATACCAAAAAAATAGCTGTTAATTTCTTTAAAACAGTGTCATGTGTTCATAAGTGAGCTATGATGGCTTTATAACTTTCCTGTGGAGACGTGCTTGACTATATAAATGTGCATGTGGTTTACCTTTAATCTCTTTAATGACAGGCGTGATCTTTCCCTCTTTATTGCAACTCCACAGAGGAATTACTGATGTAGAAGACAGAAAACAAAAAGAAATATGTGCTACTAAGTATAAGTCGAAAGCTGTAGTCAGCAAAGGAAAGCATTCTGAATTTGACACAGAGAGAGAGGAAGAATGTGGTATTTGCATGGAGTTGGGCAGCAAGATTGTATTGCCCAATTGCAATCACTCAATGTGTATGAAATGCTTTCGAGATTGGTAAGCAAACTGTCACATTTTAGAATTTTCATCATCATACGATGCATCATATTTTTGTCCTCCCACATCTTTCTTAGATTAGTGTCTGTAACTGAGAGAATACTTCCAATGATAAAATGGTTATTAAGTTAAAGCAATTCAATAAAGTAATTGACCTATCTAAATTGTAGAATCCTAATAGTGGAGATTTGGACTGGTGCCAAAATTTCGAAGTGTTCTTTTTGGTGTAGAAGGGTGTAGAATAAAGCCAGTTATTATGCCCATTTCGGTTAAATAATACAACTGAATATTAAAGAAAGAATCTACTCTTGAGTTTTTCCTTTCAAAGTTTCCTTTTAAGACATGCTCTAGAGATTTTGTAATCTGAGCAGAAGTCCTGAGACCTCCTGTTTGGGAATATGATTGGATAATTCAAGTGTTTGGGCAAAGCTATGCTTCTGACATGGCCTTGTTATCGTATTGAGCAAACCTTCACTCTATTGAGTTTCCAACGCAATCTAGTTCTTTCTATTTTCTAATTTCTAGCAAGGATAGTGTTTTTTTATCAGAGGTCTAAATTAAACGTTCAAGCATGTCATAGCGGAATTCAGTCATATCAAACGTTTATATCAGACTTTTTGTTACTTTGATATTCTTGCCGTCTAGTTTCAATCATATTCACTTACTCTTGCTGTTATTGGATTTCCCTGGTCATTTTTATGGTTGCTTCACTTCTAAAGCATATAATACTGCCACTGGTTTAGGCATGCACGATCAAAGTCTTGCCCTTTCTGCCGGGACAGTCTGAAAAGAGTGAACTCTAGTGACCTTTGGGTGTACATGAACAACAATGAGATAGATGACATGGCCTCAATCACAAGGGAGAATTTAAAGAGGTTATTCATGTACATTGAAAAGTTGCCTCTTCTTGTTCCTGATCCAATATTTATGTCTCGTCCCATCCGCTGGTGAGAGAGCCAGTTAAAGCAAAACTAATCTGAACAACAAAACTCACATCTGTACATAGTTCTCAGTTTGTCCTCAGATTTCTGATTTTTTTTCCCAAAAAGAAATTGATGATTGTAGTTTCAGGTGTTTGATTTTAGGTTCTTCCATAGAATTATGTCATTAGGAGGAATTGTGCCAAGTTGGAATTAGTTTTTTTTTTTTTTAATATATCACTTCTGTTCTTTTCTCAAGCTGTATATAACTTGGGAATCACAATCCTATGCTATATACAAATTTGACTTGGTTCCAATAAAATCACGGAGTTGAAATGTTAAGTCTTCATTTGTTTAATTTTTATGTAAGAGCTATCGTTGTTTACCAGTTATGGCAGCCACATTTTTGTCATTTCCTCTGTTTGATTCTCAAATTATTGTGTGGGGTACTTGTGTGACATCCGGAGTAGTACGCTGTATTACTGTTCTCACAGTGCCTTGTGTGGAATTAGAGCTGTTTAGCTATTTAACTAATTTGGGTAAATTAAGCAAATGAAATGAATTGGTTTATTATCATAAATGTAGCATAATCTTTCTAAGATAATTTTTTGGGGGCCAACAAATCTTTCTCTAATATAAATGTGTAATATTATATTATATAGCAGTAAGTTACTTTATGAGTTACATAATTTAGGTTGAGGAAAAATGATAAACATAAGAGATAAAATGGATTGAATATTATATTTACGGTAAAATTTAACCTCTCAACTAATTCTTATATTAAAGATCGGAAGAAGTAATTTTATAATTTAGCTTTTGTTAAGCCAGCCACTTGCATCTCCAACACATGAATGAAGTGAGGCATAATGATTTATCTATAATTTGTTAGGGCAGTTTTAGGATTAAGAAAGTGCTTTTAGTTGGCTAAGCACGAGAAAGTTGGGAGAATTTAACCCCAAATACATGAGGAATGGATTGGTTTTGATAAGCTATTGGGGATAGTTTTAAAAATATAGTTACAAGTTTTAACTTGTAACTTTTTTTTTCCTTTTAAAAAAAAAAAACTATCCCTAATAGCTTATTTTTTTTACTATTAAAAAATGGTGGCAAAGTGTGCGACAACTTCGAGGTTCTGTCAGGCGTCAAAACAGGATCTCTTCTAAAAAAGTTTTTTGCATTCACAATGGTTCGAAACCGAGACCTCTTGTTTAAGTGACTAGAACACCTTCCACTAAGGCCAACTCCCTATGGTATCCCCAATAGCTCATGAAACCAATGCATTACTCATGTATTTAGGGTTAACAAAACTTCTCAACAAATCAAGTGTTAACTAAAATTACTTTTTTTTTTAGCTGGTAGTCTTGAGTCAAGTTCTTTTTCGGCGGTTTTGACTTTAATATTACATTTTGGTCTTCTATTAAAAAAAAAAACTAAAATGACTTTTTTTAAAAGGTTAATGTAAAAGTAATTATAAACTTCTTTTTTTTTTGAAGTAAAAGTAATTATAAACTTTTGAAAATGTGGTAAAACTGTTAAATCTAACTAACTTCTATATATTAGAATGGAGAAAATTAATCTTATAGTCCTTAAAGTTTTGATTTACTTATAACTCGAATCTTAAACTTTTTACTTGTTTGCAACTCAGTTCCTAATGCTTGTGAGTTATCCTATGTGGCAAAAAAAGAGAGGTCAAAATACTGCTAAAAACTGCAAGAAACCCACAAGTTTTAGAGCCACAATCACCACCCCACTCTCAACATGCTAAACCTTGAAACTCACGGCTAAACAACCGATAATATTAATGTGCGCTACAATTCATGGTTGGTTCCTTCTTTTCACAAATTGGTGGCGGATCACCAAATGAGTTTATATAATTAAAACTCAAAAGAGATCAGTGCTCAATACTGGTGCAGTTTATTTATTTATTTATTTTTTATTGATGAAATTTTCAGCAAGGTTTGATCCCATTACTTTGTCTAAAAAATAATGGTGTTAACTCAAAAATACTGTTATCATGAATATTATTTGTTTGATCCAGCACACATGTGAGACAAATTTTTAAAACTGGATGATACTTCACTACAACGAACAATTCTTAATTTGAATAACTTTGTGGTGTCTTTTTTAAAGAAAAACATTTTAAACGGGATGATACTTCACTACAACAAACAATTTTTATAATTCGAAGGATGCTCATCATGTGATCAAGGAAGTAAATCCTCTCATTATCTCTCATCAGTCCATATGGGCTGTTGATTGAAAAGATGAGATAAAAGTTAAAGTAATATTGTGACTTTTTAGATTAATTGGATATATGATATAGAAATTATAACAGATGACGAGAAAAACAGGGGACGGCAAAAATGATCAAAGCACAGTTGAAGAATTTCGGCTTCTGTATGCAAGATTGACATGACATTTATATTTTAACATAAAATGTAATCTATTTAAATTTGATTATATTAATATAACATGAAATCATAAAGAAGAAATCATAAATTATTATCACACTTTGGTTAGCATTGTTTTAGAATGTTAAGGCTGCAAGATACTACCTTCGGTTTTAAACATATGAAATATTTTTTAGTGTAAACTATGTCTTATATTTAAGATCAGATGAGTACTTCACATTGATAGTTGGATGTTTACATGTTTGACCTCTTAAAATAATCACTTTTGTGCTTCACAAAATAAATCATTTTTCATATATTTAGCTCAGCTTATAAAATGCCTATTTAAGCTAAATTACAATTCTAAAAAAGAGAGCTTGAGTGATGGTCTTGATAAACACATTCACAATATGAAAAAAAGGTACAATCCCTCTTTCCCCATTTTCATTTCCTTTCCCGGCTTATCTTTCCTTACTACCAAATAGGACTTTAATGGCATATTAAAAATAAAAAAAAAAATTCACATCCAAATCCTAGAAAACACCCTTGTTGATGATAGAGGTGAAAATTCTCTGCACTCTAAGCTTCAAAAGGGATTATACCCTTAATTTTCTTTTCCCATTTTCATTTCCTTTCCCTGCCAATCTCTCCTCAGAATCAAATAAGACTTTTGTTATGGTACCCTCATCTAAACCCTCAACACAATGATCCAATTACCAATAACTAAGCTTGGAAACAAACTTTGCCAATACTGCCAAATAGGACTTCAATGGATTATATGCTGAACCAAGGAGTAACTTCTATCACTAAGACGATGGTGTGAAGTAAAAATGGTGTGTTTCATTCACTTCAACTTCCTTTTGTACAAAAGGTGGAGCTGAATAGTGCCAATTCGTTAATGAAAAACAGAGGGAAAACATGTTACTACGAACGCCAACACATTTCAGGCTACAAGCTTAAAAGACAACATTAGAGTACAATAACAAACAACTCAGGAAAGCTCAAGCGAAAGGCAAGTTCAGTTCTTCTCTATCTGCAAAGAACATTCAAGAGCAGCCTACTAGTATGCACAAACAACATATATATAATAGCCTTCCACCAATGAAACATCATTATTCAAATTGCAAGCATAAATTTCAGTCATCGTCCTCCTCATCGTCGTCGTCCTCTTCATCCTCCTCCTCCTCCTCCTCTTCTTGGTGAGCCTCCTGTAACACAGTAAAATAGCCAAACAATATGGTTTTAAGCTTTAATCATCACAAGAAACATCATCAATGAGTATGAACCATGCATGCACAAACTTGTCGGTGACTGAAAGAAGAATTGATGCGCCAAAAGATTTCCTGTTTTATCAACTACTTCTGATTTATTGTTAATGATTCACACAGAATTCATCTTCTTTAACCTTGATAGGAATATACATAAAGAATAATAATGGACAAGACTTATATCAAGCTTCTAAGGTATCGTAGCCCACTACATTATTGGGGAAAAAATCTACATGCTATATTTTTATCAGGGACACAAAAGAAGACAATTAATTGTACCCAAGTTTTTGTCCAAGAATTAAAAGATGCTACACTAAATTCATTAGGCAAGCTTACTCCCTGATGGTATCTTTTTCACTTCTACTTAAGAATTAAAACCAGAATCTGGAGAAATCAAGGCAGCTACATATCATAAATTATGTACAAAGTCATTTATATCACGCTTAAAAAAACAAAAATCATGATTAGTTACAAAGATAAACTTGTTGAACAAGGTTATTAAAAGAAAAGATAGATGGGAAAGAAGTGAGACTACCTCTTCATCTTCATCGTTAATTTCAGATTTGGACCTGTCTGATTCATCACCTCCATCATCCGCTGTACTTGCCTGGGAACATCATAGAAAGTGAAGCATATGAACAATGCAAATAAAAACAGCAAAAATAACAGATCATCTCGCACTAGGTGCTCACCTGCTTTTTATTATAAGCATTCATAAGTTTTTCATACTCAGATTTCCTTTTTGCAGCCTTGGCTTCATATGGAGCTTTCTCCTTCCAGACCAACAGAGAAATTGAAATCAGTAAAGAGAACATTAAATCGCTTCACCAATAAGGTGACGTCACTATAAACAGATACTGCATAACTCAATATAAGAAACATTTATATGAAGCTATAATCTATACAAAATCTAGTAAAAAAGTTACTGATTATTTGAATGTATCACATGATGAAGAGCGAGCCCAACAAAAATAAAACTTGCAATTATGCATCCAAGATTGAAGTACTTACAGCCTCGGACATGGATTTCCATTTCTGTCCTCCAGCTTTCCCAACCTTCAATCAAAGAGTACAGTAAGCAACATAGATGTTTATTCAATAAGGACACGTATGAGTAAATAAATTAGAGGAAGGTATAACTTACAGCTGATACTGCCTTCACATTAGGATTTTCTTTCTTAAAGGTTGCTCTGAACTCCTCACTGTCATACAGAGAAGGAAATAGTTCAAATACTTCCAATTTTCATGGCTGGTCAAAGAGAAAGGATCAAAGACAGGAACACAAACAGGAAGACAAAGAAAGCACTGGGTGGTCTTTTTGGTTTGTTGGGATCTTTCTTGGCCTTGGCCTGCCGTTTATTACTTTTGTCAGGTTTAGCTGCAGCCTTTCGCTTTCCAACCCTTCTGAAAACAATAGAGATATACATGTTCCATCACTACAATATTCCTGTAACAGTTGTTTGCACCATCAAGTATGTGTAATCAGACACAAATAAACTTTTAGATATAAGCACAAACAATCATCCTTTTGGATAAGATAAGAAGACACAAACTCATGGAAATTAGAATGCCCCAACTTTATTCACATTAAGTTCAATGATACAACGAACTAACCTGTCATCGACAGGCTTCAATGATTCCTTGGAGTTCTTTACTGCTCCCTTCCCTTTGCCAGTCTTCATTGTTGAAGTCTTGAAATGGAGTTAGACAGTTGGCGAAAACAAAATTAGAAAGATCCAAATAAAAATAAGAGTGGTTGCAAGATTAGGTCAATTTGAATAGATTCTCCCCCAGAGGTTAATTAATACACTGACATGTTACATATGTGCCAAACTGCACAAGTTTTTAGATAAATTCACATGTTTAGAGTTAAGAACTGATCCTGATATGGATACATGGTTTGAAAAAACATATAATGCTTGAATAGTAGTACTTGAAAAGTTGAGAGTAAGAAATTATTGCAATCTGCGGCCACAGCATAATTCATACACGGACAAAATTAGAGGCCTCCCATCAGAAAAAAAGAAACTGTACATAGAGTAAATCCACAGAAAGAAGCAAGTGATCAAAATCAATCAGCATAGACCTAATCAACAGTAAAAGCTCAGGGGTGGGGAAATGGGGATATAAGAAAGCCGGGGTCAGAGTTCAAGCAACAAAAACGAATTCAAATACACAACCCTTCTACTCATAACTGACCATTTTCTTTATAAAGTTATTGAGAAAAATAACAATAAATATCGAAAGAAATTCAACTTTGACTTTTCACAAAAACCAAACACAAACGTTTACAAGCGAAGAGAAACAACAAGAAGCACAGATATGGAGGATAGGGTTACCTTGGAAAAGATGAGAGAGAAGAACGAGAAAAAGAGTGAAAATATAGGAGCTTAAACGCAAGGAAGGACCAAACAAAAACACTCACAGGCCAGAATCAAAGGAAGAAAGAACCTGAGAGAAGAGAAAAGCTGAAGCAAATAGCAATAGAGGGTACGACCGAGTAGTCCAGTGAATGTGATAAAGCAACCGGGCCAGCCGGTGGGTCGTAGAGACTTTGTCGCCACACAAGTCAAATGGAGACCGGGATTTTAGGTCGGCTCAGCCAGTTGCCTAGATTCGGTAACGATATTTTAATATTCCCTTTCAATAATTAATTAATTGAGAATTAATTAATTCATTAAAAACTTTATAGACGACCAAGATTTATATAATCAATCACTATATAATTGCCTTTTCAGTAGTGCGCAAATGAATATCATTATTTAAGCCCATACACCCATTTTAAACTATGATTAAAAATTTTACAGGAAAAATTACAATTGATATACACAAAATATATATTTTTGTTCTATATTCAAGGGTAGCCTAATTAAGTAATGAATAAGAGGGTTTTTAATTAATACTTTTTACTAAATTTAAATCTTTAAGATTGCGTAGAGAAATTCATTGCTCCTTTTTGAAGCATTATTCCCACAGCACAAAAGAATTTTGGTGGAGAATAAAACAAGCCTTTTATACGATAAAATAGATTTTTCTATGAATGAACCAATGTTAATATGTAATTTAAAAATAATTAACTGCAATGAGAGCTTTGGAGTGACGAAAAGGACAAGATGCATTTAGAGAAATCTTAGCCATTGGCTTAATCTGATGGTTCATGATAAAGTTCCTGTAAGAGAAAACTTGGGCTGACAACCATAGGATCATACCACCTGAAATTATTTTTGGTAATTCCTAGTTAGGGCCCAAATGGTGACAAATCCAACACCAATAATCCTCCAAGCCGGATTTTTTGTTTTGGCCCAAATTGTTCTTTGTTTAATAGCGATGATAATGTATGAATGGACAGGGGAGAGTTGTTGGTTGTGGTCTATTAATATAATTATAGATTATAAATACACTACCATAAGTGTTTATTTGCTTGAATATATGCTGCCTAATGGGTTTTTTTTTTCCCTATCAAATTTGATTTTTTTAAATATCCATATTGATAGCTAACACATGATAAAATTTTCATTAAGAATAGTTTTTTTATTTCTACAAGTTTCAAATAGACATAGAACATAATTTTTTTCCTATTAAATTACAATAATAGTAACATGTGAAAAAGTAAAAAAGTAGAGCCAAGTTAGATTTCCTACCATGTGATAATCAATTTAAGAGAATCGTCTTTATGAATTTGTTTAAAGTGTGATAGGATCCCAAAAGTGTTTATTCACGTAAATTGAAAAAACTCTTCTCATATACTTACCTCGTATATCGTAAATAACGATTGAATAACTACTTAAAGTGTGATTCTAATTCGTGCTTGCAATCAGATTGTTGCAAACCAAAATTTTGTATCCAAAATAAAGCAGCACAAAAACACTGGAATGAAAACTTGTTCTTTGAATTGTCAAATTTTGCCATAAAAACTCCTTAATGGGAGATCCTTAGTGACAAATAATTCCATGACAATAATGTTCCCTAAGGTTTTTATATTTGCGGAATGGAGTGTCACAACCATCATTTATTAATAGACAAGAGTCTATCATATGCTTTTAAAAAACTAGGCCGAACTAATGAAGTAGAAGTAGAAAATGCTAGGCTAGCGAAATCAATTGTCCGTTGGATTTCCTTAACTAGAACCATTAGACTATCTTATTTCCTCCATGCAAGGCTAAATCCCGCTTTCTCCAAACAATATTCAAGAGGAAAATGATATGATTTACCAAAATTGAATGGCCATTATAATCTAAAGTCAATAAGGTGTCATGTAATTAACTCTTAAATTCAGAAAATGAACCGTTGGGTAATATAAAGGCATTTATACCACAAGTTTCTAGTAACAAGACAAGAAATGAAAAGATACTCCAAAGATTTTTCAATATCACATCAAAATAAACAAATAGTGTGTGAGGGGAGATGATGCCTATTAAAAATGTCATTAGAAGGCACCACTTTGCCGAAGGGCTTTTATATAAAGAGCACTTGTTTGTATTGGAGTTTTAGCCTTCACAAGAACTTCCAAAAAATATCAGGGATTGCATTCATTGGTGAATGAACATGTGCTAATTGATTTCCACCATCCTTAAAAAAAGACATTTTTTTACGTATATTTTTTTTATAAATAACTAAATTAATTTATTTATTTATTAGCCATTAATTATGTATACTTAAGGGAAAATCCATATGGGCCCTTGTAATAAAAAAAATTTAAAAAATGCCCAAGATTTTGAAAATACTAAAAAAAACCCTAGATCTTTTTTAGTATTTTTTAGAATCTTTTTTTAAAAAATTTCTGTTAAAAAAGGCCTATATGGATTTTCTCTGTACCTAATGAATACTCGAATTTATCAGCTCGTTGAGTCTGCAACCCCTAGCAATTTGTGCGATATCAAACATCCCTCCCTCCCTATTCCTGTGAGCATCACGACCAGCAAGCATCCACCACCAAAGCTGTGGGCGACCAATTCATCATTCGCCTTCATTCTCGCCGACGGCAGCGAGCTTCCACTTCGGCGGCAATTATGTTAGTCTTTCTTCCCTTTTTATTGTTTTGCTCTGCTTGGACTTTGGAGTTCGTTCACCTAATAGGTATTAAACCAGCTCTTGTAGAATATTTGATGCTATTTTGTTGGTGGACATAAAGATTGGTGTGTTCGAAACGGAAGAGAATCGTCATAATAATGCATAATGCTCACTAAATTGAAGTGTTGCTTGAATAAATCAAGATGGTTAGTATTACTCTAATGAACATGAACATGGAACTTTGCACTTTTGGTGCACAATTTGTTTGTAATTTTGTTTGTGTTACCATTAAGTTCATATTTACACCCACACCCCTCCTGCAAGTAAGGGAGAGCAGAACAACTTGAACGAACGAACAAGAAGAGAAAAAGCGTTGATACATAATAAATTTCATCAATAAAATGAGTAAAACATTGAGTTATTGATTCTAGCCACCTTAACAACAAGCAATCAAGCTAACTGAGCTAGAAGTTTTGCCGCCACCCTACCATTAACGTCTTTATGTTCATTATTATGACGATTTTCTTCCGTTTCGAACATAGCAATCTTTATGCCCACTAACAAAATAGCATCAAATATTCTACAAGAGGTAGTTTAATAGCCAGTAAGTGAACGAACTCCAAAGTCCAAATAGATAAAGACAATAAAAAGGGAAGAAACACTAACATAATCGCCGCCGAAGTGGAAGCTCGCTGCTGCCGGCGAGAATGAAGGCGAATGATGAATTGGCAGCTCACAGCTTTGGTGGTGGATGCTCGTTGGTCGTGACGCTCGCTGGAGTAGGGAGGGAGGGATGTCTGATACCGCACGAATTGTTAGGGGTTGTAGTGCTCTTTACACTTAAGCCCAATTGGGCTTAAGTGAGACTACAACCCAAGAACCCTATGACCCATGTGGTTTAGGGTTAGGTCTTGGGTGTAGTGGTATATAAGCTCATTTTCACCTCCTTTCACCTTCTTGAATCATAAGAGAAGAAGAGAGAGAGAAAAAAAGAGTTTCTCATCAAGAACAAGCTCAAGGTAGAAATTCATCATCAAGAGAGGTTGCCCACACAACCTTCCTATCCACCTTGTGAGATAGTCTGGAAGATCAACCATAAGCGGACTACGACGACATCTTTCTAGGTAATCAAAACGATGAAGGTTCTAATTTTTCCTACATCAAATAGGTTCAATGCGCTTCCGCGTTTTTGATGAGATTCCTACAATTGGTATCAGAGCCATGTTGACAAGGAAAAGAACCCAGTTTTGATATTTCTTTTATATTTCATGTGATTCTTTTCGAAAATTATTTTCTAGAAAATATGGCATCTTTTTCTATATTTGTTATTTATTTCATGGTGATTATTCGTTTATAATTCATATTTGATATTAGTTTTAATTTTAATCGGTTAATTGCTTTAATCCATGGTTAAATTCTCTCATGTATTTCTTAATTTGTAACAAGGAGGCTAATCTCATATGATTAGATTTCCTCTTTGCTGTTTTTGTTCAATTTTTGCAATTTCTATGTATTTTTTCAATTTATATAAAAGTTGAAGATCAAGAAATTGTGAAGAACAAAAACACTCAACTTTGTCAAACAATTTTCGTGGACTTCTGGACCTTGGAATTAGACGAACCATATATGGTTGGAAAGAGGACGGAAAGACGAGCACAGATCTGGAAACCCTGACGCCAGACTCACATCCACGCGCCTCCACGTGCCGCCACAAGCTCTGCGAGTGGACTTCACATGCCAGCAAATAACAGGCGCGTGAGGGCGCATGGGGCCATCGTTTGCGGTGGTTATGGCGGCATTGTACTTGTCTCCCCATGGCGGTCCTTTCCTTGGAGTTTCGTGCTGAGATGACTTCGGATGATGACGTGGCAGAAGTGGAGGCTAGGGTTTCTCTTTTGTGTCCTAGGGTTTCTAGCCAAGGATTGGGTTTTTGGGCTTTGGGCCCATGGATACCCTAAAAGGGCTTGGAAAAATACTATGGGCTGGACAAAAGAGGAATTCCAAAGTTGTAAATTTTTATCTTTTAATTTTTATAGGAAAGTCATAGATTAAAGTTATTTGTTTTATTATTTAATGCTTTTATTGAATAATATGAATTATATGTGCAATTAACATGATTAGAAATAATATGCCATATAGAATAGAAAGATGTCATATTGTTGCATAATCACATGTCATAACTTTATAGTAGCTATTATGTATTGAATCGACTAGTATGATAGTTATTATGTGAGATTATCTAGATAACCACTAAATTAATTATCAATTATTATGATTTTAAATTAAAATCTATAATAATAATTGGATTAATTAATTGTGACATTAAAATCTAGGTAACCACCAAATTAATTATCAATTATTGATAATAATTGGATTAATTAATTGTGGCATTAAAATCTAGGTAACCACTAAATTAATTATCAATTATTATGATTTTAAATTAAAATGTAGAATAATAATTGAATTAATTAATTGTGGCATTAAAATCTAGGTAACCACCAAATTAATTATCAATTATTAATAATAATTGGATTAATTATTTGTGGCATTAAAACCTAGGTAACCACCAAATTAATTATCAATTATTATGATTTAAAATTAAAATATAGAATAATAATTGGAATAATTAATTGTAGAATTAAAATCTAGATAAATAATCTAGGAAATTTAAAATATTGAATGGGTGAAGGTTGTAAATTAATATTTTAATTTTAAAACCTATGGGCTCCAATTGTGGGTTTATTAGTGAAATGGTTATCGCTGAAGCCCCATCGGATAAGGATAATCGGATTTCGCTAGATTAAACCCTAATATTTTCAAAATTTTAGTAAAGTTTTACACGGCTCATCGTCGGGAATACTTAGACACTAAAGGTGTTTTTTAAAGTAAACAATGGTTAAGTACATTCAACTTTGGTAAAATTGTTAACCTTCCCATCGAGGCTCTAGCAATGGAAGTGAAGGCCCAAATAAACAATATTGGTTTTACAAGTATCTTGCCCACCGTAAGTCTTATAAAGATAACTAATGGATTGTTAAACAATAAACAAATAGTAGTCATTAGAATCTATTAGCGCTATATCTGTTTGTTGTTAATTATGGTTTGTAATTAGTGTGTTTTTTTCCATATTTTTCAGAAAAAATGTCTTCATTCAATCCTTTAGCTACAATCTTGAGCCAAAAACCTATGGATGTTACAAGCTACAAACAATGGAAAACTAATTTGGATTTTGTTCTTCAATATGAAAAACTAAACTTTGTTCTAACTACCCCTAAGCTAGCGCAGCCTGCTGCAAATGCGTCTGATGCAATTCAGACTTAATTTCAGCAGGAGAAGGAAAGATGGGAAAAGACGAATATGGCAGTTCGCTGCTATATTTTGTTCAGTCTCGCTAGTCACCTTCAGGAGCAAGTGAGCATGATTGAGAGTGGAGCAACAATGCTCCAGACTCTTGATGGCATATTTGTTACGCCTAGCAGCTCTGCAAGGCAAAATGCGTTGAATGCAGTCACCAAGACAGTGATGTCTGGAGGAAGTGTGCGGGATCATTGTCTAACAATGATAGCAAACTTCAAGAAGGCTGATGACCATGGTATCAAGTTTGAACAAGAAGTGAAAGTTGACCTTCTCTTACAATCACTGCATGAATACTTCAATCAATTCAAGATGAATTATAATATGAATAAGATGAATCTTGATCTCACTCAAATGATGCGCGAGCTTAAGAGTGCCGAACAGTCTCTAGTCAAGCAAGGAAGTGTACTTTTTGTTGGTGAGGGTTCTGTGAAACCTAAGGGGAAACCCAAAGGAAAGAATAAGAATAAGAAAAAGAAGAAATCAGGTACTCCAGTTGCCAAAATAGTTGCAATGAAGCAGCCAAAAGGCAAGTGCTTCAAGTGCAGATAAAAGGGGCATTAAAAGAAAAATTGCTCACGCATGAATAAACCAGGTATGGGTAATTTACATGTGATTGAGGCTTGTTTAATGGAGAATCACAATGATAAATGAATTGTTGATTCAGGAGCCACTAACCATGTTTGTTACTCTTTGCAGTGGTTCAAACATAGCTTGCCTGTAAGTAAGGGACAAAGAGATTTGAAGTTTGGGAATGGGCAGCTTGTGTCTGCACAGGCAGTGGGACAAGTTGTTTTATCTTTTGATAATTGCAGAACTTTGGTTTTAGAAGACTATTTATTTATTCCAGATTTCAAGAGGAATTTAATTTCTGTTAGTTATTTGGATAAACATGGTTTGACAGTTCAATTTAATTCCTCAGTTACTATAAGAAATTCATCTTCTTTTATTTGTTCTGGTGTAAAGTTTAATGGTCTTTATTTCCTTAGTCCTGTTCCCTGTGAAGTTAATCATATTGAATTAAAAGATGATGAGCATATTAATTTTTCAAAGAAAGGAAAAGTTTCCAATGAAACTTATCTTTGGCATTTGAGATTAGGTCATATTAACTCTAACAGGATACAAGTTTTGGTCAAAAGTGAGATTTTAAAATCCTTGGACTTTGAACCGATACCAGTATATGAATCTTGCTTAGAGGGTAAAATGACCAAGAGATCCTTCAAGGCCAAGGGAAAACGTGCCACACTTCAACTAGAATTGGTACATACTAATGTATGTGGACCAATAAATGTCCAAGCCAGAGGCGGGTATCAGTATTTCATCACATTACTGATGATTACTCTAGATTTGGACATGTGTACTTAATGCCTCACAAGTTTGAAGCTTTTGGAAAATTCCAAGAGTTCAAGGCTGAGGCAGAAAAGCATCTTGGTGTTCAAATTAAGACTCTTCGATCTGATCGAGGGGGTGAATACCTATCTGGAGAGTTCAGGTCTTACCTGATTAAAAAGGGGATAGTTTTATAATTATCTTTTCCAGGGACACCCCAGCAGAATGGAGTTGCTGAAAGGAGAAATAGAACACTTTTAGAAATGACAAGATCTATGCTCAGTTATTCATCTCTTTCTGATTCATTCTGGGGATATGCCTTAGAAACTGTTATGTATCTATTGAACTTAGTACCATCCAAATCGGTTTCAAAGACACTAATAGAATTGTGGAAAGGGTGTAAGCCCTCCATGAAAAATATTCGGATTTGGGGTGCTCTGGCACATGTCTTGCAATAGAAACCAGATAAAATGGACTCTTGTACTAAAGTATGCATGTTTATAGGCTATCCTAAAGAAACCAGAGGTTTGTTGTTTTATAGTCCAAAAAAAAAGAAAGTCATAGTGAGCACTCACGCTACTTTCTTAGAGGAGGACTATATGGCAAATTATAAGCCAAGAAGTAAGGTTATTTTTGATGAGTTAGTCTCACATTAAGTTTCACCACAACCTCAAGGGGTTCCACCTTTTATTCCTGTGGTTGTTCAAAGAGGGGAAAATATACCTGATGAACATACACAGAAACCAGAGAATCAACCAGAAGTTCAGCATGATGATGAACTTATGGAAGAACAAAATCATGAATTGGTTAATCCACTTAATGAGGGTCCTCATCTAGAAATTGATAACCCACAAAATATGGATCCCTTTGTAGATGCACAACATCAAGTGCGACGAAGTCATAGTGGGAGATTGATTCGTAAACCTGCAAGATATCTCTTGTTGGGTGAGTCAAATCAGGATGTCATCATTAATGAAGATGATGATCCCACAAGTTATGATGAAGTACTAGGAGATGTTGATGCTCAGGAATGGCTTGAGGCTATGAATCGTGAAATGGATTTTATGGATTCCAATTCAGTTTGGTCTCTTGTAGATGCACCTGAAGGGGTAAGACCCATTGGATGTAAGTGGATTTACAAGAGAAAGAGAGGATCGGACGGGAAGGTTGAAACCTTCAAAGCTAGATTGGTGGCGAAAGGGTATTCCCAAAAGGAAGGTGTGGATTATGAAGAAACCTTTCGGCCAGTTGTCATGCTTAAGTCTATCCAGATTCTCTTAGTTGTTGCAGCAAATCTTGATTATGAGATTTGACAAATGAATGTCAAAAATGCTTTTCTAAATGGAAATTTGGAAGAGGAAATCTATTTGCAGCAACCAAAAGGATTTATAGCCAAAGGGCAAGAAAAAATGGTATGCAAATTGCAAAGGTCCATTTATGGACTTAAGCAAGCATCCAGATCATGAAACATCAGGTTTATTCAAGCCATTCAGTCTTATGGTTTTGAGAAAAGTCCTGATGAGCTGTGTGTGTATAAAAGGATCCAAGGTGATGCGGTATCTTTTCTGGTACTTTATGTGGATGATATACTCCTTATCAGAAATGATACAGAGGTATTGTTAGGCACAAAAACCTGGCTGAGCAAGAATTTTGATATGAAGGACTTGGGAAAAGCCAATTATATTCTTGATATTAAACTCCTGCGAGACCAGAAGAATAGGGTTTTGGCATTATCCCAGGCTAAATACATTGACAAAATACTTGTCAGGTTTGGCATGGAGAATTCCAAGAGGGAAATTATACCCTTCAGACATGGGATTCATCTCTCTAAGAAGCAATCTCCTAAAACTCCTGAGCAGAGAGAACACATGAGTAGAATACCTTATGTTTCTGCAGTAGGCAGTCTCATGTATGCTATGTTATGTACCATACCAGATATCTGCTATGCAGTGGGAGTAGTAAGCCAGTACCAATATGATCCTGAAGAGGAATACTGGGTAGCAGTTAAACATATGCTCAAATACCTACGGAGAACGAGAGATTATATGTTGGTCTATTCTAGTGGGAGTCTTGAAACCATTGGTTATACGGACTCAGATTTCCAAGGAGATATTGACTTAAGTAGGTCTACCTCAGGATATGTGTACACCCTTAATGGCGGTGCCATTTGTTGGAGAAGTGTAATACAATCATGTGTGACTGACTCTGCAACAGAGGCTGAGTATGTAGCTGCTTCTGAGGCTGCAAAGGAAGTTGCATGATTAAAGAAGTTCCTTATGGACCTTCAGGTGATACCAGGTGTTAATTGTCCTATCACACTTTATTGTGACAACAGTGGGGCAGTAGCACAGTCCAAGGAACCAAGGTGTGATAAGAGACAAAAACACATAGAGAGGAAGTGTCACTTGATCCGAGAAATAATTAAAAGAGGAGATACTGTGGTAGCAAAAATAGCATCTGAAGAGAACCTTGCTGACCCTTTTACTAAGAGTTTTCCAGAACGTGTGTTCGAGAGGCATGTTACTTCTATAGGTCTTAGGAGGATTCCAAATTTGCTATAGCTTTAGGGAGTTATTATTTCACCTTGTTATTTTGTGCTTTTCAGCAAGACATTATGACATTGCATTTTTCTGAATGATATAAATGAGGTGT
The DNA here is from genome assembly GCA_037074495.1 of Acacia confusa. Lineage (NCBI taxonomy): Eukaryota > Viridiplantae > Streptophyta > Magnoliopsida > Fabales > Fabaceae > Acacia > Acacia confusa. The sequence continues at coordinate 37,913,967 of CM073508.1, read as the reverse complement.
TTTATCATTTATTTCGCACACTACTTACAGACTCTAAGGTCCGGATCAATTGTGGAGTATATGATCATATGGATACGTTCATAGAGGACATGATCATAGGTTCTCACAATTGATGAATAAGTTCACAGTTATTAAATTAAGTTGGGCACTTTATTTAGGCTGTAATATTTTATGAAATTGTTTTGTCCGAATCATTATAAAATATTGGTGTGAGTTAATACTTACATTGAATGGATCAAGGAGAGATTTGATCAAGGTTGTTCTTTCTGTCATAAGGAATCAAATCTCCATATAACTATAGTCATGTAGTTACTCTTAATCCTGAGTTTATTTTAAATAGGTAATCGAATAATTTTCATTCTTTGATTTACCAACAAGTAAGGTTTGATTTATATGACGGCCGATAACTTGGTATTTTGGGATTGAGACTATTTGGTTATCTGTGTTTATGAGATAAACAACATGGAATTTATAGGAAATGTCCCCTTGATATGTTTCAGTACTTGGATATTAAAGACATTAGCCAGTGGAAGTAATCCATTAGAGAAACTATTACAATTAAGGGAATAAATAATTGATTGGGTTACAGAAAACTAATCAATCAAATTATAGACATTTTATAAAGGGTTAATGCATATTCATGTTATAAGTGTCATTATTCTTGGAGATCACGTTCGGGCTTTTAGTGGAGTAGCACCAAACTAGATAATCTTCTGTAGATTATCATGAGCCTTGATGAATGACAAATGGTAGATCCCCAGGCTAGCTCGAAATAAAGGATGAGATATATTATCAGATGATGATGGCTTATGGGATACATGGTCTTGGGTTTACGAACTCAAGTTTGTATCTTAAAGAGCAAGTGGGAGATTGTTGGGTTTATATGTGCTCTTTTCACTTAAGCCCAATTGGGCTTAAGTGAGACTACAACCCAAGAACCCTATGGCCCATGTGGTTTAGGGTTAGGTCTTGGGTGTAGTGGTATATAAGCTCATTTTCACCTCCTTTCACCTTCTTGAATCATAAGAGAAGAGGAGGAAAAAAAAAGAGGCTCTCATCAAGAACAAGCTCAAGGTAGAAATTCATCATCAAGAGAGGTTGCCCACACAACCTTCCTATCCACCTCGAGAGATAGTCTGGAAGATCAACCATAAGCGAACTACGACTGCATCTTTCCAAAGAAGAAGAGAGAAAAAAAAAGAGGCTCTCATCAAGAACAAGCTCAAGGTAGAAATTCATCATGAAGAGAGGTTGCCCACACAACCTTCCTATCCACCTCGAGAGATAGTTTGGAAGATCAACCATAAGCGGACTACGATTGCATCTTTTTAGGTAATCAAAACAATGAAGGTTCTAATTTTTCCTACATCAAATAGTTTCAATGCGCTTCCGCGTTTTTGATGAGATTCCTACAGTAGACTCGACGAGCTGAGAAATACGAGTATTCATGAAGTATACATGATCTCGAGCCAAAAAAAATTAAGTATACATAATTAATGGCTAAGGGCAATTAGCAATTTTGTCTTTAGAAGTTTATAAAAAAGAGTAACAATTTAATGGTTAAGATCAACAGATGCGCAAGATTACTATGATTTTAAATTTGTAGAGTAAAAATGAGACCTAAATTTTTTTTTAAGGTAATAAGTGCTTTTCAAGATAAATTTCCATGACAAAAATAATACTATTTAACAATGATGGATGAGACATTCTATTCCACAAATATAAAAACCTTGGGAGACATTATTGTCATGGAATTATTTGTCACCAGGGATCTCCCGTTAAGGAGTTTTTATGCAAAATCTGACAATTCAAAGAACAATGGGTTTGTTTGAAGTGCAACTTTTTAAGTTTTTTCTGCTGTAACTTTGAAAAAAAGTCAGTTAACATTGTCAGTTAATTTTGGGTCCATTTGAGTCTAGCTTAAATTCACTTAACTTAAAATTCAAAAAGCCTGTTAAGGAAAAAGCTCTCAATTTTTTGACATGGGCCCTGCCACTTCTACCACCATCAATCCAAATATAAATAATTATCAATAACTTGACTTTTTTCCTACCGAGCTTTTTTTAAAGTCAAATAGCTTTTAAGCCTCCTACTGCCAACCCAAACATGCTCAATATTTCATTCCAAGTGTTTTCGTCCTCCTCTATTTTGGATACGGAACTTTGGTTTGCAACAATCTTATTGGGATCACAAATTGGTTAGTAGGTTGTTTTGAATAGTAATCGAAACTTTCAAAAACAACTTTTCAATCGTAATTTACGGTATACAAAGTAAATATGTCAGAAAAGTTTTCTCGATTTATATAAATAAACACTTTTGGGATTCCAAAGATGATCCCAAAACAAATTTCTAAAGACTCTTTTCTCAAATTGATTATCACATGGCAAGAAATCTAACTTGGCCCTACTCTTCCACTTTTTGGGTGTTACTATTAGGACAATTTCAAAGTTGTTATGAATATACTTATTATGTGGATGTCCATTGACTCACGGTCTCCAAATATTACAAGATGACATGGGACCCATGCATAGTAATTTACTATTTGCATAGTACCAGTGGGGCCCACACAAATACAAGTCTTCTTTTGCCTCTTCAGTAGCCCACGTTTCTTTGATTCCTTTGATTCAGCAGCCCATGTTTTTATTATTATGAATTAAATATATATATTGTAAAAGGTGGGAATTACAGTTAAAGACCCATTTTCCTTCTATAAATAGAGGGCTTCTGTAAACATTCAAAATACACTGGAATAGAACTTCTCTCTACTCTCTCTCTCTAGATTCTCTCTTGTTCATTATCTTAATTTTCATTAGTTTTATAACACGTTATCAGCACGAAGACTCTACCGAGGTAAGATTTTATCACCATTTTTTACTATTTGTTTATTTTATCTATCTGAGATAATCTTAACCACAATATGGAATTAAAGATATACTTTTACCGATTATTTTAAATATCGGGTTCCATGGTTAAGATTTGAGATTATTTACTATTTTACTACGGTAAATAGTAATTTACTATTCATAGTAAATTTACCCTTTTTCAGTAATTTTATTTTTATTCATTTGACTCCTACTTGGAAGTCTAGATTTAATCCTTCAGTAATTTTACTTTATTTACTATTTACTGTGAATAGTAATTTCTACTATTCACGGTAATTTTATATTTTGTTCATTTAACATCTACATAGAAGGTTTTACCTCCTACATAGATATCTAGATTTGATATTCTCTGTTTGCAGATATTGTTATTTTTACTGTTGCTAACATAACATTTATTTTTATTGTTATTAACATTTATTGTTATGTTATTATGGCCAAAAGCCATATACTTATATTTTCTTATTCTGAAATTATATGACCAGAAGTCATATTACCTTCATGACCAGAAGTCATTTTATTTTTATGGCTAGAAGCCGTATAAATTTAATTTTCTCATTATGAGTTATAAATGGCCTGAAGCCGTAATGCTTTAATTATAATTATTATCTTTAATATTTTATTGTTATTAATTATTGTCTTTAATATTTTATTGTTATTATTATTTGTATTTTTAATTCATGTTTATTTTCTTTAATTAGTTTGAATCATGTCAAACCTTTCAAAAATTGAGTTTGCGGTTCTTGACATCACCGGAAAGAACTATTTATCCTGGATGCTGGATGCGGAAATCCATCTGAATGCCCATGAGCTAGAAAACACAATTAAAGAAGGGAATGAGGAATCCAATCAAAAAAAAGGCCCAAGCCATGATTTGGTTACGCCACCATTTGCATGATGATCTAAAAGTTGAATATTTGACTGTAAAAGACCCACTTGTTCTTTAGAATAATTTGAAGGAAAGATATGACCACCAGAAGATGGTCATTCTACCAAAAGCTCGATATAACTGGATTCATTTGCGTTTACAAGATTTTAAATCTGTAAGTGAATATAACTCAGCTATGTTCAGGATCACTTCACAGTTAAAATTATGTGGAGAAAATATCACTGATGATGATATGCTAGAGAAAACATTCTCTACGTTTCATGCATCCAATTTGCTCCTACAGCAGCAATATCGTGAGAAAGGTTTCAAGAAATATGCAGAATTAATTTCTTGTCTCCTTGTAGCTGAACAGAATAACGAGCTTCTATTGAAAAATCATGAATCCTGTCCAACAGGCTCAACTCCATTCCCAGAAGCGAATGTAGTAACTAATGAATTTTCAAGTGGCCGAGGACGTGGACGTAAAGGTAGCTACAATCGTGGGCGTGGGCGTGGTCGTGGCCCAAATTATGGTGAATCAAATTCCCGCCCTAAATCGGTAAAGTTTGATAAGAACCCCAGAAGGGAAACAAGTGGAAATAACAAACATGCTGAAAATGCATGTTATCGTTGTGGTGTCAAAGGTCATTGGTCACGTACCTGCCGTACGCCAAGACATTTGGTTGACCTTTACCAAGAATCATTGAAAAATAATGGTAAAGGGCCAAAGATTGAAGCAAATCATGTGGATAAGGCTGAAAATTCTGGGCATAAAGATGTAGAGATGACCCATTTTGATATTGCTGATTACTTAGTATAAATCATTTTTCATGATTAATGATTATGTTTTAATATGTTGAAATTTTTTCCTGTTATATGTATTTCCTTTAATTATGTTTTATTTTTATTTTCATGTATCTTTAATGAAGAATGAATCTTGTTGGCAACAATCCTGAAGATTTGTGTCTCGTTGATAGCGCAACAACGCACACCATACTAAAAAATGACAAATATTTTTCTTCATTGGTAATGCGAGAAGCCAATGTTCAGACTATATCTGGTAGTATAAATTTGATTGAAGGCTCCGGAAGAGCTAATATTTTGTTACCTGAATGAACAAAATTATGCATTGAAAATGCATTTTATTCTACCAAGTCAAAAAGGAACTTGTTGAGTTTCAAAGATATCCGTAGAAATGGATTTCATATAGAAACAACAATTAAAAATAATCAGGAATGTCTTGCTATCACGAGCATAATTTCTGGTAGGAAATGCATATTAGAAAATTTTCCTGCTTTTTCTTCTGGTATGTATTATACATTTATAAGCATAATTGAAACACATGCTATTGTAAACCAGAAGTTTACTAATACAGACCAGAAATTAGTCAATGCAAACCAGCAGTTTGCTAAAGAAAACCAGAAGTTTACTCATGAATTTAATGTTTGGCATGACCGGTTAGGCCATCCTGGGTCAATTATGATGCGACAAATAATTGAAAATTCATGTGGACATACCCTGAAGTGTAAGCAAATACCACAGTCCCATGATTTCTTATGTGATGCATGTTCCAAGGGAAAGTTGATTATTCGACCCTCACCAAGCAAAGTAGGAGGTGAATCTCTTACATTTCTAGAACGGATACAGGGAGACATTTGTGGACCAATACATCTACCATGTGGACCATTTAGATATTTTATGGTCTTAATTGACGCATCAACCAAATGGTCACATGTCTGCTTATTATCTTCTCGTAACCTGACGTTTGCGAGATTACTTGCTCAATTGATTCGATTAAGAGCACATTACCCTGATTATCCTATCAAGAAAATACGTCTTGATAATGCTGGTGAATTTACTTCTCAAGCTTTTAATGAATATTGTATGTCCTTTGGAATTGATATTGAACATCCTGTAGCTCGTGTTCATACGCAAAATGGACTTGCAGAATCTTTGATTAAACGATTGCAACTTATTGCAAGGCCTTTACTTATGAGATGTAATCTACCGATTTCTGATTGGGGCCATGCCATTTTGCATGCTGCAATGCTAATTCGCATCAGGCCTACTAGTTACCTAAAGGTTTCCCCCTTACAAATGGTTTTTGGTAAAGAACCTAATATTTCCCATATAAGAATTTTTGGATGTGCAGTATATGTGCCAGTAGCACCACCACAACGCACTAAAATGAGTCCTCAAAGGAGGATGTGAATATATGTTGGGTATGAATCTCCTTCAATCATAAAATATTTAGAACCATCTACAGGAGATTTATTTACTGCACGATTTGCTGATTGTCACTTTGATGAATCAGTCTTCCCAACATTAGGGGGAGAGAATAAGCAGCTAGGTAAAGAGATTAGCTGGAATGAATTATCATTGGCTCATTTTGATCCTCGTACAAAACAATGCGAACTAGAAGTTCAAAAGATAATTCATTTGCAGGATTTAGCTAATCGAATGCCAGAAGCATTCACTGACCCAAAGAGAGTGACAAAGTCACATGTTCCAACTGCGAATGCTCCTATTCGAATTGATATCCCTGAAGGAAAACCTATTTTGAATGAATATAAAGCACGCCTGAAGCGTGGTAGACCCATCGGTTCTAAAGATAAAAATCCTCGAAAGAGAAAAGGAGCTAAAAATATAGATGGTCAAGTTGAGGATAATCAAGAAAAGTCAGTAGCTCCAGCAGAGCTGTCTCTTGAAGAGTTATCTCCAGAAGAGAATGTTGCAGTCCCAGAAGAGACTCAGGTACCTGGAATGTATGAAAATAAAGAGATCTCAATTAATTATGTTATGAATGGTATCCGATGGGATCGAAATGAAGTCAACGTTGACGACATCTTTGCTAATCATATAGCATATGATGTAATGAATAATGAAGAGGATCATGAGCCTAAATCTATTAGAGAGTGTCAACAGCGAAAAGATTGGCTCTTATGGAAAGATGTTGTTAATGCAGAATTGAAATCACTGGAAAAACGAAAAGTATTTGGACCTGTAGTCCAAACACCTGAAGGTGTAAAGCCAGTTGGATACAAATGGGTTTTTGTAAGAAAAAGAAACGAAAAGGGTGAAATTGTAAGATATAAGGCACGTCTTGTAGCCCAAGGATTTACACAAAGACCTGACATTGATTATGAAGAAACGTATTCACCAGTAGTGGATGCGACTACTTTTCGTTATTTAGTTAGTCTGGCAGTAAATGAAGGGCTTAATTTACATCTGATGGATGTAGTGACTGCATATTTATATGGATCACTTGATAGTGATATTTATATGAAAGTTCCTGAAGGACTAAAGGTGCCAGAAGCATCTAATTCAAATTCTCGAGAACAATACTCGATCAAATTAAATAAGTCCCTATATGGTTTAAAACAATCAGGGCGCATGTGGTATAATTGTCTTAAGGAATATTTGTTGAAGGAAGGGTATAAAAATGACCCAATATGCCCATGCATTTTTATGAAAGGATCGAGAAATAAATTTATTATAATTGCTGTTTATGTTGATGATATCAACATCATTGGAACTCCTGAAGAGCTTTCAAAAGCAATTAATTGTTTGAAGAAAGAATTTGAAATGAAAGATTTGGGCAGAACAAAATTTTGCCTTGGATTACAAATCGAGTACCTGAAGGATGAGATCTTTGTATATCAAGAAACTTATACAAAGAAGATCCTAGAACGATTTTATATGGATAAATCACATCCATTATGTATTCCAATGGTAGTAAGGTCTTTGGATAAGGATCAAGATCCATTTCGACCTCAAATAATTAATGATGAAGGTGTAGAAGAACTACTTGGTCCAGAAGTACCATACCTAAGTGCTATTGGGGCACTAATGTATCTTGCTAATCATACACGACCTGATATATCGTTTGCTGTTAATTTATTAGCAAGATATAGTTCTGCACCAACAAAGAGGCATTGGAATGGTGTCAAGCAAATTCTTCGTTATCTCAGAGGTACAATGGATATGGGATTATACTACTCAAATGTATCGAAGCATGAACTGATTGGTTATGCAGATGCTGGATTTATGTCTGATCCATATGATGGAAAATCACAAACAGGCTATCTATTTACATGTGGAGGTGCAGCTATTTCATGGAGATCTATGAAACAGACCATAACAGCTACTTCAGCTAATCATGCAGAAATTCTAGTAATGCATGAAGCAAGTCGAGAATGTGTGTGGTTGAGGTCAGTAATCCATCATATAAGAACTACTTGTCATTTATCTTCTGATAAAACGGTTCCAACAGTTCTATATGAGGATAATGCTGCATGTATTGCCCAACTCAAGGAGGGTTATATCAAGGGTGATAGAACAAAGCATATTTCACCAAAATTCTTCTATACTCGTGATCTTCAACAGAATGGTGAAATAGATATCCAGAAAATCAGTTCAAGTGAAAATCTTGCAGATTTATTTACTAAATCTCTTCCTTGTACAACCTTTGAAAAGTTTGTTCGTGGTATTGGTCTGCGAAGATTCAGAGATCTCAACTGATATTGTCAACAGGGGGAGTCGATACACGCTGTACTCTTTTTCCCTTATCTAGGTTTTGTCCCACTGGGTTTTCCTAGAAAGGTTTTTAATGAGGCAGCACTCAACAGTGTATCAATGAATGATGTACTCTTTTCTTTGGCTAGGTTTTTATCCCACTGGGTTTTTCCTAGTTAAAGTTTTTAACGAGGCATATTCATAAATGGACATCCAAGGGGGAGTGTTATGAATATACTTATTATGTGGATGTCCATTGACTCACGGTCTCCAAATATTACAAGATGACATGGGACCCATGCATAGTAATTTACTATTTGCATAGTACCAGTGGGGCCCACACAAATACAAGTCTTCTTTTGCCTCTTCAGTAGCCCACGTTTCTTTGATTCCTTTGATTCAGCAGCTCATGTTTTTATTATTATGAATTAAATATATATATTGTAAAAGGTGGGAATTACAGTTAAAGACCCATTTTCCTTCTATAAATAGAGGGCTTCTGTAAACATTCAAAATACACTGGAATAGAACTTCTCTCTACTCTCTCTCTCTCTAGATTCTCTCTTGTTCATTATCTTAATTTTCATTAGTTTTATAACAAAAGTTGTTTTATTGAATTTTATAGGCAACAATTTATGTTCTATGTTTATTTGTAACTTGTAGACCTTATTAATTCTTTTAATATTATTTTGTCTTTTTATAAAATTCTCAATGAAAATTTTACCATGGGCTAGCTATCAGTATAGATATTGAAAAAAAAATTGAGAGACAAATAAATTTAAAAAAAGGCCACTAGTCTGCATATATTCAAGCAAATAAACACTTATGGTAGTGTATTGATAATCTATAATTATATTAATAGACCACAACCAAAAGCTCTCCCCTGTCCATTCATACATTATCATCGCTATTAAACAAAGAACAATTTGGGGCAAAACAAAAAATCCTGCTTGGAGGATTGTTGGTTTTGGATTTGTCACCATTTGGACCTTAACTACGAATTATCATAAATATTTCAGGAGGTATGATCCTATGGTTGTCAGCCCAAGTTTTCTCTTACAGGAACTTTATTATGAACTCCCCATCCCCTGGACGCTACTCAAACTTTAGTTGTGTAATCTTTTTTACTTATATATAATTGATCAAAAATTGGTTTATAGCGCGTTCAAGAGCATGGGTGAGCCTTAGAGAGGTTCAAATTGAGGATGAATCTTTAAGTTTTAAATTGAGGAATATGCAATAAACTCTTCAATTTCACCCTCACCAATGGCCAATGTTGTTTGAAGTCTGTCCCTAAGATTGCATGTCTCATTCTCTATCTCTATCTCCTTTTCTCAAACACCTCGATCACATTTTATCTCGCCTATTGTTTCTGGTTTCTTTTCTTCTCTCTCCAAGATATAACAAGATCTTCATTTCTTGGTCAATGGGTTTTGTTATTTCTTTATCAATTCCTTTGTTTTTCCTTTTCATGATAAATTCTTATGACTATGGATGATATATTATTGAAGGGCTGCTGTTCAGATGGGGGAAAAGTTGCAAGTGGTCAGTGTGGTGAGCTCTTTGATGTGCAATAAAAGTGAGCTATGTGTAAATACAAATGCAAATCAGCTCCCATGAAATGCAAATAAAGTAAAAATGCAAATAAGTGTCCTAGAAATGCTAGTGCACAAGAGCTTCCATAGAATGCAAATGAACACCCCTAATATGTAAATGGAGTAAAAATGCAAATAAGCTTCTTGAAAATGCAAATGCAATTGAGTTTTCATGAAATGCAAGTGAGCTTCAATAAAATGCAAATGAACAACCATTAATATAAAAATGAGGTAAAAATGCAAATGAGCTTCCCGATGCAAATGAGTTACCATGAAATTCAAATGAGCTTTCCCAATATGCAAGTGAGTTTCCTTGAAATGCAATTGAGTTTTTCTAATGTGCAAATGGGTATTTTGGTCATTTCCCCCTCAATTCTAAAGGTCCAGGTCCTATTTCTCAAATAACTTTTCGATTGGGGATTTACCCCCAATTTCCCCTAAAATTAACTGAAAAATTAGTTATAGTACCTTATTTATATTTTTTTTTATTTGATCAATGATATAATTATTTTTCAAGCACTTCCAAGGCTTCTCTCCCAGGCGTGCTTCCCAATAAGGGAACTTTCATTCTCATCCGTATAAAAATGAAGATATTTACCATCTCAATCAATAACTTGCTAGTATCATATTTATTTTATACTTGTTAAGATTTTATCCATGTAAACATCTATTTTTAAAAGGAAAAATGACAGGAAAAGAACTAAAAAGTTGCAAAATCCTGAATCGAGTGTTTCCCATAAAATGAATTACAAATTACTTATGAAGTATAATATTATTATTTACCTAATCAAAAATTCTAAATAACAAACTTGATTTGAGATTTTCTAATTTCTAGGTTTTTTTTTTTTTGTCATTTTCTCTTTTCTGAATTAAGGTTGGTAGCAGGAAATATCATTTCAGGCTTCTCTCGTGGAGGTTTTACTTTAGCCCTTATCCAAAGTTGAATTTTCAAAATTAAAACGTGGTGGGCACCAGCTAGAAACTTAAGATTAAAATCGTTGGCAAAAAAAGAAAGAAAATGAAAATAAAAACAAAGAGCTTAATTAAGTACTCTACTTTAAAACTACTTTCAAACCGCCAACCAACAAGAAGCCAAATTCATGTTTCCACACTCGTTTCATTTTCATGCTTTCAGATTCTCAAGATTGAGACACAATAAAACGAAGCAGTAACATTCTGCTTAGCTTCTCAGATTCCATCATCATGTCACTGACTTTACAAGTACTAATTCAACTATGTGAAATCTCCATCCCATATAAATAAGACCATAGAAAGCAGGGCATAACATACAAGGAGAATATCAGATAACTACAGAGTAGAAGAAAGCTTTTCAAGATGAGGAAGTGAAAGTGTCAATGATGGTAGTGTGAAGAGGATCACTCAAATGGGTAGCCCAATTATTGAGAGGGCCTTTGCCAGTGGCAGCAGCTTGAACGGCAAAGCCAAGGAAAGCCACCATGGCAAGACGAGCATGCTTGATCTCTGCAAGTTGCAGGGTGGCCTTCTTCTCTGGATCCGCGGCCAAACCCAGTGGGTCGAAGAACTTGCCGCCAGGATACAGCCTCTTCTCGGGGTCCAGCTCAGCGTTCCTTTGGAACTCAATGTATCCAATAACCAGAACTTCAATCCAGATCAATGTGGACATTGAGAAAGGAAGAGGTTGCCCGAGGTAGGATGAACCCTCAACAAGCTCTACCTATAACACAGATGCGTTGAATGTAAGATTACTCTGAGTTTCAGACAAAATTGATTCACATGTTTGGATTAGCGGTAGAAGTAACGTTCTGAAACTTTGATTTGTGGGATTTGTACTTCTCAAACTTAAAGCTAAACAAGAAGAAGATTCTACTTATTTACAATCCCATTATTTCCTAGCTCTGCTTTTCACAGTGTTCAAGAAACTGAATTATTATTAAACCAGTTGAAATAAATTGATCGATTCTCAATCAACGATTTGGTTTTTGCCAAAGAAAATATAATAGTTTGGTTTGAACTTCTCATATAGATTTAAAAGTTTGATTCCTGAAATCTTGTTGAGTGTGGCAGTTGATCTTTAAAAATCGATCCGGACTAGTTTCTCGTTCACAAATTTTGAAGCAGGGACTATACTTAATTCCAACACAGAAGCGTAAAACGACGATAATTTAATCAAAATCGGTGGATGACAGTGAGAACATACCTTTCCAGCGTCTTGCCAGGTGACGCCGGTGAGCCACTCAACGGCGAGGGCACCAAGTGTAGCAAGCATGGCCCACCGTCCATGGATGAGCTCGCACTCACGGAATCGTTGCAAGCCGAAAACCTCACCGTAAGGCTGGAATGGCGTCGATTTGACATCGGAAGCCTCAGTTCGAGTTCCGATCACATCACCGGCCAAATTCTTCGCAAGGTTCTGGTCCAAAGAGTCCAGCTCGAACTGCAAATACTCGGCGGGTTTTCCCAAACCGAACGGGTCAAATCCGTAATCGCCGACGAGACTTCCGTCCAACCATTGCGGCGCCTGTGCTCCCGGGTACCACAGCGGCCGATCGGAGCTAGGCTTCAATGCCTTCTTTTGCGGCTTTTTCTTGGCATTAAAACCAAACCGAGCCTCCCACCGACTCGAAGTGGACTGCACGTCGGGGAGGCGCGTGCCGAAGAAGGACGATGCGGCGGAAGCGGAAGCTGCCATGGCTGTGTGATAACGTGCGCCAGTAATGCGTGAGTTGAAGCGAAGAATTTAAGATGACTCGCAATGAGAGGGTGGTGAGAGAAGCGGAGATTTTATTGATAGGTACTTTATCAAGGTCATATAAGAAAATCGAAGGTGGAGGGCTATTTACCGTCGGATGGAGAAGCGTATCCATCTAACGGTGGAGATGTGGGAAATCTTATCTAGAGGCTTATCTGGTAGAAGTAATGTGGGCCCCACACCGGTCCCTGAAAGTGCCTTTACTGTGAACTTGTGGTCGTGGTTGACTGGTTGGACACCGGTCACTGCACATATGGAAAAATCTCAAGTCCAGTTCTGAGATTAATCTCTTACTAAAATGATGTTTTTGTTTCGCACTTGGAAAAATCTGTCTTTCACCTTTGAACGTATTGGTATTCAAAACTTGGGAAGTAATTTAATACTTGTCATAATAATCACATAAATAGACAAATTTTTAAAGAAATCCAGTGTGTTTTAATGATGGAAGTAGGAGTCAGGTTTCTTTTATTATCCATTTTTCTCATTATCCCTTATAATTTTAAAATTATGTCCGTGTAATCAATCTGAAAGGTTATATCATCAAGTTATACTCCTTAGATTTTTTTTCTTCTCTTTGCAATCAATGATCCATATTAGATTATAAGAAGATCCTCTCCCGAGAAGTAGAAAGAACACACCTTTATTCCGGATTTGAATTCTCTCATTAATCTTTTCTCATTGTCTCTCATCAGTTTTAAATCTGAACCATATATAACTGCCCACATCTACAACCTCCCTCCTGAAGATCAACGGTTTAGATTGGGTGATGAGAAAAAAAAGGAAAGTTAGCTAATGAGAGAATCGTGTTCCCTCTTAGATCGAGTGTGTTGTCAAATAAATTCAGGTTTTGGCTAACAAACCTTGTAAACAGTAGGCCTTGAGTGGTCTCGAGTTTGACTCTATTTGAATATAAAAGATGTTTTTGGGAGTACCACCTCTAACTAGATGTGACAATACTCAAATTTAATTCAGGCAAATAGCCATTGAAATCAAGTCTTTCTAAATTTAGTTGATACAGCTCTTCCATTTCTAATTCTACAAAACTAGCCTCATATCTATTTGTTGTTTTAGGCAACCTATTTCAATAGTCAAGAATTTATATGTTTATGAATAGATATAAATTAGCCATGAGCCAGCAACTGATCGATCCCAATGTAAAGACTCAACCGGATCATTTCAATCTGGCAAAATAGGTACATGTATCCTTTTCATTAAAAGCAACTTGACAAGGTTTATTTTTTATTATAGATGTTAAAGACAAATGCAGAGCTAACTCGGTTACAATGTATGTTCTCAGTCCCATCGAAAACTAAAAACTATAATACAGCTAAAATGGAGATAAGAATGAAGAAAAACTTTGAAATTGTAAGACCCAGCAGCAGTCTCTCTTTGCCACAGAAGAAATGAATCAAATAGCTACTACAGTTGCAGCCCTATGGCCAAGTCAAGCAGAGCTTCTACCTGGTGTATTGTCCGTTGCTTCTCTTGTTGCTTCAATCTATTAGCAACAGATTCAGGATCAAACCCTGGTTCATTATGAACTTCCTCTTGTTCAGAACGGACCTCTTCCAGCAATGCATCCACCTCCCTTAAAAAGTCCGCCCTTAGAAGAACATCATCATCTTCAAGTGGAGGTCGTATCGGCCCTTGATGCTGAAAACATACGAGTTCTTTATATATACTAACAGAAATGAAAGTTGAAAATAATAAGGGGATTTAGTCAAATAGTCAAGTGAAAACATCACATCTATAGTCCAGAAACTGAGAATCACAACTTATGACTTCTATGAAAACCATTTTTAGAGACAAACAGAAGTTATGTGATATGTAAGTGACTTGGCTAAAAGTCGGTATCATGCAACCGATAGGTCCAGCATACCTTGTCAATATCAAATCCTTGTGGGACAAGAATGCTAAATGGATCTTCCCGAGGAAATGTATCAACCATGCGTTTTTTACAATTCTTGAGCCACTCTTGTTCATTAATTCCATCATGCATGATCAATAGGTCATTGAGCAGCCTCATTGCAGGAGAAGCCTCACGTTTCAAGATCTCAGTCTGAATTACAAAACAAACAATGACAACTCACAGGAAAGGAACATAAAGAGTATTAAGTTTAAATTTGTGCAGGATGTCATAGTAATATCAAGGAACTAAACTGGTCACAAGAATTGAATGATCGATTGTAAGGACTCCTAAACAACCAATTAAAAGAGCGTATCTAACCTCAACCCTTCTGTATAAAAGATCCAGGCTTCTAACAGCATCCTTTTCCTCCTGGAAGGATAAGATCATGAAAGATTGTAAGAGTGAAAAATGATACTTAGAAACAGACAATTAACAAATTCTAAGATGTATCTCTGATATTCCCCCTCAAACTGTAGCAATTATTTAAACAAACAACAGCTCAGTAACTTCATGATCAAAGATTTTGAATATAAGGCATCTACAAACATTGAAATATAAAAGAAAAGTATGCCACTTCTTGATCCTCAAATCAATATTCTATTTCAGCATAAGACGAATTCCCACATAAAAATTGCTGAAAAACCAACTTACATCACGCCGGGCAAGATCAAGGCGATTCCATATGACCATTAAAACAAGTTCGGTAAGTTCACCTTTCTCAGCAGCTTCCTCAATTTTCTACAATAGAAGATTCAGCCCGTAATTCAAATATTTGCAAACAGCAGCCCAAATTTTTACAAAGTAGAACACGCACAAAGCCATGCATAATTAAAGAGAAGACAAGCTTAACAAAAAAGCCAAGAAAAGACTCAAGCTATCCAGAATGAAAAAATTTTCTTTACAATATTATTGTCAAAAGTGCAAAAAGGTGCACATGCTATCAATAAATTAACAAGTTCTATTTATCACTGAAAAGATTATGATTACATGGGGATTGGTAAAGAATTAATACCAAAGCAAGCTAAAAAAGCTATCACAAAGTGGAAATTTTCAGAAACAGTGGACTCATTTCATTTTTGTTTCTTCTTCTTTAGTATGAAAGAATTAAATCAGAAGCCAACAGGATACTATCTTCCACTCTATCCAAGCAAGCTATACTGAACACTAAATTAGACTAGACTGCTGCCGACCAGAAAGGGAGTGTGTGCTTGAGTGTGATTTTGGGAAACAGTTCATGGCATCAAAGGGATTGCCTTCACGTGCAACATTCAATCACCGTTACCTTTATTTAGTACGTTTTCGGATGCATTCATTGTAAGTTGAACAAAAACACCATCTCGAATCCATGATGAATTATATGCACCATATAATGAGTAGGGTATTGATTTGGCAAGTATTAAGCAATCACCTCTTCTACTTCTTCAGCAGCTCTTATAAAGCTTGAAACCAATTTCCGAGCTTTTATGACATCTTCTTGTGGATATTCCTTCAACCGCATGCCAATTTCACGATATTCCTCAATTTTTCTTTCTTCCTCCTCCTCTTCCTCTTTTTGTAGTTGCCGCAACCTCTTTGTCCTTTTCCGTTGTTGGGCTTGCCATTCCTATACCATAGAAGGTTAATGCATTCTATCCAAATAGAATCCTAAATGGGTTTGTATTTTAAATTTCACAAGACAGCGCATAAGCGAGCAGATGAACGCTAAGGGTAGTGATTTATAATTATATTCATAAAACAAGAACAAAAGCCTCCGCTGGAAATTCATATATCATGATTATTAAACAAGGAACAATATTAATGACAAGAGCTATGTCAGATTTATAAGGAAAGAACTATATATTTGGCCAAGGTAGTTAAAATGGTTAATAAAAAGGTTAGTATAAAGACAGCCTAGATTGACACACAGAACATGAATTCAAGATTAATTAAAGCAATAGAAACTTTATTTTGGAATCTAATAAATGAACTTTGAAAAAAAAAGTGAAAACGGAAGTAGAACATCTGGAAAACACTGTTATACCTTTTTATATGAGTAAATGAGTACAACAAAACTAACTGCAACCAGCAAAAGGCTGTAATATCTTATAAACTATCTTAAATTAATTCAGATGGCAAGGTTTGTCTCAAAGGTGACAGTGTCAATTATATTGGCTCAATCATTATATAGCAATAAAATGAAAGGGGGAAAAGGACATCTCATCTGACAGAGAAACCAGCATACATACATCATCATAGTACTCCTTTGGCATCCCTTCCAGTAGTACCTCTTCCTTTTCCTTGTCCGCACATCTCCTCAAAACTGTCACCAAAACCCAGAGAGTAGTGGTGACGACCCACAAATCACAATATGAATAGAACGAAAAATACTCAATTTTGAAGACATCTGACAATTACTAACCTGGGCTTGATGTGTATTTGCAAGAATATGTAGGAACCCTTACAAGTGATGAACAAGAAACAATTGATAGAGAAAAGCAAGGGCACGTGAGAGCCAAACCCGTCATTCTCATCCTTCTTTTCAGGTGAATTCAAAAACAGTGGGAGTAATAAGCAGAGGAAGAGTAAAGGATGCAAACTTGGTCAGCACAAGGCCACTGTTTTCATCCTTTTCCCTTCAATTCCACCCTAGCTCAGTGTAAAATGCATAATGCTCACTAAATCGAAGTGTTGCCTGAATAAATCAAGATGGTTAGTATTACTCTAATGAACATGAACATGGAACTTTGCACTTTTGGTGCACATTTTATTTGTAATTTTATTTCTATTACCATTAAGTTCATATTTACACCCACACCCCTCCTGCAAGTAAGGGAGAGTAGAAGAACTTGAACGAATGAACGAACAAGAAGAGAAAAAGCGTTGATACACAATAAATTTCATCAATAAAAGAAGTAAAATATTGAGTTATAGACTCCAGCCACCTTAACAACAACCAATCAAGTTAACTGTGCTAGAAGTTTTGCCGCCACCTTAATAATGCATCAGTTTTGAATAAAAAGTAACGAGAAAAAGATAAGAGCAACGGGTTTGTATCATTTCTTAGAACGCCCCTGATATTAGAATGTACAAGATATCATTGAGAAGATTCTTCTTGCATGTGAATATAGTGATATGGTTCAAGGAGGCCGTAAGTGTTGAAGTTGTTTGGATAATCTAGTGTAACATCTGTTTCAAGCAAAAGATGAAAAAAAGACGATGATATATAGAATTTAACTTCACTCATTTGAAAGTTCAAACTTCATCTTGACCCAAACAAATTGTAGCAAATCGCGTAGTGTTTTTTTTGAATCCCAACTTTTCTCATGAGGATTGTCCAACCCCTGAACATAATTGAGAACATTGTGAATATCACATCTACACAAAAGTAGTGGTAAGCAATATTGGAGTAGAAGGTAAAAGATTGTGTGAAAGACTTTTTCAATTACAAATATCCTAAAGGTATTGAAAAGATCCTTGGAATTCCTTGATTACTTGTCCTGGATTGTGCACATAATTTTAGTGGAGAGCTACATTCCGTTTAGTCCAGATGAGGTTAACTAAGATGATGATCCCTTTCAGCACTAACAAATTACCATCAAAATAAAGCTGATGAAGGGATTTTAGTAGCCATGTATGAAAACTTAAACCATTTTTTTTTTTAAATTTTAAAGAACCAATATGAATGAAAGCAAGTAGCAACGAGGGAAAAGGAAGATGAACTAGCAACAACAAAAAATTAACAATAAGCTAAACCAAATCCAGATTGCTTTTTTTTTAAAAAAATAAAAAATAAAAACCAGCAGCAACAATCAAATCCACCTCCCTCATAAAGTTTTTGCCTATAGGAAAAAAATTCAGTGCAAGCAAAAATCCAACCCAGCATCAAGACGACAACAATCAAATTGGAAAGAAGTTATTTCAAAGTAAAATTAAAATCAATATATCTCAAACAAACTCAATTAGATAGAGAAGAAGTGAATATAGAGATTGAGAAGATATAGATGATCTGGGTTTGATTTTCAGCTAGATCCGTGCAACGACGGTGTGTGACAGTAAGACAAAAAGGAGGATGTGCGCAACAAATCAAGGAGGGAGAGGTCGCTGACAATGAAGACTAAGGGTGATTGAGGCTGTAGGCTGAAGAAGGTTGACGGAGACAAGAGGTCAAAGAAGGCTTTGAGAGGTTGAGTTGGAGGGAGAAGGATATGAGGGTTATATTCTTTGCTGTCTTCCTCTTCTGATAAGACGAAGCAGATTCCTCGGGGATCTTCATTTCGGCCTTCGCCATTGTTACGCAGAACAATCAAACACAGAACAAAAGCGGCAAAGCTGATCGGAAAGTATAGCGAGAAAAATGTGAGCTTCTTTTGCTTTTTATTTAACACAGAACAAAAACTGGACGTTCGGGTGTGGAGCTTTGGGTTCTTTGTTACTGCTCACCTCGACCTCTCTCTTCCTCCTTCATCGTATTTCTCACTCTAAAATCTCGGAGGTCGGGTTGGCCCTCCGGCAAAAGCTCCGGTGTTTGATTTCAGGTTTGTATGCTTAGTCAATCCGAGCGATGCCGTCTATAATTACATGCTCCATCATAATTGTTTTCTGTTTATTCCTTGGTCCTCCTTTGCGTCATTCGGCGGATTTAGATCAGGTTTTTCTGGAGATTATTACCCAAGATCTTATTCGTTTTTGGCATGGATTGTTCTAGGGTTTATCGTGTTTTTGGATTTCTTTAATTGAGTTCGTAAGACTGGAAATGCAATGTCAAGTCGTTATTTTATGGGTTTAATTGAGGGATTTTTTAATGCATTTGATTGATAGGATAGGATATTCTTACTCTTACTACTAATGTTAATACCATTTTTTCAATCAGAATTAAAAATATCCTATCTTTTCTTGATGGATTGTGAACTTAATTTCTAATTGTTTTACATATCCATTTTAGAGTTGTTAATACCATTTTTTCACCGTTTGATCAGAATCTAAGAATATCCTATCCCTTATTGATGGATTATAAACTTAATTTCTAATTGTTTTACATATCCATTTTAAAGTTTTTTTTTTATATGAAAAAAGTTTTGGAGGGGTTTAACATCAGTCCTCCATTAAGGTCAGAGCACGGGTCCGGACTCTATGAGCACTTAGAGGGGACTTACGAGATCTCCTACCAAAGGAGTCTCAACGAAAGCAGAGGGGATCGAACCCACGTCCCAAAAGACTAATCTTGAATCCCTTACCATCTATGCCAACTCTCATTGATATCCATTTTAGTTCTTTTGACATTTCTTTCCTTCTCGACTTGGGTTTTTGGCGTTGGTTGGCCCTTCCCGGGGGGTTTGGTGGCATTGGAAATACATACAAGTTATGGATATATGTCATTATCTCAAGTATCGCAATTCATTTTTAAAATAATAATTAAAATACTGTTCCGTGTAGAAAAAAAAAACTATACGCATGTAATTCAAACACAAATCATATTTATAATTTCACTTTTATCTTATTTTATCTTATTTCTTTGTAAAAATTAGATTAAAAATAAGTCACCTCCCCCTTCTTCAAAGGAGCTTCAGACTATAAATTAGTAGGATTTGGCTTGGGTCTGCTACGTGTTGTTTCATGCAACTAGATCCTTTTTTTTGTTTTTTTAAATTTCAATCACTGTCGTGTAGTAAAAAGACAATGTCGTGTAGTAAAAAGACAATTTAGGATATTGAATGATACTAAAAAAATTCTTTATGATCTTGAAAAAAATATTTGAGCGTACTGATTGATATTAAAAGGATACTTTAAAATATTAGAAAAATAATTCATGATCTTAAAAAATCATTTTTGGATCTTGAAAAAATAATTCAGGTACTATCTGCTACTAAAAATATGCTTTAGAATATTTTTTCAAGATACTAAAATAATTTTTTAAGATCAAAAATTATTTTTTCAGTAATAGTCGGTATCCTGAAATATCATTTTAGTACTCGTCAATACCTGAAATATTTTTTCATGATCCTAAAATATTTTTTCAAGATTCTAAACTAATTTTTTAAGATTATGAATTATTTTTTTAGTATTAGTCAGTATTCTGAAGTATCCTTTTAGTACCAATCAATACCCTCAAATATTTTTTTCAGTACCATGAAATATTTTGTCATGATACTAAAATAATTTTTCAAGATCATGCAGAATTTTTTTAGTACTATTTAATATCTTGAATTATCTTTTTACTACCCATTCCTACTTGAAATTTTTTTTTAAAAAAGAAAAGGGATCTTGGTGTATGAAACTGCACCAAAATGGCGCAATTTCATGCCACCACGGACCCAAGTCAAATCCAATTAGTAGGGTTTGCTGGGTTAGTAATTATGGATATAAGTTAAGGCTCATCTTGTTTGAGCCCATAATGTGGCTGGACACAGATTAGGCCCAACTAATATCCTGTTTGGTTTCGGGCTCCACTTTGGGCCCAGAATCGCAGTGGGTCAGGGTATTTTCAGTTTTTTTTTTGTTTGCTAAAAAAGAAAAAAAAAACCTCTCGTCCTCGTCATCACTGCCTCAGTTCTACAGTTTTGGGGTTTTGGCGCCGGCATCAACCTCAGCTTCTCCTCTTTCCTCACGCTCTCTCCTTCGCTCTCTGGTAATTTCTCATCTCTCTCCTCTCATTTTCCCATTTTGATACGCGTTATTCATAGTTAATATATCTTGATGATGGCGTTGGATGGTGTGTTTCCTGTTGAGCTGGTAACTTAAATTTCTTGAGAAAAGAAAAATTGAGTCAGTATTATCATGCTCGAGATACAGACGGCTCATAATTTTTGCCTTCATGGTGTTTGATAGAAAGCCTAAGAAAATGATGCTTGGTTGATTATTGTTGAAATGTATGAAAAATGGTTTACTATTGTTTCTGTGATTCTTTTTTTCCCTCTTTAAGTCAACTGAATATTTGGTCTGATAGATGAGCAATGTAGAAGTCTGGTGAATATGAGCTCGAAACTGACACTGAATATTATCAAATATGATGATATTATATTCTAGGTTCCTCCCACTCTACAGGGCCACTAATTGATGGAATGGGTCACGGGATTATCTATGTGCCATGCAAGTTAGTTGAACTGGATATGTTTGATTTTTATTTGATTGTGGCCTCTTAACATTGGGCTACATTAAACCGATGATTGTTCTCTCGTTTGGGCATAAGCTGAATTTAGATAGTCTTAGAGTAAATTGGTGATATACATGATTTCTCTATTGATACATAGGCAGTCTGCAATCGTTAACTGAATGTGTTTTATGTTTGTTTCACTCTCAGCTTCACTGTTTTCATTGCTTGGTTCTTATAAACTGAGCCAGACATGGTTTCAACTTGAACTAGATATGCACCTAAACGTGGAGACCTTTAAATGGGAACAGGAAGCTTTCTGTGGAGTTTTACAAAGAAATTTATCACATTTGGGCTCATTACTGTCACAGTAACTGATCGTTATGTGACTATTGTTCCTGTTCGTGGTGGATCTATGTCCCCCACATTTAATCCTAAAACCAGCTCTTCAATAGGAAATATTTCTGGTAAATTTCTTGTCAGAAGAATTATCTTAGATATATATATATATATTTTAATGTCAGAATTTGATGTTAGAAATTTGATTATTTTGCAGATGACTATGTCTTGGTTGAGAAATTTTGCCTTGGAAACTACAGATTTTCCCGTGGTGATGTGGTGGTATTCCGGTAACCTATTTGCCCGTTTACATATAATTTATTTATTTCATCTATGTTTTTATATAGCATAACTAGATATGTTTATGGTGTGATTCACGAGTGAAATAATAACTTAATAGTTTTTGAAAAAATGTTTGTTGGTTTTTTTTTTAATATTTAGATCTTATTGAAATGTGTCAGAAGAAAATCAAAGACATAGAGAAAAAGCTGTGGAGCATTTTTTTTATTTGCTTAACAATGTACTGCGATGTTTTTCAAGGTTGCATTTATTTGCTTAAAAATGTAAAAATAGGTGTAAACATTTGGATCTATGTAAAGTAAGTCAACAAATTATGAGTACTTTAAATTTATTTAGTTTAGGGTGTCAATAACGAATCTAAAGATGTTTTCTGGCTGAAAGATCAATATCATAGGTTTTTTAATGGGTGAATTGATCTAAGAATTGACAAGATTTTTCTTTTTTATCTTTTTTAAAAAGAAACAGTGATCCCTTGTTTTTCCAATTAAAAAAGTGAGCATATCTCAGTTTACTTCTTTTTTTAAAATGAGTCTGCAATAGTAGCGAATAGGAATGGGATGAAATATTGGATGAACAACTAAAAACTCAGGGCTTGTGCTATGTTAGTTTTCCAGTCTATATATTAATGACTTTTGTTCTTCATTCATCCTGATATATGATTTGATAATCTCCTTACTTCATTACTTCCAATCAATGATATTAACCATGTTACTATGATAACTCATTTTGTAAATGCTGAGCAATTACGTTTGAGTTAAACGTTTTTATTTTAAAATTGTGTAATTGTAATTATTACATTCTGGACTTCTTCAGCTCCCCCTTGAACCACAAGGAAACACACATAAAGAGAATTGCTGCATTACCTGGTGAGTGGTTTGGTGCACATCGTAACTATGATGTGCTGAAGGTTCCAGAAGGACATTGTTGGGTTGAGGGAGACAATGCAGCTTCCAGCCTGGATTCAAACTCATTTGGTCCTGTAAGCTTCCATTTTTAATACTAGAAACAAGAAAACAGGCATTTTATGAATGATGGTGGCTCAAACTACAAGTTTGGTGGCAACATTTCTGCTCATTGCTAAACATTTTATTACCCTGTTGGCGAAGCTTATAGAGTTCAAATGTTAGCAGGAGTTCATTGGCAGCTTAGTATTGCACTCTGTAGTTCTCATGCTTTCCATCATAGGGAACAAAAAGCACACTGCAAAAGTCGACCAACTAATCTTAAATTGCTAGAACGATAATTTTATCAATTGGATGTAGCAACTATACTGGCTTATTACAAAGAATTAGAGGCGAGGAGCTTCTTTGTTTACTATCTATTGATTGTGTTGCTTTATGTATTGAAGAAACTAATATTCAATTATTCACTGTGTTTTTTAACCAACTCTTCTTGCTCTCTTACTTGAACAACTACTATGTGCTTTTGGAGTTTTGGGTGCTTATGACAAATGTTGTCACTGAGCTCTAAGCCTATCTGTACTTTAATGGTATAATAGTTTCTTTATAATTTATATATTTTCCATTGGACACAACACTTCATATTATCTGTCTTGATAGAATAAATGAATCAATGGTTTGTAATGGATCATGTCTATGCAGCTTTGTGGCAAATGCAGAGTATTTTGTTGTTTTAAATCTCTCAACATACAGGTAACCTAAAAATTATGTTTGCAGATTCCTTTGGGTTTAGTTCGAGGAAGGGTAACCCACGTTGTATGGCCTCCTCAAAGAATAGGTTCTGTAAAGAAGACCCCACCAGAAGGATTTTCTTCTTAACTGCTGAATCTCTATTGCCAATCCCTTTGCCTTCAGCGGGACAAAACAAATTTTTGCTCTTATTATTTCCTTTTGGACAGATATTAATGTATATGCATATTGGAATGGTACATTACACATGATTGTACATTTGTGCTGCCATTGACTTTAAGAAGCGAGGATGGCCAAGAAAAGAAAAAGTTTTTTTTTTTTGGGGTATATAAACGGGGCAATCGCCCGTCCTCATTCAACTCTGAATAACTATGCTTCATGGGCAACTAGCACCCACATTGTCCCTATACAAGTAATTCTTTACACATGGTGGAGGCCTATCAAAAATACATTTAACCTCCCTCTGCACAAAACTATGGTTAGCAAGTGCATCTGCACACATGTTCCCCTCCCTATATACATGAGCAACATGGATTCTTCTGAACTGCTTCAGTTTATTGCATGTATTAGTTATTCCTCTATCTGTAGCTTCTCCAGTATACTCACCACAGCAATTGAGTCACTTTCTATAATTACATCTTGCAACTGCATGTATCCAGCTAATTCAATCCCCGACAGCACAACCCATAGCTCTGCTTTCATTGCTGTACAAACATCAAACTTCCTGGCAAAACCCCCGATCCACTGACCAACACAGCCTTGGATTAGCCCCCCACATCTTGCACTCCTTCCCTCCCCTTTAGATGCACCATCCACGTTTAGCTTGACCCACCCTACACTCGGCGCATTCCATCTTATCTATTGTACGTCTCTCTTCTCAACAAGCTTCCCGAAATCTTCTCTTGCTGCTTTGATTTCCTTTACATACCAGTAAACAACTCGTTCCGGACTTTCTGGCATTCTAAACCTATCCTCAAATAAACATCTATTTCTCCAGTTCCATAGTAGCCAGCATGTCACCCCAAAGATCAGATTCCACTCATCGTCAACTCTCCTTAGATTCCAGACTATCCAAGCTTGTCCTTGTAACCCCATGAATTCACTACCCATTCCATCTTGAGTTAAACAGTCCACAGATTCTTTGCTACCCAACAATCCCTTAACACATGCATTAAGGTCTCTTCCTGCTTAGTGCACTTTGCACAGTTGGGGCTTCCTCCCATTATCCGATACCTTCGATCCCCTATTAGTAGCCGCTCATGCATTTCTATCCATAGGAAAACTTGGATTCTTTGTGGCCCCTTCCACTTCCATACTTGGCTCCACATATCCTCTCCCCTTCCATGCTCCTTTCTTATCATATGGTACATTTTTTATGCTTCATATTTGTCGTGTACCTTTGTCCCCCATTGAGGATAGTCTTTCCCATTAGAACTTGGTGGTGGAGGTACAACCATTATAAGTCCCAGTCCTTCTTCATTCACCACTTCCCCAATTCTCTCCATATCCCATTGGCCAGCCACCGTGACCAAATCCTTCACCCTCCAGTTTTCTTCCTCCTCATTAATCTGCCTTGTTTTTTTGTCAATTAATTTTTTCCCATCATCCACCCAAAAATCATACCAGAACCTCACCCCTTCTCCATTTCCAATTTCCCAATTCAAGTTACCCAAGACACTCGACCATATCCTTCCTAATTCTTTCCACAGACATGAATCCGTTTTGAGACACTTGACTTCCTTCCCTAAATCTTTGTTCCTCCCATACTTACCTCGCAGCACTGCTGAACATAGGCTTTCAGGCCTACTGATTGTGTTCCACACTACTCTCCCAAGCAAGGCATCATTCATGTCCTCCATATTTCTCAGGCCATACCCTCCATACTTTTTCTCCTTACACAACAGCTCCTATCCCACAGTATGCATCTTCCTCCTACCATCTTCACAATTTCAAAGAAAATCCCTCTGCAATTTTGTTAGCCTTTGCCTCACACCAGTCGGGATTTTCTCATGTTGCATATAGAATACAGCTAGTTGCTTTGACACAGATTGCACTTGCGTTAACCTTCCAGCCAGTGATAGTGTCTTCTTCCAGCTACTCAACTTAGCTTGCATCTTATCAATGATATGTTGGAACTTTCTCTTACTGCCCTTCCCCATCAGCATGTAGGCTCCCAAGTACCTTCCTAAATTTTCCATTCTTTTAAATCCTGAGTATGCACATATTTCATTCTGCATACCCCTATCCACATTCTTAGAAAAGAAAAGGCATGACTTCTGTTTGTTTATTTTCTGTCCAGAGCAAGCACCAAACCATTCCAGTACATTCATAATTATGGAAATATGGTCTAAGTTAGCTTTACAAATCAGCAAGAGGTCATCTGCAAACATGAGGTGAGACAAAGCAGCACCATACCTCCCTAACTTAATAGGTTTCCAAATTCCTGTACTCACACAATCCAATATAAGGTGTGTTAACTTTTCCATGCCCAACACAAATAGGTATGGAGATAAGGGATCCCCTTGTCGTAGGCCCATTCCATAACAATGACATTAAGGAAGAGCTAACACATGCTCTTATAACAATTAAAAGAAAACTTTTAATTGAGATGCATTTTGGTTTTCAACTCCTATGTAACCTTCAGATTAAGGCTCCTTTTGAAATGCCTAAAGAATGTAATAAAGTGCATCTCATGGACGTAGGAATTTCTTCTCATAGGTTTGATCTGTTCCAATATTAATTCTGTAGAAATTTATTGAGTACATTTTTACATGTTTGTTGAATTACTCTCTCTCTAATACTTTTTTCGAGCTCCAATTAACTCTTTTATGTAAATTTAAAATATGATATTCATATGCAATCACTTGTATATTTATTACTAAATGTTTTAATTTAAAATATGATATTCATATGACAAGTGTGTTTTTCCGGCAAATAGCATGCTATACATAAAATTTACTCAGAAAATCTCACCTCTGAAAATAATATCCTCATTATCTTCTTATTACTATATTTTGCATTCTCCAATAAAAAATATATTTGCCGTATTTTTATTTTAAACGAAGTTTTTTATTACATACAGAGAAAACTATAAATAGGGACCCGCCTCGCAAAAGAATCTGAAGTTTATAACGAGCGCCATTCACAAGCTTGAATAGTTGAATTTCACTGACTGTCTCACAACTGAGTTTGAGTGATAGGATTCGAATGTCTCTGCGCATTTTCCTGGTAAACGATTCAATGAATCCCTTCTCTGTCTTCGTTCTTGGTGGCTTAGTTTGCTCACATAATTTCAATAGCATTGTCTGATATTTTGATTTGGATTTTCTTGGTTCTAAGACGGTAATACTTATCGTTGTCTTTCTGGGCATGTGATTTGCTTTTTCTTGATATCTTTCTTTTTTTCTTGGTCGTTTCTTGAAGGGAAATTCGATTCGTTGTTTCTTGCGGGTTCAAAGTTTGATAGATTGGGGTGAGGGAAGATATGGGAAGGTTGTTCTTGATCGATCTGGAAGGAGATTTCTTCACCTGCAAGCACTGCAATACGCATCTTGCCCTTGCCAAAGAATTCATTTCAGAGGTTTCATTTCTTTTCCCTGAAACTTGAATCTGACTTTCTGGAATTTGATTGTGCCGTTTTCTTATGTACATTTCTAGGCTTTCTCTGGTGAATAGATATAAGCTAACAAGCTAACTAGGAAGTCCCGCTATTAGGGTGATAGGGGGCACACAGTGAGCCTGAAAGGGAAGGAGAGGAATTTAAATAAGCGGAAAATCGAACATGATCGGATAATATATTCTTACCTCTTGATCATTTTGTGTTGTCTTTGAAGCACCGTAATTATAGGGAGGAGCTGTATCTGTGTTTGTCTCAGGGTCTTCAATTTGTTTTGAAAAATTTTATAGTAACACTCAGACTAATAATACGCTGAATTGCCCTGTTAGGAATCTAGTCTTCACTCTTTAAATCACTTGAAAACATATTTAAAGGCATAGGTTACAATTCCTCAATGTCATTTATCGTGCCAATGCTTCATCTTGTTGTGTTGATATATTGTTCTGTTGTAAGACTGGAGAAGGATCTTTTCTTTGTGGTAGAACACTCATATTTTGGAAAGAGTGGGAAAGTCTGACTTTATGCACCTTTTTCTTGAAGTGATAATTGTTGTCCGTGTTTGAAATGGTGTTCTGAATGAAATGCAACTTACGTGGTCTAAATAAATTCATTGCATAAATGACTCTGGTAATCCAACGACAAGATCATTTTCCTTATTAAGGAAGAGAAATCTAACTGGTGCAGCACATAATATAGTGGCACAATCCTTCAATCAGTCTTCTTGTTTACCAGAACTTGGCAACTTTGTTTATATCTCCATCGGACTCGGAGTATGCCAATTTTTCAATCATGAAGTTGTGGGATTAGAATCTATTAATTGAAAAATCCAACAAACCTTCAGTATTTTGTCACATTTTGGATCTTTCATATCCACATTATGTTGTCTTCATAAGTTTTTTAACTTGGTCTTGTCTTCTCCAATTGTGACTTCTTGCAACCAAGAAAATGGAATCATGCGTACGATCTAACTCTGCTTCTTTTGTTTTTCTTTCTCCTTTCATAGTCTCTCCCAGGTCGGCATGGGAGAACTTACCTGTTCGATAATGTGTAAGTGTTGTTTCAAGTTGACAAAAGCAATAGAAGTTGGGGGCGTAGATTCAGTTTATGCTGCCATGTTTATAATCTTAAAATTTCAAAAATTTATAGTATCCTTAGAGAAAGAGAAACACAGCCAATAACTTGGCACATACTTCATCAGTTCATCTTGAACGTGTTCATGGGGAATCCTTCAAGATTGAAAATTTTCAAGTTCTGGTATAATGTCAGGGTGAACTTATGAGGACTTTTTTGACATCTTGTGTTCTCTTCTTTATGACAGTGTGAATGTCACATTTGGAGAGGAAGAAGAGCGGGAGATGATGGGAGGATTGCATACTGTTGTTGACATATTTTGTGTCAAATGTGGGTCCGAAGTTGGATGGAAATTTGTAAGGGAGCATCTTTAAGAGCTCATTATTTGGGATTTACTTGTTTTCTTGTCATGTTGCTGTTATTTTGAAGTGTTCCTTAGTGCCTATTCCACTTTTGTTCAACTAGGTGTCTGCACAACGGCAAACTGAGCAGCACAATGTAGGAAAATTCATTCTTGAAAGGTAACCATTCCATTTTGTTATTCTCGACTTCACAAACTTTCCTATTCAAATCATCTCTTCGGGCAATCTTAACAGTGTACTCCATCATACGAGTCTGATGCATTTAGAATTTTAACTCTTTAAAATGCTTTCCAAAGGAATCATAGATCAGTATTGATACACCATCTTTGTTTAT
This sequence comes from Acacia confusa, assembly GCA_037074495.1. Classification (NCBI taxonomy): domain Eukaryota; kingdom Viridiplantae; phylum Streptophyta; class Magnoliopsida; order Fabales; family Fabaceae; genus Acacia; species Acacia confusa. The sequence continues at coordinate 37,884,733 of CM073508.1, read as the reverse complement.
CAGGAGCTAATCCCATTGATATTAGATTGTTCTCTCTTGTTCTATTTACTATACCATTTCATTACATCGACCTTTATTCTTTAGGCCGCTCCTTCGTTTGATTGCGTGGTGGACCACCAGAGTCGCAGCCGCAGCTGCTTGATTTGGCTCATCTTAGAATAATTCCATTTCATTCTTGAATTGTACATTCTGTATGTCAATATTTTCTTTCAAATGTACAATAATAATAACTTAGAATATGTTGCTTCGAAAGTTGAAACTGAGGGACCTGTTGCTCCCTTTCCACATCGCTAGGTTTTTTAGGATTTTCAATGAACAGTTAATTTTTCCCTTGGCTTCATTGAATATGAAATTGCTGAAGCACAAGAAGAAACCAGAAGCATTAGTTGGATGAAAAATTTGTCTTTGGTGATATTAGTTCACGAATTTGAAGAGAAATTACAGAACATATGATAGTTAAGAGCAAGGCAAACACCTGAACATAATTTCTTTGAGAACATAGCAAGAGTATTTAAATAACTAACAAGACACTTTTAACAGAGTCACCTCACCACTGAAAAGATGAGTAAACTTCTAAATACCCCATTCAGCTTCATGATGTAGCTCATAATCTCCGTGACATGGTTTTGCCACATTTCAGACTTTGTCTCGAAAGCATGCAAACCAATTTCCCAAGATTTTAAATTCATGTTTTGAAGTTTATAAAGTAAATCTTTGAAGAAACAATTATAATATTGTGATTGTCTTGAGTTGAAATAATGAGTATTCTTTTGATCCAACATAAACAATGATCATCTAGATCCTATGAGTCCCCATAATGAATTATTATGAGATTCCAATGGAAAAATTTAATAATTTTTTTTAATAATGAGTGAACAATATAAAATAGCTGTCTTTGATATATTAAAACTTGTCATTACGTAGTCTTAAATTATTATTAAACTTTTGGATGATTAAATCATTTCCTTGGGATCTTATAATAATTCCCTCCATAATCTAACATCTTCAATATTATTATATTGAGTCACGATATTAATTAATCTAAAATTGAGTTTAATGTAAAATTCATATTTCAAAAATCCATTGAATCTAAATTGTGAATATACAAAATGCATTATTTATAAAATTATATTTTTAAGGAAAAAAGTTATTTATAAAATTGTATTTTTAAGGAAAAGAAGTAAGAAAATACAACTTCAACTTTAAAATCTCTAATTAGTGATTTCTTAAAAAATATCACTTTAATTTTAAAATCTCAAATCCAAGTTTTCTAATAGCTTTTGGTGGGGATTCCCGCAGAATAGCTTGGTGGCGATGAAAGAACAATAATCTAATGAGATTATACTTTATCTCAATCTGGTGTTCAAGAATTATAAAGGTGAGTAGATTATTGCGGGGCCATTATTTATAATTATTTTTAATTAAAATACTATTGAAATTATTATTTTGTTTATATGGACTGTAAGTATAATTATAAATTAAGATATACTATATAAATCTTATTTATAATAATATTTTATTAAAAAAACAAAAAAAGCTTTAAAAATATCTTAAATAAAATAAGTGTAAAATTGTCAGTATGAAAATATTTTATCTTTTGTTCTCTCCTAAACCAAACAAGGTAATATTATAATTCCCCTGACGAGGCAACATTAAAAGCCCTCACCTTCCCTTCCCGTGCCTCTATTAAAATCCCTTACTTCCCCTCCCCTTTGTTGATTCAAACAAACCCTTACAGACAACAAGGATAATCAACAATTTGAAAATTTCTGTGTTTGATTTTACTGGAGGGGAAGAAGGATTTTCCTAAATTATTATTAATGAGAATATATATATATATATATTGTTGAGAGTGTCGTTATAGAATATTGAAAAATTTCCCTGGCCAATTTAGTCAAAACAAGGTAAAAATTACTACTCCCCTTAAACTGTAACACCCTAATTTTTAAAAGCGGAATAATTTTTTTTTTTTCATCAGAGTAGAGCATCGGAGCAAGTAAAAAAGTGAGTAACTGATATATCATTAATTGTGGCGTATCCGTATGTTTATAATGTACAATACATTTATCAGAGCGATGTTATAACGGTACACGTCTAAAAATAGGATCTTCAGTCGGGTCCTTACGCGTTCTGTTTATTCTACTTACTTCTGTCTTCAGTCCTTGGTTTCCCAAACCTGAAGCTATGGTAAGAGCAGAGATCCAATACCCATCGGACGTCAGGTAATAGTTAACCTCATGCTTATATAAACAAAATATGTATGACAAATATTTATAACATTACAGCATACAACAATACATAACACACAACATATGTAAAGTTCTCATATCATAACAGTATATAGTACACAGCACATGTAAAGTCCATCCCAGTCTGCATATAACCAGTGCCACGACGGCCCATCGTGTCCTTAGCGCTAGGAAAACTCAACGGTGTTATCAAGATTATAACCCGTGTAAAAAGCCGAATGTATAAGTAGTGATTTAAGCCCCATAAACTTAGTCAAGGTGCATAACCCGAGACAGAGTCTCGTCCATGTCTTTATGAAAGTATCTATCACACATAAGCATACAATAAGCATCAGAGTTAGTATTACAGTACGTGTCCGTATCTTAGTCTGTTCGGATAGCGGTACGCTTGCCTGGTCGGTATGTCTCCTGATTTTCCCGGATTTCCTATAATAGTATTATCGCATTATTACTTTGTAAATAATATCGTAGGAGATATTCTAGCCATTTCCTACATTTTTACCCTGGTGGATTTATTACTCCAATTAGATCCCCTTTTATTTCTCAAAAACGATGATTTCAACACTTTGGACAGAATTTCTGCTAACTTTGAAAATTCATAACTAATTCTACAAAAGTCGAAACGAGAATCCGTAAAATTTCCCGGACTCCTTAGGATGTGTAATTTTTAGAAAAAAATACTGAAATTTTCTCAGAATTCAAGAACAATTCTCAGTTTAATGTTCATCAACTTCTGCCCAGAATTTTGCAGAAAAACGTAGCCCTTCTTTGTGAATTTCTATCTCCTTGCACAAAATTCAGAATGACACACTCTAGGTATATTTGGAAAGCTCTATATGTCTACTTTAACTATAAATTTTCTCAGAATTAATCAACTTCATCTTCAACATAAAATTATAGCGTTTTTACCATTGATTTCAGAAATTTCTACCTGATGAATTTTCGCCAAAGCTTCGCTACTTTGATCATAATTTTCCAGAAATTTTGCTATACCAAGTGGCTCATCTAATTTTTGAAATATCACTATTTTTTACTATAAAAAAATGATATTAAAATTACTTTAGCATATTTAAGATTAAAGCTACTTCCAACTATGAATTTAAGAATTAAAACTTAAAGAAAATAAAGCTAGAGCTAGAGAACTTACCAGGAACTTTGCTCCTCCTTCTCCAAGATTCTTCACTCTCACTTCCACTCTCTATATCAGATTTCTAAGCTTGTTTTGGTGTGAAATTTATGAAGACTAAAGGCCTCTATTTATAAGAAAAGATTGGGATACATGTGGCATTTCCTTTTCACAAATTCCTACCCACACAATACACATACACGTACATACTCACTCAACCTCACATACACTCATACACCCACACCAACACTCCACGTCCTCCCACTCCCGTGGCTTTCCCCCATTCATTCATCCTTTTTTTTTTTTTTTTCTTTTCCCATGTGTTAGAATATCTAGATTATTACATTGTTTTTTCCCCTTCTTTCCCCAGCAAAGCAAAACGTGGCTCCCCTCATTACCCTACTCTTCCCATTTGTGTTTTCATTGACTCACATATCTTACAACTTAGCCCTTATTTTTTCATAGGTTTTTACTTGGATTAAGGCTTTTTAATTGTGAAATTAATTTTAAGCCTTAGGATTTAGCTTTATAAAATTAAATCTTGGCCTTTTATCTTAGCTACCCACTTTGACTTTTCAAAGTTGATTATTAAAGCTTGATCATGTGTTTAATTCCCCTCTTATTACAAATATCCTATGATAATTGATTTGCTAATTAATCCAAGTCATTAGAGCACTATTTGTAAATTTAGTCTTACTCAATTAATCCTTTTATTTTTTTTCGAAAATATTAGCCCATTATTCATGTTGATTTTATTTATCCCTAATTATATTGCAATTAACCTCCAATTAATGCAAGCTTACGTGCCTTATTATATTCACTAATTGTCTTAATTTAATTAAGTGTTTCCCTTGCTTATCTTGCTCTTTTAAATAGGAAATTGTTGTTATTTAATGTGATTTTTATTTCACATATTATTTTCATATTCCTTTATAGCTTACCTTTAGTTGTATTAAAACTAGCGGTTAAAATATTAATTGTAAGGTATTTTATGGTTCCTAATTAAAGATTAGAAAATTGGATTTGGACTTATTAGAATCCAAAGAAAATTTTCCTAAGAAATGATATTAAATCAATTAAAAATTTAGAGACAACATACTCTCCTGTTTTAATAAGTATTATTTGCCAAAATATGATACTTAGAAAAAATATAAATTTTAGGGTATTACACAAACCAAACACAATTAAAGTGATATTTTCTTTTTCCTTCCCCCTATTTTTAAGTTAAAGCTAAAAATCAAAATGTTTGAATAAGCAAGATGAGTGGGACCGGTGGATGAAACAGTGAATTAAAAGAGGAGCTTGACCATCCAAAACTTAAGTGGTTTTGGGTTTTCTCAGAATTTATTTTCTCATTTTCTTTTTAGAATATCATTTCCACCATCAACTTAAAAAAAATAAATCATCTATATTTAATATCTTATAAAAATATTATTTTTAAACATAAATAAATAAATTTAAACTATTAAAACCTGATCTACATCATCTATGACTGCAATACAAACAAAACTAATAAGAAAATTAATTGATAAAATACTGTAATAATAGTTTTAGAAAATATTAAATATATACCATCTATTTTTTTTTATTTAGGGGTGAATACATGATTTTAAGAAGATGAGGAGAGAAAAGATCATGAGAAATTTTGTTCTCATCCCTATGCACAAGGCACTCCCAATTAGAGCCGGGAAATCAAGCCGAACCCTTCGGACCAGCCCATTTAGGTTTTAGCCCTTCAAGGGTCGGGCCTGAAAATTTGAAGAGATAAACGAAATTGGCCCTGGAGGGCCACGGGCCAACCCATTAGGCCTTGCATAATTTTTTTTTAATTGAAGTTTAAGTTGAGCTTGAGTGCTTCAAATACATGATATTTTTACTTATGAAACAGAGTCTACTGCGGTTAGTGAAGCACAATTAAATATCTTTGACATTGATAATAGTGATGAAGAAGATGCGTAGTCATCTATTGTTAGTGGTATGTTTTTTATATTTTATGTGTTTTATTTCTGGACAGTAGTGGAGTGTGGATTGTAGTTTGCTCTTGATTACGAATTAATGAATGTGTTCATTTGTTGGATAATCTGTGTTGCTTGGATATTAATGTTAATAATATTTATTTGATAAATTAGAACTTTCATTGTTGTATTTTACTAATAATATTTCTTTGAAAAAAAGAAGATGAAAAATAATTAAAATTTAGAACAGTAATTTCTAGGCCCTAGAGGGCCGGCCTTGACCCTGTACTCTCTGGCTGGACTTCGGAAACAGATGTTTTTCTTTTTCCGAGCTCTGGAGGACCGGCCCTGTTAGGCCTTGGCTTTTTAAGGGCCAGCTCTGATTCTCAGCTCTACTCTCAATCTCCAAAAAAAATTGAAGCCACACGATTCGCGAGGCATGATTGTTAGTCTAATGCAAAATGCAATATTCATTGTTGGATGTTCCTTTGAAATATCCCGATGAAACAGCAGCCCTCGTTCAAACTTTAAATTGGAATTTCTTCATATGCTTGTGAGAAATCGGAGTGTTTTTTTGGCAGCATTCTTTGAATTTTGAATTTCCTCCCTTGAATACATCGATGATTGATAATGATTAATTTTTCTCCTTTTAAAATGAGAGGGATTAATGAGAAGGAAAAATCACTACCCCTATATATTTTTAATATAAGATATATTTATATAATTTGATTATATTAAAAAAATTAGTTAAATTAATCAATATATGACATATATTTTATAAAATATTCTAATCATATTTCTTTTTAGGGGTATTTTTGAGACGTGATTGAGATTGGGATTTCTTGGGTCAAAATAGGGAATTCTCGAAAAATCTCAGGACGTGCAATGCTCTCAAATTTATATATTCGGATTTGGAAAAATTCGAGCTTCCGATCCTAAAAAACTTTTTCCCAATCCTGAATTTTCATGTCCTAGAAATTTTTCGGACGGGATTTTCCTATCCCAATTGCTCAAGATCAGGATGGGAAAACTTTGAACACTCCTACCGTCTTTCTTATTTTTATTGATCATTATTGTTGGAATATCAACAGGGTAAATTAATTAGAAAAAAATTAACAAATATGAAAAATAAGTTTTATAATTAGAATTAATATCTTTTTTGAAAAAGAAACAATGACCCCCCTTTTTGTCAAATTAAAAAAATGAGCATAACTCAATTTACTTATTATTATTTTTAAATGGGTCTGCAATAGTAGCTAATGGGAATGGGATGAAATATTGGATGAACAACTAAAAAACTCAGGGCTTGTGCTATGTGAGTTTTCCAGCCTATATATTAATGACTTTTGTTCTTCATTCATCCTGATATATGATTTGATAGTACTTCTAATCAATGATATTAACCATGTTACTACGATAACTCATTTTGTAAATGCTGAGCAATTACGTTTGAGTTCAACATTTTTATTTTAAAATCGTATAATTGTAATTATTACATTCTGAACTTCTTCAGCTCCCCCTTGAACCACAACAAGGAGACACATAAAGAGAATTGCTGCATTGGTTTGGTGCACATCGTAACTTGATGTGCTGAAGGTTCCAGAAGGACATTGTTGGGTTGAAGGAAACAATGCAGCTTCCAGCCAGGATTCAAACTCATTTGGTCCTTTAAGCTTCCATTTTTAATACTAGAAACAAGAAAACAGGCATTTTATGAATGATGGTGGCCCGAACTACGAGTTTGGTGGCAACATGTCTGGTCGTATCTAAACACTTAATTACCCTGTTGGCGAAGCTTATAGAGTTCAAATGTTAGCAGGAGTTCATCGGCAGCTTAGTATTGCACTCTGTAGTTCTCATGCTTTCCATCATAGGGAACAAAATGCACACCGCAAAAGTCGACCAACTAATCTTAAATTACTAGAACAATAATTTTATCAATTGCATGTAGCAACTATGCTGGCTTATTACAAAGAATTAGAGGCGAGGAGCTTCTTTGTTTACTATCTATTGATTGTGTTGCTTGATGTATTGAAGAAACTATATTGCTTCCAGCTTGACTTCTCACAATGCAACCTGCTTTGTTCCTTGTTACTTAACCTTGTCCATCACTCTCACACTTCTAATTCACCTTTTCTAAACTCCCATCACGTACCATGTCATACTCATCACGTAAATTCAATTATTGTGAAATTTCATGATACATATTTTCCTAAAATAATCCTCACATAGACACTCTTCTTTCTTTGAAAGCTAGGGACGTATATATTCTTTCAAGTATACTCGTGGGGCATGTTGGACTGAATTCACATTATAATATCTTCCCAGACAAGTTAACCTTTTTATCCCTGCGAATTTGGATTTAGGGTCGTATTATACTCCCTCCTATACTTTATATAAACAACATTTTTTTTTTCATACGATAACCATTAATAAAAGGAAGAAATTTATTAAAATTTTAAACTAGTCTTTCAATTTTTACACTCATCAAATATATATCATATATTATCTCTTTGTAATAAATTTTCACACTCTCTGACTTGAAGAAACTAAAATGTTGGCACTGAGCTCTAAGCCTATCTGTACTTTAATGGTATACTAGTTTCTTTTTATAGTTTCCATTGAACACAACACTTGATATTATCTTTCTTAATAGGATAAATGAATCAATGGTTTGTAATGGATCATGTCTATGCAGCTCTGTGGCAAATCCTGAGTATTTGGTTGTTTTAAATCTCTCAACATAAAGGTAACCTCAAAATTATGTTTTCAGTTTCCTTTTGCCAATCCCTTTGGCTTCAGCAGGACAAAACAAATTTTTGCTCTTGTTATTTCCTTTTGGACAGATATTAATGTATATGCATATTGGAATGGTACATTACACATGATTGTCCATTTGTGCTGCCATTGACTTGAAGCGAGGATGGCCAAAAAAAAAAAAACTTTTAATTGAGATGTATTTTGGTTTTCAACTCTTGTGTATTCAGAGTCCTTTTGACATGCCTAAAGAATGGAATAAAGTGCATCACATGGATGGATGAATTTCTTCACATAGGTTTGATCTGTTCCTTTTTACATGTTTGTTGAATTACTCTCTAGTACTTTTTTCGACTCCAATTAACTCCTTTATGTAAATTAAAAAATAGTTTTTTAAATCTTAAAATTACTTAGTCATTAGTATGAGGAATTTAGTTAATTAGTTAGAAATATTGTTTAGAAACTATTAAAAAATAAAAAGCATGACTCAAGTTGTGCCTGGTGATCGAACAACAAAAATAAATAGTGAACTCAAATTTAGTTTGTTAACTTCGTTGTAACGACCACCCTATGGGGCCTTTATTTATCAGGATTAGCACGCACAAGTATCAAGATGATTTGGACGACTTAATTATGAAATAAAAGTATTTTGAAGATAAAATAGTTTGAAAATATACGGACAAATTTTTCGTAATTCGAATTCATCCCATAGTTGGATATTAATACAGTAATCTAAAATAGACGAATGATAAACGTTAAAATACAGTCTAGCTACTCATATTTTTCCAAGAAATTCCAACTGTTGTAACCCTTACAACTGCTTCTTGCATTTTGATCCCGAACCACTACCTGTATATTTCATGTGGTCTGGAGTTTAAATGCATGAACTCTAGAGTAACAGTTAATCTCATTTGCAAGTATGAAATGTAAATGACAGTATAATACAAGTATAAGTATAGAATAATTCACACTAACAAATCGCACCGTAACCGCAGTTAACGGCCAAGAACCGTAGCCCTTCAGGACACGCAACCCTATGAGACACGCAGCTTCAATCCATAGCTAGGATACAAACATGCAAATTATCTAGTAACCATGATCAGTCATACATGCAATACACACATACAAGCTAATAAGATAACGGTTACCCACTTCAAGCTTGTAACTTTAAATTCTTGTCCAGTAGATGTTGGGATCAGGAAGGGTGTCAAGATTTGCCTAAAACAAATTAAACATTGCCGTTAGTCTCTTCTAGCGTCACAAAGTACCTTTCATAAGATTCTTTCAAATTTGTTTGTCTTTCAGACTTGGGCAAGTATCACTTCCTATATTTAACATTTATATAGTGAATAGGTCATTACTCAATTTAATCTTAATAGCAATATTAAGATTAAGCTTACTAGACCGACCCATAAAGCTTATCCTTTTCATTCACTTTAGTCGGTTATCCTGTATTCTATATTCTTTCACTATCCTTACAAACCCAGCAACTTCAGGTATTTTTAATTAATTGCAAAAAAATAATTATAATGTGCCATTAACTCTCAAGTGTTTATAGACAAGTCCCCTTTCATATAAAAATATTTCAAATGTCAGAACTTGTCAAATAATTCCCAGCATTTACGTTTTCACTGACTGTCCTATTAAGCTTTCAGAATTCATAGCTTAACTTTAAAAATCAATATCTCTTTGTACAGAGCTTTAAAAATTAAAAATTATATATCAAATTAAAGCTATAAATGTCCTCTTTCATTCCAGAAAATATCATAATTTTATGGATTCTTTTACCCATTCAAAAATTCCGCATAAGCTCTCTGACCAGTTTTAGCTTTCAAAATTAGGGTCATTTTGTAAAAATCATAACTCTTTACTCAAAGCTTATAAAATTACAAAATACCCACTAAAAGAAAGCTACATGTCTCTACTTTCTTTCTGGAAAATTTCTTAATTTTATCTTATACCAATCATTCCCAGTTTATAAAAACATTAGGTCCGTTCGAAAAACGTTACAGAAAAGTTCCCAGATTTTAACTCATCTTTCAAAAGTCATATCTTGAGCTACAGATCTCTGATTGAGGTGGACCAATACTCATTTTAAAGTTTAGCATGTCTATTAAATGTCCATAAAATTTCAGGGTCACAAAAGGTCGTTTACTATATTTTTGACCTATTTAAAAATTGATGCCCAGTTGGAAAATCAGCACGTGAACAGTAACTTTAGTGCTATAGTGACATGGCACTGTTCCTTTACGGAAATATTGTAGCAACGCTGAAAAAGAAATCTGTTTCAGCAATGGAAAAAAAACAGAGGAACACACGAGACAGTGCTTTTCCTTCAATCTTTCCACATGCAATGTTATCCATATACATATACACACACTGCAACCTTCGTTTTTCATTCTTTTGTATATCTATATACTCACACGCAGAGACGCAAGAACGATGATACAGCCCCTGTTTTCACTTCAGTTTTTTTTTTTAGCGTCAAGGAAACAAAGAACTGATGCCTTGCATGAAGGTAGCTTATATATATACATGCAGTAACGTTTTCTTGTGATATATATATATCTTTTTTTCTCTTATCTATATATTCAGCACCCATAAGACAGAGTAACCAACGTACAGAACTAGAAGGAAGAAGTCCAAAGACTCACCTTGGTTCTAAGTTTGCATGCAATGTTTAAACTTCAGACGTCCTCTGCTTGTTCAAAACTCACACTTGCATGAGTGATCCAGCCTCTCTTCCTTCCTCTTCTTCTTCTTCTTCTGTCTTACTCTTCTGTCTCACGGTCACAGCACCCTCTTGCTCTCTGCGTATCTGTTTCTGTTCTCACTCTCGGACTCTTGTCTTTCTCCGTCTCTCTGTGTCTCTCACACTCTCGGCCTCAGCTGCTGATTTCTGTCTTTCTATTTCTGCCTTGTCCTCTCTTACGGTCTCACACTCTCACTCTCTGTTTTCTTCTAGTTTCTGGCCGGAAGAATAAACTAGAAACGAAGAAGAATAATGGCACTTGAGAGAACGTTGGAGTATGGTCGAATGAGCAATTAGATGCGCACGAGCTGTCGAATGCCGAGAAGAAACAGACGGGTGGCTCGAGGCGTATGGGAACATCTGACAAAGCATGGATTTCTGGTCTGCATCCCTATTCTTGCGCTGCTTCTGGATCTTGCATCTGTGAGTTAAGCTGCGCTGAGATTGCTAATTTAATTGCCTGGTGTTTTGCGTGAATGACACTGGATGATAATATATGGGTGTGAGCTGTGCCATGGGTGTGGGCCGAAATGAGTTAATGAGATGGGATGTTACAATTAATCCAATTATCATTTGGTCTGAAATGAAGAAAACAAGATACAAGAGCATATGTTGGGTTCTGTACGTATGGCCAAATGGGTGTATGATTAAGGAAAGAGTATATAAAAATAGCGCTTTGGTTTTCTCATGTTTCATGAGAAAAAAAAGTTTCCTACGTACACATGAAATGGTGGGACCCATGTATACATATATGAATTAATATATGTATATGTGGGTCCCCCTATTTCCACTATTTCATGTATGTAACATGAAAAAATGGTTTCCTGCAAAATGAGAAAATGTTTTCCCATAAAAATAATAGGATGTGTTTTGCATGAAGGAGTACGTGGCTATATCAAGAATAGGGAAATGTGTGAGTTGTACCTTATATTAATCCCAATTAATTCCTTTAAGCCACAAAATATTGTTAATAGATATTTGGGCCAAAATTATCTCTTAACTAATTATTCATAATTTTCGGAAAATATGCCTTAAATTTCAAATATTAACTTTAAAATTCATTAAGGCCAATTTTTTATCATAATCTTTCTTATTATATTCTTAATTTACAAATCCCAAAAATTTGGGATGTTACATTTGTAGTCTAATTAATTCATTATTAGACCAGTTATTATTTAGGGTAAAAATGACACGTGTAAGTAAAAAAAAATCTTTTTTGAATTGATGTATACGTTTTATTTGCCTTCTAAACAACATTTCACTTAACAATATTTAGTGGTTTCATTTAATTAGTATTATATTCATATGCAATTACTTGTATATTTATTATAAATCTTTAAATTAAAATAAAATATGACAAGTGTGTTTTTGCGCCAACGAAGAACATGCTATCCATAAAATTTAATCAGAAAATCTCACCTCTGAAAATAATATCCTCATTATCTTCTTATTACTATATTTTGCAGTATTCTCCAATATATATATATATATATATATATATATATATATATTTGCCGTATTTTTATTTTAAACACAGTTTTTTATTACATACCGAAAAAACTATAAATAGAGGGACTGAGGGAACCTCCTTGCAAAAGAATCTCTAACGAGCGCCATTCACAAGCTTGAATAGTTGAATTTCACTGACCGTCTCACTACTGAGTCTGAGTGTCAGGATTCGAATGCCTCTGCGCATTTTCCTGGTAAGCGATTCATTGAATTCCTTCTCTTCGTTCTTGATTCACATCCTCAATATGCATTCCTTACGTCACCATATACATCTTGATTTTTCTTAATTGTTATTCATTGGTAGCTTATTATGGTCACGTACTTTGGTTTGTATTTTGGTTTGGCTTTTCTTGGTTCTAAGACGTTAAATACTTCTCATTGTCTTTCTGGGCATGTGATTTGCTTTTTCTTGATATCTTTCTTTTCTTCTTGGTTGTTTCTTGAAGGGAAATTCGATTCTTTGTTTCTAGCGGGTTCAAAGTTTGATAGATTGGGGTGAGCTAAGATATGGGAAGGTTGTTCTTGATCGATCTGGAAGGAAATGCCTACAGCTGCAAGCACTGCAATACGCCTCTTGCCCTTGCAAATGAATACATTTCAGAGGTTTCATTTCTTTTCCCTGAAACTTGAATCCGAGTTTCTGTAATTTCATTGCGCTGTTTTCTTATGGACATTTCTATGCTTTCTCCGGCGAATAGATATAAGCTAATAAGCTAACTAGGAAGTCCCGCTACTGGGATGATAGGGGGCACACAACGAATCTGAAAGGGAAGGAGAGAAATTTAAATAGGCGGAAAATGGAACATGATCGGATGATATATTCTTACCTCTTAATCATTTTGTGTTTTCTATGAAGCAATGTAATTATAGGGAGGCGCTGTATCTGTGTTTGTCTTTGGCTCTTTAATGTGTTTTGAACTTTTATAGTAACACTCAGACTAATACGCTGAACTGCCCTGTTAGGAATCTAGTCTTCACTCTTTAAATCACTTGAAAACATATTTAACGACATATAAGTTACAGTTCTTCAATATCATTTATCGTGCCAATGATTCATCTTGTTGTGTTGATATATTCTTCTGTTGTAATCTGATTCTTGGACTGTGCAAGAATCTTTTTTTTTTTTTTTTTTTTTTTGGTGGTAGAACACGCATATTTTGGAAAGAGTGGGAAGGTCTCACTTTATACACATTTTCTTGAAGTGATAATTGTTGTTCATGTTTGCCTTCAGAAATTTTTTAACTTAGTCTTGTCTTCTCCACTTGTGACTTCTTGCAACCCAGAAAATGGAATCATGCGTGCAATCTAACTCTGCTTCTTTCCTTTTTCTTTCTCCTTTCATAGTCATTCCGCGGCCGACATGGGAGGACTTACATGTTCAATAATGCGTAAGTTTTACTTGAAGTTGACAAAAGCAATAGAAGTTGGGGTGTAGATTCTGTTTATGCTGCTATGTTTATAATCTTAAAATTTATAAAATTCTCAGTATCCTGAGAGAAACCCAATAACTTGGTACATGTTTCATCAGTTCATATTGAATGTGTTCATGGGGAATTTTTCAAGATTGAAAATTTTCAAGTTCCGGTGTAATGTCAGGGAGAACTTATGAGGACTTTTTTTGACATCTTGTGTTCTTTTCTTTATGACAGTGTGAATGTCACATTTGGAGAGACAGAAGAGCGGGAGATGATGGGAGGAATGTATACTGTCGTTGACATATTTTGTGTCAAATGTGGGTCCGACGTTGGATGGAAATTTGTAAGGGAGCATCTTTAAGAGCTCATTATTTGGGATTTACTTGTTTTCTTATCATGCCGCTGTTATTGTGAAGTGTTCCTTAATGCCTATTCCACTTTTGTTCATCTAGGTGTCGGCACCACGGCAAACTGAGCAGCACAAAGTAGGGAAATTCGTTCTTGAAAGGTAACTAGTCCATTTTGTTATTCTCAAATTCACAAACTTTCCTCGAGTTCAAATCTTCTCCTCGGGCAATCTTAAAGAGTGTACTCCTTCATATGAGCCTGATGCATTTAGAATTTGAACTCTTTAAAATGCTTTCCAAAGGAATCAAACGTAGATTAGTATGGACACACCTTCTTTGTTTATCACCTGAGCTAATCCCATTCATGCTAGATTGTTATCTCTTGTTCTGCTTACCATACCATTCCATTACATTGACCTTTATTTTTTTGACGGCTTATTGATATAACCTCTTTGGTGATATGATCTATTGTTGTTGTTGAGTAGGTTTATGATTCTTGGCCCTGATGGCAGGCTATGCGTGCCACCTCGTGTTACTTGGGGTCCCGTAAATGTATGTCAATATTAGGTCAATTTCATTCTTGAATTGCACATTCTGTATGTCAATATTCTCTTTCAAATGTACCATAATCATCATTAAGGAGCTTGTTGCTCCCTTCCCAGATTGCTTATTTTTTTAGAATTTTCAAGGGACAGTTACTTTTTCCCTTGGCTTCATTGAATATGAAATTGTTGAAGCAAAAGAACAAACCAGAAGCGTTAGTTGGTGATATTAGTTCACGAATTTGAAGAGAAATTACAGAACAATGATAGTTAAGAGCAAGGCGAACACTTGAACATTATTCCTTTGAGAACATCGCTCATTCAGCTTCATGATGTAGCTCATAATCTCCTTGACAAGGTTTTGCCACATTTCAGACTTTGTCTCGAAAGCATGCGAACCAAATTCCCAAGAATTTTATGTTTTTAAATTCATGTTTTGAAGTTTATAAAGTGAAGCTTTGAAGAGACTGTTCTAACATTGTGATTGTCTTGAGTTGAAATAAATAGTATTCTTTTGATCGAATAACAGTGATCATCTGGATCTTATGAATCCTCGTAAATGAATTATTATGAGATTCCAATGAAAAAAAATTTAACGACCAAAATTTTTATTAATGAGGGAACATTATTAAACTGTTGTCTTTCATATATTAGCCTTTTAAATGATTAGATTATTTCATTGAGATCTTATAGTAATTCCCTCCATAATCTAACCTCTTCAATATTATTATAGTGAGTCACGAATCTAAATTTGAGTTTAATGTAAAATTCATATTTTAATAATCCTTTAAATATAAATTGTGGAGATTACACACACAGATAAAATTATAGAAAAATTCATTATCTAAAAATTAGAGTATATTTTTAAGAAAAAAAGGTAAAAAAATACCACGTGAACTTTAAAATATCAAATTAATGATTTCTTAGTAAAATAAGTTGTTAATTGCTATATTCTTATAATTAATATCAATACTTGTATAAGTAATAAGGCTAATAAGCAATTTAAAAATTTAAAGTTCAAATGATCTTTTCTTTCCACCCCTATTTTTAAGTTAAAGTCAAAATGTTTGAATTAGCAAGATGAGTAGCGTTTGATTATCCCAGGCTTACGTGGGTTTGAGTTTCTCAGAATTTATTTCCTCATCTTCTTATCAAAATCTCATCTTCACTATCAATTTTTTTTTTAATATAAAAACAGATTATCAAAAAATTGGGCCTCAGATCATGAAAAACTTTTTTCCCGAAATTGAATTCTCGTATCTCAAAAATTTTTGGGACAGGAAAAGGAGTGGGAAATCTTTGTAATCCCCTACATTCTTCCTAATCTTTATTGATTATTATTGAGGGAGTATCAATAAGAGTAAATTAAAAAAAATGATAAATATATAAAAATATATTTTATATTTATGATTAAAATCAATTTCTTAAATATATTTTATATTAGGAATTGGGAGGTTAGAGTATAAAGTCCCAAAGACTTAATAACTAAGAATCCTATTACTCGGAGCCCGGTAGTAATTACCTATGTGGTACTACTACTTGAAAGATTTGAGCAACCTAAATAGTTTTCGTACATGATCTTATATAAGCATGATGAGCTAACCCATGGTTATAAAAATTAACTTATTTTAAAACATACTTAAGAGGTCCTCTTATTTCATAAAGAGCATTGTTAAAAATGTGATTAGATTCTACTAAGGCATCAATTCTTTTTAAAATTATTACAAACATACTCCCTCTGATCTTTTTTATAAAAATCTAAAATTTAAATTACCTTTATTTTTTTTACCAAAATTCTTCAAACATTTAATGAATTTTTTCTCCTTTTTTTCCTTTTATATATATATATATATTACATTAATTAAAAGGTTAGTGATATCTATATTTACTCTAGTTTTCTCTATCTCTTGCCTTCTCATAAATAACTTTTATTAATAGGACTGAGGGAGTATCTTTCAATAACTTTGGTTTTAAGAATAATTCAATCTGTTAAGAATTCTTGTCAACTAAACTGGCCATGTGGGTTAGAGGAAAGTGGCCTCTCCGTTTATTTACACCATTAAATTAGTTCTAATGGTTAAGATTTAATATCCAATAAAAAGAAAAAAAATAGAATAATTTAATAAAAGCAGAAAGATATGAACAATTTATGTTAAATTTTAATAGCTTAAACTTATTTATTTACACTTTTTTTGGTTCATATAAATAATATTTTTTATTGGATATTAGATTTGAACTTTCAGAGTTGATCTAAGGCGTAAATAAAAAAGCAGACAATAAGGAAAAATGGAGAGGCCCCTTCCCACGGGTTAGTAGGCCCCTTTCCTCCTCAGTGATTTCCATAATCATCAACATCAAGTTGCACCTCCTCTACTAAAATTAGTTTACTACTGTTAACCATATGGTAATATATATCCTTATAACTCTCTCTATTTTTCCCTTTTAAATACATCAAAAGAACATTAATTAGATTAATAAGGAAAAATTAATCCACATATTCTTATGTTAACCTCGATTTCTCATGTCAATATAATTTATTTTGTTTGAATTAATCTCTTACTATTTAATTTGACAATTTTAATTCAGAAAAAATTATAACAAGATCTCAATTAATATAATTAATTATAATCAGGTCCCTTGAAATCATCAAATTACAGATAAGTCACGAGGGACCTAGATACTATTAACTTCAAATGTGAAAGTACAATTTTGTCCGAATGATAGGTTTAAAGCATTCAATGACAAATTACATGAAAACCAATGACAAGTATAAAGCAACCAATGATTACTTTAGAGCAATTAATGATAAGTTACATACTTTCATGGCAACAACATATATAAGTTTCATAAATAAATACCATAAACATGAACATATTGTTAATTGTAAGATATCTTTATGACTTATGTTGTTGTTTCATTGAGTGTGAGGGACAATTTGGATTCTGCTATGTTCCTATGGAGATTGTGATATGCTTATGTTTTTGTGTACTTAAACAAGGATAAAAGGAAATAATGAAGCTTTATGTGTTTATAACTCTTGTTATGCTATGTGATTTAAAAATGTCACCAATAGTGTGCTCTAAAGTTGTTAATGTTGCTCATGTAATTCCCAATAACAATTAAAATTGATATAAGGACATTTTAGGAAAATGAGTAAAATTAACTAATTTAACTCATTTCCTTAATCTTCCCAAAATCGGTTAAATATGTCCTATAATTAGGACTGGAGGGAGTATTTATGTTTTAGGGTGACTTTTCAGATCTCTCTCTTCCTTCTCCTTCTGTCATGTGAGTTTCAGGCAACTTTAAGACCCAGTCAGCTCGGCGGGTTACTTCGATTTTCGCCGGGTCACACCGCGTCGACCGGTTCATCCCCAGTTTAGGGGTGTGAACCCGGTTTCTGTGCTTTTCCAGGCCGGTTTCGGTCAGAACTGAGTTTGATAACCATGCAATATCAGTGTTAGCACTCATAGGCTTGTCAGTGGAAGCATATATACTTGCAATTTTCCTAAAAAGAGACTATAAATAGGGACCCTCCTCGCAAAAGAATCTCTGAAGTTTATAACGAGCGCCATTCACAAGCTTGAATAGTTGAATTTCATTTACCTTCTCACTACATAGTCTAAGTGATTGGATTCGAATGCATCTGCGCATTTTCCTGGTGAACGATTCATTGAATTCCTTGTCTGTCTTCGTTCTTGATTCACGCCGTCAATATGCATTACTTACGTCGCCATATACATCTTGATTCTTCTTAATTGTTATTCATTAGTAGCTTAGTATGGTCACGTACTTTGAATTGCATTGTCTGTTGGATTGATTTTGTTTGTATTTTGGTTCGGCGTTTCTTGGTTCTAAGACGTTAATACTTCTCATTGTCTTTCTGGGCATTTGATTTGCTTTTTCTTGATATCTTTATTTTCTTCTTGGTCGTTTCTTGAAGGGAAATTCGATTCCTTGTTTCTTGCGGGTTCAAAGTTAGATAGATTGGGGTGAGCGAAGATATGGGAAGGTTGTTCTTGATCGATCTGGAAGGAATTTTCTACAGCTGCAAGCACTGCAATACGCCTCTTGCCCTTGCCAATGAATTCGTTCAAGAGGTTTCATTTCTTTTCCCTTCTTTGAACTTTTATAGTAACACTCAGACTAATAAGCCGAACTGCCCTGTTAGGAATCTAGTGTTCACTTTTTAAATCACTTGAAAACATATGTAACGACATATAAGTTACAATTCTTCAACGTCATTTATCGTGCCAATGCTTCATCTTGTTATGTTGATATATTCTTCAGTTGTAATCGGATTCTTTGACTGGAGAAGAATCTTTTCCACGCGTATTTTGGATAGAGGGGGAAAGTCTGACTTCATACACTTTTTCTTGAAGGGATAATTGTTTTTCACGTTTGAAATAGTCTTCTGAATGAAATGCAACTTACGTGGTCTAAATAAATTCATTGCATGAATGACTCTGGTAATCCAATGACGAGATCATTTGCCTTATTAAGGAATAGAAATCTAATTGGTGCAGCAAATAATATAGGGGCACAATATGATCCTTCAATCAGTCTTCTTGTACTGTAGCAGAACTTGACAACTTTGTTTATATCTCCATCAGACTCAGAGTATGCCAATTTTTCAATCATGAAGTTGTGGGATTATATTACAATCTTTTGATAGAGAAATCCACTCAACCTTCAGTATTTTGTCACATTTTGGATCTTTCTAGGCAATATAGTTGGCATTTTTGATATCCACATTATCTTCAGAACTTTTTTAGCTTAGTCTTGTCTTCTCCACTTGTGAGTTGTGACTTCCTGCAACCCAGAAAATGGAATCATGCTTGCAATCTAACTCTGCTTCTTTTGTTTTTCTTCCTCCTTTCATAGTCTGACGAAGGACAGCATGACTCGACTTACCTGTTCAATAACGCGTAAGTGTTATTTCAAGTTGACAAAAGCAATAGAAGTTGGGGGCGTAGATTCTGTCTATGCTGCTATATATGTATATAATCTTAAAATTTATAAAATTTACAGTATCACGAGAGAAACCCAATAACCTGGCACATGCTTCATCAGTTCATCTTGAATGTGTTCGTGGGGATTGGGGAATCCTTCAAGATTGAAAATTTTCAAGTTCTAGTATAATGTGAGGGTGAACTTATGAGGACTTTTTTTTGATATCCTGTGTTCTTTTCTTTTTGACAGTGTGAATGTCACATTTGGAGAGGAAGATGAGCGGCAGGTATCGGAAGGATTGATTACTGTTGTTGAAACATTTTGTGTCAAATGTGGGTCCAATGTTGGATGGAAAATTGTAAGTGAGCATCTTTAAGAGCTCATTATTTGGGATTTACTTGTTTTCTTGTCATGCTGCTGTTATTGTGAAGTGTTACTTGATGCCTTTTGCACTTTTGTTCATCTAGGTGTCTGCACAACGGCAAACTGAGCAGCAAACTGAGCGGCACATAGTAGGAAAATTCCTTCTTAAATGGTAACCAGTCCTTCACAAACTTTCCTCGAGTTCAAATCATCTCTTCGGTCAATCTTAAGTGTACTCCTTCATATGAGTTTGATGCATTTAGAATTTGAACTCTTTAAATTGCTTTCCAAAGGAACCAAACATAAATTAGAATGGATATGCCATCTTTGTGTATCAACCGAGCTAATCCCATTGATACTACATTGTCTCTCTTGTTCTGTTTACTATACCATTTCATTACATTGACCTTTATTTTTTAGTCGGCGCATTGATTTGAATGGGTGGTGGATCGCCAGAGCCATAGCCAGAGCTAGAGCCGCTTGATTTGGCTCATCTCAGGACTATTCCATTTCATTCTTGAATTGTACATTCTATATGTCAATATTTTCTTTCAAATGTACCATAATCATCATTTAGAATAGGTTGCTTTGAAAGTTGAAACTGAGGAGCCTGTTGCTCCCTTCGCAGATTGCTAGTTTTTTTAGGATTTTCAATGAACATTTACTTTTTCCCTTGGCTTCGTTGAATATGAAATTGCTGGACGAAAAATTTGTCTTTGGTGATATTAGTTCACGAATTTGAAGAGAAATCACAGAACATATGATAGTTAAGAGAGGAAGGCGAACACCTGAACATTATTCCTTTGAGAACATAGCAAGAGTATTTAAGCAACTAACAACACACGTTAACAGAGTCACCTCACAATTGAAAAGATGAGTAAACTTCTAGATACCCCCATTCAGCTTCATGATGTAGCTCATAATCTCCTTGACATGGTTTTGCCACATTTCAGGCTTTGTCTCGAAAGCATGCAAACCTAATTTCCAAGGTTTCAAATTCATGTTTTGAAGTTTATAAAGTAAAGCTTTGAAGAGACAGTTCTAACATTGTGATTGTCTAGAGTTGAAATAATGAATATTCTTTTCATTGAATGGAAACAATGATCATATGGATCCTATAAATCTCTCGGTAAATGAATTATAATATGATTCCAATTGAAAATTTCAATAACAATAAAGTTCTAATAATAAGCGAACTGAGCGAAACTGTCGGCTTTCATACATTAATTAAAACTTGTCATTACTTAGTCCTAAATTATATTTGACTTTTAGATGATTAAATAATTTCCTTGGGATCTTATAGGAATCCCCTCCACAATCTAACCTTCTCAATATTATTATATTGAGTCACGATCTTAATTAATCTAAAATTTGATTTTAATGTAAAATTCATATTTTAAAAGTCCATTGAATCTAAATTGTAAAGATCATATATATAAATACATTATTTAAAAAATAGAGTATATTTTTAAGATAAAAAAGCAAGAAAATACCACTTGAACTTTAAAATCTCAAATTAGTGATTTCTTAATAAAATGAGTTGTTAATTGTAATATTCTTATAGTCAATACTTATATTTTTATAGACAACAAGGCTAACTAGCATTTAAATATTTAGAGTTCTAGTGTTATTTTCTTGTTTTCTCCTATATTCAAGTTAAAGTTGAATGTCAAAATGTTTCAATAAGCAAAATGAGTGGGGTCTAGTGGACAAAAGACTGAATTGAAAGAGCTAGAAATCCAAATTGGCCCTAAGGGCCAGAGTTAAAAAAAAAAAAAAAAAAAAAAAGCAAAATTGGTTTTGAAAGCCTAATCCTACCAGGCTAAAAGTCATTTTCTTGTGTTTTTTTAAAGAAATATAATTAGTAAATTACAAATATTAAAATTCTAATTTAACAAATAATGTTGTCAACATTAAAGTCTAAACAACACGCATCTTGCAACAAAAATAAATGATACAAGATATGAACAAAACAATCATTAGAAAATGAGTTAAAAAAATACAAAATTAGTTATAATACTTATGAAATAAGAAATATCTTTTATATGTTTTTAAATTTTTAGGATTCTTAATATGAGATTTTCTTATGAAACTAAATTGTAAAAAAGATAATAATAACTAAATATCTGCAACATCATTAATAAAGTATAAAAAATTGATAATATTATTATCATATAAATAATTTTTTAAAAGAACCATAAAGGCCTAAAAGGGCTGCCCTTCTAGGCCCTCGACCCTACAAGGTTGGCCCTTTTAG
The DNA here is from genome assembly GCA_037074495.1 of Acacia confusa. Classification (NCBI taxonomy): domain Eukaryota; kingdom Viridiplantae; phylum Streptophyta; class Magnoliopsida; order Fabales; family Fabaceae; genus Acacia; species Acacia confusa. The sequence goes on along the minus strand of CM073508.1, from coordinate 37,862,508 downwards.
GCCCGTTTTCACTTTTGCAGCAAAATATCTTAAGCCAGACCTTTGTAAATTCAGGCCTAAACGGGCTGGCCTAACATGTTTGGTCTATTTTCCTAGCTCTAATCCCATACCTATGTGGGTTTAGGTTTTCTCATAATCCATTTTCTTTTTTCTTCTCATAATCTCATCTCCAATATAAATTTTTTTTTAAAAAAATGATCTAGTTTTAATATTTTATAAAACTACTATTTTTAACGAAAATCCCCTTTAAATACTACATGAAATTCACAAAAGTTGTAATGGGATTAATAAGTTCATTAATGGGTTTAACAATTCATTCGTCATGTGGAAAACATATCACCCTGGTGAAAACAAAATCTGAGCACAATGAACAAAAGTCATAATGGGAATAACAAGTTTATTAATGGGATTCACAAGTTTAGTAATGAGTTTAACAAGTTCATTCGTCATGTGGCAAACAGGTCACCTTGGTGAAAACAAAATTTGAGCACGATGAACAAAAGTCATAATGGGAATAACAAGTTTATTAATAGGATTCACAAGTTTAGTAATGAGTTTAACAAGTACATTCATCAAGTGGAAAACATGTCACTCTGGTGAAAACAAAATCTGACCAATATAAACAAAAGTCGTAATGGGAAGAATAACAAGTTCATTAATATGATTCACAAGTTCATTAATGGGTTTAACAAGTGCATTCATCACGTGGAAAACATGTCAATCTGGTGAAACCAAAATCTGAACTTGCAAATCTCATTACTGAACTTGTTATTCTCATTACAACTTTTATTCATAGTGCTCATATTTTGTTTTCACCAGGTGACATATTTTTCACTTAATGAATAAGACTATGGACCCGTGCATTGCACGGGGCCCACGGGGCACATAATGCTACATAGTTATACTCTAAACACAAAAAACGGAAAAGCAAGCAGGAAAATATTTTGTTCAATTCAAACGACAACACTAGTATAGTATTTGAATTTCAAGTTAATGTTTTCAATTACAAATGTGACAGAAAGTTTTGGAAAACTTCCCTATATACAACATTAACTATAGTATCACTACACTTATTAAACTCATTCAATATCAGTATTTTCAAACCATTGAAACTCTTGACTCTTGACAAAGCTACAATAAGTTGACCATGTAAGAAAACTGGGCTTGAAAGATAAAGACCTACATTTGACATTCATTGTCCTTGGCTCTTGTTAATTGTCATTGCAAATGAAATAATTATTGGAAATTGCCTTCTTGTCATCTTGAAAGGGAGTTTAGATTCAGATGGGTTCATGTACATTCTGTGTATCAAGATGTCTTCACCTACATTTGTTCCATTTAGTGCCTTCGCCTTAGTGACATTCTTGCCAAGTTGCGTTATTTGAAGCCTTGTACCATTGAACAGTCCTACTGCTTGGTCAATGTTCCTTGTTAACATAATTGGTACTCTAATCTTCAAAACCAATTTATGATGAGGTATCCCAAAACATTTAATTGAATTTAAATTTAAATATTATGTGTCATATAGATCATCAAAACTGTCATTAGCACAATCAATGTGATTAATAGAATCAACACTAAAGTATTCAACTGCATCTCCTCATTACAAAGAACAAATCTCTAATGTCCCTTTATAGTTTTAATCTAAACAACAAAAATGGACACAAAATACTATATAGTTTTAATCTAAACAACAAAAACGGAAAAGTAAGTAGGCAAATATTTAGTTAAATAAAATATTAAATCCAAATAACAACAGTAACAAATCAATTCAAATTAAAGTTAATATTTTCAATTACGAATGTGACAAAAGGTTTTGGAAAACTTCTCTATATACAACATTAACTGTAGTGTCACTGCATTTATTAAATTAATTCAATATGAGTATTTTCAAATCATTGAAACTTTTTACTCTTGACAGAGCGACATAAAGTTGCCCATGTGAGAAAACTGGGCTTAGAAAGTAAAGACCTACATTTGACATTGATTGTCATTGGCCCTTGAAAATTGTCATTGCAAATGAAATAAATATTGGAAATTGTCTTCTTGTCATCTTAAATGCCCTTGGAAGGTAATTGGGCTAGGAAGGTAAAGACTTTCGACCTGTGCGTTGCACCGATATGTTCAAACTGTAAATGGGCTAAAATGAACAATAGCTACAATGTTATTAATCAATCAATTAGTTACATTATAATCATGATACATTTCACATAATCCTATGGTGATAAGGAAGATTATCTTCATGCTATTATTGCAATAAAGGTTTTTGAAAAATTTCTCTATAAACTACATTTATTGTAGTACTACTGCATTTATTAAATTAATCCAATATAAGTAATTTCAACCCATTGAAACTTTTTATCTTTGGTAGTACAACATTTAGTTGCCCATGTGAGAAAACCGGGTTTGATAGGTATAGACCTACGTTGGATATCAATTGACTTTGGCTTTTAATTATTGTCATTACAAATGAAATTATAATGGAAAATTGTCTCATTGTTATATTGAAAGGAAATTTAGATTCAAATAGGTCTATATTTATTATGTATATTAAAATCTCTTTGTCAATACTTATGTGATTCAAGGCCTTTGCCTTAATTACCTGCCAGTTGCATGGATAGAGAGCATCATCATTATTGTTAACATAAACACATATAAAAAAAAAAATCTAAACCAATTGGTTCGAAAAGATATTTCAATATAAGCCATGGTTTAAATCATGTGTGACTTACTTATTACATACATTAAAAAATTACCAACTAATCTAAATTTAACTATTGAGATGGCAAAATATTGTTGAACTCTTGAAAAATTATTCAAACATTAAAAGTATGACAATTGTTACATGACCATTTATTTACTTGGTTGCATTTAAAATTTTAGATACTTTAATTCCAACATTTAAAAAATCAAATCACTTCAACACCAACACCCTATCTACTTAGGGTCAAATCATTTTAAGAAATACACCATGTCTTAAAACATATTAAGTCTTAAATTAGTGTTAGTTGGATTATTGTTATTTGAATTGAGTTGTAACACTTGGATTTTGATTTTATATATTTTCATTTGCACTCATTGAAATTGTTTTATCAAGCACGTAGTTAGGTATAATAATTGATTTGTATTGCTATTCAATGTCTCTTTGAGCATTAGATTCTTCATTAAGGAAGCAAGTTTTACTAACTCAATTTAAATTGTACATCAAGTGGATTTCAAAAGTGCCTTAATAAGTTGTTGTTATCTAGCATTTATGACAATTATCTATCAAGAATCACTTGTTTGGGGTTTTTAATTAGATTTGGTAAATTAATTAATTCACAGGATATTAGGCAAGCTAGGGTAGCCATAGGTTCATTTCCAAGGAGCATTCCATCATATCATTCATTAAATATAATTTCATACTTTTATTCATCATTTTATCAGAAATCTAAAAAATAGTAGTTTAGGTTGTTATCCATCATTAATTTTTTTTTTATAAAAAAAAAAATCAATTGCAAAACACCTTTCAATGTTCTTATCACTTAGTTTAGCGTAGGAATCAAATAAAAAGCTTCTTAAGAGAACACGACTCAAATTGTGCCATTCACTGTATAATTTGGTTTATTTTGATTTAACTCGAGGTGATTTATTTAAATCAGTGGTATACACATTGCTATATTGTTTTTAATTTATTTTAATAGTTCCACTATTATATCAAAAATGTGTATTATTTGATCCATCAAGACAAACCACCCTATGCGTTGCACAGGACGGTCACTTGCAATAAAAATCATCAATATGTATATTATTCTTTTTAGAAAAACTATAGTTAAACAGCTAAAATAAGCAATATTCTATGCCCCTGGGGCACGTGATGCGCGATATTCTTTCAATTTCATAACCTCCGTACTGATGCCAATAATGATGAGTTGGACCAAACTAAAAGTCCCTTAACGATGTTACAGAAAATAAACATAAAAAATTAAGTATCATCATACAATTCTTCAAAATATTTATTATAGACAGCCACACATATTTAACCATGTCATTATTTGATGCAGAAAGAAAAATGAAGTGATCATCATTTGTGATTCTGAGTCCATGAAAAAACGAAGTGAAATTTTCAACTTACTATCCTGACAATAAAATGACCCGAGTGTTGTGCCATGTACGGAATTTTTCAATGACCAAACTCAAACTCCCTTAAAAAATTCGGCATCATCATACAATTTTTTTAAAACTCCATTATATAAACCACCATGCACATTTAACGCACCAGATTGGAATGGAATGAAACAAAGAATGCTTAAAAAATAATAGTATATGACTATGTAGCATTTAATTTGATCCGAAAAAAAATTCCTTGATTTACATTTTTATTTTATGAAAAACTTAAATGTGTGTATATTAAAAATATACTTGTTTTTATAATTGACAACTAAAAGTTCCTCAACCACTTGAAAATACCTAGGTTATTAAGTATACAACATAAAAATACTTTTCCTACTTATTTATTAAAAATTTCTCCATAACGCATGAAGTTAATATGGAGTTATGGAATAGAATTGAAAACAACATAACTAATATGATTCCAAAGCAATGAGGAGTAATATAATAGATTAAAAACAACAAAAATTCTTAAATGATAAAGAAATTCAATTCCCTCAATCATTCATAATGGTTATTATGGAATATTATACTATGAGCTTCTTACTTCATGAGACGCATAACAGTGGTTACATATATAAGCTAAATTAGGTTTAGTGTCAATTATTGTAGCCCTAAATTTTCCTAGAATCATGGAGAATAAATAAAATTAAAACTATCATAATTTGACCGACATTTAAGGAACAATCATCTAAAATAATTAAATACAAAATATCCCTAAAAGAAATATTCTTATAATCACCGAGAATAAATAGAAACTATCACCGAGATTTAAGGGCTTGCCAGCTAAAATAATTAAATATAAAATATCCATAAATACAATAGTGACTAATTCATGAGTCCTACGTTTTCTTCTCATTTATATACCCTTGATTACACACTCACATTTTCCAACACCCTATATTTCTTCCAGATGTTATTTCGCTTCTCTCAAGACGAATCGACCATTTGAAATTTTCTTTTCCTTTTTTGGTAATGTGCTCGTCTTAAATTGGCTTTCCTTTGTGTGTAACTTTCCATGTGTTAATACCCTGCAAATTTGAGAGGTGCATACAACCACATTAATGAGTCTTTCCTTTATAAGGTATTCTCTGTTTCTATTTTTTATTGATCCTTCATATTTCTTTTTCAAATTTCAAATAGAGTATTTAGAATAACTCATGATGGTTTCTTAAAATTTAAATTTAAATATACAATGTGGATGGATATTTCTAAATTACAACTTGATCATCCCCTCTCACTCATTTTATTTGACTGGTGATTTATTTGAAATTTTCAAATAAAAAGAGCTAATTACAAGCAAATATTTGCAATTTAAAGGAGTTTTTAATATATTAATTATAGATCAATTTATTCAATTTTCATATCACACTTCCAATATACACCTTAATTAATTTTTATTTCCCAAGAATTTCTCACTCCCCATGCCATTCCATATTTCATATTAGTCTCACTTTCCATATTTTGTATTTTGCTCATTATTTCAAATCCTTCCAATATTGTAGTCTTACCAGTATCCTAAGGATCACATATATATAGGATACAAACTACCAATATGAAATAGAAATGGTTTATGTTAAATTTTATTATTTCAATTGTAACATTGTAGAAATATCAACTCTATGATAATATCAACCCCAGAAAAAGCCCAAAGCCTATGAGTTAATTTACAAAATTAGAATCATCATTCAAATTTTTTCATCCATCAATTTTTTTTTTCAAAAAAATCTCCATTAAGAATATGCTTTTTTTTTTTTGTAATTGATTATTAAAATTTTCTAACCACTTAAAAATATTTGGTTAAGCATGCCTTTTAAAATAGGGATAAAAATTTCCATCCCCTCTTAAAATTATTTGTCATAACTATTACTACCTACGATGCATTCATTTTTAATTTTTAAAAGGTAAATGATTCTTAAAACTTTATTTAGAAAAAAAAAATATGTCAAAAGCAAATGGTACAATACAAATAGATATTGGTTAGTATTAATTTTATTATTTCAATTCTAACATTGTTATTAGAGCCTAAGAGTTAATTTCTAGAATTATTATCACGATTAAATTTTTTTATCCACCGATTAAAAATAAGCACCTCCATTAAAAATATACTATAATATAATTGATTATTAAAAAAACCTCAACCACTTAAAAAATTTGGTTAAGCATGCTGAAAATTACTATTTTTGCAATATTATCATTCCGGTCTTATACCAGTTCTTTTAAGGAAGGGAGTCATAGTCTAGGCTTTAACTCTATAACTTTGGCCAGTTGAATCTTTGGGCTTGGGACCATTGTTGTTAAACTCGTGAGTTGACTCTTTGAGTTTACTGTTTTTGCATTTATAGCTTACAAAAATGAGTCGAGTCGCTAGTAAGCTCGTGTTAGTTGTAAACTTTGTTAAATTCATGAGTTTATATACTGAGTTTACCATTTTTACATTTGTAGCTTACAAAACCGTATTTGATACATATAACATGACAAACAACCCGTGCCTTGCACAAAGTTATGTTTTCTATGTTGGCCTTAAACATTGCAATGTCATTTTGAATTCATTCATTCTATATCGAGTTTTTGAAATATCTCTCTACAGACTAACAGTACATTGGTTATCTGATTTGTACATTTAAATATTTATTTTATCAAATAATAATAATAAATAAAAATTTTTATATTCATAAAATGAATATTAATATAGATTGAGATCTATATCTTTTCTTATTTTTATAAAAGACCTTCAAAATCTCCCAAAAAAAAAAGTCCACTATTGACCTTTACTATTGTAATTCTTGTTAATCAAGTTCAATCTCAAGTCTCAATTCATACTCATACTAATCTAAATCGATAAATTAATAGAAGAATAATAAGTACAATCATTTGAATTTGGTAGAATAATCCTCTAAATCTCGTAATCTATGGTGAGCCCTAATCAAGTCTTTTATATTGAATTTCAAATTTTAAATCTCCTAATTAGTTCAATATCATTACCAATATAATAATTTGATATCATTATCTATACAATAATAATAATATAAGTGATTAAAATAATTTAATATCCCTTTCAGATGTTTGACAAAATGGGCAAGACGATGAAGATAAGACAATGACGAGGGAAGAGGGAGAATCGCGTATTGGGAGAGATGATGAGGGTGATTTTGAAGGAACTTGGAATTTGAAATCCCCACCCAACTAAACCAATCGAAATCCCCACCTAATAAACCATTATAGGCTAATCCATCGCCCATTTTTTTTAGCCAAGGCACCACCAAAATATATTGACCAATGATATATTGGCAAATCTTGATTCCACGCTTGAAAATAAATGCATACATGGGTAAAGGGAAATAAACGCATGCATGGGGAAAGGGATGGAAACGTGGAAAATTATACAATGTTAAATGATGCAGTTCTTGCATAGAGTTTAAACCAAGCTGATCCTATGGGAAGTCACTGCTTAAGTAGGCTTCGTTTACATAAATAATTTATCGCTACACCAAATCGATTCATATGAAAGTTGTTAATAATTTAAACGCTAAGTTACCGTCTAATATTAATATATATTTTTTTCTCAAAATAATGACAACAACCCTTTTCAAATATTTAAGTAATAATTTGAAACTAATGCCCGTCTCCAAAACGAACGTGTAAACGAAGTTAGAAGTAATTGAAAAAAACTCATTGACGCATTCAAGAGAATAAAGACATTTAAATTATGAATATATAATATACATGCAAATCATGCTGGAAAAAAATAAAAACACGATATTCTCTTGCACAGTTAAGATATGAAATTAAAACAATTAGTATTTATAATATATCTTTACAATAATAAAATTTTCACAAAACAAATATAACTTGATATTACCAATCTTTGAAGACCAATATGATGTTATTAATTATTACCAATCTTTGAAATAATGCTACAAAATTGGAAATATGACCATATCAATTACTAATAGTTTATTTAATTTTTCAATCACAACTTCCCATATACATTATAGTGAGTCTTTGCTTCTCTAGAATATCTCCTTTCTTATGCCTATCGTCTACTTATCCTCCATTTTTGGATTTTATATTTTTAAATTTCATATTAATCTCACTTTCCATGACTTTAATTTCGCTCACTTCCCAAGAATCTCTCCCTTTCTAGTTAATTTTTATATTTTTAAATTATTTTCTATACATATATTAAATATAAATGCAATGTCTCCCTATGGGCCCTTCTCCTTATTTTTTTCCCTTTCTATTTGTTTTGGCGACATATATTGTGATTTCTTTAATTTTAATCAAGAATTATGAATGGTGTCTCTTGGTAACATTAGATAAGCTAATGTCTCCGTTTGGGAATTTGACAAGGAAATGCAAATGAAAATGCAGCAAGTGAAAAGGAAAGATGATTCAATGTGGAAACTACTTATGAGAAAAGTGACCTCTGCTAGAGTCATGTCTACACTCTCTTTGCCAAAGAGGAAGAGAGACGATGAAATTAAAATAAGCAAGGACAACTACAGATGAGAAGTTTCAAATTAAAACGATAATAGTTGTAAAACATAGGGAAGTTTTTTGTTTTTTTTTTTTTTTTGATATAAGGGGAAGTTTATGATGTCAATGTCTTTCGCTTGTTCTTTCATTCACCAAGAGTTTATGTGGTCTGAAATGTTTTTTTAGGAGCAGCAGGTTTTTAAATAGAGTGATCCTGTTGTGATGCATTCCTTCTTTTCTTTTGCTTTTTTAAGTTGATCAATATTAGATTGCAATTAATGTAAATTGCTTGGTTTCTGCCTGTCAATATATTATTATAAATGTATGAGCAAGGCGGCCGTGAGATATCTCCACTTCATGTTATTTCTAAATTGAGTAGAAATAAAAGCAATTATGAGGTAGCAAAATGATACCATTGTGTCTTTTTAGAGAGGCCTCACCAATTTGATGCAGGAATTACAATGATGAACTTCATTGTAATGTGATTTTATAGATTTATATATGGATTGTAGTTTATGTACACCCACACATATATATAAGAAAACACACAGTGGGTTCACACACCAAATTATTAAAGATGTTGCAAAAGGAAAAGGAACTCGAATGTCATTTGTTTTGCGGGATCTTCAGAGATATTGTCCATTGACAATCTACAAAGCATACTCAAGAGGTCGAGACTAGAGCAAAGGAAAAGTGTCCAATCGATCATTGAGTACAGAGGAGGTCCAATGTTTGCCAGATTTAAATATCTCTCCCTTTCAAGAGATGGCTAGTCAACTCCAGACCTTTGCATACATTACCAAGAAGTTGTGGGTGATGTCCACTTGCGTAAATAATTTTACATCCCATGCATCTTGATGCTGCAATCAAAGAGACTGCAAGGATATATATAAATGCAAAACTTACTCCAAAAGATGAAGTAGGCTTAAAGCTTTGTCGCTTTCCTGATCAGGTCACGACTACAAATGATGGCCAATACAATGTAACCCTGTCGTGATAATGGGAGAAAAAATAACAACGATGTGATTAAGGAAGACATTTAAAAAATGTATTATTTCCGGTAAGAAATGAAAAATCAGAGTTGTAGATCAACCTTAGCGTCAGTTAGAACTGCATTGAACGATATTTGATGATGACTCCTTGCGTGAGGAATGTCCCAGAACTTCTCGATGACCTTCACAACGATGACCCAGTTGTTGCTACTGGCATTGACCTCCATGAAAGAGGATACATTCCTTGAAGCCATTGTACCAGAATTCTTATGCATGTGTGAAGAATATAAAAGGTGGGAAGATAACCGTGAATCTTACGTAGGTTATATGTGCTTATATAATGGAAAAGTGATGGAAGGAGGCTACTATGAAAATGACCACCAGTATGAGTCATTTATTCACAGCCAACTGCAACAACCAATGGGAGTTAGTCACTTAAATTCCCTATTGCTAGATTGGGTAGACGTCTCTTTACGTAAGTGATGAGGGAGCAAGATTCTGGTCATAATAATTGCAGCTTGGGGAAGTGGAATTTGTAGACCAATAGTTTTGGCTATATTAATTGCCATGAGGACGTTCAGGTTGCCATCGCATGGGGAAAACGCACCTTACCTTGGGAATTCTTCAACTTTGAATAATGCTTTTAATTTGAATAATGAGATAGCCAATGGATGTCAGCCTCTGTTTGAATTTGGTTGTTAGCAATGAATGAGAAGAAAAGAGGCAAAACGTGGACACTGGACAGGTAGTACATCTCAGATCCATTTAGAGGGATTGAAATTACTATGTATGTTGTACAGGTGGACCAACCAATAGCTGATGGGTTAGGAGGTTTAGATGTATATATTTGATTGATGATTGATGATGATGACGACGACTTGTTAAACCCATTAATGAACTTGTGAATCTCATTCTTGAACTTATTATTCCCATTATGATTTTTATGAAATTTCACATTTACTATTCACCTTCTTCCTCAACCACATAATGTCTTCTTCTCTCACAGTCCTTCTAATCAAGGTGCTCTTTATACTTTCACACTACGTCGTATCATCAATCTTCCATTATTCCTCTCTCATTACATTTCATTTCCTTCCTTTTTTTTGTTTCAGACTTAGCTTCGTTTAATAGATTCAACCACTCCTCCGGTCATTTTAGTATGACGCATTTGTAGAAACCAAAGGCAGATTTGATTTTTGTTTTTCAGAATTTATCTAGCAATGTTTTCTTGGACTGATTTTATTTTTGTTTGTTGTTCTTAGATTCAACAGCAGAGATGAACGACGTTCAGAAATACATGAAGGTGGGGAGAGGCAATTAGCGATTCGGAGCCTGCTTAATTTTGTTGCTACTTTCATTTTTGCACAGGCATCTCAAGATGGAGAGGGGGGAGAGAGAGAGCCACAGGAAGGAGAAGCGGAAGAGGAAGAGGATGAGGAAGAGGTCGAGAGATGAACAAAAGGGGCATTTTAGTAAAAACAATCAAAATTCAAAATTCTCAATTCCTCCCAATAACCCCTATATCCTTTTAATTTCTTAACAGACATTTTAGGTTTTGGAATTTCATATGGTATTTAAATAAGATTTTCCCTAGTCTTTAACAGAAATAAATAAATTTAAACTATTAAAACCTTATCTATATCATTTATAACTATAATACAAATATAAAAAAAAATTAATTGTTAAAACACTATAATATAGTTTTAAAAAATATTAAATCTAAATCATCTATTTTTTATCTAAGGGGTGGATATAGGATGTTAAGTACAACGGGAGAGAAAAGGTTATGAAAAAATCTGCTATTGTCCAATGCACTCCCAATCTCCAGGAAAAATTGAGGCCACACGATTCGCGAGGCATGATTCTTAGTCTGATGCAAAATGCAATGTTCATTGTTGGATGCTCATTTAGAATATCCCATTGAATCAACAGCCCCCGTTCAATGTCTTTGGAATTTCTTCGTCTGCTTGTCAGAAATCAGAATGTCTCCTTATTTAAAAACTCGTGTTTTTTAGGGAGCATTCTTTGGATTTTGAATTTCCTTCCTTGAATGCATCGATGATTGATAGTGATTAATTTTTCTCCCTTTAAAATTAAAGGAATTAATGAGTAGGGAAAATCACTACTCATTTTTACCCTTAATATAAGATATTTTACATAATTTGATTAGATTAAAAAAAGGGTTAAGATGCAGATTGGCTAACGACCTATTATCCGAGGAGCATCTGGCACAAAAATGAATTGAGGGTACCCTAACTATCAATCAACAATTAAAAAGTTAAAAAAAAAAAAACACACACACACACACACAAAGTGAAAAAAAAAAAAACAATACCATTAAGCTATCCCATAACTGTCTTGGTGTCTCCCTTGCGTTTTTATCTTCCATTGACTGTCACAGTGTCGGCAACGTCGGCTTCTCCAAAGCTTCCATTGTTGTCAGGTGTTCTACTCACACTCTTGAACTCATTAAGGTCCGTATGCAGCTTTAGGGCAAGAATCATGCACCGAAAACTAAATTCAGCAGTCCACATCCTCCGACCAATACTCACCTTGCACCCTAGTTCCGTCCCTCCGATGCCACAGGCAGCAGCAGCCGCCACGGAATCTACTTGCATGGGTCTCATCTCTGTGGGAGTTTTCCTTACCCAACAAGAAGGCATAACCGCTCTTTTCTCCAACGTCTCCGCCACCATCCTCCACCAATGCCTAATATTTTAACGTAATTGTGATAGTTGCTATTTTTTAATTGTTATTTGGTACTTATTTTAACTTTTTAATTGTTTATTGATAGTTAAGGTACCATCAATTCATTTTTGTGTCAGATGCTCCTCGGGTAATAGTTCATTGGCCAATTTGCACCTTAACCCCTTAAAAAAATCAGTTCAATTCATTAACATGACATGTGTTTTGTGAAATATTCTGGTCATATTTCTTAATCCCGGTCTTCTAAGGTTGTTCTCAATACATGATTGGGATTGGGATTTCCCAGGTTAGGATAGGGAATTCTTGAAAAAAATCTCAAAGCATGCAAGAATTTACATGAAATCCAAAAGCTATCCAGCACCAATTCAAAAATTGTAACAACTCATCACTTGATTTGCAACATAAATATAATGATTTTGATATGAAATCTTGTTTACTCCCTCAAAAGTCATTAAATGACATATCTCATCTAATATTACATAATCAAAAGTAACCTAACAACATGCCCAGAGCTTGAGAGACAAATCAAGGTGCTTCATTTTTTCAGAATCACACACACACACTCATGTTTGAAAAAAATTGGGCCTCCGATACTGAAAAAACTTTTTCCCAATCCTTAATTTTCATGTCCCGAAAATTTTCAGGACAAGATTTCCTATTCTAATTGCTCAAGATCAAGATGGGAAAACTTTGAACACCTCTACCATCTTCCCTATCTTCATTGGTCATTATTGAGGGAGTATTAATAGGAATAAATTAGAAAAAAAAATTAACAGATATAAAAAAATATGTTTTATATTCATGATTATAGTCAACACCTCAAATATATTTTATATTAAGTATCGGAGGGAGGGAGTGTAAAGTCCCAAAAAGACTTACTACCTCTGATATTAAATATAAGATAAAGTTTGTAGTGCAAAACTTTATCTATTTTTAAGACTGGTGGGAGCAACAACTAAGATAGTTTTTGTACATGATCTTATATAAGCATGATGAGCTAACCAATGGTTATAAAAACTAACTTATTTTAAAACAAACTTAAAAGGTCCTCTTATTTCATAAAGAGCATTAAAAAAATGTGATTAGATTCTACTAAGGCTTCAAGTCTTTGTAAAATTATTACAAACATACTCCGTCGGTCCCTTTTATAATAGTGAGTTTGGTTTAAGAGGAGGGAGTGGGAAGAAAGGAGAAGAGATAAATTTTTCCTCTCATCTTTACTAAATTGCCCATGGAAAGTTTTCAATATTTTCAAAAATATATTCTCAACAAAAAAGAATATTCTTTTCATTAATGACAATTTAGTCAATACACTTACTAGGGATTCTTCCCTCCCCCTTCCCCTCCCTCAAACCAAACAGGGCCTAAGAGTCCAAAATTTAAATAGCCTTGATTCTTTTTATAAGAGTCTGACAAGAATTGTGTCAACATTTAATGAATTTTTTCTCCTTGTGCCCCTCATTAATTGATATTATATATATATATATATATATATATATATATATATATATATATATATATATATTAATTAAAAGGTTAGTGATACATGTATTTACTCTATTTTTTTCTCTTATTTACACCTCATCAAGAAGGACATACTTGGGAAAAATATTTATTTTCAGACATATTTATTGTTTTTAACTAATGTTAGCCACTTTCTTAAACCGCGTAATTCAGTTATCAAACTTTTATAAATAGGATCGAAGGGAGTATCCTTCAATAACTTTGGCTTTAAGAATAATGCAATCTCTTAAGAATTCTTGTCAACTCAACCATGTCGATCATAGGAAAAGGGTCTTTCTAATTTCTTTGTTGTCCATTTTTCTCCACTTCTTTATTTACACCATTAAATCAACTCTAACCGTTAAGATTTAATAACCTATAAAAAGTGAAAAAATATAAAATAACTTAATAAAAGCATAAAATATGAACTATTTATATTAAATTTTAATGACTTCAACTTATTTGTTTAAACTTTTTGTTATTTAATATTATAATAATATTTTTATAGGATATAAAATTTAAACATTCAGGGTTGATCTAAGCTATAAATAAAAAAGTAGAAGGAAGTGGACAGAAAGGATGTGTTTGGTTTGAGGAGAAGGAAGGGATGGGAGATAAATTTTTTACCAAATCACCCTCTTCTTTTCTTCATCATCCTCTGTCGTCTTCTTCCTTACTCTGTGGTTTTACTTCGTCGCCGTCCTCCTAGAGATCTTTTGCATATTCAGAAGTTTCCTATACAACAAGCCCGATGATATGAAGTTCAAGGACCTCTTCCCCCCCTCAATATTGCTATGTCTTCAAACAAGAAACCTAGCTCACCATCCTCCCAAAACCTCCCTCTTCTTCACCAGTGATAGGTTCACTGTACAACTCCCTTAGCCAACTCATCTTCTGTGTCGACTCCTATGGCCCTCAGCCCTGCCTCCAAGATCAACTCGTCCTTATAGATCCTCACGGCCGCTGCCTCCTTACTTTTGTCACTGAAGGCCCCCATCACTAGAGAAAGCATCCATTCAACAAAGTTCCCTCCATTAACGGCAACGTCATCATGCACAATAGTCTAACAGGTTATCAATTCATCTTCTTTGCCATCTTAGACCTGCTGTCAAACTACAACACTATTTCTTTTAAATCTGATAAGCAGTTTGCTAGAGATCGTTGTCGTTGGTTGCTAGAGATAGACATCACAGGTCGCTGGAGGTTGCTGTCACCTGTTACTGCAAGGTGCTATCAAGTTGAGGTTACCGAAGCCATGAGGGTGTTGTGGGTGTCAATGAAAGGGTAGTTATGGAATATTGAAAAATTTTCATGGCCAATTTAGTGAGGATGAGGTAAAAAATTTCCTTCTTTCCCGTACCTCCCCTCAAACCAAATACATTGTAAGGGAAAATGGAGAGCGCCATTTCTCATGGGTTAGTAGGCCATCACATGTGCTCCTCCTTAGTGATTTCCACAATCATCAACATTAAGTTTCACCTCCTTTGCTAACTAATTGATGGATTACTAGTTTACTACTATTAACCATTATGGCACTATCTTGATAACTCACTCTATTTTTCTCCCTTTCAAAAAGAACATTAATTATATTAATTAGGACGAATTAATCCACATATTCCTATGGTTTACCTCGATTTCTAATGTCAATATAATTTATTTTGCTTGAATTAATCTCTTATTATTTAATTTGACAATTTTAATTTAGAAAAAATTACAACAAATTCTCAATTAACAAAATTAATTATAATTAGGTCCCTCAAAATCATCAAATTACAATTAAGTCCTAAGGAATCTGGGTGCTATTAATTCCAAATGTGAAAGTACAATTTAGTCCCAATGACAGGTTTAGAGCATCCAATGGTAGGTTTGATGAGTCCAATGACAAGTTACATAAAAACTAATGAGAAGTTTAGAGCAATAAAGGATAAGTCATATGACAACAACATAAGTTTCATAAATAAATACCATATAAATGAACATATTGTTAATTGAATGATGTCTTTATAATTTATGTTGTTGTTTCATTGAGTGTGACGGAGACGATTTGGATTTTTGCCATGTTCATGTAGAGATTGTAATATGTTTTTATGTGCACAGACAGAGATAAATGGAAAATATAAAGCTTTATGTGTTTATAACTCTTGTTATATGATTTTAAAATGTCGTCAATACAATGCTTTAGTATATCTGAAGTTGCCAATAACAACTTTATTTTGTAGGATGACAGAAAATATGGCAAGTATATCTGAAAAGCATATATATATATATATATATATATATATATATATATTGCATATATGGGGACTATTTCTAAATGGAGAAGAATGTGATTTGCGATATGTAGGGATAATGTTAGAGCAAAAACTATAAAGGAAGACACTATATATGATGAGTTGAGAACAACTACATCATCAATTGATAGAAAAGAAAGCAGTGGAAATATTATGAAATTCATGTTGACATTTGATGATACAACAACCCTTGACTATAAAGGAAGACACTATGTCTATGAGTTGAGAACAATTATATCATCAATTAATAGAAAAGAACGCAGTGGAAATATTATGAAATTCATGTTGACATTTGATGATACAACAACCTTTGTCGACCCATGTAGATAATGAAGGAGTAGAAAAATTTATTAAATCCAGTGGAGAAAGTGATCATGTGTATGTAAGAAAGAATGTAGATAACAATATACAACCATTAAGGGATAATGCAAAATAAGAATAATATGCGTAAATTGTATTTACTTTTTGAACTATTATTTTATGTAGTTATTTGTTGCCATGTAATTTGTCACTTGTTATTATGTAACTTTTCATTGGATACTCTAAACTTATTATTGGGTCTAAATTATACTTTCATGTTTAGAATTAATATCACTCAGGTTCCTTCGGACCTTAATTGCAATTTGATGATTTCAAAAAACCCGATGGCTGATTATAATTAATTATGTTAATTGAAACTTAGTTGCAAATTTCTCTTTAATTTATAACCTTTATGAAGTTTCATTTCTAAAAATGTGAGTCATAAAATAGTGATAAAAGGAAAGAAAGAAATGTCATAAAGTTCATGAAATTCTATAAATCAACATTTACTATTTTCACACTCAAGAATAAATTATCATAATTGTAATTGATCAAACAATTTAAACAAAAATAAATTACAAGGACCTAATTTAAAATTAAGGTACATTATAAAAACTTGCATAATAATTTTTCATATTAATTATACACGTATCCATATTATTTTTAAAAGCATAAGAGATTACTAATTAAAAAAAAAAGGATATAGTATAAATTCAAAACATATTTTAATATATTAATTTTCATGTTAAAATCTTCAAAGAACTTGATAAAAAATGATAATATCTTAATTAAGAAGGAAGAATTAAAAAAGATTTTCACTCTTAAAATTGTAAAGTATTTCTATCTATAATAAAGACTGATATTAATATATGCACATATTTATGTTCATTTTCACACATAAAAATTAAAAAATTAATTTTTTAGCCACTTATTTTAGTGATAAGACCTCTTGTCAAAAGTACTTTAATCACCCATGCAAATGCAAATAACACTAATTGCCTTGAAAACTAAAATAAAGCACAAGCGTGAGAGTATCAGTGCTCAAGATCATCTCGTTCCGATGCAGAAAAATTGGGACTGAAAAATTTAGGGTCAGGAAAATATGGTTTGGGATGAGGCCAGCATCGCGAATGGATTTCCCAATCCCGTCCCGTCCCGAATATATATATATATATATATATATATATATATATATATATATATAACCTTAAAATCCTAACAACTATTTCCTATAAAATCATTCTAATCAAGTAACCTACCGCTACCACAAAAAAAAAAAAAAACAAATAAGATCTAATTAACATCCTTTATCAGAAGGACGTCTAACAACGGGTAACAATAAAAGTGAATTTTGGCGTCCTGAAAATTATTAAGGACGCCTTGTGTGTGTGTGTGTGTGTGTGTGTAATATAGCTTACATATTATTAAACTTTTTCAGGCATAACCATAGCCTTTCAAAACAACGCAGGCATACATCTTTTGAGTTTACAATCAACTTTTAGAGAAAACACTGATAGTAATAATTTAGATTTTCTGATCTACACCTTACATATCAAACTAAGTAATTGTATGAACATAAACCCACATATACATATATGAATTAATATATGTATATGTGGGTCCCACCATTTTATATGTGTGTGATATGAGAAAATGGTTTTCCTACAACATGAGAAAATGTTTTTCCTTTATATAAAGGAACTTCAATTCTAAACGAGTCCACAACAAAGTGCTCATAATACATTAGACTTCACATGACAACATCATATAAACAATATCCTCTCACGAATATGAGGCGTATTCCGCCTCATATTCACCAACATTGGCCTTATCGTTGTTCCTTTCATGCTCATCCTTTTTCTTCTCTCATATTTCTTCCTTCTCCTCCTCTCAACAATCGCCAACCACGCCGCCACCTGCGGTGCCAACATTAGCCTTATATTTTATTCTATATTTAAATTAATAAAATCTCTACCATCAGGGGTACAATTATAAAGCTATAATCCATGACTCAATGTGCATGCTACTCAAAATCTCAAGAAAGTAAATTTGTATATATAGTACTACCTTTAATCCTAAATGTAGGATAATTGCACAAATAAAAACTATGTCCTATTTTACAAACCGATGAGTAATACATATATTAAGCCCCTCTTAAAATTTTGAAATATAGACTATTGATATTATTATCTACTTATCATAATCCTTGGAGAATTCTAAGACTTTATGAACAAAGAGGTGGATTAAGATCTATTATCATAATCATTGGCTAATGCCCCAACCAAAAAATGTGAAGTAAACTTTATATACCTATATGTGTTGAAGATGTCCAGCCAAAACGTCTCGAATCGTATCGATGTCTTCTTCTAAGTACGCATCCACAATATCAAAAACTGTAAATTGAAAAACAAGGTATATAAAAAAACCAATGAAGTAAATGAAATAATTAACAACTCAAGTACAACAATAAAAATATCATCATTTGAGAATCACAGAGTGATTACGTACGTGTTGAAATTTTACAATTCTGACCCCCTCTCAAAATCAATGTTTGTTGTGAATTGATCTTTTAATTTTGATAAAATATGAGAGACTCTAACTTAAAATAAAGGATACATTGCAATTCATCTTAAACTAAGAGTTCAATATGCATAGAGCATCATCATGAAGTTATGATTGTGATTTTCTTATTCTTTGGAAGGGACAGAAGTGCATGGAGAGAATAAAGATGTAAATTTTTACTTGTTGAAACAAGAGTGAAATACATGTCGATTGAGCTGAACCAATATTGAGACGAGATGTTCAAAAATCATAAGTAGGCCTAGTTTATAAAGAATAAATAAACTTATTATAGATAAGTATTATTGATCATTTTTAACGTGGGTCGTGTGAAAAGGTGATATGCTAATTCAATTGGCTATACTTATCAAGGTTTTAAGTCTGAAAAATCAAGGCACGTTCTCAATGGTATCTGCCATTTTTCTTTATGACTATGAATCAAAATAACTACAGAGAAAAAGAAGCCACTGATTTAAAACTAAATTATATCTAATAATACAACCGTTAGTCTTTAGGTTCTTAATAATATAACGCAACAGAAAAACATAAAAAACACATTCAGAGCATCATTCATCAGGAACATGATCAAAAACAGAAAGATCCAGAAATAATTCTCCTGCACCTTATGTGTCCATTATATATAGATATATACCCACCAACCCTTCAATGGTAATGATCTAACTATTCCAAAGCATGCCATTTAGGATAGTAATTATATATAGAATTACTATCCTTTCCTAATTTAATTCATCACCAAGAATCAGTTCAAACCCAAAAAAACATAACCTAAATCAATCTTCCTATTACAACAACCAAAACAATTAGAACAAAATTTCCTATCCAAATAAACTCCTAAAACTTCAACTTCAATTTATCTAAACTTTTATCTTCTCTCCTACATCATGCATAGGCTGTAGAACAACACTAGGAAAATAAACACACGGCAGCTACAAAGAAGCAAGGAAGGAGAGAAGTTTTTAAACATACCGACACAAACACAAACAGAGCATTGAAGAACAGAGTTGCAGGAGTCAAGGTTGGTGTGTGATAAAAAAGATAAGCTTGAAGTCGTTTGAAGCAGGAGAAGAATAAGCTTGGCTGACCAGATTGCAAACCAAAGTGACGAGACGGAGGAGATTGAGCAGCGTGGGAGAGGGCAGGCGAAGATTGAGCAGCATCGAGAATGAGGGCAGACAGAGGAGACAGAGGCACAATGCAAGGCTGAAAACAGGGGGAGAGTGAGGGTGAGCGATGGTGCGACTAGGGCTGAGAGCGCGACTGGTGAAGAGAGACTGAGCCTTCAATTAGCGAGAGAAGAGTGATGAAAACGCATATAACTTCACTTTTGGTGTCAAGAATCACAATACAGGACGCCACAAAATTCATTTTGGCGTCATGAATCATATAAAGGACGCCACACAATTGATTTTGGCGTCACGAATAAAAATAAAGGACGCCACAAAATTGGTTAAAGCGTCCTGAACTCAATAAGGACTCCTTAATTAAAATTGCCGCGTCATGAAATTATACATAGGTGTCAAATAATTCACTGAGGACTAATTAAGGCGTCCTGTTCAAATACAGGACGCCAAATATTAAAAAATTATGAAACTTACACCAAAAAATTCTCCAAATGAGCACCTTAGCGCCAAACAATTAATTTTTACACATTTTAGTAGTCTTAAAAATATTCTAGGACGCCAAAAACTTCCATTAAAGCTTCCTTATATATATGTAGGATGCCAAAAATTAAAAATATATGAACAAGCGCCAAAAAATATTCCCCCAAATGGCACAACGGCGCCAAAGAATTACTTTTTAGCGCTAAAGAGGAACATTTTAGGCGTCCTAAAATAATTTTAGGATGCCTTAATTTAATTTAAACTTCCTAAATTATTGTTTAGGACGACAAAAACATAGAATTCAGTATCATAATTAGAAGAATGTCATTGCTTTCACTTTTAACTTCCTTTTATTAAATAAGGATGTCTTTTAAGAAAGTAGTAACCATTTTTTGTAGTAGTATACTCTCCCTTACTCATCGATTTGCTTATAGTTACTAATACATAAACATAACATTAAATAAGAAAACTTTGTGTCCTTTGGCTTCGGGTATTAGCGTGTGTAAGATTTAACGAATGTAACGTTTAATCTAGGATGGATATATATATATATTCGAAAATAATATAATAATTTTATTTAATATTATTATATAATATTTGTTTTGTATTTAATTTATTTAATAAATTAAATAACTAAAACAAATAGAGATATTGTATCTCATATTTAATTAAATAGATAGATATAATATCTCAGATTTAATCTGTAAAGATAAATTAAATCTACTGGCTTTTGATTTGGATTAAATAAATAAATTAGATTAAATTTATTGGACATATTTAATTAATATTATTTTAAATCCAAATTTAAATTTCAATATTTATTAAGTTTAATTTTGAATAATTTTAATACGGGCCTTTAGGGATTTAGAAACCCTATAAGATAATGATCTATTTGTATTAAAAAATAACGGAAGAGCCGCAAAACAAAACCTTAGAAGAGAGACGTGAGGAAAAAAAAAACTTGAAGGTGCTAGCACGTCGTCATCTGTGTTGGAGTGCTATTCAATGTAGATACTAATAGAGGGAGTACTGGATTCGTAGAATCGGCTTCTAATTGATAGAATATATGCACACAAATATACGAAAGGTATGGTTCTTACTAACCTAATTTAAATGTCGTTGATAAATCCTCTTTATGGGATCCGTAAACTTTTAATGGATGAAATCCTTTCGTTATGTGTACGGATCCCAACACAACATTTAGTTACCCATATGAGAAAACTGCTTGGTAGTTATAGGCCTACATTGGACATTGATTGACTTTGGCTTTTGATTATTGTCATTACAAATGAAATTATAATAGGAAATTGCCTCCTTGTCATATTGAAAAGAAGTTTAGATTCAAATGGGTTCATATCTATTATGTATATCAAAATTCCTTCACCGATGCTTATGCCTTTCAAGGCCTCTGCCTTAATTACCCGCCAGTTGCACGGACAGAAAGCTTCTTCATTATTGTTAACACATAAAGACATATAAAGGGGAAAAAATTCTAAACCAATAGGTTCAAAAAGATATTTTAGTATAACCCACGGTTTAAATCATGTGTAACTTAATTATTACATGCCTTAGAAAATGACCAACTAATCTAAATTCAACTATTGAGACGGCAAAATATTGTTGAACTCTTGAAAAATTATTCAAACATTAAAAGTATGACAATTGTTACATGACCATTTATTTGGTTGCATTTAATATTTTATATACTTTAATTCCAAAATTTAAAATTTAAAATCACTTCAACACCAACTCCCTACTTAAAGTCAAAATGTTTTAAGTTACCCATCACGTCTTAAAACATATTAAGTTTTAAATCATTGTTAGTTGAATTATTGTAATTTGAATTGAGTTGTAACACTTGGATTTTTTTATTTTATATATTTTCTTTCGCACTCATTGAAATTGTTTTACTGAGCACGTTGTTAGGTATAATAATTGATTTGTGTTGCTATTTAGTTTCTCTGTGAGCATCATTAAGAAAGCAAGTTTTACTAACTCAATTTAAATTGTACAGCAAGTGGTTTTCAAAAGTGCCTTGATAAGTTGTTGTTATCTAGTGTTTAGGACAATTATTTGTCAAGAATCACTTGACTCAAACTAAGTTTGGGGTTTTTAATTAGACTTGATAAATTAATTAACTGACAGGACATTAGGCAAGCTAAGGTAGCCATAGGTTCATTTCCAAGGGACATTCCATCATATCATTCCTTAAATCTAATTTCATACTTTTATTGATCATTATATCAAAAACCCCAAAAAAATCTTAGTTTAGGTTGTTATCCATCATCACAAACCGAAAAAAAAAACTAAAAACTAAAAACAAAAATCAATTTCAAAACACCTTTCAATGTATTTGGGACTTAATTTAGCCTATGAATCAAATAAAAAGTTCTTTAAAAAAACACGACCCAAGTTGTGCCATTCACTACATAATTTGGTTTATTTTGACTTAACCTGAGGTGACTAAGGGTTTTAAATCAGTGGTATACTCATTGCTACCTTGTTTTTAATTTAATTTAATTTAATAGTTCCAATATTATATCGAAAATGTCTATTATTTGATCCATGAAGACAAACCACCATATGCGTTGCACGGTCATACGTACAATAAAAATCATCAATATGTAGATTATTATTTTTAGAAAAACTACAGTGATACGCAAGATTCTTTGAATTTCATAACCTACGTACTGATGCCAGTAATGATCAGTTGGACCAAACTAAAAGTTCCTTCACGATTTTACAGAAAATCAACATAAAAAATTAAGTATATCATCATACAATTATTCAAATATTCATTATAAAAAGCCACACACATTTAACCATGTCAAAGCACTTGGTTGAAATGGAATAAACATACAATAGTCATTATTTGATGCAGAAAGAAAAATGAAGTGAGCATCATCTGTTCCATAAAAAAATGAAGTGAATTTTTGAACGTACTATCCCAACAATGAAATGACCTGTGCGCTGCACAATGTATGGAATTTTTTCAATGACCAAGTTTGTAGTTCAAATTATACTACAAAATCATTTCATATAAAGGAACAAACTAACCACGAGTTCTTATCATCTTAACAAATAGCAATGTGACGACAACATCCTCCTTAAGATCTATAACCTTAGCATAGTTTATGGATGCCCAAAAGGTGGGAGTACCTCTGAAGCAACAACTGAAGGGATTTCCACTACAAAATGAAATATTAGTTACTATTGACATTAACAAAGTAGTGTTTATGAAGTTCAAGTTCCGGACAAACCATTCATCTATGATTTCAAAGTTAAATTGGTATAAAGTCTCTCCTTCATCAACAACATCGGTAAGTTCGTAAACAGCAGTTACAAATCTGACTACATCTGGAAAATGAGAGGTATACTAAAAAGATGAAATGGAACAAAGGGCAGATATTAAAGACCTAATTATGGTGAAAAATATTTAAAATAGAACACAATACTTATAAGAGTGGTTTCCATCAGTAAGGTTGCAATAAGTGGAAGAAGTGTCTGAAAAATGGTCTCAGGAGTCTTTTTATATCACTAACAAATTTGACTTCAGTCAAGGGTTCAAGGAATATTTTCAAATCTGGTTTGATAATATTCGTCCCACGTTCAACAAAAAACTTTTTTAAAACAAAATAAAATCCAGGGATAATAACACCACATAGTCTTCTTATAATGTCGCGAAGGTGCATGACTGCCAAACACAAGTAACCCTACATCAAAGGACAGAAAAGCGGATCTATTGACGATTGTATATATAAGACAATGACAAATATAATGAAAGTAAACATTTGATGAAGACAGAAAACCTTCGAATCAGAAAGTACTGCATTGTATGTCATTTGACAATGCATCTCATATATGGAATGTCCCAGAAGCTTCAAACAACCTTAACAGTGATGCCCTAGTTGTTGCTCTTACAGTCCAGCTTAAGGAAATAAAGTACATTACACACGTAGTCATTTGAATCCAAAATGGAAAATATGACTCAAAGGAATATACATTTTGAGTTGTTGAACTGCCTCTGGAGCATTTGGATTACTGGATTAAATAGGCTTACAACCAAAGTCCATCCTTTGGAAATGATGAAAACCAATTAAGGACGTTTAATTACAGTGGCCGAAGAGTTCAGCCAATGTTTAACGAGTGGTGATAAATACTGACGACATTCAGGTTGGTTACGCATGGGGAATATGCTAACATGGTTGGAAATATACGCACATTAAATGGTAGATTGGTAAAAGAGAAGCACAGAGCCAATCGATTAACAGTCCCATTTGAACTGATGGGTTTATTCTACATGTTATAGGGATGCTAAGGACGTGAATCAGTAGTTGTCCACGTAAGAGTCATTCAAAGGGACAGAAATGACCATGTAAGTATAGGACTGATAACCAAACGGTGAGGAGGTTTAGATGGATATATTTGATTGATTGATGATTGATTGATCCTTTATGTTTGAATTTGAGTTGGTTTTTTTTTCAGTTACCATTTTTTGCAATACATAAATTAGTGGTGAAAAATAGGCTTTGTCCTTTATCGGAGGCCATATGACCTAACCTATTTTAAATCTAGCCCGACATATTTAGTAAATAGGATATGCTCAAGTTTACACCTACTTAAATAAAGAGATCGGGCCTATTTTCATAAAATTTATTTTATAAGCCTACAAGCCAAACCTATTTATTTTTAAAATATATATATTATTATTCATTATTATATATAATTTAATCTAAAATTTGTAAATTATTTATAAAATTAATAACTTATTCTTAACCTTAAGCTTCATATTCCATCATTATCAATGAGCTTAATATTTTCATTCATTAATTGATCACATTTACCTCTCTTCTTTTTTATCACTCGAGATGGCAATGTTATCTCACTACCTCTTTCTACATTTATGTCATTTAATGCACCATAATAATTGTAGTAGATTTATTTTAGTGATGTCTAAATGAAAATGATTTCAATTGGAGGACTTTGTCTTATTTTCTGCAAGAAAAACAACAATAAAATCTAGTTTTACATGTCACTTGTCGTGCTTAGTTGGTTTTAAAAAGTACATCTCCTTAGTCAATAGATTATTGATTTTTCTTGTTCCTACTTACTGAGACAATTGTTGTCATTAGGTGATCTGTTCTTTATCTTACTAACTCTTTTATTTCATATCATAATTAATCCCTAAACTTTTAAAACATAATGTATACATTTAAATAGGAATGAACTATATATAAATTTAGAAGCATAAGCTTTAAGCCTATATAAGGGCCTACGTACATTTTAAGTTGTCTTTAAATATGCTTCAGGCCTTGTCATGCCATTTAAAAGCTCAAGCTCAGGCATAAAAAAATGCTTACATATAAGCTCAGGCCTAGGTCCAGGCTTAGACTTTAGATCTCTGTCACAGGTATACGCCTACTTAACAAAAACCTAGTCAATTTCCACCTCTAACCTAAATTAATAGCCATTTTTTAGCATATTTGATCATGTCTCTATATTTCTTTTCAAAAAAGTAACATATATAAGTCTTATTATTGTCATTTTAAATGTTTTATTTTAATTTGTATCAGTAATATTTTTAAAATGATTTTTAATATACGAAAAAAATAGTTTCAATTTCATTTAGATATGAAATATTGTATGATAAAAATAAAGATCTTAAAACATAAAAAATTTGAAAATATAGAAATTTAGTTTCCAACCTGAAGAACAATTATACCTTCTGCTTTAAATGCTTGTATTGGACTTTTTTTTGGGTTAAAACAAAAATTTAGGAAAGGGGTTGGGTTCACTCACAATCTAAGGCAAGACAAAATCTCTCTTCCTCCTAAGTGATACCAATGTTGGGCAGGGCGAGTCGTCTATTACCTTCAGGCGTTTACCTAGACACTCAAGAGCTAGAATACCTCCCCCAGCGCTTTGACTAACTCTAGGACCGAACCCTCTCCTTTTAATGAGAGTGTCCAACCCCTTTATCAGTTGAATCCAAAGACGTGGACTAATTAGTACAGTACAAATTTTCTATCACTGCCATTCTAAAAGAAATTGGGCTCAATTCAGATTAAGATTGGGCCAAAAGTCGATACAAGCAAAAGTTTTTTTACAAAAAGTATAAATATTTAGAAAATTCTCGGGACTACGATCGAGACAGCAACTCGAGCCCTTCATCGAGATGGGACCGGAAAAATGATTTAAAATAAAAAGGGTTAAAGTACAAAAAAATGCACATGTGCTTTATTTCGAGTAGCGTCCAATATTAAATGTTTTTTTTAGGTATAAAATTGTACCTATGATTACAAATTAGATGAAAAAATATTATTTGACCGTTAAGTTTAACTTTGACAATTAAGTTTGACTTTTTTTTATTTTCAAATATGCAAAAATACTCATATGGTTTGAAAAAAGAACACCCAACACCAAATGGTTTTTTTTTTAATTTAATACTTTTATTTCAATTAAAGGAATATTATTATTTCTCTATGTATAATTTCTGGGAAGCTAAATTTTTTTCTTCTGATTTATCATTTTGGAAAGGAGAATATATTCAATGAATAAAAAATGTATAAATTTTATTAATTATTAATCATGTTCAATGTCTTAACGCCTACGGACTTGTCAGTGAACACCTATGTACTTGTCAACAAAATTAAATTTATTTTAAAAAAGTCCACAAAACTTAAATGTAATTTTAAGATTTAAAGGGACATGTTGTTATATTATCCATCCAAGTGGACTATCCCAAAAATCTATAAATAAGGTTTGGGTGGATGGAAATAGAATTTTAAAATATAAGAGGGGTTTGTGTAACATACATTTTTTTAAGATAGGTTTACAAAATAGAAGGAAGGTCTGTATAATTAAGATAAATCAGGAAGGTGGTTAAAGTATTTTACTCAAAAAAAAATTTTTATTACATACCGAAAAAACAATAAATAGGGACCCTCCTTGCAAAAGAATCTCTGAAGTTTATAACGAGCGCCTTTCACAGGCTTGAATAGTTGAATTTCACTGACCGTCTCACTACTGAGTCTGAGTGATAGGATTCGAATGCCTCTGCGCATTTTCCTGGTAAACGATTCGTTGAATTCCTTCTCTGTCTTCGTTCTTGATTCACGCCCTCAATATGCATTCCTTACGTGGCCATATAGATCTTGATTTTTCTTAACTGTTATTCATTGGTAGCTTAGTATGGTCACGTACTTTGAATTGCATTGTCTGTTAGATTGATTTTGTTTGTATTTTGGTTTGGCCTTTCTTGGTTCTAAGACGTTAATACTTCTTATTGTCTTTCTGGGCATTTGATTTGCTTTTTCTTGATATCTTGGTCGTTTCTTGAAGGGAAATTCGATTCGTTGTTTCTTGCGGGTTCAAAGTTAGAAAGATTGGGGTCAGTGAAGATATGGGAAGGTTGTTCTTGATCGATCTGGAAGGAGTTTTCTACAGCTGCAAGCACTGCAATACGCCTCTTGCCCATGTCAGTGAATTCTTTAAAGAGGTTTCATTTCTTTTCCCTGTTTTGAACTTTTATATTAACACTTAGACTAAAACGCTGAACTGCCCTGTTAGGAATCTAGTCTTCACTATTGAAATCACTTGAAAACATATTTAACGACATATAAGTTACAATTCTTCAATGTCATTTATCGTGCCAATGCTTCATCTTGTTGTGTTGATATATTCTTCAGTAGTAATCTGAATCTTTTCGTTGTCGTAGAACACGCATATTTTGGATAGAGTGGGAAAGTCTGACCTTATACACTTTTTCTTGAAGGGATAATTTTTTTCATGTTTGAAATAGTGTTCTGAATGAAATGTAACTTACGTCGTCTAGATAAATTCATTGCATGAATGACTCTGGTAATCCAATGACGAGATCATTTTCCTTATTAAGGAATAGAAATCTAATTGGTGCAGCACATAATATAGGGGCACAATATGATCCTTCAATCAGTCTTCTTGTGTAGCAGAACTTGACAACTTTGTTTATATCTCCATCGGACTCAGAGTATGCCAATTTTTCATTCATGAAGTTGTGGGATTACAATCTTTTGATAGAAAAATCCACTCAACCTTCAGTATTTTGTCACATTGTGGATCTTTCTAAGCAATATAGTTGGCATTTTTGATATCCACGTTATCTTCAGAACTTTTTTAGCTTAGTCTTGTCCTCTCCACTTGTGACTTCCTGCAACCCAGAAAATGGAATCATGCTTGCAATCTAACTCTGCTTCTTTTGTTTTTCTTCCTCCTTTCATAGTCTCACCCAGGACAGCATGACTCGGATTACCTGTTCAATAACGCGTAAGTGTTATTTCAAGTTGACAAAAGCAATAGAAATTGGGGGCGTAGATTCTGTTTATGCTGCTACGTTTATAATCTTAAAATTTCTAAAATTTACAGTATCATGAGAGAAATCCAATAACCTGGCACATGCTTCATCAGTTCATCTTGAATGTGTTCCTGGGGCATCCTTCAAGATTGAAAATTTTCAAGTTCTGGTATAATGTGAGGGTGAACTTATGAGGACTTTTTTTGACATCCTGTGTTCTTTTCTTTATGACAGTGTGAATGTCAGTTTTGGAGAGGAAGAAGATTGGGAGGTACTGGGAGGATTGATTACCGTTGTTGACACATTTTGTGTCAAATGTGGGTCCGATGTTGGATGGAAAATTGTAAGGGAGCATCTTTAGGAGCTCATTATTTGGGATTTACTTGTTTTCTTGTCATGCTGCTGTTATTGTGAAGTGTTCCTTAATGCCTATTGCACTTTTCTTCATCTAGGTGTTTGCACAACGGCAAACTGAGCAGCACGTAGTAGGAAAATTCCAACTTAAAGGGTAACCAGTCCTTCACAAACTTCCCTAGAGTTCAAATCATCTCTTCGGGCAATCTTAATTGTACTCCTTCATATGAGTTTGATGCATTTAGAATTTGAACTCTTTAAATTGCTTTCCAAAGGAATCAAACATAGATTAGTATGGATACACCATCTTTGTTTATCAACCGAGCTAATCCCATTGATACTACATTGTCTCTCTTGTTCTGTTTACT
The DNA here is from genome assembly GCA_037074495.1 of Acacia confusa. Lineage (NCBI taxonomy): Eukaryota > Viridiplantae > Streptophyta > Magnoliopsida > Fabales > Fabaceae > Acacia > Acacia confusa. The sequence continues at coordinate 37,832,853 of CM073508.1, read as the reverse complement.
ATACCATTAGGCGGCGCATTGATTTGATCGGGTGGTGGAACGCCACAGCCCCAGCCCCAGCCCCAGCCGCTTGATTTGGCTCATCTTAGGACAATTCCATTTCATTCTTGAATTGTACATTCTGTATGTTAATATTTTCTTTCAAATGTACCATAATCATCATTTAGAATAGGTTGCTTTAAAAGTTGAAACTGAGGAGCCTGTTGCTCCCTTCCCAGATCGCTAGTTTTTTTAGCATTTTCAATGAACAGTTACTTTGTCCCTTGGCTTCGTTGAATATGAAATTGCTGAAGCAAAAGAAGAAACCAGAAGCATTGGTTGGACGAAAAATTTGTCTTTGGTGATATCAGTTCACGAATTTGAAGTGAAATTACAGAACATATGATAGTTAAGAGCAAGGAGAACACCTGAACGTTATTCCTTTGAGAAAGTCACCTCACCATTGAAAAGATGGGTAAACTTCTAAATACCCCATTGAGCTTTATGGTGTAGCTCATAAATTTAACAGAGTCACCTTACCATTGCCACATTTCAGACTTTGTCTCGGAAGCATGCAAACCTAATTCCCAAGGTTTTAAATTCATGTTTTGAAGTTTATAAAGTAAAGCTTTGAAGAGACAGTTCTAACATTGTGATTGTCTTGAGTTGAAATAATGAGTATTGGTTTGATCGAATAGAAACAGAGACCATATGGATCCTATGAATGTCCCCGTAAATGAATTATTATATAATTCCAATCGAAAAATTTAAGAAGAATAAAGTTCTAATGATGAGCAAACGGTGTAAAACTGTCGTTTTTCATACATTAATTAAAACTTGTCATTACTTAGTCCTAAATTATTATTTGACTTTTAGATGATTAAATCATTTCCTTGGGATCTCCTCCACAATCTAACCTCTTCAATATTACTACTCCGGTCCTAATTATAAGACATAGTTAATCTTTTATGGAGAGACTAAAAAAGTTAAATAAGTTACTTAATGTATTTTTAGATTATATATTAGTTTATTAGTCAAACTAATTAGTTCAAAAAAAATAAAAATAAAAATACTCTAAAGTAATTTAATTAACTTCCTTAATCTCCCAAAAAAAGCCAACTATGCCTTATAATTAGGATCAGAGGGAGTATTATATTGAGTCACGGTCTTAATTAGTCTAAAATTGAGTTCAATATAAAATTCATATTTTAAAAATCCATTGAATGTAAATTGTGAAGATCATATATATTAAATGCATTATTTAAAAACTAGAGTATATTTTTAAAGGAAAAAGTTAAGAAAATACCGCTCGAATTTTAAAATCTCAAATCCACATTGATTTTTTTAATGAAATGAGTTATTAATTGATATATTCTTATAGTTAATGCATATAGACAACAAGGTTAATAAACAACTAAACATGCTTTTTAAACAATAACTCAAACAAATATAAATTTAGATTTTGGCTCCTAGGCATGCAAACCAAATTCATATATTATGAAGTTTATGGCCTTTTTTATAAGAGTTCCAAATTTAAATTGTTTTTGTCCTTTTGATAAGAGTCGGACAAAAGTTATATAAATATATAATGAGTTTTTTCTATTTTTATTCCTTATTAATGATATATATTACATTAATTAAAATATTAGTGATACTCATATTTAATTTATTTCTCTCTATTTCTTGCCTCTCATAAATAAAATTATATTTAGAAAAACAAATTTTATTTTAGACATATTTATTATTCTTAACTGTATAATTCAGTATTAAACTTTTATAAATAAAAATAAAGAAAGTATCACCCTGGCCCTATATATTTATAAATTTCAATTAACTAACTCTCACATACAAATTTGAGTTAATTAATTCATTAATTATGAGCAAAATTTTTAATTTTACCTTTATTTATGATTGGTTTCAACTTTTAAGAGTTAGTATGAATAAATTCTTTTTTATTGTAATTAATAGGGATAAAATTGTAAAAATTATATTTATTACCCAAAAATTGAACTTAATATAAGGACTAAAATTTATAATGTAACCAGAAATAGTAATAAATTTCCAAGAATTTGTTGGAGGTAAATGAAAAGATGAATAAATCTCAACTAATGTATGGTGAGGCAATTCGCAACTCAATTTCCATGTCCTCTGCCACTTAACGTGTTGAGGGTCAGGTGTCTCGGTCGTTTTTAAGAAATTGAAATTCTAACTGTTTCTGTGTGTCTAAAATAATGGTAAGAAAAATGACTTATTTATAACGTAACTTATAAAAAGATTAGATTAGATAAAAATCAGATTGTATAATATAATTTATGTTTGGAGTAATGATAATATAATTTATGAAAAAGTAAAATTAGGTAAAAATTGGATTATATAATATGATTATGATTTATATTTAGAGTGAGAATAAATAGCTTTTATAGACATTTAGCTAAACTGGTTTTGGAATGGCAATAGAAAAATGAACAAACCTGCACAATCTAGAGAACTGAACCACGCATGAAATCTCATAGAGCTCGCCAGAAAACTTGTAATGGAGGTCGCTTGGTGGTGTGAAGCCCGACTCTGCAAACCTCTTCCCTGCTCTGAAAGTTTCGGCCACAGAGAGGGTGGAAGGTGTGGCGGAGAGGAGGAGTAGAGGTCGCCGGAGAAGACAGAACGTGGTTCGATCTAATCTCTCTCACACAATGAATAAGCTTCGCGGCGTTCTCTTCCATCCTCCCTCACGATTCTGAGCTTCCCTTTCCTCAGTCTGTCACGGCACCCTTTTCTTAGTGGCTTCAAACTCTGTTCAGGTCTGTCTTCACGCCCTTTTCTTCTCTGGTTTCGAACTCGCCAGCGACAGAGAGGTAAGGTGAAGGCAAAACAGAGGTCGCCGGCGAGGATGATGAAGGAGCTTTTCAAAAAGCTACCTTTTTGAGCTTCTGAGATAGCCACGATTGGTTGAAAAGCCCGATTGAAATGTGCCTGTAGCCGGCAAAACGCCCGATTGGAGATAGCAAATACACATAGCTGGAGTAACAATGTTGCTGAACACATGTAATTTTGCCCTCTAAACAATGTTTCATTTAATAATAATTAGCGGTTTTATTTTAATAATTAAGAAGTATATCTATTTAATTAATAATAGATTCATAAGCAACATTGGTATATTTATTACTAAATATTTTAATTAAAATAAAGGGTTAATATAATCTTTGTCCCCTCGATCTATTCTCATTTTGATGTCGATCCTTTAAGTTTTTATTTTTTTAAAAAAAAATTGTTATTTATAACTCAATAAAAACTTGAATTATTTTATCCTGATGGGAATCAAAATCCATGGTTTGAAACTTAATGAATCAAAATCAAAATAAAAGTAAACTTGAGGAATCAAAGATGTTATTAACTATAAAATAAAATGGGTTTAATGTTTCTGTCTTTGCTGTAGAAAGATTTTTTCTATCCTACTCACATAAAAGTGAGTGGGGTAAAAAAATGTTTTTACACCAAAAACAGAAAACATTAAACCCAAATAAAATATGACAAATGTGTTTTTTACCCAACATATAATTTAATCAGAAAATATCACCTTTCAAAATAATATCCTTATTAACTTCTTATTACTATATTTTCCACTAAAAAATATATATCCCGTTTTTTTTATTTTAAACAATTTTTTTTATCAAATACCAGAAAAAAAAAACTATCCAATAACAATAAATTAATTGGGGTTGGCTTTTTTCTTTTTCACTTACTCTCATTTTCCCTCCTATTTTTTTTTCATCATTATATTAAAACCTCACCGGTCCAAATTTAATATATTATATGTTTAAATAAATATATAAATTAGAATGTAATCTGAACTGTTAAAAAATGGGGGCAAATGAGAGTATAGGAAAAGGAGGAAAACCAAATTGGGACCTCTTTGCAAGAGAATCTGTATAGTTTATAACGACTAACGAGCATCATTCACAGGGCAGCCCATTACAGAGTCTCAGTGATAGGTATTGCCTTTGTACTTTTTCCGGGTAAACGATTCAAAGAAATCATTCTCTGTCTTCGTTCTTGATTCACGCCCTCAATATGTATTCCTTACGTGGCCATAAACATCTTGATTTTTCTTAATTGTTATTCCTTTGTAGTTTCGTTTGGTCACGTCTTTTGAATTGCATTGTCTAATGTCTCCTTTGTTAGATTGATTTTGTCTAACGAATCGAAGGGGAATTCGATTTGTTATTTCTTTCGGGCTTAAAGTTTGATAGATTCGGGTGAGGGGAGATATGGGAAGGTTGTTCTTGATCAATCTGGAAGGAAACATCTACAGCTGCAAGTACTGCCTTACGCCTCTTGCCCTTCTTGATGACATCATTTCCAAGGTTTCATTTCTCTTCCCTGAAACTTAAATTTCTAGAATTTGATTGTGCAGTTTTTTATGGACATTTATGGGTTTTCTATGGAGAATAGATATTAGCTAATAAGCTGACTAGGAAGTCCCGCTATTGGGATGATAGGGGGTACACAATGAACCTGAAAGGGAAGGAACCCAATTAAGCGAAAAATCCGATATGATCGGATAATATATTCTTACCTCTTAATCATTTTGTGTTGTCTTTGAAGCACTGTAATTATAGGGAGGAGCTGTATCTGTGTTTGTCTCAGGGTCTTTAATGTGTTTTGAACTTTTGCATTAACACTCAAACTAATGTGCTGAATTGCCCTGTTAGGAATCTAATCTTCACTCTTTAAATCACTTGAGAACATATTTAAAGACATATAAGGTACAATTCTTCAATGTCATTTATCGTGCCAATGCTTCATCTTGTTGTGTTGATATATTCTTCTGTTGTAATCTGATTCTTTGACTGTAGAATGATCTTTTCTTTGTTCTAGAACAGGCATATTTTGGAAAGAGTGGGAAATTCTGACTTTATATACCTTGTCTTGAAGTGATAATTGTTATTCATGTTTTAAATGGTGTCTGAATGAAATGCAACTGATGTTATCTAAAGAAGTTCCTTGCAAAAATGACTCGTGTAATCCAATGATGATATTATTTTCCTTATTAAGGAAGAGAAATATAATTGTTACGCAGCACATAATATTAGTGGTACAATCCTTCAATCGGTTTTCGTGTGTAGCAGAACTTTACAAGTTGGATTATATCTCCATCATAGTATGCCAATTTTTTCAAAAATGAAGTTGTGGGATTACAATCTTCTAATTGAAAAATCCACTCAACTTCGGTATGTTGTCACAATGTGGATCTTTCTAAGCAATATAGTTGGCATTTTTTACATTCATATTATGTTGTCTACAGCACTTTTTTTACTTAGTCTTGTCTTTTCCTCTTGTGACTTCTTGTTTGAAAAGAAGAGAAGCATTTGGGAAACTTACATCGTTGTTGATTTTATCTTCCTTTCCATGTTTTCTTATATGCACTCTGAATCCTTCATTTGTACGATGCATTTTACAGATTTATTGGAATTCAGAAAATGGAACCACGCGTGCAATCTAACTCTGCTCTTTTGTTTTTATTTTTCCTTTCATAGTCTTTCCATTGCAGGCACGGGAAGGCTTACCTGTTTAATGATGTGTAAGTGTTATTTCAATATGTCAAAAGCATCAGAAGTTGAGGGTGTAATTCTGTTTATGCTGCTATGTTTGTAATCTTAAAATTTCTAGAATTTGCAGTATCTTGAGAGAAACCCTATAACTTGGCACATGCTTCATCAGTTCATCTTGAATGTGTTCATGGGGAATCCATCAAGATTGAAAAATTTTAAGTTCTGGTGTATGTGAGGGTGAACTTATGAGGACTTTTTTTACATCCTGTGTTCTTTACTTTATGACAGTGTGAATGTCACAGTTGGAGAGAAAGAAGAGAGCATGATGATAACTGGATTGCATACTGTTGCTGACATATTTTGTGTCACATGTGGATCCATTGTTGGGTGGAAATATGTAAGGGAGCATCTTTAAGAGCTCATTATCTGGGATTTACTTGTTTTCTTGTCATGCTATTATTATTGTGAAGGGTTCCTTAATGCCTATTCCACTTTTGTTCATTTAGGAGGTTGCACATGAGAAAAGTGAGGAGTACAAAGAAGGAAAATTCATTCTTGAAAGGTAATTAGTCCATTCTGTTATGAGTTTACAAACTTCCCTTCAGTTCAAATCTTCTCTTTGGGCAATCTTAAGAGTTTACTCCATCATACGAGTCTTATGCATTTAGAATTCTTAAAATGCTTTCCAAAGGAACCAAACATAGATTAGTACGGACACACCATCTTTGTTTATCAAGTGAGCTAGCTCCATTGATACTAGATTATCTCTTGTTGAGGTTTACTAGACCATTTCATTACATTGACCTTTATTTTTTATTCGGTTCATTAATACACCTCTTGGGTGACATGATCTGCTCTTAAGTAGGTTTAAGGTTGTTGGCCCTGATGGCAGCGGATACTTGCCAGTTCAAGAAGCTCATATTGCTGGAAGTGATGGTGATGAGGCTTGACTTGGCTCATCTTAGGATAATTCCATTTCATACATTGAATTGTACATTCTTTATGTTAATACTCCTCATGTTCTTAATATAAGATATATTTACATAATTTGATTAAATTAAAGAAGTTGGTTAAGTGAGTTAATATAATATATATTTTTTAAAACACTTTAGTCACGTTCTTTAATTCCCTCATTCCCTCCCCTTCTTGATTATTGTTAAGGGAGAATCAATAGGAGCAAATTAGAAATAGTCTAATAAATATGAAAGCGATGTTTTATATTTAACACCAAGATCAATTTCTCAAATATGTCTTATATTAAAGATCAGAGGGAACATTCTCTTTCAAATATACCACAATGGCATTAACGTCATTTAGAACGAAAGAAGAGGCTATTTTGGATTTACAATTGATCATAATGACTCCTACTAGTTAAAGCGAAGCGACTGTATACATGCGTGGAATTTGTATTCATGTATTTTATTATCTTTAGAACTGATCCAATCCATGTATTAAATTTATTATCATTTTATTCATGCAGTATCAAGTATGGAAGTTCTCGCTGCTATTGCTGGGAAGATAGCAGAGTTAACCGTGATACCTATTGGAAGGCAAGTGGGTTATTTAATATTTTACAAAGAGAATTTGAAGGAGCTAAACGAACATCTTGAGGAGTTGAAAACAAGAAAAGCTGGCATTGAGCATGACATTGAAGCAGAAAGAAGGAAGGGAAGAGAGACTCGAGAAGATGTAAAAGGATGGCAAGACAGAGTTGAAGAGACCTTGGAAGAAGTAGGGAAACTTTATAAAGATGAACCTCATGCTAGTGTACGGTGTGGGAACTGGTCATTTCCTAATTTGAAATCACGACATCAACTTGGGAGAAAAGCAAAGAAAATGACATTCACCATTGATGCACTGAAGGAAAAGAAGTTTGATGGTAGAGTTGGGTATGTTCTTACTTCTAGCAATGCCAACTTAATTTTTGCTACTCCAGGCAGTGAAAAGCTTGAGTCCAGAAACTCATTGAAGAAGGAGGTTATGTTGTCTCTGACTGACCCTAAAGTCAGAAAAGTTGGAATTTACGGGTTGCCTGGGGTGGGGAAGACCACTTTAGCTAAAGAGGTTGCCAAACATGCTGAGGACGACAAATTGTTTGATGTGGTGGCTATGGCAACTATCTCCGAAACATTGGATGTTAAAAGAGTTCAGGATGAGATTGCATACCAATTGGGCTTCCCCTTGGATGAGATAACTTCAATTGGAAGAGCCGACCAACTTTGCACAAGAATAAAAATGGAGAATAATATCCTTATCATACTAGATGACTCGTGGGAGAAAATTGATTTGGACAAGTTGGGAATTCCTCCTGAGCTAGATGATCTTAAAGGTGGAAAACTATCATTGACTTCTAAGCGTTTAGATCTTTCAGAGAAGAATGAGACTTACCACCAGGGTTGCAAATTATTGTTGACTTCTAGAAGTTTAGATATTTTAAATAAGAATGAGACTCAAAAGAATTTTCATCTTAATGAAGTAAATGATGCAGAATCATGGAGTTTGTTTGAAGATATGGTTGGTGATGCTATTATAGCTAATGATTTTAAACGGATAGCAACCCAAGTGGTTGAAAAATGTGCAGGTTTGCATGTTATGATTGTCTCAATTGCGAAGTCATTGAAATGTAATACGAATGTTCGTTATTGGAAAGATGTCTTGGACAACTTAAAGAGAGTTGATAATGGAGACTTGTATGGGAATGTTTTTTCGGCTTTTGAATTTACTTACGATCGACTGAAAGATGATGAAATAAAGAAAGTATTCTTGCTTTGTGGTGTGGAGGGGCCATCCATGTCAGTTAGTGACTTGTTGAAATATGTAATTGGTTTGGGTATTCTGAAACATAAAGATCCTGTTGAAGATGCAAGAAACAGACTATATAGTATAATTCATGAATTGAAGGCATCTTGTTTGTTACTTGAGGATGATGCAAGTGAGACTGATGTGATTAAAATGCATGATCTTGTTCGTGAAGTAGCTGTTTCCATTGCTCAAAAGAGAGAGCATGTTTTTGTGTTGAAAAGAAATGGTGAGATGCAAGATTGGTTGAGTAAGGGTTCTCTTCAAAGGCTTACCCAGATAATCATAAAGCCATGTTTTCTACAAGAACTTCCTTCAAAGTTAGGTTGCCCCAATTTGAAATTTTTCCATTTAAAATGCATTGATAATTACACTTTGAAAATTCCAGACTCCTTTTTTGAGGGAATGGAAAGCCTTGAAGTATTAGATTTGACTGGCTTGGTAATATCTTCATTGCCTCAGTCTCTTGTTTCCTTATCCAAACTTAAAACATTGTGCTTGAATGAATGCACCTTGAAACATTTGACTGGAATAGGGGCCTTGAAAAATTTAAAAATTCTTAGTTTTTTTTATTCATCCATGGAAGAGTTTCCGAGTGAAATAGAACAACTGGCTCATCTAAGAATGTTGGATTTGAGCAATTCCGAAATTGGGATCATGCCGCCCAACATTTTGTCCAAGTTGACTAAAATAGAAGAACTTTATATGGGCAACACCTCAATTAAGTGGGAGGATGAAAGTTCAGCTATGAAAAACATGAAAAGTAAGAGTCTCATTGAACTTGGGTGTTTGACAAGTTTGACTACATTAGAAATTCATATTCGTGAGGCTTGGATTTCGTCCATGGACATTATGTTTGACAAATTAGAGAGATACAAGGTTTTCATTGGAGATAAATGGGAATGGTCAAGCAACAAAAAGACCTCAAGGTTGCTAAAGCTAAAGCTTGGCACTAGCATGCATTTAGAACCTGGGATTAAGGCGTTGATTAAACGAGCGGAAGACTTGTACTTAGATGAAGTCGACGGAATTTCAGATGTGCTTCTTGATTTGAAAGGCAAAGGATTTCCTCAACTAAAGCTTCTTCATATCCAAAATAATGGTCAAGTTCAACATATTATCAACACAACAGAGAGGAATGAAACTCATGTTTTGTTCCCAGAATTAGAATTAGAAACACTGGTACTTCACAGTCTCAACAACTTAGAGAAGATATGTCATGGCCCACTTCCTGTTAATTCCTTTTGCAAGCTTACTATCATCAAAGTTGAAAATTGTGATCAATTGCTATATCTCTTATCTGTTCTAATGGCGAAAACTCTTTCTCAGCTTGTTGATATCCAAGTTTCTAAATGCAATTCAATGAAGATGATTTTATACATTGAAAATGCGGATAGTAGTATAACTACAGATGAAAAGTTGAGGACAAATTTTTATGAGTTGAATTTAAAAAAATTGAAAAAGTGGGACCACAATATTTTAATAAAGAGAAGATGTAAGATAAAAATATAAGAAAAATCAATCAAAATATTTTAAGCTTACTTCTCTAACTTTGTTAAATCCAATGTACAAAATTTTTCCCTCCCCTTCCCTCCACTCATACCAAATAAGCCCTAAAAAACATCTTGATTTGAAATAAGGAGCCTTCTTTTGATGGAATAGAAACAATTAAGAGGATTAAGCCTTTGGATAGCATATTATTCCCTCTGATGTTTATTGTAAAATATATTTATTTAGTTTAATTATGTTAAAAAATTTAGTTTGGCTGGTTAATATGGCATGTTTTTTCCTTTAAAATACCATAATTATCTTCCTTAATTTTCTCTGTCTCTCTTACTTGATTATTGTGGAAAACATATATAAAAATAATTAAATTATGAAAAGATAGAAAAATAGGTATTATATTTTGGACAAAAATTAACTCCTTATAGGTTCTATATTAAGGACAAAATAGAGTAGTATTATATATTGAGTCACATTCTTAATTAATCTAAAACTTGAGTATAATGTAAAACTCATATACTAAAAAGTGAAAATTCTATTTAAATACCTTTTGAATTTGTAAAATTCCTAGAAGTCAATTTAATTTATAAAATGACTGAAAAGATATGTATGCATTTGAGGGATATATAAATTCGAGTGAATTTATCTTTTTGCCCTTATTTTTTAAATAAATTTAAAAAAAATATGACCCTCATCAGAGAGCCACCGTGGCTAGCCGCCGGACCGACAAGGTTTTTTTTCTGGGTTGGGGCTTGAATCTTGATTTTAGAAAAAGATCCAATGAAAGTGAAAGAGGTGAGGTTCGAACCCTACTCTCTCTTAATAGAAACCAAGTGGCCGCCACTTGGTTCTTTCAATATATATATGCACTAACAAATATGTACTTTTTATTTATGCAAAGTTTGAAAAAATTTCAACTTTCTAATAATTTTTAATATACTTATATATTAACTAATTATCAATTAATATTTAATTCTTATTATTTTTCATATTTAATATTTAGTCATATTTTTTACTAATGATTTTAATTATGACTTATTTAAATAATCTTTTTATTAAATTTTCTTATATTCAATCTTATTTTTCATTTGATTAAAAGTAGCTTAAACGCACCAACGATGACTTTATTTTATATGAATATTTGAATCAATTAATTTCATTCACAAATTTTATCATAATATATTAATATTAATAATACTTTATTATTAATATTATTTATGTTATTATTCACATCTTGATTAATAATATATTGTATTTCTATGATCCATTTTAATTCGATAATACATAATAATTTTAATCATAATTTGATGGATTGTTCAAAAAATTATCTAAAATTTTAATCCTAAACTTTGAAGAGATATTTGTAAAAAAACCTGATGAAAATACTAGTAATTACCATTATGGAACTTATAAATACCATTAACGAATTGGTAATTTTCATTACAAGATTTATTATAATTGACTCTTATTTGTTGACATTGTTGTCTCATAATAGACACTTGTGAAAAATCTGACAAAAATATTGGCAATTACCATTACGAAACTTATAAATACCATTAACGAATTGGTAATTCTCATTACTGAAATTGTAAATCCCTTTACAATTTTTGTTCAAAGTGCTCATATTTTGTTCTGTCTTGTGAATCCTATTACACACACACGCATTAATATTTTTTTTTTTTTGAATCCCATTACAAATTTTGTTCAAAGTTCTCAGATTTTGTAATATATATATATATATATATATATATATATATATATATATATATTAATTATATAATGAGATTCACAAGACTAAATAAAATATGAGCACTTTGAACAAAATTTGTAATGAGAATAACAAATTCATTAATGAGATTTACAAGTTCAATAATGAGAATTACCAATTCGTTAATGATATTGACAAGTTCTGTGATAAGAATTATTAGTGCTTTCATCAGGTTTTTCACAAAGTGACTCTCATGAGGCAACAAATAAGGGTCAATTATAACAAATATTGCAATGAGAATTACCAATTCATTAATAGTATTTACAAGATAATTACCAATGCTTTTGTCAGGTTTTTCACAAGTGTCTCTCATGAGACAACAAATAAGGTCAATTATAACAAATCTTGTAATGAAAATTACCAATTCGTTAATGGTATTTACTGCTTCCGTAATAATAATTATTAGTGCTTTCATTAAGTTTTTCACAAGTGTCTCTCATGAGATAATAAATAACAGTTAATTATAACAAATCTTGTAATGAGAATTACCAATTCGTTAATGGTATTTAAAAGTTTGTTAATGATAATTACCAGTACTTTCGTCAGGTTTTTCACAAATGTCTCTCATGAGACAACAAATAAGGATCAATTATAACAAATCTTATAATGTGAATTACGAATTCACTAATGGTATTTACAAGTTTCGTAATGGCAATTACCAGTACTTTCGCCAGGTTTTTCACAAATGTCTCTTCAAATTTTAGGTAATTTTGAACAAACTATCAAATTATAATTAAAATAATTACATATTATAGGATTGAAATGGATCGTAGGAAATAAAATATATTATTAATCAAGATGTGAATAATAGTATAAATAATATTAAAATTAAAGTATTATTAATATTAATGTATTACGATAACATTTTTGCATAGTCATAGTTGGTTCTTTGAGTTATTTTTAATCAAACAAAAAATCAAATTGAATATAAGAAAAGTTAATAATAATATTATTTAAATAAGTCATAATCAATCATTAGCAAAAAATATTACTAAATATTAAATATTAAAATATTAAAATTAAATATTAAATGATAATTAGTTAACACATAAGTATATTAAAAATTATTAGAAATTTGAAATTTTCCAATCTCTGCTTGAATAAGAACTATATATTTATTAATGTGTGTGTATTAAAGAAACCAAGTCGTCCATCTGGTTGGGTCACTTGGTTTTTATGAGGATAAGGTGGGTTTGAATTTCACCCCCTTCACTTTCATTAAATATTTTTCTATAAAAAAAGATTCAACCCCCCACGAAAAAAAAATCTCGTCGGATCTTAGGCCGCTAGTGGTTGTAGGCCGTTCGACGGCTGGCCATGGTGGGCCTCTGGCGAGGGTCATATTTCCTTTTTCTTAATTTATTTAAAAACTATGAACAGAAAGGTAAATTCACCCGTATTTACATATCCCCCAAATGTCTACATGTTTGTTCGGTCTTTTTATAAATTCAATTGACACCTAGAGGTTTTACAAATTTAAAAGATATTTAAATAGAATTTTCCCTACTAAAAATTCATTGATTTAAATTGTGAAGACTATATATATATATATATATATATATATATATATATATATTCAATTGTAAAAAAATAAATTATTTTAAAGTATATTTTGAAGTTAAAAAAGAAAGTCAAAATATTTGGAAAGGCAGGATAAGGTGCGGCCTGGTGGGTGAGAGAATCGAGGCCAGGGAAAATCGAGGCCCACACGATTCGCAAGACATAAAACTCTTGTCAGAAGGTCCTTTGGAATATATCCCGAGGAATTCGAAGTCTTTGGAATTTCTAGGGAGGCTTTGTCAGAAATCAGAATGTTTCCTTATTTGAAAATTCGTGTTTTTGGCAGCATTCTTTGAATTTTGACCCACTTGAATGAATCGAAGATTGATAATGATTAGTTTTTCCCCTTTCAAATGAATGGGGATATCAGATATGACATCACAGTTATCTAGGCGGGTGCTCATTTATTGGATCAAGGAGCATGGGGAATTAGTACTACGAGGTTAAAAAAAAAAACTTAATCATCAACTAATTGTTAAAATTAGTTGTAGGAACTGTTTTTTAAAATAATTCAGGCTATCTTTGGTTTGAGGAAAGGGAAGGGGGGAGTGGGAGGGAAAAAATATTTTAGGAGTACATTGACCAAATTGTCATTAATGAAAAGAATATTCTTTTTTGTTTCGAATATATTTTAGTAATATTGAAAATTTTCTATGGACAATTTTGTAAAGATGAGAGAAAAAATTTCTCTCTCCACTTTCCCTACCACTCCCTCCCCTCCCCTTCCCTCAAACCAAACATAGTGTTAAAGTGTATGGGGGTAAATATGTAATACTCGTCCTTATTATAAGACCAATAAAATTAATTAAGAGCATTAAAGTTGTCATAAAATTCAAATAATTATTTTTAATATTATCCCTACTAACTACCATAAATTCAAACATAGTACTCCCTCACACTACCCTTATTAAATATGGGCAGACATAAAAAAATTAATTAATTATACTTTGAAAACTAGCAAGTGCCTTATAAAAAGGACAAAAAATACTTGATAGTTGGTGCCTTATAAAAATGATAAGAAGGAGTATGTATTTTTCTTGATTCATGTGAACATGCTTCTCGAACGCTACCTCAAACAGGCCCTAAAAAATCTCATTGATAAGTGAAACTCCCTCCAATCCACAATATAAGACATTTTTAGAAGAAATATATGATCATAATATAAATCACTTCCGATCTAATTAATGATATTTTTCATGTTTTGCCCCCGTGAGTAATTCCCACTTTCCAACTTTGTCCACTCATTATATGTCTATCTTTCTAAAATAACGTTTCCAATTCAGTTAAACACATTTTTAAAGAAAGGTAAAAGTGGAGGGGGGGGGGGGGGAATACATTTTAGGACATATTAAATGGTTTAACTATGATTTTTTGTTTCCAATTATATAGCTGAAGTATCATATATTGTGGACCAAAAGGATATGTTATCATTTATTATACTAGAAGTTGGTAGTTGTTTATTTTAATTTTTTAGAATTGATTTTACGGTATTTAATATAAATATATGAGAAGAAATTTGTCTGAATTTTTTTTTTGGCGCTTCCCAAACACACCTGATATTGCATGCTTCTATAGGGATTTTTTAGTAATTAAGTCTTTACTTAGAAGTTGATAGTAATTCTACTATATAGTACAATTACTTAAATAAGGGATTTGAACTACTTAAATAGTTTGAATATGATCTAATATATTCATGATGAGCTAACCAATGGTTATGAAAATGAACTTATTTCAAAACATACTTAAGAGGTCCTCTTGTCTCATAAAGATCATATCATTAATAAAAGAGTTGAGGAGAAATTTTACCCCATTACTCTAAAAGTTGTCATTGAGGACAATTTAGCCGTATAAATGTCCAAAAAGAAGTGATTTTGCCCTAAGCATTATCTAATTAATTTTGGTTGTTAGTTAACTGAATATCATTAACTGACAGTTCACATGTCATTTTTGTGATTTTTGTTAAGGTGTAAATTCATCCCAAAAGTTTTAAATCTCACTTGAAAATAAAATAAAATAAAATAGATGACCCATGGATTTCTGGGTAAATTTTCACCTTAATAAAAATGAGTTGAATGACATATGAATTGTCAACTAAATATATTTGATTAATTAACAATTAAAATTAATAAGGATAACAGTTAAGGCAAAATCACCACTTAAACCTTAATAAAAAGATGATTAGATTCTTTGGCTTCAAGTCTCTGTAAAATTATTACAAACACATCTTTTGGTAACTTTGGTTTTTCCAAGAATTCAAGCTCTTAAGGATTTTTATCAACTCAGCCATGCACCTTGTCTGCTAATTAGTTGATGGACTGCTAGTTTACTACTAATCATTATGATACTTATAACTCTCTATTTTAAAAAAAAAAAAAAACATCAAGAGAACATTAATTATAGAGTAAAATACTCTACCCATTCTCTGTTTTGTCTTAATTACACAAACATTCTCCCTATTTTAACAACTCATACAGACCTTTCTTAAAATTAAAATGTATGTTACATAAATTTCTCTTATGTTTTGAGATTTTATTTTTATCCACTCAAATTGTTAGTTGATCGTTGAGTTTAATTTTTGGATTTTTTATTTACTCTCTTTAGCAGTAGAATGATTTAAACAGACACATTTATATTTAGAGCTTGTTAATTAGGATGAGCTTTTGAAAAAACGTTTTTTTTCATTGTTTTTTAAAAAAGTATTTTAATTAGAAGTTAAATTTATTTTACGTTAAGATACATAATTTAAAAATCACTTTTAAATAATTAAAAAAGACTGTTTGGGTGTTAAATTAGAAAAGCACTCTTTTATCAGTAAAATTACATATAAATAGGTCGAGCGATATGAGTTATCATTTGTTGAAAATCAAGAATATATAATTAGTGTTAAAAAAAAATCACTAAAGAATAGTTGACCATTTGTTTTTTTATTCTCTCTATTCTTTTCACACATTTTTTAAACTACAAATTATAGTTTTATAAAAAAAAAAAAAAAAAGGAAAATTTAGGCTTCTTTTTTATTACTTTTGCCCTCATCCAAACATATAAATTAAGAAGAAAAAAATAATTTTTTTAAAAGGGACTTTTTTTAATAAAAAAAACCATCCAAATAGGCTCTTAAACAAAAAAAAAATCTATTCCGCCAAACTGCCCAATAATACTAATTGGAGATCTTCATCACCATCCCCTTCCAGATCTTCAACTTTGTCTTCAAGAACAAAATCCTCTAAGGCATTATTAACCTATAACTTCTTCATCTACATCGAAAATACGCCCGTCACTCGCTAAAAAAACCAGCGAAATCACAAGGTTCCTTGCTTGATGCTCCTCCAAAAATGAAGGCTTCATTGCCTGAAAGACCAGCCCTAGCTTCTATAGGTGCAGTACGTAGATTATCTTCTCTTGAGGCCAAACATAGTAATATCAGTGCAAGACCAAAAAGGCCAATCTTGAGGACTAAATCTCGTTCAATTCATGATGGCAAAAACGATAGCCCAGGTATATGATTGGGATAAAAATGGTTGAGGGAATAGTGAACATGCATGCAAGAAACTGGCACCACCAAAAAAGCTTATTGCAGGTCATCATTCTCTGCAGTTCATAATTCTTCTGGTAAGTCTGATAGCTCAGGATTTGGAAGATCATTCTCGAAGAAGTCACTAGATATGGCAATGGGGCACGTACATATGGCATGTCCAAATATTCATTAATGTGCCAATTTAATTACAAGCTGTGTTTGGTTTATTTCATACAGGACACATTATAAGGAGAAGCATCCATGATAGCTTGAAGAAACATGTGTGAAGGTAGCAGAAATGAGTTAATGGTAGAAACAGGAATGGACTCTCTGTTGTTTTGGTTTTCTGGAATTTTACCACAAGAGTATGTAATTGCCACGAAACATTTTCAATCACTCTTTTTATTATATATGCATGGATATCTCAGACACCAGTCTAATATTTCAGTCACATATGATATATTTTTATGATACAGATGTTTTATGTTTTCTTTTGATACACTATGTTATATGTTTTATTATATTGGATTTCAGGTAATTCTTACTTTGTTTATAGATATATAAAGTGTATTAAAAAAGAAAGTCATTATTCACTATCTTTGAACAATATGGCACTGATTTTTTAAGTGACAAATTACAAATTTACAATGCTTAGGCTTTGACTCCAATCATATATACATCCCAATAAATGCCCCTTTGTAGTGATAGAGATTAATAGGAGAAAAAAGCACATTATATGCACCAAACTTCTCTGAAATAAAAAATTACTATAAGAATTTATTTAATTGTTAATTCCTTCTAATTAATTCTCTGTGCATCTGTGGGCTATATACCAAATGAATTAAAAGAACCCAATGCAATATTGATCACTAATTCAGACTAATATATTGACCATTTATTATTATTTAAGTTTAAAATTAATAATATTCTGGAAATGAAGAAGATTAAACAGAAAGCAAGCATTTTCTTTGCAAGAAGATATACTAATTATGTTATCCAAAAAAATATATAATAATTATAAAAAAAATAGGTGGAAGTCCGAGACGTTATCCCTTGTTTTGCAGCCTCAAAATTTTTCTTTAAAAAAATAACTGGACGAAGAATTATATAAAAACTTACCAAGTCATCGTAAGTATAAAATAATGGAAAATAAGCAAATAAAAAGAAGAAAATTGTGGGGCCTGGTTGGCTATGAAGTTCAAAGCATCGATACGATCCTACATAAACGTGGGATTTGACTAGCGTCCGCTGCGGTGAGTATCCACTACCGTCCGATACTTTAAACTGTACCGTTTTGTTACAGTTTTAATGGAACCTTTGCTTTTTAAAATAATAAAAAATTCAAGTTACTAAAAAGATATTTCAAACTAAAGACCATGAAAAAAATATTAAAAAATTATTTTATGATCTTGAAAAAAAATTTTTAGGTACTGACTAGTACTAAAAATATACTCCAGGATACTGATTGATATTGAAAAAATACTTCATGATCTTGAAAAATTAGTATTTCAAAGTACTGAATAATACTAAAAATATATTTCAAAATATTGAATGATATTAAAAAAATGCTTTATGATATTGAAAAATTATTCTAAAATCTTGAAAAATTATTTCATGATACTGAATGATACTAAAAATATATTTCAAAATATTGAATGATATTAAAAAAATGCTTTATGATATTGAAAAATTATTTTATAGTATTGCCTTGTACTAAAACTATACTTTAGTATACTGGTTGACATTAAAAAATACTTTATGATACTGACTAATAGTAAAATATACTTCAACATATTTTTTCAACATTCTAAAATAATTTTTTAAGATCATTAAGTATTTTTTAAATAGCGATCAGCATCTTTTTATATTCATCAATACCTGAAATGTTTTTTCTTTTATTAAAAAGGCAAAGGCTTCCCCAAAACTACACAAGAACGTGGTAGTTTTGAATAGTTAAGTATAGGACGGCAGCAGACGCTAACTCAGCCGACACTACCTCGCAGCCGACGCTGGCCAAGTCCATCAACGTGTGTGTGGATTCGCCGCCATAACTTATGACAAAGAGCCAAGAACTAAGAAAATCAGAATAAAATCATTATTTGACTGAAAATGACGACCACATGAGTGTTTATTATTGGTTTCTCTTTAACATAAAGAACTGAATAAATAATAATTTACATACATTAAAATAATTAGTTATTTATAATAAATATATGTTGGTTTTTTTAAAATATTAATTTATTTTAAATTACGATCAATAAGAATATTTAGAGTAAAATTATAAATTTGGAGATCCAATAAATTGAAGTCCTGTATTCAGTATTTTGAAAGAGTAAAATTCTTTATCTAACTCGTATACGGAATTTAGGACTGAAACCAGTTGTATATATTTATTATGTAGAGTATTTACGATATCACGAAATTGATTCAATGATGGGGATTGTCTTCGTCATCATATAATGATAAAAAATATAAATGGAATAAATTCTTTTTGACAGGTCAAACCAATTCCATATTCTTTTCTTTCCTTTTTAATTTTTTTTATTTTAGTATTTGCACTTCGATTTTGTTGATTTTTGTCTCTATCTTTTATAATGTCCAAAATATGGATAGTTTATGTTTTATTTATAGGGGAGTTGAGAGAAGAAATTTTTTAGCCTTCTCTCTAAATTATCTCATTAAATTTTTCATATAAATGTATATTATCTCCCTATTTATTACTATTAATTAACTTTATTTTTATGAAATATAATGTATACTCCCTCTTTCCCTAAATGGAGAAACTTCTCAACCGAATCATGAAATTTAAAAAAATTTAAAAATTCAAATTTAATATTTATGTAGGAAATTTAACTTTTTTTCATAACTGCCCCTATTTATGAATGAGTGAGAGAGAGTAATATGAGAAAATGATAAAAAAGAATATATATAGTGTAATAATTGATTGATGGCCATGTGGGAAAAAGTGCATTTATGATTGAGACAATCTCAAAAATGATCTTATATTTAGGGACAAGCCCTTTTTTTTTTTAAAAAAAAAAAGATCGTGTACTACGAAAAAACATCAGATTACTGATGAAATTACCGACAAAATTGATTTCGTTGGTAATTTCATTTTGTGATGGAATTGCCGACAAAATTCCGTTGATAATTAGATTTTCGATAGAAACATCCGTCACAAAAAAAATTCATTGCAAAAGAAATTACTGACGGAATAATCCCATTACAAAAAGAAATTAACAACAGAATTCGTCAGTAATTTTCGTCTCAAAAAATTACCGACGATATTCCGTGAGTAATTTCTAATGGAATTTTTTTCCATTGGTAATTCTGTCCTTAATCCAATATTTTTTTTTTTTTATAGGGAGGAGTATTTGATAGTAATGAAGTTGGAAAGTTGTTAAATTTTATAACAAAATTAATGAAGTTTAACGTTTTTTTTTCTTTGTTAATGTGAATCATGTTGAAAGTCACTAATAAATAAGATCAGAGAAGTAATCTCGTAAGAACTAGGTTATAATTTAACAATGACGTTAACTTTGTTAATACTCCCTCCAATCCTTTCTATAAGCAATTTTTATCCTTATTGTACAAAACGAACTAGCGGTTAATATTAGTTAAAAATAATAAACGTATAAAAAATGTCATGTCTCTTCCAAAAAAATGCCCCTATTAATGAAAAGGGTGTAGAAGAGAGAGTGAGTAACAAATATGAGAGGGTATAAGTATAAAATATGAGAGAATATATAAATAAATGAATAAATGAAAAAGAATTACTAGTGAATGGTGTGATAATTAATGTAAAGATCTGTATCTAATCGATGTAGGGGAAAAAAAACGGTTTAAATTTTCAAACACAATAAGAATCTTTTTATAAAAAGGACAAACTCCCGAAAAAAAAGTTATTTATAAAAATGACAAGAGATAGTATAGTATTGACTTTGTAAGAAGGCTGGGGAATAGCTGACGAGAACTAACATGCTTGTATACAAAAATCAAAATCAAAACTTTTTGCATATATGTATGGATAAGTGGTAGAAGAAGTTTTTTTAACGTGATTTATAGTATACGAGGTAAATTTATGAGAAGAATTGTCTCAATTTATATACACATGTTTTTCTAATACCAATTCAAATAAGCCGTCCAAAACACATATTCTGTCTGATTCTTATTATAAGGCACCAATTACCACTAGGTTTTTGTTCATATTATTCCCTCTGGTCCTTATTATAAGGCACCAACTAGCAAGTTCATTTGGTCCTTTTTATAAGGCACTTGCTTGTTTCCAATAAGCATTAATTATCTTTTTCCATGTATGCCCTTAGTTCATGAGGGTAGTGGGTGAGAGTAATAATTAATAGAATGTTAAAATTTAGTGTAAATTAGTAGGGATAATATTGGAAATTACTTAAATTCTAGGACAACTTTATTGACTTTAACTGTTTTTATTGGTATGTGAGAATTGTTAGTTGGTGTCTTATAATAAGGACCAGAAGGAGTATAAGGCACCAATTACCTTTAACTAATTCATTTATTACTATTTTCTCATTATACCCTCATTTTCAACCAACTCCTTAAATTCACATCATTAAAGTATGCGTAAAATAGGAAACATTTATCAATTCTAAACCAATTTAATGCCTTAACTTCCAATCCTTGGTTCGCAATAAATGACAATTGGTGTTTTATAATAAAGATCAAAGGGGCTATCACATATTTACTTCATAAATCGTAAAAGTTATTATCTTAAAATAAATCCAACCACATCCTTGGGCTGAAACCGCAAAGCGTTTATTCAAGAACCAGTCTTGTTAATTATGGCTTATATTGCTTATTTTGAATTGCTCCGTGCCATGGACAACAATAACATAGTGTTGTTTCTAACGTATGGAGTAGGTAGAAATTGAATATGCAATAAACAAAACAGTATAACAACAATCTGTGTTTAACAAAATATAACATACAGAGAGCATACAACAAGTCTGTATCATATGAAAAAAGCTATAAACGAACTCACAAGACTGCCGAATATGGTTATGAACTATGCAGAAATCCGGGCCCAACTTTCGTTGTTTCCTTAAGACAATTTTGCTCCCTCTACGGATGCCACAGGTTTCTGAGCAATTGCCTCCCATGATAGAGCGGATTGTTCATCTCCAGAAAGATGGCTCTGTCTGTCTGAAGCCCAAGCGAATCCAACGAGTCTGCTTTCGGAACGCACAAAATGTGCATGCAGGAAGAGTATATGCAGAGAGAAAAGAACGTGAAAAATTCTGTGACTAGGGGCCCCTATTTATAGACTCCGGAAAAACATGATCAGATGGACTCGTCTGTTGCGCGAACTGGTACGTTGTGCGAAAAGACACACTAGAACAGAACGAACAGAGGCGACCTGCGTTTGTTGCCGGCGAACTGGTGCGTCTCACGAACAGACGCACCAGACGGAGCTAAACGGGTTGACGGGTCGTATGAACAAACGCGAACAGACGGGGCTGAACGAGTCGTACATAGCCGTTGGAAAAAATCGGAGAGGCACAACGGAAATAAAAATAAAAGGATTATTTTATTCAAAAAATAATTTAATAAAAAATTATTATTTTATTTCACACGACCGGATCGAGCGGCGCACGTGGTGGACCAAGAGTTGCCTAAGTCCTCACCCCTCCACAAAAGTGGGTAGGCCCAAGGGCCCAACTAGTAGGAGCCAAGTTGAGGCTTATATACCCTCCAACTTCCCTTCTCCTAACCAATGTGAGACTTAGTACCATACACACAATCCTTCTTATTTTTTCCTCTTCTTTTCCATCATTCTTCTTATTCATAAACTATAAAATTTCTTCCTAAATTCCAACACATAGACCTATTCACAGAGGCATTTTATGTTGAAAATTATATTATAAAATCTCAATATAAGCTGACCACGAATCCACAGTTATTATAATGTTGACCGTCAACTCCAAATATGAGAAAAACAATTTAATGCCCAATCACACCCCCCAAAAAAAATATTAAAAAAAGGCTCTCGCATCAATCATTTTAAAGGAGTATCAGCGTGGACATAGCTGCTATGTGCTTGTAGCATAACCATTTACCATTTCTTGGTTATCTTATCAGCTTAAAAAGTTTTATTTTGAAAATGATTCCGCAGTCATTTTTTACGTGGGCGTGTCTGCTAATAATTGAAACTTGAAAGAGGGTTTATAAATATGATTAAAAATTTTTATTAAAATAAACTTATAAATAGGATTATAAGAACATACATACTCCCTCCTCCGTTTTTAAATATAAAAATCATTTTATTCTTTTAAAAAGATTAAAAAAATTACTTAATCATATTATATGTTATATATCATTAAACTACTCCCTCCGGTCCTAATTATAAGACATATTTAACCGATTTTAGAAAAATTAAGGAGAAGAGTTAAATTAGTTAATTTTACTCATTTTTCCTAAAATGTCCTTATATATATTTAAAATAACATAAGTAAAAGTTTATCAACAACTCTACCACATATCTCTCTAACCAATTTTCCTTTCCACATGCTTTCTAATTGAAATAATGGTCTTGTTAGATATACATAAATGTGCGTGTATATGCATACATATAGATCTATCATGCTCACACACACACAACCATGTATCTACACAAAGATATATATATTGATACACACACACAAAAACACATATATATAGACACACACACACACATACATACATATATGTTTATAGACAACACACACATATAACTATACATACATATACACACACACACACATACAAACACATATATATAGACACACACACACATATATACATACATATGTGTGTGTGTGTCAAAGAAATCTGACATATATAACTACACACACATGTACACACACACACAAACACATATATATAGACACACACATATATACACACATATATATGTTTATAGACATACACATGTGTGTGTGTTACAACCCATATACATATATACTTACCAAAAACTAAACACATTTTGAGATAATAAAATAAGGGTATTTTAGAAAGAAATTGGTGAAAACTAAAAAATTTTCCTATAATTAGGACCAAAACCAATCCCCAAATGTTGTCTTATAATTAGGACCGGAGGGAGTATATATATAAGTTTATTACTCAGACAAATTAGTTTATAGAAAAAATAAAAGGTTAAAGTACAAAAATACACATGAATTTTTTCCCCATGAGCAAAAATACTCATATGCTTTTTTGAGAAGAAAAATACACATATGATTATCATTTTGGTAAAAAAGTCACATCCCACTGTGTGTGTGTGTGTCTATATATATGTGTTTGTGTGTGTGTGTGTGTGTGTGTATATGTATGTATAGTTATATGTGTTTGTTGTCTATAAACATATATGTATGTATGTGTGTGTGTGTGTCTATATATATGTGTTTTTGTGTGTGTATCAATATATATATCTTTGTGTAGATACATGGTTGTGTGTGTGTGAGCATGATAGATCTATATGTATACATATACACGCACATTTATGTATATCTAACAAGACCATTATTTCAATTAGAAAGCATGTGGAAAGGAAAATTGGTTGGAGAGATATGTGGTAGAGTTGTTGATAAACTTTTACTTATGTTATTTTAAATATATATAAGGACATTTTAGGAAAAATGAGTAAAATTAACTAATTTAACTCTTCTCCTTAATTTTTCTAAAATCGGTTAAACACTGTTCAGCGCCGTTCAGTTACTGTTCACCTTATCTCTTTCTCTCTCATCACGGTGAACAATGACTCAACGGTGGGATATGACTTTCACACCAAAATGGTAACCACATGTGTATTTTTGCTTCTAAAAAAAGTATATGTATATTTTTGCTTATGTGAAAAAAACTCATGTGTATTTTTGCACCTTAACCTAAAAATAAAAATATAAATACTCTAAAATAATTTAATTAATATTTAAAAAAATTAACTAACTCTTATATTTAATACATAAAGTAATACTACCTTAAATCCCAAATATACAACAGTTTATAATATAAATTACACCTCAAACTATCTCCTATATTTAATATTGGAGGAGCAATAAATAAAAGAGACAGTGTGAAAAGTGTTTCAGTGTCGTTCTCGATCGGGTTTGAGGCCCCAACGTTTTCTTGTTTTCTTGTACTTTTTGTTGATTTGTCGACTTTTATTCTAAACTTCCAAGCAAAAGAAAGCAAAAACCAAACACAGAATTACAATTAATCGCTTTCACAGTAAACTTCCCACTAGTACTACCCTCCTAAAATGTCAAAATGCTCGGTTGTTGGCGCAACTTTGTCCACAGTGCTTCTTAAACTTTCACAAATGCTCCATCTTCTTCCCCATATATGGATTTCAAGGGTCTCTCCAACTCTTCTTTGTTCATATCTCCAATAAATCATCCCTGCCTAACGTTTTCACACTCGCAGCATTTCATGGTTCGGAATTGGATTTTTGATTCTGCTGTTATTTTAACCATTTTGACCTGGTAAAAGAAAAGGAATAGGGAGAAGATTCACTTCTTTGACGGTAAAACACAATACTTTGGTTTGGTTTGGTTTGACTTGGCTGCTTATATGTAGTGTGTAAGGAATTCTAGTTGCGTCAATTAGTCATTGTTTTCTCCGAGGAATGAGAGATTTCTTCTTTTTTCCTTCGTCTTGTTCAGTGGTTGGAATGTTGGGTGTGAAGAACAAATGCAAATAAAAAGGTTTATTAATATTAGTGTTTGAGACTGGAACAGAGCAATGATTAGAAATTGCTTCGGTGCCTTGAATTGGTGTACACCTAGATGGAGGAATTATTCTGATGATCAGTCACGCGAACAAGGTAAGGTTACTTTTCTTATCCGTTATTGAGTTCTAAGAGTTTCATGATTTATTTCCATTCTGTTGCATGACATGTTTCTGTACATTTATTCTTCTTCAAAACTCCATATGAATTTTGTCAAGAATATGGAATCTATCTGTCTATAATTGCAACAGCACAAAGTTGTTTACTCAATGATTTGCACCAGTTGGAGATATCTTTGTCATCTGTTCAATACATGTCAGAACTTGAAGAAACATTTGTCAGGAATTGTTCATGTTCTAGTCGGAACTGGGGTTGGGATGTAGTTCTGAATGTCTGTGGACGAACTTGTCCAACTTAAATCAGATAAACTTGCCTGAATAGTTTTCTTATGTTTTTGAAAAGGTTACTGGGGTTTTCTTTTTTTACTCTACTACTTTCTGTTGGAGAAATTCAGTGATTTACTTGTGTGTGCCATGTGTTTTTAAATGGCAGTGATATCAACCAGAACGTTTAGTTATAATTCTTTGAGATCAGCAACAGAAGACTTTCATCCATCCAACAGAATTGGTCAAGGAGGTTATGGTGTTGTCTACAAGGTGAGAATAAAAACTCTCATCAGTAGTATTTGACTTTGGGTTGTGCTTCTTCCTTATTCTTTGTTGGCTTTTTATTGCGTTCTGCATTTCTTTATCTTTAATTTTCACCCCTTTATTTCGGGTACACTGTCCATTGAAAAGGGGGCAATCCTCTAAATAGGGGTAAAGAAAGACAAAAAAGAACACTCAATGAAATTATTGAGCAGGACTTTTTTGGTTAACAACCTATCTAAAGAATTGGTTGTTTATAGAGCACAATGACATCATGTGATTTATGTAGTCGAACCCATCTAATAGGATAAGGTTTGTTATTGTTGTTTTTGGTAAACTTATTTGCTCTGTCATTAATATTTGTAGGGAGTTTTACGGGATGGAACTCAAGTTGCTATCAAGTCTCTTTCTGTAGGGTCTAAGCAAGGAGCAAGAGAATTTATGACAGAAATTGTTATGATATCAAACATAAGACATCCAAACCTGGTGCAACTAATCGGCTGCTGTATAGAGGACAACCATCGCATATTGGTCTACGAATTTCTGGAAAACAGTTGCCTTGCAAGCTCTTTGCTTGGTAAGTATGAACAATTTAAAAAAGTGCATATTATAGTGTGAATATTCAACCTTTTGATGTTTCTGTCCATCAATTGTGTCGTTGCTAATTCTGCTGAAAAAACGTTTTTGTAGGTTCCAAAAGTAAATGTGTTGCTCTAGATTGGCCAAAAAGGGCTTCCATTTGCCTTGGTACTGCTTCTGCTCTTGCATTTCTTCATGACGACGTTCAGCCAAATATTGTTCATAGAGATATAAAGGCTAGCAACATACTCCTTGATGGAAACTTCAATCCTAAAATAGGGGACTTTGGCCTCGCGAAACTTTTTCCTGACAATGTCACCCATCTGAGTACACGAGTGGCTGGAACTGTGTAAGCACAAATGCATGGTTTATATTATCAGTATCGTTTATATGTGAACGGTGCTTTCTGGTTATCGTTTTGAAGTTAGATCAGTCTTCTCTCTTTTCTTAAAACAAAGAAAAGGAAAGGGGTTCGTCTCTATATTCAATTGAATTTTATCCCTTTTTCCCCTTTAAATATACCTTTTAATGAGGAAAGGAAACTGATTATAACTTGTCATTCCATTACTTAAATTACAGAATCAAAGCACTTCTGTCAGATACATCCAGAGTTCAAACTGCTCTATGATTTTCTCTTGGTGATTTTATGGGATTTGATTTCAATATACAAACTGATTTTTTCTTTAAGTAAGAAAAAATAATGTACCTGCAGGGGATATCTTGCACCAGAATATGCACTTCTAGGTCAGCTTACAAAAAAGGCAGATGTGTACAGTTTCGGCGTTCTCTTGCTCGAAGTAATCAGTGGTAGAAGTAGCAGCAAAGCTGCCTTTGGAGATAAGCTACTGGTTCTTGTGGAATGGGTATATTTCTGAACTCTTTGCGTATCAATTAGTTCTAAGAATTGCTAGGATGCTAATCTCACTCATGGCTTGATCTCTCTGTCTTTTTTTGCTCTGAACAGATTATGTCCACCTCGTGTTATTTCCTCCTCCTTTCTACAACTTAACCTCGCGTTTGTTGATAATGCTTTTTGATATTCTCAACTTAAATTGCATAATTGTTATATATTATGTTATATAATACTTGAAAAGTAATGTATTTGAAGGAAAATACAAATATTAGTTTGGCGATCATGTGCAAAAGCTGACTTCCACTTTATGAAAAATTGATCTCCTAAGCTCTCATCTTTAGACGCTTAAAACCAATTTGTCTTTTTCTTTCTAACAAAAATGCCACTTTATCCTTGTCACACGGCATGCTTTTCAGGAAATAAGAGTGCTTAAAATGTTAAAAAGTCAATGCCTTGCATGAGAAGGAAATGAAAATTTATGGGTAATTTAGTATTTTTAAAGTTGAAAGAGATATTTGCAGATGGCGTAAAGTTGACGGCAGCTTATTCTTTCTTTTTCTTCTGTTTGAATTATTGGCGCCAATCAGCCTGTACCGTCTTGTTACTTAAATGTATATATTACGAGCATTTGTGAAAGGCTTGGCAAGTGGCGAGGTGAAATGTGAACAGTGGTCAAAGGTTTAAACTTTCACAACGTAACCAAAAAACAAAGTTCATGAATGAAAAAGGGATGCAACATTAAATGTCATAGCATGTTGCTAATGCTACTTGTCTCTCTGTGTTTGCTTGAAAACATGTGATATCTATTTCTTCTGACATAATAATTTACTTGGAGGCAGACATGGAAGCTGAAAGAAGAAAATAGGCTTCTGGACATTGTTGATCGAGAACTAACTTCGTACGATGAGACTGAGGTCATGCGTTTCATTAAGGTTGCTCTGTTCTGTACCCAAGCAGCTGCTCATCATAGACCGACCATGAAGCAAGTAGTGGAAATGCTGTCCAAGGAAGTTCACCTCAATGACACGGCTTTGACAGAGCCCGGAGTTCATAGATGGCGTCGTGCCTCAAGAAATGCCGTAAATTTTTTGGGTGAGACATCAACTTCTCAGGTGAACAAGCCTAATAGAAGACCTGAAAATTCACACATAACCTCTGAGCAGTTAGGTGATCCTGATATTGTGACAGACATACTTCCAAGATGAATCATTGAATCATACAGTTATTGGGAGTTTTCTGTGACGTTCTGCAACAGAATTATGACAGTCCTCTGATACAGTGGTGATAGAAATGATGGCAAGTCAAGGAGATTGTTGGTGAAGGACTAGATCCATTGATTATTTTGGTAGTTGCAGTGGCCGGTTTTAGTTGTTATATTCAAGGTATTTGTTAGAGGATTAGAAAAACTACTGTTAATAGAAAAACAAATAGAAGTAGTGTTTTAATGAGAAGATGTGAGATAGATTACAACAATTACGTTAGGACGATCAAGCTTCCTCCGTCCTTAGATTCTTCCCTTCTATGTTTACTTGAGTTGTTTCTCTGTACTTATTCTTTTCATTGTAGTCATTGGCCTATAATAAGATCTTAATGACATCAAGTATGATGCGAGCAGTTTTTTTAAAAAAATATCTTTAAAGTTTGATCATCATTATTGGAGGCAGTGAATTTTGTAGTTCCCAAAGTTTGTTTGAACTTCAATTCCCTTGCACATACCCATATTGGCTGATATTGTTTACACCACATGTTGAATTTTTTTTTTTGTCTTTACAATTAATTTTGTATTATCTTGAAATCCTTAAAAATAATTTCGATCCCCTCGCACATACCGGTGATTCATGTATTTTATACAAATATTCTTTTTATATTAAAACCTCTTAAAAATTTCGAATAAATTGGTTCCTGGAAGTGATGATAAGGACATCAAAACCACCACTAAAAACATTTGATGCCAATACCAAGGTCAAAACAGCCCATATTATCAACAAAAAATATCTATAGCAGTAGACAATTGAGATAGATAGGCCACACAGCACAAGAGATCACAGCCTGAAAAAAAAAGGAAAAAAAAAAAGTCCAGAAGAAAATAAAATACCAACACAAGTAACCAAAATCGAAATAGATATTTAAATTTTCTACACAATACACAGCCACACATATATCACCAAGGATCTCACAAACTACTAGCCGTCACAGACTCTCTCAAGCTGCTGCAACAACCTCCACAGCCTTGGGAGGTACAACAACACTAGAACTTGCTGTATCAGAAGATCCTGATTTAGTATCCTTTTTCAGTTCTGATGATGGGGTTGGCTTAGGCTTCATATGTAGTGGAGTATTATGTTTGAGTTTCAATAAAATTTGGCGCATTCTTGAAAGATCAGTTGGTTTCCCAGGCTTAGGCCCCTGAATCACTACAATGGAAGGCTTCTTCTCTTTTTCCTTCTTCTGTCTCTTCTCTATGGCTGGCACTTCATGAGGAATAAGTTCACCAATTGCCTTCCAGTAGTTTTTCTCAGCTTCAGCATGGAACTTCTCCCGGTTTGCCAGAAACAGCTGCCAAATTCAGCAGAGAATAATATATTTTTAAGACAGATTGTCTAACAATGGGTTGAGAGGATAATAATAGCACATTGCCTACCTAAGAGATATAGACAAAACAGGAAGGAGGAAAACATAACAATCTAGGAAAGTAAAGGAAACGCAGATATATATAAATATGCGCGTGCGCGTGTGTGTCACACTAAAACAGAATTCTCATTAATATAAATGAAAATTTGAGAGGCTGACAGATAGAAAATGCCAACTTCCTCGGAAAGTTGCAAATAAATTATAAAGGTTTCAGTGACCTCAGTCTTCTCAAGGATGGAAATGCTGCAAAATGTGGTCAGTGCAATTCAAATTCGACTCAAATAAATGAAACTAATATGCTATTGATCCAAGGCTGTCTTTTTCGAGTAGCTATATAAGATAATTGGACAATATGTCAAGTTGGACACCTCAAACCAGAGAGTTGTATTATAGCACTTGCATAATGCATAGCAATGAGTCAGAGACATAAAGAGTCTTAACTTATATGTTTTCAGAAAAATTGGATTCAGAAATACCTTTAAGTTCATCAGATTACTGCAATAACAAAACCAAGATCATAATAAAAAACAACATAACATATGTGAAATATGTTACCTTCTCTCTTTCCCTGTTTGAGGCTTTGTTGTTCTCCACATTGATCTCACGCTTCCGGCAAAACTCCATTTTGTACTCCTCCGCTTCCTCTATAATATGTTTTCTCAGCTCTTTCTCCTTCCTCTCCTTCTCTTCAAGTTGAGCTGCGTTCTTTCTGCCCATCGAAACACACCATCATCAAATCATTTACATGCAACAATTTCATAGACAGATACACGGAGACTGAATGATATCAAAATCAAACGCCACCAATCAAAGATCAGCGATCACAAGCTTACCTTCGCCATTCCCTCAGAGCGAATCCAACTTCAGGTTCCATTTCCACTGGAGGAAGAAAGATCGGACCATTAGAGGAACTGAAATCACCATCGAGATCCTTTACGCTCTGCTCTGGAGATAACGCAGCGTATCCCCCGGCGGCGGAGTAGATCGATGGCGGAGACGGAGCTTCCGAGACCGGCTGAGACGAAAAAATATCGTCGCCGGCGGCATAAGACTGGCTGCCGAACATGGGAGACGAATCACCAGCCGAGTTGGCGTCAAAGTTGGAGAACGAATCTAGGGGCTGGGATTGGAAGTGATGATCGAAGCCGACGTATCCGTCGTCTTCGAACGGTCGTTTAGAGCTGCGGAAGGATGACATTGCTCGGCTCGAATTTCTCCGATCACCGAGCGCCACGGACTTCGCACGAAGCTTTCGGGCCGGAGCGATAGTGAGTCTTCCGAGTGTCAATGCATTTTTTCTGCGGAAAAATTCCTTCTTAAAATGCGGTCGAGTCTATTTACAACGCGACACCGATTGGACTGTCGTTGGGATAAGGGGCCCAGTGATGAAATGTAGAAAGGTTTAGCCATTCATTTAACGCCACATCATAAATTATTATGGAGTTGCGCATAGCTTATGAGAATTCTACTTAGCACAACGCCACCTCCTGCTTCGCTGTCCCCACCACAGCGGATGCTCTTCACTGCCTGACAGATGTTTTGCTTTTGTAGCGGATGCCCTTCCTTCGTGATTTCGAAAATTTTATGAAATATTTTTTTTTAAAATAATGTCTTATTTTTAAAAAAATTTTCTCCTGAGGGCGCTGCCTCCCGCACCCCTATAAGGGCCCCGCCCTCAAACCGACTAATGAGACCGTCATAGGGTTCCGGCTGATTGTTCGTAGCGCGAGAAATAAAATCATGATATATTATATAGCGCGAGAAATATAATATATAATACATATATAATATATCATGATTTTATTTCTCGTGCTACGAACAATCAGCCGGAACCCTACGGCGATCCCGTTAGTTGGTTAGCGGGCGGGGTTAAGGGGCAGTGCCACCGGGAGAAAATTTTTTCGAAAATAGGATATCGTTTTAAAAGGAATATTTCATAAAATTTTCGAAATTGTAAACACTTGGTTGACTTAGCTTGGAATGTGATATATATATATATATATATATATATATATATATATATATATATATGATATTAAATAATATTATATATTATATAATAATATAAAAATTTTAAAAAAAATCTAGGAGTATTTTTTTAATTTTTTTTTTTACATGTGACGCGCCATGTGGTAGCGCTACATGGGCAGTGGCACCATGCCAAATGGCGTCATCTAACGTAGCGCTACAAAATATCCTACTTTGCTAATATGTTTGCACAGTACCCCACAGTTATATACCCTTTGATATTAAAAAAAAGGGCAAAAATTTCATTTAAATACCAGTTAAATATTTTAGACCTCCAAAATCCAACTGAAAGAATTTGTTAAAAGATCTAAAAGACAGAGGGCAATGAGGGACATGAAAATTTGGGTAAATTTACTCTTTTGCCATTAGCTTTAAATAAATTTTTTTAAGAAAATGACCCATCATGGCCGACCGTCGAGCATTAGCCGCCAGCAGCCTAAAATCTGACGAGGGTTTTTTTTTTTTTTTTTTGTGGTGAGGAATCCAAAAAGTTTTCCAGGGCATCTTTCTTACGAAAAGTGGCTCACGTTCAGGATAAGAACTACCTGGAGAAGCAGGTCATGCCTAATCCTATTCGCAACGATGCTTTCGTCGTCCCTGCCAAAATTGAAACTTTGAAATCTATTGGAGTTGATCCTTCTCACGTCTGATCATTTCTCTATAGCTTTGTAATAGATTTTCATACAATAGTGCTCTATTCAAATGCTTACCATAATTTCCCGACTCTTGTGTTTTATACGAATTTGTGAATGACAGATTTTGCAAGTAATTAACCTCGTGACATGAGAAGATCGTGACACATGTTGATCATGTTTACTTTAAATAGAAATGCTCATGGTCTATATTATACCTTACATATGTATAATCTCATCCTCTGTACTGTATTATTTGGATGTCCTTCTCATTCAACTGTGTCGTATATATTATTGTGACTGGTTCTGATCAAAAGAAAGAAAAATAAAATAAAATAAAAACTGTGCACAGCTTATGTACATGCAACTGGCGTAATTTTAGGTTGAAGAGGCCATATTTACAAGATAAGTGGTTTGAACATGATTTTTTTTTTTTTTTGATACAAAAGTTTTAGGAAAAGGGTCGGGCTCACCCACAGTCCAAAGACAGGGCGTTTGGAGCCTAGTCCATAGGGAATACTGACCAGAGAGTACACACGCCTCCACCTCTACCAGCTTTATCATTGCTTCATAGACCCCTAGAATGTCTCCCCAGTGTTGTGCCTTGACTAACGTAGGAATTGAACCCTTCCCTAAAGGTAAGGAAGACCAACCCCACGTCAGTTGAACCAAGGAAAGCAAGTGCTTGAACATGATATCATTCTAAACAGTACTGAGGATGTGGACCACACAATTATATGCTCAATTTGAGAGCCGTAAATGCTTCTTGACATTAATAATCCAAGCAATAAACCAGCACCTTTTTTCTCCTTCCATTTGAAATTTGGATGCCAATTACAAAGGAGCGTCAGTAACTAGCTAGCAACACATTTCACTTCCAGTCAGTATAAATATGGTTCACCGTCGTAGTTATCGCGGTGATCACAAGAGTTTTGCTTTCTCTTTCTCTTTCCTAATCGCCTTCTCTCTCTTCCCTCTTCTTCTCTACTTCTTCTGAATATTTATTTCTTCCTCTGCCGCTGCTTCTTCTGCTCTAGCTCCACCACCTCCGGCAGCATCTCCCTCATCTGTTTATTCACCCTCACTGTCGGCGATGTCCTCAACTGATGCCACGCCTTGTGCAGCTCAAACCCCACTAACAACGTTGTCATCCCGATCGCTATACGCACACCAGCACATAGACCCCCTTCTTCATCGCCGCCGCCGGCTTTTGTCCCTGTTGCTGGCTTTGGTGATGACTGTAGCCGTAATCAGCCATCGGAGCGTATGCTTTTGTCTTCGGTGTTGTTGACATCGTAAACCTTCAAATTTCTCTGTTCAACAGTGCTGGGAGACAGAGACCCTGACGCGCAAGTGTCAGACCCATTGCCACATATATGATCAATGACTCTAGCTACGAAAACTTTTAGGAAAATTGATTACAGGGCCCAAGGAAGCAAAATAATTACAAAAAAGGCTCAAGAAACATTCACATGCCAAAAAAGGCCCGGCCCAAGAAACATTTACATGCCAGGGGCCTTTTCTGGCATTTTTTCAAAAAAAAAAGTGTACGGACATAGTTGCTAATTGTTACCGATGTAGTTGTTAAAATGTAGTTGTTAATTAGACTGATTTAGTTGTTAACGGGGACTGATATAGTTGTTAACCGCTACTGATGTAGTTGCTAACTTTTTTGAAAAAATGTTAGAAAAAGCCCTAGCATATGAATGTTTTTTGGGCCTTTTTTGTAATTATTTTGCTTCCTGAACCCTGTAATCAATTTTCCCAAACTTTTAAGCAAACTGAGGTGTTTGATTTTTGCTCCGTTTTAATAATCACCTAGTTATTTTGTACCTAAAAAAATACTTCATGTTGGAAGCTCCTTTAAATAATCCATATGTGTACAGCTTAATTCGTTTTTTTTTTTGTTGGTAAAATAGGGGCTAGATCTTTATGTCCCAACTTTATTTATCAAGATCCGTGTTGCAGAAAATTGGAGTCCCATCAATGGATTTGGTTATTTCCACATCGAATCAGGATCAATACCTTTTTTTTTTATTATTATTTACTGGAAATAAGAGGGGAATAAATCTTTCAAACTATTTGAAGTGCAGGGAATATTATGTTTTATTAAAAAAAAAAAGTGTAGATTGATGTAAGAAAATAGGAAGGGAAAGTATTGAAGACTTCACAAAATTTTATTAAAAAACGAAAAAAAAATCATTTTAAAATCAGGAAAAATTAATTAACTTTGGGAGCACCAAGAAAAGCATAAAGTCATAAATTGATTGACTTTACTATTTTAATTGGAGGAAAAAATTCTGAGAATTGCTCGATTTTGTCATCCAATAATATATGGATCAACCACTGGGTCCCCCAACTTTAAGAAGGTGCTTAGCAAATGATCCCACAAGTTTGACCAACACATAACACAATTAATACGTATGTGTTATAATAGGGATGGGGATGAGACAGATTATTGTTTGTTTAGCTTTGAATTGAGTAATGAACCTCGTTTAAATAAAGTTTTGTGATTAAACTAGATAATGAGGTTTAAGTCATTCCCTGATCTAGTTTCCCTCATTGGTCTACTTCTCATTAACTCTCATCAGTTTTAAATCTTAACTGTATAAAATGAAATCAATAGTGTAGATTGGTTTATGAGAGATAAAGAGCTTTTATTAGCTTTAAATCTTGACCGTATAAAGTGACATCAACAGTATATGATGACTTATAAGAGATGACGAAAAAATTGGACGGTGAGAGAATATGCTTCCGTCATTCCCTCTTCCTTCCTTTGCTTTCTCTTACATTCCAAACATGGCCAAGTTAATAAGTATCTGATTTTATTTTTTGTTTCTTTCGATGTTTGGCCAAGGATATTATCTCGCACTTAATTCAAATCTATGGCAACCTCACATATTTGATTAGAAGACGATTATGTTCTTCTTAATGACAAATGAGTGTCTACTTTGGATATATACATGTAAGAGTGTACGAAGTTTATATAACTTTTAGAGTATGTTTTGGTTGGGTTAAGTTTCTCTCATAATTCTTTTCTCATTATTTCTAAATCATATCCGTTCAATCAATCACAATATTATTTTAACATTTCTCTCACCTTCCCAATCAATAGTCCAGATTGAATGATGAGAGAAGATGAGAAAAAAAAAATAGAGAGAATCTTCTTCGGTTTTGGTTCTCCAAAACTGATGTCTTCAACTCAAATAGCGAATTTAAGCAAAAAATTATGTTAAGGATAATAACATAATTTTGGAATAATTACACCAAGGAATAGTTTGGGAAAAGTGGCCTTAGTACCCATATATATAGTTGCCCACTTATATATGAGATTGTTGGGTTCTCTAATAATAAGGTACCTAATTTACGTCTAAAACACCCAACGTGAGTCTCGAGGATCGAATCGAGCTTGTTTAATTATAATAATATACATATACTTCTTTTGGTTCTTATTATAAGGTACCAACTATCTTTTCTCACAAACCAAGAAAATGGAAGTTAAGTCATTAGATGAGCCTAAAATTAATAAAAGTTTCCCACTTTATCTCTACTTTAATGAGATAGATTTAAAGAAGTTTGTTAAAGTAAGGGTATAATAAGAAATAATAATAAATAAGTTAGTTAAATGTAATTTGTGCCTTATAAAAAGGACAAAAAATTATAGGTAGTTGGTGTCTTATAATAAGGACCAGAGAGAGTATGTATATATATATATATATATATATATATATATATATATATATATATATATACTACTTTCGATATAATTATAAAATCGGGTTAAATTTTTTTGGTGAGATTAAGAAAGTTAAATAACTTACTTAATCATATCATATATTGGTATCGTTAGATTATATATTAGTTTATTAGTCAAATTAATTAGTTTAGAGAAAAAAAAAATATAAACATAGATACTTAAAAGTAATTTAATCAACTCCCTTAATTTCTCTAAAAAAGTCATCTTGATCTTATAATTAAGACCAAAGGGAGTATAATATATTAAAGGGAAAATCAATGTGAGGTCTCGAAGTACATAATTAATTACAAAAAAGTCTCACACCAAATTTCCCTCACAAAAAAGTCTCGTTGTCAAAATGGTTTTTTATGTTGTCAAAATGACTTTATTAGTTGTTAAATGTCTTTATGAAAATCTCGTTGTGAAAATGGTTTTTTATGTTGTCAAAATGACTTTTCATGTTGCCAAAAATTATTAAGGTTTCTAAAATTCTATAGGCTAAAGAAAAACTTGGAGAATTTTTTACAACATGCAAAGTCATTTTTATAACATAAGAAGTCATTTTTACAATGAGATTTTTATATTAGATTGACATTTTAAAATTGACTTTTCAAGATATTATCTAATTTCGATAAAAAAAGATATTATCTAATTAAATTTATGTTGAATTGACATTTTTTTTATAAAAGTTTATCCAAACATAAATCATATTATTAACTTTTGTACCTATTTTAATTTATGAAAATCAATTGATATAAAAGGCTTATAATAAAATGTTAATCTAAATAAGTTCTAACACGAGCTTGATTAATATTAGATGGAACATTACGATTTGTTTTAGAAATTATCCACCTGATATATGTTCTTAAAGTACGAGTAAGACTTAGATAATGTTTGGAAACTCTTAAAATCTAAGTTTGCATAAGTTAAGACAAAATTTTTCTTACACATTTAACTAAATTCTAAAAACTATTTTCAAAAACTAATCCAAACAAACATTTATTTATTAAGGTGGTGGTGAGAGCAATGGAGTCGGAGAGAGAGGGGAGGAGACTCACCAATGGGGGAAGAAAATAGAGTATGTTTATTTTTAAATAATTATTTAAAAAATAATCATGTGGGGTCCCTAACAAAAAGTAACTGACATGAATATGTGCCAATATTATTGGAGGGAGCATTTTTTACTCATTTTTTAAAAATTTATGGATATTTTTACATCAAAAAAAATATTTATAGTACTGAATGCTCATTATAAAAAATATATATAGGTAAACTTTAACCTTAAAATAAATAACATTTAGAATCAAAAGTTTATTTCCAAACTCAATCCTATGTTTAGCATTAGAGGAGTAGCTTCTTGAGTGTTAGGTGTGGATGCAATAATTCTACATATGTTTCCACGAAGCACACACAAGCCCCGTTGTTCCGGTCTAAGTACTGGGTTTTGTTGGGATTTTGTTGTTCTCTGTTTGTTTATATAATAACAACAGAAAGGGAAAAAAATTATAGTTTTATCAAACCAAACCCCTTTTTCCCAATTCCTTTTCCTCTTTCTCTTCTACCTTCCATTCCACATCACCTCAAATTAAAAGCACCAATATATGGATTGTAAAGTTGAGGAGCAGTCTTTTTGACCTTTGTATTTAAAAAAAGAAGTCGTCTTTTTGCTAAAAAGAAAGTTCAGCAGGAGTCATAATCAATTAATCATACATAATACAACTTACTGAAATGGTTAAGGTTTAAAAATATATATAAAGTTTTTTTTTTAAAATGTATCCAATACCAAGTATTTTTTTAAGTGAAAAAAGTGACTGCGTGATTACAAAAATGAAGTAAAAAAATTCATTGACCGTTATTTTGACTTTTTTGCATTTTTAAAGCTGACATGGACGATGACTCAACTAAATTTTATCCCAGTTGGCAGTGGAAAATTGAAGAAAATTACAGAAAAAGGGTCTAGATAGTTTTGAAAATTATAGAAAGACAACAATGCGGTGGGAGGCGGAAATGGACAACCCGATGGGTAAGATTGAGATTGTGAGAGAGAAGGGGAATTGAAGAAAGAAGGGCTGAACTATAATTTTCAAAATATCTACACCATTTTTTGTAATTTTTTGTAGTTCTTTATTGCCAGCTGAGATAAAATTTAGCTGAGACATTATCATCGTCAGCCTTAAAAATATAAAAAAGTTAAACTAATGTTGTACTAACGGTTAATAGTTATTTTTGTTTTACTTTTGTAACCACATAGTCGTCACCTTTACATCTAAAAAAATTACTTCATGTTAAGTGTGCCTTTAAAAAAATCACCTGTATATTTTTGCATTTTAACCTCTTGTTAAATTACCCACAATACCCTTTTTTTTTTGTCTAATTGAAAATAAGACATGTTGGAAATCTAATCCATTTGTCTTTTATCTTTGGGGTTACGGTGAAAAAATACATATGTGCTTTATCCTGAGGAGCACCCAACACCAAGTACTTTTTTTAGGTGTAAAAGTGCTCATGTAGTTACAAATTAGGTGTAAAAATATTGTCTGACAGTTAAGTTTGACTTTTTTTTTGCTGACTGGGCGATGATGTGGCATTTCAAAGATGCGGTTTGGCAAAAAGTGCAAAAATACACATGTGGTTTGGCAAAAAAAGCATCCAACACATGTGCAAAAATGTCACATTATCACTAAATCAGTAAAAAAGTCAAACTTAACGGTCAAATAGTATTTATGCATCTAAATTGTAACCATATGTGCACTTTTGCACCTAAAAAAAACATTTGGTGTTGGACGCTCCCCGGAGTAAAGCACATGTGCATTTTTGTTAGTTCTCAACTAAGTTTTGATGATAACTAAACACTTGTAAATTGATGTTTTAAATAAGAACTCGATTTGATGCTGAAAAACTCAAGTTCTTGGATCAGCAAAATGGAGAACTCGAGTTATTGGGTGAAGAACTCGAGTTCGCGATCTTTAATAATAAAAATTTTTCTTGTCGCACATTGTGATCTGTAACTTTGCAAATGAACTAATCTTTAGCTTATACTTTCTAGAATCAATAAGTATGAATTATAAAATGCTTTTAACCTATTTGCTAGTGATTTCAGGGATTACAATGAAGTATTATTCAAAAACATCATAAAGCAAAAAGGTGTCAGAACATTTAATGCGAAAGTAGAAAACAGAGCAACCTAAAGAATGAGATATAGCAGTAGAGAGAAACACTCCTCGAGGATTACTTATTCTAGTAATACCTCTACAAAAGTATGTTCAACGGGAAAAACATTTAATGAAAGAAGTGATCGCAATTAATGAAGTCCCAACGGTCTACTTGGTAGAACGAGGAGTAGAGCTATGCTTAACGGAAATTTGAACAAGACGCAATGGCTATTTTCAAGTTCCTCCCAACGACATTAATGGCGAAGAATATAAAAGGTTGAGCATTCAATTCAACCAACAACCAAAAACGCTGTACATTCAATTAGAATTTATTACAATCATCTGTTTCTTTAGTCTCATTTAATATCTTCGGATATTTCTCTGTACTTCAGTGGCTATCACTTATCTACTCAGTGAGTAGTTAAACACTATTTGAATATTTGTTTATTAGTTAAATCTTAAGGTTGTGGAACCTTAAGCGTGGGTATACAATTACAACTTGTAAGGGGGAGTGAGTCTTAGTGAAAGGATCATCTCGAGTGCAAAGTGTGTAATTGTGTCTGTGTTTATTTGGTTACAACTTGTAAAGAGAAGTAAGTCCTAGTGAGAGGATTACTCAAGAGTTACAGAGTGTGTAATCAAGTTTAAAGATAGTGAAATCTCAGAGTGTTTCTGGGG
The DNA here is from genome assembly GCA_037074495.1 of Acacia confusa. NCBI lineage: Eukaryota > Viridiplantae > Streptophyta > Magnoliopsida > Fabales > Fabaceae > Acacia > Acacia confusa. Next base: position 37,792,511 of record CM073508.1, on the reverse strand, counting down.
ACTGGATGTAAGTCAAGAGTTGGACCGAACCGATATAATCCATTGTGTTCATTGTTCTTTTCCTCTTCTTTGTTTAAGTGTTCTTGAGCTTTAGCGAAAGAATTTTTTATAATCACCTAGTCACTTCCCCTCTATGTGATATTCCATCATCAATTTTTACACCTTAACCCATTATCTTTGTAATAATTATCATTGTTCGGTAAAATCAGATACAATCCTACACGAAGATCTCGCTTTTAAATAAAATGAAAAACATTTTGTTTTCTGAGCAAAGAATCCTAACATAATACTAGTAGCACTTTTTGACCAACTACAAATTAAGATTAATAATTCATTTTCTTTTAATGACAGCTATACCATATTCGGTATTTTTAAGTAATTTGAATTATAGTAGTTTTCTTTCATAAATGGAAGGTGGCTTCTCAACATGGCTTTGTAATTCTTAAATTTGATACCTTATATACAGGACATTAAATTTCCTTTCACATCACCCAATCAATTATAGTTTATTACTATTAATTTATTTTAATTCAATAATGTATATAAAGGTTATTAAATTCGTGAGTTTAAATAAATTTGTCACAATGACATAAACTCATATTATGAACTCGAAAGAGTTTACTTTTATTATTAAATATATATAATTAATATATAATTAATCAATTACAATATAAAAAAATGACAACAATTTAATTAAACATATTTCAAAATTAAAATAATTGTAATTAAATCCATCAACACTCATAATTTATCATATTTATCAAAAAAATTTGTATACAATTTATATATGAAACTGCTGAACAAAATCAAATTGAAAAAATTAACACGAATTTAAAAGTGAATTAACACAATTTTATAAACTAAAAATGTAAAAATAAGTTAACTCAGTGTATAAACTCGTAAATTTAACCGAATTTATAATTGATATGAATTTATTAGTGACTCAACTCAATTTTATAAGTTAGAAACATAAAAAGGATAAACTCATAGAGTCAATTCGTAAGTTTAACAACAATTGTATACATAAAGGAATCATGTGAAGAAAAAAAAAGCGATCTAGATTTTATTATTACATGTTTAATCTAATATAAATGTTTACTTTTTTCACATAGATTATGTTTTACAAAAATTTAAGGCTAAATTAAATAAATTTTTCTCAATTTTTTAAATCTAACAATAAACCTCCAAGTCTTGAAGTTTATTATTACCGCTAACTATTAATCATATATTATCTTAAACCCTTTTTACACACATATGTGTGTGTCCATATGCATGTATGTATTAACCTACTAAACTTTAAACTATATGCAGATAAGTAATGCATAAAATTCACTGCATTATAGTTATCGAAGTGAATGAAGGGAGCAGCTACGGTCCATTGTAGTGAACCGTTCGCTGCTCCCCTCATGCATTGTGTGTGTGTGTATTTTAAAAAGGTTGTGTGTGTGTGTTTTGGGGGTAGTGAACAGTCCACTGCAGTGGACCGTAGCTACTCGTGATGAATGAAAGAGTTTAAGAGGTTCATTATGCCATTCCAAGAGTTAGGAAAGTTATCCATATATGGTCAAAAATTTGATGGGTTATATATAATTTAGCCAAAATTTAATAACAAACCAAAAATTATTTGTATATAATTAATCCTTATATTAACTAAACCAATGTTTTAATAAGTTAAAATTGTCAACGTCAACCATTAGTTGTTTTAGTGGCATCAATATTTAGCACAAATAAACATATTTGTCTTAGTGCTTGTTTGGAAACCTTCTACAATCTAGGTTTTGCACAAGTTGAGATAAAACTCCTTTCATATATTAATCTTGTAAATCCCAAAACTCAGATTTTGAAAGGTTTTCAATCAGATAGATACTTAGAGTATCAAATTGCAAAAAAAAAGTTTTGGCCAACAAAATTAGCTGAAAACGTAAATTTGTATCCTTTTGAGCAGGGTTCAAAATTGTAACATCTTTTGTGCTTGAAATTAATCCCAGCTACACTAATTGTTGAGTTAGTACTAATTAGATTAATTGGGGGAAAATTAATTAAATTGTCTACTTTAACCTTTGTTTTTGACACATCTTTATCTATTTTCTCAGTTGCGCCTATATAGATTACATATTAATTTATATGACATTACTTTTTACTCAATAGCTAATAAGATTTTTTTTTTTGGCCAGCAATTAATCAGATTATATGTTTCTACTTGAATAATGGATAATTGAGGACGGGATAACAGCAATGGGCTGAATTAGGGTGAAATAAAAGAAAGAAGAAAAAGCTAAAAGTTTTATATATATATAAAAAAAGGAAAAGCTAAAAGCTGACGAGCAGAAAAGAAGGTCATTTTTGTAATTTGAGGTCGAAATCCTCGTTTCTTGGCTAACCGGACCCCCTCTTGCCTATAAATACAGAAGAAGCGCTCAGAGGTTTAAAACCGCAGGGAGGAGGGAGATAGGAGCTTGAGAGAGAGAGAGAGAGAGGAGCTTCTCAGAGACTCTTGGGGAAGATCAAGATGGTGAGGGAGAATAGGACAGCCGAGGATCCTCACTAGATTGATTGTTCTAAAAATTTGCATGAACTTCTCATTATCTGAGCATTGTCGTTTTCGTCGAATCTGCGTTCGAGTTTTTCTCTGCATCACTTCCCTTTGTTACTGCGAACCAAATCAGTGCAGATGAACCGTTTAGGGTTCAAATCCGTGGTCTACCACGGTGACTCGCGGTTAGGGGAACTGGATGTCATCCCTGTGAAGGGCCAGAATTTTCAGTTCCCAAACAACGAGATTCGAATCCGCCATCTATCTCCGAGGAGTGAGCGCTGTCCACCTCTCTCAATACTCCAAACGGTTTCTGCATTCTCTGTTCGATGCAAGCTCGAGTCATCACTGCCAATTGAACAGCCTCATTTGACCAGTCTTCACGCTTCGTGTTTTTATGAATTGAAGGTCTCAGCCGAATGCATTTTTCCTTTTATTTAAATCTGTCACTTGTATTTTCCTGTAATTCAGTTTGATTGCTCATGAGAAAATGTTGAGTAGGTATATAAACTTAATTTTGACTTTTGCATTTTACATCAATGACTGAAGCTTCAGTTTTTGTCACTCGATCAACCATGTTGGATTTCTGTGCAGCACATGAATTTTGATTGTCTCGTTAACTCCTTTAATTCTTCTCCCCTTCTGATTTCAACTTCAAATTCTAAAAACGAAGTGGTGATGCGTAGATTCTGATGCGTGGTTTTAATTTGGGCCGAACAGACGGCAGTGGCATTAGTTGGGGATGAAGAAATTCACCTGGTAGCTATGCCGAGTAAGAGGAAGAAGTTTCCATGCTTCTGGTGCTACTCAGTTCCTGTGGGTCTATTCAATGCATGCTTAGGGTTGTTGAATCTAAGGTGTCTCGCGATTGTGTTTGACTTGGACGAGACCCTCATAGTTGCAAATACCCTGAAGTCATTTGAAGATAGAATTGAGGCCCTGCGAAGTTGGCTTTCTCGTGAGACTGATCCGCTGCGAGTGGCAGGAATGTCTGCGGAACTTAAGCGTTACATGGATGATCGTATGCTTTTGAAGCAGTACGCGGAAAATGATTGTGTCGTCGATAATGGAAAGTTATTCAAAGTTCAACTGGAAGACGTCCTTCCATTGTCTGATAACCATGAGAAAGTTGTTCGGCGGCCTGTCATTAGATTGCAAGACAAGAATATAGTCCTCACTCGCATCAACCCAGAGGTTAAATTTCTAATCTTATGCAGATGGTATTTATCCCCGCATCATTGTCTATCTTGTTATGTTGGACTTGATGATTTTTATGGAAAGGATTCACGTTCACGGGCTTAGAGCGAGCGAATTGTAATTAGAAAATTCTCATTAATGAATAAATTGTACGAACGATGTCAGAGCCAAATCGATTAAAATATCATTCTGTTAACCGTATAATATTTAATGCTAATCATACATATCCTAGTTTGATCTTGAGCCTTCTTAGATATTTTAGGCTTTTTATTCAAAACCATGGAATATTAAAATTTACACAGTTTATTATAGGGGTGGAAGGGATTAAATAAAATATATGTAAGTTAATGTTTACCAGTTCTATTTTGTAGGTCAGTTTCTCTTGGTTCGTAAGATAATTAGTTATTTAAAAGTGGTTGTGGTTTGATATTTTGGGTCTATCCGTTTGAGCTTGTTGCTTGTTTCTTTGTTGTCTGTATGGGTATAGGCCTGGGATTTCAAATTCTTACTTCCATTCCAGAAAAAAGCAAAAAAAGTTACATGAATTAAATAACACTGCTGTTCTATGAAGGAGGTGAAAGCTTCTGGCCTTAGTTGTCTGTGGTGTATTCTATGTATAATGCTCTATGTATTTATAATGCAAGTCTTCTTATGCCATCCATTAAGTTGGACGTGTTTGGTTCTAGATTTAATAGGTTGTACTCTTTCTCTCCCTCCCTCCCGCTCTCTCTGGGGGAACTGAATATTTTCTGAGCTTGTTTGCCAATGGGAATGTTTTATGAGAGATAGAAAAGTGGTATAATTGTATTGAAGCCTTTTCTTATATAAGTTTTTTGACATTTATAGTAACTTTGCTTGTTCCTTTGCATAGATTCGAGATACTAGTGTGCTAGTAAGGTTACGACCTGCTTGGGAGGATTTAAGATGCTACTTAACAGCAAAAGGACGCAAACGGTTTGAAGTATATGTTTGTACTATGGCTGAAAGGGATTATGCCTATGAAATGTGGAGACTTCTTGATCCTGAGGAACATCTTATAGGTTCAAAGCAACTCCTACATCGTGTTATTTGTGTCAAATCAGGCATGTCTTCCTTACACTGCAAACATTTTTTTAGCTTTGTTGGTGCTGTTTCTTCTTAACGTAAAAATGTTTCTTCTGCAAAAGAGGAAACTATACTTTGTTTTCTGTATATTATACTTAGGGTCTCGTAACATTTTTAAAATAAATTGTGTAAGTGGCTTTAATTGATTGTGTAACAAATAAAATATGTCGGATTCATTGTTCTGGTTCTCATAATGCTTACTTTCTTCATGATGTTGTTGTTCATGTTCATTTCCTTTCTTTTCTTTCTCTCATATGGACACAGTAATTTGGGGATGGCGTTGCCAAAATTCTATACAGTTAATATTTGAACCTTTGATTTTAATGACGTTTGTAGGCTCCCGTAAATCTTTATTGAATGTCTTCCAACATAATATGTGCCATCCAAAAATGGCAATGGTGATTGATGACCGGTCAAAGGTTTGGGAAGATAAGGACCAACCCAGGGTTCATGTAGTTCCTGCCTTTACTCCTTATTATGCTCCCCAGGCAGAGGTTCTGTCCTATTTATTGCAAGTGAAATTTTTTCCCGAAGTTTTGCTTGATCAAAACATCATTAGTTTTTTTTGTTGCATTTTTAGACAGCCAATGCTGTTCCAGTCTTGTGTGTAGCAAGAAATGTCGCATGCAATGTCAGAGGCTGTTTTTTCAAGTAAGTGATGTGTAATTGTTTTATCTGCTCAAATGTTTTCCTCCAATGCCTCTAATTTGTTATAACTTGTGGGCAGAGAGTTTGACGAGATTTTACTCCAAAGGATTTCTGAAATTTTCTATGAAGATGAGGTTGCAAATTTACCAAAACCTCCAGATGTGAGTAACTACTTGATGTCTGAGGTATGTGACTAATATATTTTTCTTTGTTTATTGGTGATAATTAACAAATTTTGAACTACATGGTACTATTTTGCTGCTGTGGGATGCTTGCTTTATTTATTACTCTAATATCAATAACTTCATTGAATGGCAGGATATGCCGAATGGTAATGTGAATGCACCCATCATTGAGGGAATAAATGGTGTAGGAGCTGAACAGAGGGTAAACCGATCTGTTGGCTTTTGAGGTTATTGTATCTACGTTTTGCATCTCTGTTATAGCTGTATGCCTTGGAAGTTACCAAGAAACTTCATAGTTTTGGTGGAGATTGCTTAACTTTGCCTGTGATAAGTTTTTTGCTGCGGACTATTGATATTCCTTTTAAGGTTGAAAATAATCACTGATATCATGATTATTATCTGTGTTCTTACTCCTGTCATTCTCTACAGTACGAGAAGTCTTCCATTGATTTGGCCACTCGATCTATGGCCAACAATGTTGAGTTAAAACCTGAAACCTCTCAGCTACCTGCTGGTGTAATTCCAAACGTCATATACCCTATGTCTTCCACCACCTCCTTTCCTTCTCAAAGTATGTTACTTCTTACATGGTTATATTCTTTGGAAAATACCTTCTGTTTTCTTATGGTAGCTTTTCTTAATTTGTCTCAAGAGCCTGGTTTGCTTGGACCTCCGGTCAAGCATGAAGGAAGCTCTGTTAATCATGATCATGACATGAAAAAGGGCCTATTGACAACTAGGCATGTTCCCGAGATGAGAATTCAAAGTTCAAGTGAACCCCCTCTTATATCAAGGCCTCCCACTCAAGCATCACCATCTTTAATGCATCCACATGGAGGCAGGTTGATAGAAGATGACATAAGTGGCAAAGCTCAGCTAAATATTCGACCTACTGTATCTGTTAATGCAAAGTTTGAAAAACATCAACCTCAGCTGAAACCGTTGTCTCAGAGCATGCCGATTTCAGCTTCTAATGCCTTATTTTCACAAGCCTCACAAGGGAAGGGTGAAGAGGTTTGTCAGTGGACATTATATTGCTTCCTGCTTTCAATGGTGGCTGTGTGTTGTTTGGAGTACTCTTTAAGTTGCTTTTGTCAAATTTTCCTTGATGCAGGCAAGTTCTGCCTGTGATTTGCATAGGCAAACTCTTCCATCTCCATCCTTGCTGGCAGGTATTTTTTTCAGACCTATTTCCTGAATACATTTTGATGGACTAGGGCTGAAGCTTTTTGAATCTTATCTATTATCTATTATCATTGATGAATTATGTATTTATTTTATCACCAAGGGCACCAAATAGCTCTTTTCAAAGAATTAAAAGAGGCCCTCAATATTGTAAGGAAAGTGGCAATCGTAAATAATCCATCCACATGAGAAGAGCTGTTTTAGGTCTCTTATCTTGCAAAATGCTATTTGTGTAATGACTGGACCTTAGAGAAGTTAAATAATTTTAATTTGGCTTGTCTTTCATTAAAGTGTAATATTTCTACCATGCCTCTCTTTTTGACAACCCTGCCTAGTGGGATAATGATTGTCCTTGTAGTTGTCTCCCTTTTTGACATCAATTATATTCTCTTACCTCTCATTGCTTTGTCTGTTTAAACTTCATGCTCTTACTGTAAATTGTATGATCCATTTGCCCTTTTTCATATACATGTTTCTGAGTTTGGTATAAATGAACAAATTTCTCTTATATTTGTGAGAAGGAAAATTCATCTGGGACAAATTTGAAAATTGGAGGACACGTAAGAGTGGACTATGGATCTGTTATATTTTCATGATGTTTAATAGGGTCCAGCCCTTACACGATTACTATTGTAGGCGTACTGATTTTTTTTTTTAAATATTTTTTTGTAAGATCCTTAAAAATGTTCAAATTGTCCCCAAGTTGAGTTTCGGGCACCAGAGAAGGCTTAATACTTTTGACAAGCTTTCTTTCAAACTTTTCAGTGGCAGTATAAGTTAATGAGCTGATAACTTTGGATGTCTTTGATTATGTTATGTTAATAACTGAAGCTTTTTTGCAGAGGATGGTGCATCTCAGGATCATATGGCTTCCAATAACAGAGAATTTCAAAGTGAAGTGGGAAAATTGAACTTGTTACCCACTCTATCTATTGGAGTGCTGCAAGAAATTGGAAGGCGATGTAATTCTAAGGTATATGTGGTTTCTGCATGCAATTTTTTTAAACGGGGTTTTTCAGGCATTATTTTTCATGTGTTTTGTTTTGTAGGTTGAATTTAGGTCCATTGTAAGCACAAGCAAGGACTTGCAGTTTTCAATGGAGGTCAGCAGATGTTGTTTCTTAATAGATTTTTTTTTTTTCCAGTGAACTCATAAAATTCATGAATGCATGAGTAATTTTGTTTCATTGGATTATTTTTTGCTTATTTAGTTTAATTTCATGATGTCATGTAAGATTTGATTGGCTCAACAAGCTGCTTGTTGTTGACTATAAGTTTGATTGACATTATGTTATCATCTATGTTGAGCCATGTATAATTTTTGCCTGATGATACTGGCGTCCTGAATGTTAATGAGCATACTATTCAGTTTTTCCAAGCATCCACTTTCTTCTGATCTATATAGTTTCTCATAAGGTGTGTATTTCCTATGTTTTCATCAGATAACTTTGTTTTGTATTATGAGAAGTCTGCATAGTTTGTAATTAAAAGCCATATTATGGACTGCTTCACAATTGGTCGGTATTTCAGTTCCTCAGCATTTTCTTTGGTATTTTAGTTTATGAATCTTGCCTTATGTAGCTTATGGTATGTGTTCTCTTTTGTTTGATTACTCTCACTATTTGCTTCACAGCTTTCATGTGTATGTTTGGACTGGTGTGATTGTATGATGCCTTTGTTCAGGTACTATTCACTGGTGAGAAAATAGGTGTTGGAATGGGTAAGACGAGGAAGGATGCACAACAACAAGCCGCTGAGAATGCCCTCCGTAGTTTAGCAGGTGAAAGTAGTTTCTCACTAACCTTACTAATGTTAGTCAAAGTCAATTTTGTTTTGTTCATAATAATTTTTTGAGCCGTTCTTCAATTTTGGCAACTAATATAATATTTTCGGAACAAGGAATTTAAATGATGCTCATATAGGGAGTATTTTTATTTTATAAATGGTTTTGAGATTGATGAGTAGGAAACTGTCGCTTTACTTGGTAGAAATTTATTGGACTAGTGAGGACATATAGAGAGCATTTCCTCCTTGCCCGATCAGGAGTGTCTTTCCCCTTGTCCACTGGCTATGCAAATTAAACAGTTCTAGAGACTCCTGACATACGTGATTTGTGAAATTGTACTTATTGAAGCATCATGAACAAATGAATGTGTTCAAATTGAAGGAGAACATCTATGGGTAACTAGGTGACTCAGTTTTTTAGTATACCCTAATAAATCTTGCTTTATCTTCTGACTTAATTGTGGATGTATTTAACGTAGCATTCTCTTATATTCAAGGCTGAACTGTTCTGAATACATAAAAACTAACCGGTTCATGAGGTGAATATTTTTGTCCATTTATTTATGGCATTGGAGAAATTATCGCTCTGGGTAGTATTGGTGACCATTTGTAAGAGAGTTGAAAAAATTGTGGTATTTAAAACTCCGGTGTGTTAAATTCGACCCTCAAATTATTAAATGCAACCTGTTTTATTCTTGTTTATTTATTGTTTTTAAGTAATGAATTTATGGAGTTTTAAAGTTCTGAATGCAATTTTTTTAATATATAAATCACAGAGAAGTATGTTGCACATATGGAGCCTAGATTTGGAGCTGTTGACAGAGAATTTGACAAACTCTCTCTTGAACATGAAAATGGTTTCTTATGGGATGACGTCAATCCTGAATCCAGTGAACTGCTAGGAGATGGGCTGCCTAAAGAAAGTGCTTCAGAGGTGGGGATATCTGATGTTTTTCATAGTTGATTTGCGTTGTTTGTTTAAGGAAATAGGTGATGCTAGGATAAGGGGTATGTGGACTAGAAATTCCTGATGAGGCTTAGTGGTTGTATAGCGAAACCACTCGTTTTATGGATTTGCATAGCGTGAGAGCTTAGTCACTGAATGTGGTGTGAGCTGGCTTCACGTCTGCTACTGCTGCCTAAGACAGGCTTCTTAAATTCATATTTAAAGGTAAGGGTTTGGTGGTCAGTCCCTGGTTTCTACCCGTTATCCAAGTACTCCCTTGTAGTTGATTATGCCCATTGTCAATTTCCTATCGCATGCTCCTAAATTTATTACAACATTGTCATTTTTTCAATTTATCGGTAAACCTGAAGCAATCAGTTGATGTTTGTGACTATATGTGGGCTCTATATTATTTTCAAGAAAAATGTTGGATGTACTAGATGATCTGTAATTGCTGTCTAATCATAGTAGATATCAAGGTAACTTAATCCACCCTGATTTTCAGGCTTTGAATGGTGAAACTAGGGTCTCTTCAGCTAATGCAATCAACCCGCAATTAGAAAAACGTGCCAGCTCACCAAGGTAACTTACAAAGAGTTGATTGTTATTGCTTTCTTTTTTCTTTTGTGGTTTCACTGAAAAAAAAGAGAGGATTTTTCTTGTTCTGTGGGGTCGAAGGTAGGGCAATTAATAGTTGTTGATTGGTCCTTTTCAAAAGTGTGAAAGAAAGCATCACTTTCAACGTATGAATTTACTCGTCAATTATACTTTATCATTTTATCCTTCAATGCTTACTGTTCTTTTTCGGTGAAGGAATTCTATGTTATGGTTTGATGGATTAGAAATACTTCCCAATAATAAAAATATCTTTCAGTTTTCCCCTTTCTGCTTAATTTGAAAATTTTCTTACACAGAAGCTTGGTTTTATGAGTTAGTATTTGATATCTAGTCTATGTTAAGCTCTCTCATTCTGTCTTCTCAGATTGGACCAGTCTATTTCCAGTAAACGATTGAAGGAATAAAAGGATCGCAAAATTCAGAAGTAACTACTGTTAGAGCAGCAACACAGAGCAATAGGCATATACTAATTCATGGGGAGGCATTCAATGAGTTTCAGAGAAGACTTCAATGGCTGTTATTTGCCAAGTCATATTGCAATATCTTAGTATAGAATTTGATGATACGAGGAGGTCATATCTCTTGCTGAAGTCTATGCTTGTGGAGGTGGGCGTCCTTTTTTGTTTTGCCCTACCACTTACCTTCTTACTTTGTCTCTTGTTTTCCTTTTTGTCTAGTCTGGAAGTTGTAGTGTTATATGATATATTTCCTTTAGAAATCACAAATATCTTCTTACACCTGAAGGCTTAGTTAGTTACTTTAGCTGGAACGCAAGTCATTTTCTAGCTGGAGATTGACCATTTTTTGTATGCATATATTGTAATAGTAAAATTTTCAAGATGTATTATAGTAAGCGATGACTTGTGCATCAGTTTCAGAAAACATAGGGTTTGTTTATGAGCCGGGTTACAGAATTCCAGATTGTGGTACTCCAACACTTGATCTACAGAAGCATGAAGATGAATCTGAGACCTCTTTTCTGGTATTCGAATTATATATGCCTGTGATTCTTTGAGTTGGTTCAAGCTGGAGGAAGGGATTCTGCAATTTAGTCCCATTCGGCTGCAAGGTGTGGGGTGATCCTGAAATCTTCGGCAGCTTCACTTTCACCTTTCAAGGTTCCGAGGTAAGTGGGCTGTCTGTTCATAAGAGCCCTAGAAGGTTGGCTTCTAAAAAAATCTCTGGGATTTACTCTGGGAAATTTAACTTTTTTTTTTAAAAAAAAATTAAATGGAAAAGCGACTGATTTGACATTGGCCACGTGGGTAGGAAGTTTAGATACAACGAAGTTTGGTATGAAATGTTTTGTTCGAGGAAGACCAAACAATAGATAAATACTACTCTATTTCTATGTAAGTCAGACACTGTAAGATTTTGATTATTTAACAAAATGCAGGCAATGGTAATATTTTATTTTCCAAAATTTGCATTTCTGCAAGTGTGGTGGAGAAATTAATCTAGAAATATTATTAAGATGCGCTTACAGTTTAATGAGGGTAATTTTAAAAGGTTCTTACAAATTTTTTAAGACTTCAAAAATCTCCAATTAATTCTCACGAACTCCGGAACTACTTTCCCTGCCTTTCCAAGGGGAGCTCGTTCGTACGGATGAGCTCTAGGTTGTCCAGATCTTATCTGGACGATCGATATCAATTTTTTTTTTTTCATTTTTTTAAAAAAATTTTAATAGGTAGGGAACCTAAAATAAAGTTGATATTTAAACTAATATTTTTCTTAAAATTAATTTTTTCATGTAAAAAAAATAAAAACAAAAAATTTTTTGATCTCGAACATTCAAATCTAGATATGGATGATCTAGAGCTCGTTTGTATGAATGAGCTCCTCCAGTCTTTCCAAGGAAAGACAGGGAAAGTGGTTCCCACGAACTCATGAGGTGGTAAGGAGTTATATATAAGCGCTCAGGGGGATTTCCTGTCACAAAATCCAAGGTCCAAATCCTTGATCTGATTTGATATCTCAAGTTTATTTTTGAATTCCTTCCAAAGCTTTCGATTCCCTGAAAGTTATTGTAAGGAAAGACAGTATATGTCGGCTATAGGATACCGCTCTTCTGGAGAATAAGACTTGGTCAAAATCCCGATTAACGAAAGAAAAAGCGTGATTGGTCCAAGCAGCTCCGAAAATAATTACTAAACCTATTTACTTAATTAAATTTAAAAAGTTAGTTTATTTACTTAATAGTAAACCTATATAGCTATTGCACATACTCTGCCTGCAAAGCTATGAATATGTTAGCTCTGTTTTTTCTCTGGTTCTGAGACCCTGATCTGATCGAAAATCAACGGACCAGTCGCTAAATTGACCCGATTCGTTATTTTTTTAAAATCAATTTTTAAAACATTTTCTCTAGAATTCATATTAAGTACTTTTTTTTTGCACAAAAATATTAAGTACTTGAAACCTTCAATTTCAATTTCTGACATGTTTGGTCACTGGTTAACTCCAGAGTGACTCTGGTTTAATCTACTGATATTTGATTTAACATTTAGTCAATTTAGTGTCCGGTCCAAGTTCCAGAACATTGGTTTTTTTCTAAGTTCTAAAACGTAGACCGGAAACCGGCGAATCAGTCCAGTCTATGTATAAACTCGGTTCGGTATTTTTTATTTTTTTAAATCTTTAATTTCTCATTAGTTTAGCTCCAGGTTAACTCTGGTTTAACCCACTGACCGTTTACCCAATACCCTAATTGGTGTAGTGGACAGGTCAGGTTCAGATTTTAGAACCTTGATTTTCCCCCAGGGTTAAATTATTCTGTATTGTTGCATACTTCATATAAGCTCTGTTTTCTAAGTATGGAGGGCTGATACATATAATAACATAAAACATAAAGAGACTTGAGTTCCATATTTGACTCTTGAATAACACCATTCGAGGCAAAAAAGATATGAATATAAACATCGTAATAAATATTCTACTATGTTGTTACCATTTCACGAGGATCCCAAGATTTATTTAATGATGCAGACAAACATCATGTGGTTCATTTATGAAGCAGGCAAGATGTTGCTTGCTGAGTATGATCTTTAAAAAAACTTGGTATTTGAATCTTCTTGTCCACCTGAACCTGCAATTACCAGTGCCGTACGTTTTGTGCCTCACTCAGTTCAAAGATCACTTTGGAAATCTCCTCCCAGGTAACATGCTCCTCGGATTTTTATTTTTTATAAAAAAAACCGCAAGCATTAGCCTCTTCTCGCTAATCTATGTATTTAAAGGTTCAAGATTTTTCAAATTCTTATAGCATAAGAATCTAATAGGAAAGGAAGCACAATGCATCAAGTTCAAGTCTAGGTGAAAGTAAAAAACCTCTTTGGGAGAGCTAACCCTAATTAAGCCTGGTGATGCTCAAATCTGATCTAGTCAGATGGTCACATGCACACATATAAAGAATCCAATAGGGAAGGGAAAGTAAAAGCATTTTACATACTGTATTACAACATGTACTTGTTACAAGTAAGTTATGTTGAACTCTCATGAACACAGCTTTGCATTCTTTTGCACCTGAAACTCCTCACACGGTACAAAAGTGACAGAAACTGAAAGGATCATGCAATATAATTGAATATAGAAAGCATGATATACAACAAAATTACACCTCTAGAGCATAAGACTACCTCTGATCCTAAATATATGATATAGGATATCCTAAATTTGGATTGCACTACAAACTATGTTCTATTAAAACCAGAGGAGTGCCATGTATCTACACACTCAATACCTAAGAAATGTCAAGGACTCCCATCCATCTTTGCCAGGCTAATAAAATGGCAAATGGATCAGAACAATCACGCAAGTTTCAGACAAAGATGCTTTGAAACATTACCCAACCAAACTATCCATGGATGAACATAGTCAAGAGTCTCCCAGTAATTGTAGTGATATACTTGTATATCTATCCATGATCAGTTTGATCAACCTTTTTCTTCATCAATGAGAAATTTTCTTATAGGAATCCGAGCTTTGATAGAATCTTCCTTAATATTCCACGGCCCCATTGAATGTCACTTTCCAAGACATTTTCATGAGCCGTGCGAACTTCAGAAACTTGAACGATTTCCGTGGTTGAATGAAACTTCTCTTGAAATTCATTGTCGACCAGCTCTGGCTCATCACTGAGTGTTTCAGCTTTCTCTTGGGGTTTTCCATCTCCTGATTCTTTTTTCTCCTCCTCATTCACCTGGACTCCATCATCTGAATCTTCTTTTTCCTCTTTGAACTGGACCTTTTCATTTCAACCAAGCAATGAAAAAACAATAACATAAATAATTCATAAGTTTCAGGTTGTTTTGGAGGAATTCAGAATAATAGTTCACCTAAAAGAGTGGAAAGAACTGCTCAACCAGCATGATGAAGCCACAGATTTATTAGGAATTTATAGCCAAGAGTGCCATTAAGATGCTTGCGCTGAATGTTAAGTAATTTTTGCGCTTACAAAGTAGTGAAAAATGTACAACATGGTAATCTAACGAGGCATTAAAAATGGAATGCAAACTAAGTCTCTGAAATCTTGACACAGTGCAAGTTTCATGGCTCTGGTTGCATCTTTCATTATAATAGCTTGGCTTTTTGGTTGTTCATCATAATTGACAGAGAAGTTCATTGTTGCTTATAGAAATAGGTAAAGTCAATAGTACTATTTTTATTATGAATCAGATTGGAGACATCATTTTTTCCCCTTTATTTTTGTACATCCAGATGCAGAAATTCTGTACTTCGAAATAACTTGATGTGCCATGAAAATGGACAAAGCTCAATCCATTGATAAACATAAATGATGATACAGAAGAAAAAACTGCGAGAATAGAAAACTCCATTTTATTATGCAAGTAATATTACTCTAAGTGGAATAGAAACCAAAAGCCCAACAAAAAAGAAAAAGAAACCCTTGTAATGGAAACACAATCAACCACTTTTCTGCCTAGGGTAGATTTGAACAAGAAACATGGGGAAGAAATTTGGAGGGCATGACGAATGTGCTGATCAAGGTTTTACCTCTGGCATGTTCTGATCCTTGGTTTCATCAACTGCTTCAACTGAATTGTCCATAGTAATCCTCTCCTCAACTTTATCATTAGTTGTTTCTTCAATTTGAGGTGGAGTCAAACCAGGTATAAGAACAGGACTTCCTTCAAATTCAAATAGGTTTCCTGTTACAACTTCCTTTCCCTGATCATTAACTTCTGAAACTTTCCACATCTGTTCAGGATCATGGACTGTAACTTTACTCTGAGAAGCCATATTGTTCACACCTCTTCTTTGAGGTGTACTCTTGGGGACATCTTCTGATGAATCAATGTTTTCTGCAACCATAGGCATTGGCTTCTCCATGGAAGAAGAAGAAGAAATATCACCTACAATTTGTTGCACGTCTGGTTGAGCAAGTGGTTTCTCCTCCAAGTGAGTTTTGCTGTCTTCATAGTCTAGTGCATTGGCTGCATCAGATACTGTCTCTTCTTCAGGAAGATCCAAATTCTCAAAAAAATTTGACATTTCAGAATCAATCATAGGTTTCCCATTTGAGTAATCAAGTTGTTCTTCCTCCACTATTTTCTGAAGCTCAGCATTCTCCCAATTCTCACAAACAGTTATTCTGTTAACAGTTTCCCAAGTCTTAACAATTCGGTCAGGGCCTGGCTGCCAAATAATATCTCCAGATACTGATTTCAGAATAAACTTGTATTGGATTGATTTCTCAGCAGGAACATCCTGTTTAGACACATGAAGGTCCATTTTATACCACAAATTAAAGTAAAAATTACTTTCTTCTTCATACTTCTGTTAGATTAATGGAGGATTCTACTCACTGTCTCAACAAACCATTGATGCCCTTCTGACCAGGTCATTGGTAGTGCATCCGAGGGATCCCAAGCACCAATCATAGGATGATCACCTACTATAAGAAACTGTTCGCCAAACCTGCAATCTTTTTGTAACTGAAATTTGATCCGAACAAACTTTGTTTCCTCTGCACAATCCGTATGCTGTCTTTAGAATTGTTTTAGGATAATAAAATATGAATTAGAAAACTTGTAAAAAGTAATTAGGACCCACCAGTTTCTAGTGCTCGTGGCTCTTCAGTTTCCAAGTCCACCTGCAACATTTTATACATGTCATACAAAGGCAAGATTGAATCTCACAGGATATTCCAAAACTTATATACTCATACTCACACAAGGAAGGAAAAAAAAAATCTGAAATAAGTAGCAGCTTAGAGACAATTGAGGGGGAAAAACAGACAATTTTGGCCTTTCCAGTTATTTTCAGAATATTTTATTTAATAAAAGAAGGAATTTATAAGGGGATATAAGATGGGAAAGCTCAATCTGACGGCCGCATGCAAGATTGCAAAAAATAAAGCAAGCAAAGAAAAAGGAGTAAAGGAAAAGAAGAAAGAAGAAAGCAGCTAGAACTTAAAAGTGTGTTCATTGAAACTCACAAATATGATAAAGAAAGAAAGAAGCAAAACGCATAATTGAGAAAATGAAAATTCTGTGAAAGCAAGATACCTGGGGTTCGTATGGCACAGCATGAACTGGACAAATACCCTTGTTTTGAACAATTTGAAGGAACCGAAAGTTGCCGACTTTATCATTAGAGAAGGAAAATTCAAGCCTGTCAGAGAAATGAAAGGCAGAAACAAGCCTTGAGGAAGAAGAAGAAGCAAGGCCACAACAAAGGGGCTTATAGCAAGAACTCTTGAGGGATTCCATCACTCGGCGAGTGAAGTTAACGACGAGATAGTGATCACAGGTGGCTTTCTTTCTTGATGCTACAACGACAACAAATACAGCTTTTTGTTGGTTAGTGGCTGAGAATGCAAATTAATAATTTCCATCAGAAGTGGTAAGGTAAAGCCACTTTTTATAGGGGTGGGTCCAAACATTTGGGACTACGAAAAAATTGCAGAGCTGATCCGATTACACGTGGCGGGAGGAGGAGAGAAAGAAGGATTAACTCAATGTATTTGTTGCATTTATTCTCCTAACTGTTTATCCTCTTCATAAAGAAGAATACAGTTGAAACAATTATATATTTATTATTATTAATTAATTTTAAATATTTTTTTATAAAAATAAATCAGTTATTTAAAACTTAGATTCTTTTTTTCTTTTGATAAAAAAAAGTTTGGTGGGTTCGACACCGGTTCTTTACCAAGGTTAGGGTACGGTCCTAAGGCTTTTTGAGTACTTACAAGGAACTTATGAGATCATCTATCAAAGGAGCCCTCACAACAGCAGAGGGAATCAAACTCTCATCCTTTTAAGACTTGAGCCCGTTTCTTACCATATGTGCCGACTCTCATTGACTAAAACTTAGATTTTAGTTAAAGGATGTGAGAATCTATGCTCAACCTAAGAACATCTGGTTTCGCAGTAGTGGTTGTCTGGTTGATATGGCCCATTAGGTAGGGCAATGGTCTAGGGTTGCATTAAAATTAAAATTAAATATGAACATTTTTTTTAATAAATTAATGTGTATTGCAAAACCATTTTTGTTTCAAGTGTCCATGGTATTTAACAACGTAAAAGTGAACTATAAATTGTTATGATTGGTCCCCAACTCCCCATAATACGGATAAAGTTACTTTATAAGAAGATTTCAGTATTTCTTCAGATAATGTTATATTCTTTCTTTTTCCTTTTTAAATAAATAGTCATCAAAGCATATGTAGAGGAAAAAAACCAAGTACTAGACTTATATTAACCAGCAGCAAATTAAATTAATGTAAATACAAGGCGTAGATCATGCATTGTTTGGACTTTCTCTGAGAGGATACAAATATCTCTATCTATCTTTCTCTTAAAATATATATATATAGATACACACACACAAATAATTTAATTATGATATTTAATTAACTATATTCATTGCACTAATATAATGATGTTATATACCTTAGATTTTCCTACTTCCTTTCTCTAATATAAGGGTTGTATTTTGTTCAAAATACAAGATGTTAATGTATTTCATCTCCTATATTTATCATTTAATTTCCCCCAAACTAATATCTAACATATAAGATAATATATAATATAATGCTACACAAGGCTATTTCATGTCATAATCATGTCATATTTAATAAATTTAATTGATTTATTTCATTTTCTTAATTAATCTTAATTAATTAACTCGCTATAATGTCGAGGATTGGAGAAAGTGATATTCTTACCCATTTAGGTGCAGCCTAGAGGCATGTGGTTTGTTCCCTTATTCACTTCTTTTTCTTCAAAAATAAATTTGTAACTGATTATTATTTTGATACAAATTTGTAACTGATTATAATTATAGGCAAATGAGAAAGTGATTACTTAAATTTTTGCAGGCCTCCAACTTAAACAATTGCAATTCTTCTTGGGCCTCCTTAGTTGGAAACCAAGACTAGATTTTTCTAAGAAAAAAACCCAGAAAAGACTGAATTGAACCATAACAGATGACTCTAATGAGTAATGAGCTCCCATTCACTTTGGACGTGGTTTCCCAAATCAAATTTGCGTAGCAGCCCTTTGGAAAATCTACAGTGTGAGGGGATTTATCACTGCTCCTGACGGTGAATACATTAGGACACCTCCAAAAAAATTCCTTCACCGACTTAATAAAAGCATCCACATGTTAAATCAATGCACCAGAGTTAATATTTTCTTTGGATGGATGGCAAATGCAACATATAAGAGCTTGTTTGATTCTAAAAAAGGGGTGGAAAGAAATGGAATGGAACAGAACAAAATGGCAAAATATGGTAAGCAAAGGAAGTAAAAGGAAAATGATAAATTAAAAATAAAGATAGATGAAATGTAACAAAAGGGAAATGTTCAAATTATCCTCATTCATATACACTCTCATCTTCTTCTCTTCTCATGCCTTCTCGTTTTTCAGCATCATCACCATTGTTATCTTCTCTCTCTACCATCATCACTAGCATCAACTTCTTACTTTTCCTCCATCGCTAACATCAACTTCCTCCTCCGATAGATATGCGACAATGTCGACTTCCTCCTCCTCTGACGGATCTGCAATAACATGAGTACGAAGAGGAGGCGACGACGGCAAACTGTTCACCGTCGACTTCTTCCAAAGGAGGGAAAAGGGTCACCGTTGACGGTAACGACAACAACAACAAGAAAATTGTGTCACATGAGAGAAGAAGAAGATTGTACAACCATTGAAGAAGAAAAACAAGGGTTATTTGAGAATTTATCACCTTGAAAATTTGGTTTCCACCAATAATTGAAGAAAAAGATCTTCCCATGGATGATGAAAAATGGCCTGCCGTTGGAAATTATTTTTCTGGGAAAATGAAGAACCAAATTTCTGTCATTGGCTCTTGTGGAATCATATTTTTATATAATTTTTCATGATTAAATTAAGATTCGTAATGCATTTTCTAGAACATTATTATATAATTAAGCATTAATTTGAGTTAAAGGCATTTGTATTAAATTAAGTGTAATTACGGATAAAAATTAAAGCAAATGTTTCTTGGACTTTCGATGATACTTTGTGCTTAATCTTGCATTACAGGTGTTTAAGAAGAAAACTTGATATTTTAGAGGGTTACAAGTGATATTTTAAGGACTGAATTTCTGGAAATTGCAATCAATGAAGACAAGGGATAAAAGAAAATGACATAAAAATACCCATATTTTTTAAAATTACATTTCTGCCTTACAAAGTTTTCATAACTTTACATTTAAGTTCCTTCTTTAGAACTTTCTACATTTTCAGATTGGTCCCTGGTCGAAGTGGAGGTTGGTGTTCACGCTGAAAAGGGGAGACAGACTTGACATTACGAGATAGCGCCGCGATCAGACGAGAGACCAGAGCTGAGATTGGAGGCACTTCACCATCGCTTTCTTCTTCTTTCCTCTCCAGCAACCTTTGCTTCACTGTTTCCTTCCTCTGTCGTTGGCGAGACGCTGTTACGTGGAGAAGTACCACCGGTCGGACATTTCTTTAGAGTTCATAATGCTCCTACTAACGGTTTAACAATGTCGAAGTGTACATACTGAATTTAATCATGGTTTCGTTAGTGTTCATAGTACATAAGTTGTTTGACCTTTAAATTTTAATATATCGCATAAGGAAAAACGTGAGAGAATTCATTATTCTGATGCTACTGTGTTGATTTCATGAAATGACCTTGATTCTAATATTTGTTTTGCAAATGGAAGGTGTGAGTTGTTTTTTTATTGGAATAAAAAATGAAATGATTCCAAACTTACTATAAGTTTCCACACATCGCATGAAAGTAAACTTGAACGTTATATGTTCATGAGTTCTTCAAAAGTAGATGGCCCTTTCGTACTGTCTAGAGTGAAAAACATGGATGATTGAAGAGATATGCCCTTGATGATGGAAGTGAGGGTAGAAGGACTATAACAACTATTGTTTTAAAGGAGATATTTGGGAATTTGAGTGGGTGATTTAACTTTGTTATGTTGTACGATATTTGAGTTCAATGTTTGTCGTTCCTTATTTTAATTTCAATTTTTGCTTGTTACTGAGATTGTAAGACTTCAAATTTTTGCCACTTGTTTTGGGTTAGTGAATTCGTTAGTATGAAATGAGTTATTTGTATGTGGAGAAGTAAATGTTAGTTACAAAAAATAAACACAAAGAAATCGTTTTAATAAATCAAGTGAAAATTAGGGGTTGTGGCCAAAGCACGTTTAACTAATATATCAACTTCATAGATCTTATTTCTCTTTCACTATTTATTGTTATATTTAACATCAATATTCGCTATCCAGTGAAATAATATTTTTAAAAATACACACACATATATAAGCATGACACACACACACACACACTTGTAATATTATGATTTTTGAAAGAAAATTCTTATTGAATTCACTTTGGAAACATTTCTAATTTGACTCATGTTATATATGGTTACACATGGAAGATTTTTAATTAGAATAGAAAGAATGAAAGAAGAAATGGAATGAAACTAAGCATATAATAGGAAAAACAATTATAGAAATGTTTTATATGATTGAAGGTTCGTACATGCCACTAATAATTATTGCATCAGTTGTGCAAATATATGTATAAACAATTAAGGCAATATTTTTCTTCACTGTTATAAAATCTTTTCATTTTTGGGCTGAAAAAATAAAATAAAATAAGAACTATTACACATTCACATAATTGCATAATAAACAATGCTGTGATATAAGTTTTGCCATGACACTTCCTTGTTGAATTGCCAATTTGCTGCTACATTTATTCCATAGATGAACCCCATAACTCTGTCCTCTGAGCTGAATCAATTCAGCTTCGACCCGTCTTGATTCATCTCCGTTCTTTGGCTTCTCAAACCACTCACCTATTCTGGTCCAATGCACAGGATAAAACGCCATTGGAGGTAACACAGTCAAGTTTAAACCATCTTCTTCTTTCACTCTCTTAACCACTCTTGACACTAAATATGGACCGTTATACCCCCACTTGTTACCATCAAAATTCAACGCAAACTCTTGTATGAATCGTAACAAAAGTGGGTGATTCTTATCAAACACAAGAACTGCATTATTCAATATAGTCCAGTGTTTAGAAACAGAGTCCGCACTTTGTGCTCCAATGCAATTCCTTAATCCTTTGAGGGGTCTAAGGATTATGAAATCCGTGTCTAGATAAATGCCTCCGTATTTGTATAGAACAACAAGTCTTATTAAGTTTGATAGATTCTGAGGCAGAGGAATCTCACCTGGGTCCTTCTTCCCCTGTATCAGATCATGAAGCCATGATTCTGCTGGAGTGCTCTGAAACAAAGATGGCAGATCTGGTGTAAAAGCCTCAACTTTGAAGCCACGATCAATCAGAGGCTTCAGAATCTGATACCCATTTTCGGAATCTAAAGTTCTTGATAGGATTACTAAGCATCCCTGAGGATGAGCCTTGAACAGAGATTCTAGGCATAATAGTTCTCTGGTTCTGAACAGGGTAACAGGGGAAATCCAAGTCATGAAGAATTGAGCTTCACATTCATGGCTAAAGAATCTTAAAACTCTACCATGAAACTGACGGCTTAAATTGGTTGACTCAAAAATCTTGAACTCGTGAAACCTTTTCTGGAACCAAGCGATTCTTTCCTTTTCTGTGGCATGCAACGGAGGAACTAGAGGCTTCTGGTTTTCTCTGTCAACTTCTTCTTCTTCTTCAACGGGTATGTGGGAAAGATTTGGCTGTATTTCCTTTTGAATTCCGGGTTTTTGCAATTGTAACTGAAACTTCTCAGGAGCTTTAGAATTTAAGAAACAATGGAGGATTGTTCTGTGTTCGAAGAGGACGAAAATAATTGCAGAGAAAGCAATGAAGAAGAACATGATACAGAGTTTGGCACGTATAAGAATCTTGTGAGCAGACATTGTAAACAATAAATGTTGGATGATGATGATGATGAAACAGAGAACGCTAGCAGAGAAAATGTAACTTTGAAGAAGAAAATAATATGAAGGAAGACTGAATTAGTAGTAATGAATTTGCCCAAGTTTATAAGAAACTGTAATGCAGGTGCCGGTCTAGGTTAATATGGATGAACGCGGTTTTCAGCCACCGTCTTAGATTTTTTTTTTTTCCTCTTGAAAATTTTTGTTCTTTTTAATTTTTTTTAAAAATTAAAGTTCTTTTTATTTTTAAATGAAGCTTTTTCTTCTTCTTCTTCCTTTTTTTTTTTTTAAATGTGATTGATATAAATTTGAAATCTAAATTTTTTATACTTATTCAGCAAGCTACCAGTTAAAGTGATAAGTGACTTTGTTCTTACAAGAAAAATAATAAAAGTTAAAATTTTGAAAAATCAAAGATATTTGAGAAGATGAAAACCCTTTACACTCTTGGTTTCTATCTATAATTTATACGTCATTTATTTGAAAAAATAATTATATTGGTTATCATTTTCCTGCGGGCCTGCTAGTTTTTTCAATCACGGAAGTAAGCTTCTAATCCGGGGTGGAATTAGGGGGCTAGGGTGGCCCCGCCCCCCTAAAATTATAGAAAAAAACTCAAATTTTTATTAAATTATCTTTTGCCTCATAAAATTTTTATAATTTTTACTTTAGTCCTTCCTTGTAAAGGCACATGAAGGGACTAACATGAAAATATTGAAATGCTTGTGGGGTTAAAACATTATTTCATGAACATTTGGGTTCTATTCTGTAAAATTTTTATCCTCCTAATTACAATTCTTGGCTGAGCCCCTGCTTCTAATGACAGTCAAATTCAGTCACTGATATTAGGCCATACCAGAAAAGCAAATTACAATTAAAATTGTGTTACAGAAAAAAACGTTTTTAGTTTAACCATCAATGTATTTCGAAGAATTTTAAAACTCTAGCATGAAACTGACGGCTTAAATTGGTTGACTAAAAAATCTTGATAAGGGCTTTAGAATTTAAGGAACAATGGAGGATTGTCCTGTGTTCAGAGACGAGGAAAATAATTGCAGAGAAAGCGATGAAGAAGAACATGATACAGAGTTTGGCACGTATAAGAATCTTAAGGTCAAACATTGTAAATAATAAATGATGGATGATGATGAAACAGAGATGGCTAGCAGAGAAAATGTAACTCTGAAGAGAAAATAATATGAAGGAAGACTGAATTAGAAGTAATGAATTTGGCCAAGTTTGGAAGAAACTGTCATGCAGGTCTACGTTAATATGGATGAACGCGGTTTCAGCCACCTTCTTAAAATTAAAAAACATGTATAATTAAATTGACCATCACAGTGTCTTTTAATTAAGGACCAACATGATAATTCATTGTTAGGGAAAACAAAAAGCCCAATCAAATAAGTAAAATGTAAACTAAACCATATATTACAAGTGGATTCTCTTCACATTGGTTTCTATAGAGTTGTAATAAAAGCTTACAAAGTTATTTTTTGTTGTCATGTGTAATTTTGAAGTTTTCTAATTATTGTATTATGTGCAACTGTGCTTTGAGTAATGACTTTATGTTCATTAAATATTTTATGTTTTAGAACATTGTGTATTACAAAATGTGTCATGTTCATGGCAAGGCTTAAGGCGATAGGGTTTGATAGATTGGTGCATATTAGATGTGGGACAGAAAGAGCAAGGTGCTGATGGATACACAATGTTATTCTACTTCATGGAAGAACTTCATGAATTGAAGGTTGGCTTCTTGTGATGGTTGGTCACTCATCCTCACAACAAGTGAGAAAAAGAGGTGTCTTTGATCGAGGAGTACCGCAAGTGGAAGAGGAGACATTAGGCAACAAACTTGTTAGGTAGATAGATTGACTTGTTATGGGCGAAAACATTACTTTGATTGTATTTAGGACACATATTTAGTCCATCAATTGTTCTGCGCACGTGAATTTGTATTCATGACAAAGTTATGAAGAATTTGTTTTTATGGAAATGTTCATTTGTATTGATGAAAATGACCTTCACAATTTAGTATAGTGTAAATGTTCTTATGATAGTTACTTGATATTTTAATTTCAATGACAAGAAGAATTATTTTTTGCCTTTATGCTCTTTGTTAATGGTATGTCAAGAAGCAAAATAATGGAAAATAATATGTTTGGTAAGCTCTTGCATTTTTTCTCCCACTTTTTCAGTGTTATGTCCTAATTGCAATATTTAATTATTTAGAAAGAGATATGAACTTCTTATCATCAGATAACCAAATTTATTTCGCATTTGATATTGAATAGCATCAACAACATATCATAGTCAAGGAAAATCCAACAATACATTGATCTGAACATAGACAACTTGGGCAATCCACCACACAAGGATGCACACTAGAATGATAATTACAGCATTCTCTATAAGGCATGGAAGAAACAACAATTTCAGCCTTAGTAAATGATTATCTGTCATCCCTTCAATGTTGCAGGTAGCTATGGAAAAAAGTCAAGCACCTATGCATTTCAATTACAATGCAGTCATAAGACAAAAAAAATTAGGGAAACATAGAGAAAGAACAAACCCATAAAAAATCAAGTTAAAACAAAAATGCACTTGCAATAGACATGTAAAATTTGATTTTCAAAACTACAATACAAATCAGCTAAGAAGTATATTCAAAATTTGCATGACTTCCTTAACAATTGCATTAGTAAAGTCAACAATCGCATCAGTAGGTGTCAACAAGTTTATTAGTAGGTGTTAACAATTTCATCAGTGGGAATTACCACTCTATTAGTATGTGTTAACAAGTGCACTAATGAGCGTTAATAAGTCCATTAGTGACTTTTAACACACTACTACAGAAACGTTTTTAATGTCCTAAATTTGACCCAATTTACATCTCTTTTTCTAGGGATGCCAAAAAATGCATACTTTTGATGTCCTAAAAATAATCTGGGACGCCTTAAATCATGGTTTAAGTCGCCAAAAACCATAGTTAAGGTGTCCTAAATATTTATTTAGGACGCCGTAAATCCTTTTCTGTTTAAAAAAAAGCCCCCAAAACCTGATGCCTAAACCTAACGCCT
Source organism: Acacia confusa (assembly GCA_037074495.1). Taxonomy (NCBI): domain Eukaryota; kingdom Viridiplantae; phylum Streptophyta; class Magnoliopsida; order Fabales; family Fabaceae; genus Acacia; species Acacia confusa. The sequence continues at coordinate 37,766,814 of CM073508.1, read as the reverse complement.
TTTGTGAGTAGCACAAGGTAGCAATTTCAGAATGCCAAATATTTCCCAGAAAAACAAAAAACCTTTCATTTAGATCAAAAAATTAGTAGATGTAGAGGGAGAGAGGGAGGAGCATAAATTAAGAATCGGACTAACAAATCCAAAATTATAGATCTAACAATCAAAAGAAAAGGAAAAACAAATCACTTCAAACTGAAAAAAGCCAAATTTGAGGACCTAGAGGCATTTGAAAACCCTCTGTCCGATGCCATCCTGACCGTCGCCAGCACCGTTGCCATGATCTCCATCACCATCTCGTAGCAAAATTTTTTAGGAGATTTGAGAACCTAAAGGCACATAGATGAGGAATTAGAGGTAAATTGAGAGTGGAGAGATGAGATCAACTAACCCGGTGAGAAAACGAAGGTCAACAGAGAACTCGAACTGAAGGCAAAGGCATCGTGACGATGAGAAAGGAGGCGATGGTTGACGGAGAAGGGAGAGGTGACGCTGACATGATATTGGAGGGTGTGATATATTAGGGTTGGAAGGTGAGAGAGGCAATGGTCGATGAAGAAGGGAGAACGGCAGAGGAGAGGCGGTGGCGGTAGAGAGAGGAGGTGAAGGGTCGGGGAGTGTTGGAATTGAAGGTCCAGAGGAGAAAAGAAGTCGTTCAAATGATGGAAATGAAATGAAGTGAAATGACGAGAGAAGAGGTCAAGCTGTGCTAATCTGTTTAAACAATTAGCATTAATAATTTTAAAATCATAGTAAAGCATCCCAAAATTATTTTGGGATGTTGTAAAAACTTTTTGTTTTTTAAGAACGTCTGAAAATTATTTTTGGGATGCCAAAAAATTTACACTACTCCAAAATTGGCTTTGGCGGCAAAACCAAATTTCCCTTAGCACCAAAAATCCACCACATCATGATTTTTGGCTTCCCAAAATATATTTTGGGATGACAAAAAATCCCAAGCGCCAACAAATTGCACCAAAAACTAATTTTATGCATCCTAAATATATTTTAGGACACCAAAATTTAATTTAGGCGTCCTAAAATTTATGTGGTAATTTTCAGGCATTTTAGTACGAGAATGCCATCATCTATACTTTTGACTTCTCTTTTTAAAATAAAGACGTTCTTTAGGGGAGTAATATCCATTTTTTGTAGTAGTAACAATTGCATTAGTGGGTGTTGATAACTAAATCAATGGGTGTTAACAAGTCCATCAGTGAGTATTAACAAGTCTATCGGTTGTTTTTTACAACTTCATCAGTATGTATTAACAAGTCTATCAATGTGTATTAATAAGTCCAACAGTCACTTTTAACAATTGTATAAGTGAGTGTTAACACTTAATAAGTTCATCAGTTGGTGTTAACAATTGCATCAGTGAGTGTTAACAAGTCTATTAGTGGATGTTAACAAGTCCATCAGTTAGTGTTAATAAGTCCATCAGTGGGCTTTTACAACATCAGTATGTGTTAACAAATTCATCAGTAGATGTTAATAAGTCCATCAGTGACTTCTAACAACTACATTAGTGGGTGTTAGCAAATCCATTAGTAAGTGTTAATAAGTCCATCAGTGACTTTTAACAACTATGTCAGTGGGTGTTAACAAGTCCATCAGTGACTTTTAACAATTACAGCAGTTGGTGTTAATAACTACATCAATGGGTGTTAAAAAGTCTATCAATAAGTATTAACAAGTTCATCAATGAGAGTTAAAAACCCCATCAGTGGCTTTTGACAACTCCATTAGTGGGTGTTAAGAACTCAATTATTGTCATTTTTTCAACATCATAACCTTTCCCTCTGTTTCCATGCCAAAAAACAAAGAAAACTTTTATTAACCTTACCTTACAACAAATAGTTCGTATTAACAATGTAAACAATCATATTAACATCTACAATTGTAGGTATTAACAACTATTTTGTTTTAGCATTTTTACAGACAAAATACCTTCATCATATTCAATCATTCCCACTAAAAAACAGACATTTTCCTCTGTTTCTATGCTAAAAAATAGAGCAACATTTTATTAACTCTACTCTATAATGATTAAAGACCAACTACAATGGTGATAACGATATTTAGATCAAAATATCAGCATTTCTTAACTATCTTATAGCCAATAGTAACATAAATGAACCCAAGCTCAAATTTTTCAGCCAACCACCCTTCAATATGAAAAAACGAGCATACACAACAAAGAAAAACTATCTTAGTTGAGCCTCTAACATAATTGATGAAAATGACATGCATGTAATTAGAATACACCCTTTAACATTGGACCTTCAACCTTGATCGCTCTCCCCTTGTATGTGGCTCTCGTTATCCTTTTTTCCCTTTCTCAATGATTAGAACATAGCATGCCAAAACATCTGCCCTTCCTTTTCCTTTTTTAATCTTGGGGGCACCAATGTAATTCCATTTTTTTCATTAATACCCATAAAGTCCCTTGAGATTTTTTTGACATGTGACTTTTTTGAAGAATTTTTTTGAAATTATGTTGGTCTCTTAGGATCTTAAAGGGATTTTCCTATTTTTTTTTCTTGAATTTTTCTGTTCTTTTTAATTTTTTTGTATTAAAGTTCTTTTTGTTTTAAATGAAGCTTTTTCTTCTTCTTCTTCTTCTTTTTTTTTTTTTTTAATTTGATTGATATATATTTGAACTTTACATTTTTTTATACAAATTCAATAAGTTATTAGTTGAAGTGGCAAGTGACTTCGTTCCCTTAAGGTGAAGAATAAAAGTTCAAATCTTGGAAATCGAACTAATTGGGAGAGACGAAAATTCTTTACACCCTATAATTTATATGTTTATTATTGGGAAAAATAATTCTTGGTTATAATTTTCATTCCGGTTATGTAGGTGCTATTTTTTTCAATCACTGAAGTAAGCATTAGGCCATACCAGACAAGGAAATTAGATGTACAATTGTGTACAAAAAAAAAATAAAATTAGTTCAATCATCAATGTATTTCGAAGAATCTTAAAACTATAGCAAGAAACTGACGGCTTAAATTGGTTGTCTCAAAAATCTTGAACTCGAGAAATCTTTTCCGGAACGAAGCGTTCTTTCCTTTTCTGTGACATTCAATGGAGGAACTAGAGGCTTCTGGTTTCCTCTGTCAACTTATTCTTCTTCTTCAACGGGTATGTGGGAAAGATTTGGCTGTATTGCCTTTGGAATTCCGGGTTTTTGCAACTGTAACTGAAACTTCTCAGGGGCTTTTGAATTTAAGGAACAATGGAGGATTGTATGTGTTCAAAGAGGAGGAGAATAATTGCAGAGAAAGCGATGAAGAACATGATATGGAGTTTGGCACGTATAAGAATGTTGTGGTCAAACATTGTAAACAACAAATGATGGATGATGATGAAACAGAGATGGCTAGCAGAGAAAATGTAACTTTGAAGAGAAAATAATATGAAGGAAGACTGAATTAGTAGTAATGAATTTGGCCAAGTTTGGAAGAAACTGTCATGCAGGTCTACGTTAATATGGATGAACGCGGTTTCAGCCACCTTCTTAAAATTTCTCATGAATTGATTCTGCATTTTTGGGTCAATGAATATCGTTACATCACTTCCAAATTTATCCAACACATTAAAAACTTCATTTCATGTATAAAATTACTTTTTTTGCCACATATATAGTTCATATATAATCACTTTTGGTTAATTAATGTGTTTGCTTATTTGAAAATTTATAAAATGAGAACGGGAAAATAATAATTGTGAATAAAAGCGAAAATGAAAAAAAAAATATACATCCAGATTGTTGCATTATCCCTCCTCAAAGTGGAGGTTCATCATTATATTCATATATTTTAAAATGATGATGATATAAATAGTAATGTGATTAAAAAAAATTGAGTATTTGCCTTGCTTCTTTTATAATTTTCCAGTGAAGATGATATGGTAGACTAATGTATATTGGTGATGCATAAAAATATTCTATAACCCTAATTAGATTGCTTTAATTCACTATAATGTCATTGTCAAACAAATCTTGCATGAATATTACATATCTCTGCATCATTTCGTACATCAGATGTGATGTAGCAACTGTCAACAATATGGAACAAATACAATATAATACACATTGCATACGGAAAACTATATTCTATTTAATTGCTTCTTTACTGGGAATTTGTTAGTTTTTTTAGGAGATAAAGGAAATTAATAAATTACTTTAAAATATTTATATTTATTATTTTTGCTCCAGATTAATTTATCTAATTTATAAACTCATATGTGTGTCAGATTAATTTATCTAATTTATAAACTCATATGTGTGTATGTGTCTAATCTAATGTTTGAAAAAAAATTCTATTGATACCCCCCTCACACACACACATACTGTTTAAATAATATATTTATCTTCCTTAATTTTTCTAAAAAGACAAATATGTCTTATAATAAAGGCGGGAGGAAGTATTTAAAAAATCTTGTAAAAATGTTTTTTTTTTCTCTCAAAAATTGAAGTTATTTGTCACTTTTCAAATTTAAAATAACAAAAAAAGTACTCCATTTCTCCAATAACGAAAAATTACTTCTCTAAACCAAAGTCCAATATTTTTTTTTAAAAAAATTTATACACCAAATGATCTTTTAAATTCTCCAATAATGAGTATTCCATCTTATTCTTAATATAAGACATATTTGTGTTGGTTATGATTAGTTTTGATGATGTCTTATATAGATGTCATTAGTAAGAGCAAAAAGTTTATAGCACATATATTGACTAATTGCTACATTTAATGTAGATTTGTTTATATGGAGAAAGAACAAGAGAAGAAAAGAAAGAAATAATTCAATCATGGAGAATGATCAAGAAAAGAGAAGAAAGAAAGAAAAACTTGCCAAATGGAATGAGAAAATTATAATACAAGTTTTTAGATTGATTCTTGAAGTCTCTATGATTAAATGAAAGTTGGAACAACTCAATTCAGAGTTAAAACAAGCATATATTAGGTTATGGATGAGCAAAATCGAGCCAGATACTTAAAAGTCAAGTTTACTGCATTACTGGAAGTGATTTGCCTCTGAATTATGAGAAAACTCAAGTTTAGGACACAAAACTCGAGTTTGGAACTCAAAACTTGAGTTGGTCACTTAATGACTCGAGTTTGTAGTGTCTTCAACAACTCTGGCGTCTCTGGATCAGCCAAACTCGAGCTAGCCGATGTAAACTCGAGTTAGTCACTTAATGACTCGAGTTTAGCAAGTTTTCAGCAACTCTGTTCAACTCCGTTTCACGTTTAGCACGGGCGACCTCTAGTAATTCAATCATATCTTCCAAACTAGAGATCGGTTTAAGGTGAAATTAATTTTGTATGAAAATAGACTCCCAATGCGTCATCTTGACAAAGTTTCATCCCCAAAGAAGATCAGATGAGAGAGATATGAATTTTTGAAGTTGATCTATCTGTTATCGTCATACAGCAGACCAAGGTTCGGTAATTTGAGCATAACTCACAATCTACACATCGGAATGAGCTGAAATTGGTGGCATATGAAAGCAGACTCACATACCTTTCCAGAAATATAAAGATCATGGAAAACAAAAATCAAATGAGTGAAGTATGAATCTTTGAAGTTGACAGTCAATTTAGGATGCTGGAAAAAACGCTAGCTAAAGAACAGCCTTCGTTCTTCGGATCATAACTGTCACATCACAATGAGTTTGGAACTGATTCTTCTTGCATTGGAATGAAGACTTAAAGAGTTTTATAGAGATAGGTACTAGATTCTAGGAATTGATATTTATCAAGTCATAAAGCAAAGAACTTGTGAGAAGGATATTTGACTGAGCCATGGAGAAGAAAACTCGAGTTTGAGTTAGTAAACTCCAGTTTCTGGTAGGCAGAGAGCACTCAGAATTTTTACACCAAGACAAACTTGAGTCTAGGTATGTAAACTCGAGTTTAGACCAAACAGAAGGTATTCAGAAACTTCAGTATTTTCACAAGACCTGTAAACTCCAGTTTACGTTTGAAGACTCCAGTTTTGAGTTTCGTGGACTTAAGCTTATTTTCTCTCTAAAAGTCTTAAACTCGAGTCTGTTACTTAATGACTCGATTTTGGCCTTAAGTTCAAATGTGCTTCAAAACTCAAATCGCGACATTCCTCTCTGGAAGACCTAAACTCGAGTTTGGATTTCTAAACTCTAGTTTAGCTCGCTGAAAACTCCAGTTTAGTTTTCCAAACTCCAGTTTGAGTCACTGAAGTATAAAAACCAGATTGCGTCAATTTGCAAAACCTTTATGGGTTAATCTTAAAACATCATATCATATATTACTATTGATTCTAACATTATTCAATGAGTTTTCGAGTAAGTTTCAGATCAGTTTAGCAAAGATCAAGATGAAATCAGATTTGGAACAAGTGCAATAAATGAAGAACCAAGAACAGGGCTGATCTTTTTTCTCTATCCCAATGGTTCAGCATAGGCCGTTATGAATCAAATAAATCACTCTCCAACGGTTAAATAAAGGTTATGAAATGACTGAATATCTGGAAGACCATCTGCATCAACGAATTCCAAGATTCCAGCTGAGAATTGAAAGAACAGAGGAAAATATGCAATTGTCATATTTCAAATTTGCAGCTGAACTTTGAGGAATCAAAGAGAAGAAAATGCAATGGCTAGTTCTCTAATTAACCCATAAATACCTGAAGACTTGAAGACTCCAGAGACAAGAAAAACGCAGAGACACAACCTTACATCTTCAACATGTTAATATTTTGATTTTCATATCATTTACTCTCTGTTCTCAATGCCTACATAGCTTATCATTGAGAGTGAAATGATTTGTATTGTGCTTCAGTGTTTATTCATTTACTTCTGAGAGGGAAGATTCATTGTGAATCAGTTTATCTGAGAGATACTCAAGATTGGGTGATCTTGAGTGGGAAACACTTTGTTGTGATTACAGCTTGTAAGGGGAATGAATCCGAGTGAAGGATTACTTCGAGTACAGAGTGTGTAATAAAGCAAGTGAATTGATTACGGTTTGTAAGGGGGAGTGAATCCTAGTGAGAGGATTACTTCAAGTACAAAATGGGTAATCAAATTCAAAGCAAATAGTGGATTGAAAATCTCAAGTGAAGCTTGGGGACTGGACGTAGGTCAAAGATTGGATCGAACCAGGATAAATCACAGTTTGCATACTCTCTTCCCTTATCTTTTATATTTCCAGTACATACTTATCTTTGAATATCTAATTGTCAATTTATAAGTTGCGAAAAGTTTTTAAACTTATCCAAAGTTTTATCAAACACCCAATTCACCCCCTCTTGGGTGATAGCCAGGTCCAACAATTTGAAGGGTAAATCTTAATCTAGCTCCTAAAAAAGAGACGAATTTAAATTGGGAAAAAAGAAAAGGAAGAGAGCGGCATAGAATTGCATAATGCATGTGAAGCATAATTGACAACATCTAACTAAAGGTACAAAGTCATGCATGGTCTTCCTATTTTACTTGCATAATCTACAACAATATTGATAAAGAGAAATGCTTTTTGTCTAATGCTTCCTATTACCTTGGCAATAACAATCTTTTCTCCTATCTTTTCTAATGCTTGAATATCTGGAGATTCCAAATGAATTATAATCTGCTTCATTCCTTGTCTAAGCGAACCACCACCATAACTGAAATCGCATGCCCTACTAGATGTATTCTTTGGTTGATGTATGACAAAACTGTGGGGTACCATTTGAATCTGTGATATTTATCATTCTGTAAAAGCATTTTAGCAGCTTGTCATCTCTATAGTTATAAGCATTAAATTCTGTATTATCTTAAGGGATCACATAATAATATCTTTTGATTTATTTTTTTCAATTATTAATGAAGGATTGTATGCGATTACTACTACTATTACAGACCTGTCTATATTTAACGATCATCTTTTACCTGTATTTAAAGGTTTTCAACCGTTAAATGTTCGAGTGCTTAACATATGTATTTCACGGTTGTTTAAAGGCAACTGTTGTAACACCCTATTTTTCAAAAGCGGAATAATTTAATTTTATCAGAGTAGAGCTTTGGAGCACATAATTGAGTAACTGATATACATGATAACTGTAACTATGGTGTATCTAGTCTGTCATAATGATGGTACAATTATCTGAGTATTTTAAAAGCAATACATATCAAAATGGAAATCTCCGGCCGGAACTCTAAGCGTGTTGCTTGCCCTTATCTTCGGCCCTTGGTCCTCCTGACCCTGAAGCTATTGTAAGAGCTGAGGTCCAATACCCATCGGACTCCAGGTAATGGTTAACCTTATGCTTATGTAAAACAATATATGTATGGCAGATATTCATAACATTATAGCATAATCAATACAAAAGCCCATAACAGATGTATGATCAATTAATAACAGTACAATCACATGTAAAGTTCATCCTGGTTTGCACTAACCAGTGCCACGACGACCCATCGTGTCCTCAGCACTAGGAAAACTCAATGGTGTTATCAAGACTATAACCCGTATATAGCTAAATATATACATAGTGACTTAAGACAGAGTCTTAATCACGGTGCATGACTCAAGACCAAGTCTCGGTCACGACTTTATGAAAATATCCATCATATATAAGTATACAATAAGCATCAGAGTTAATGTTACAATACGCGTCTGTACCTTAGTCCGTTTGGATAGTGGTACGCTTGCCTGATCGGTACGTCTCCCGATTTTCTTGGATTTCCTATAATAGTATTATCGCATTATTACCTCGTAAATAACGTTGTAGGAGATATTCTAGCCATTTCTGACATTTTTACCCCTGGTGGATTTATTACTCCAATTAGATCCCCTTTTATTTCTCAAAAACGCTGATTTCAGCACTTTGGACAGAATTTTCGCTAACTTTGAAAATTCATAACTAATTCTAGAAAAATTGAAACGAGGATCCGTAAAATTATTTGGAATCCTTAGGATGTCTATCTTCAGGTAAAAATACTCATTGTTGCCCAAATTACACGCGTCACTCCCAGTTTTAAAGTTTTGAGCCTCTGCTCAGAATTTTCCAGGCATTCATAGCCCAACTTTGAGAATTTTTATCTCATTGTACAGAACTCATTTCAACATGTTCTTGGAATATTTGAAAAGCCCTACATGTCTAATTTAACCATGAATTTTCTCAGAATTTTGCAACACCATTTTCTACATAAAATATTGGTGTTTTTATCACTGATCTCATAAATTTCTATCCGATGAATTTTCGCTAGAGCTTCACTACTTTGATCATGATTTTCTAGAAATTTTGCTATACCAAGTGGCTTATCTAATTTTCGAAATATCACTATTTTTTACTATAAAAACATGATATTAAAATTACTCTAGCATATTTAAGATTAAAGCTACTTCTAACTATGAATTTAAGAACTAAGACTTAAAGAACTTAAAGCTAGAGCTAGAGAACTTACCAAGAACTTTACTCCTCCTTCTCCAAGACTCTTCACTCTCACTTTCACTCTCTATATCAGATTTCTAAGCTTGTTTTGGTGTTAAATTTATGAAGGCTTAAGGCCTCTATTTATAGGCAAAGATTTGGAACACATAAGGGCATTTATCTCCACATATCCTACCTACCAGCACACATACACACATACACATTCACACACATACACGCTTACACATTTTCACACACACAATCATTCACCAACCTCCCCCCTCTCACGTGGCTCTCCCTTCTTCATCCATTTTTTTACTTTTTCAATTTGTGTCTCCATTACCTCACACATTCTACATCTTAGCCCTTATTGGTTCATAGGTTTTTACTTGGATTAAGGCTTTTTTAATGGTGAAATTAATTTTAAGCCTTAGGATTTAGCTTTATGAAATTAAATCTTGGCCTTTTATCTTAGCTACCCACCTTGACTTTTCAAAGTTAATTAACAAAGCTTAATTAGTCTCTTAATCAAATGCTTAAAGCTTCTTAAATATCACCATCATTGGTTACTTTAACTAATTGATGACTCAAGCTTAATTACCCATACACACTTGGTTCCTATTGGCTTGCCCAAATTGTTGACTTTTGGGGTATACTTAATTAGCCTAATTATGTGTTCAACTCCCCTCTTATTACAAATATTCTATGATAATTGATTTGCTAATTAATCCAAGTCATTAGAGCATTATTTGTAAAATTAATCCTTTTATTTTTTCCCACAAATACTAGCCCATTATTCATGTTGATTTTGTTTATCTCTAACTATATATGTTGCAACCAACCTCCAATTAATGCAAGCTTATGTGCCTTATTATATTCACTAATTGTCTTAATCTAATTAAGTGTTGCCCTTGCTTATTTTGCTCTTTTTAATAGGAAATTGTTATGATTTAATGTGATTTTTTATTCCACATATTATTTCCATACTCCTCTATGGCTTATCTTTGATTATATCAAAACTAGATGTTAAAATATTAATTGTAGGGTATTTTATGATTCCTAATTGAAGATTAGAAAATTGGATTTGGATTTATTAGGTTCCAAAGAAAATTCCCTAAAAATATAATAGTAAATTAATTAAAATTTAGAGACAACATACTCTCTTATTTTAAGAGGTATTTCTTACCAAAATATGATACTTAGGAAAAATACAAATTTTAGGGTATTACAACTGTTATTTATATGACCATATATTTAATGGTTTTTAGTCAATGGTTGCTATATATGGCAAACTATATCCAACACTTGTTCTTTAAAAATCGTGAAATATATTACTTCATACATTACTATTCATATGATGAATGGTTAAGTGTTTTACACCAGTTTTAATTATTAGTAAGGTGTATATTTAACAGTCGTTGGTAATTAACTGTTAAATATATGTATATACTTAACAATTGTTAGAAAAAAATTGTCATATCACTACTACCAAAAAGGTTTTCTACATCCTTTTTTTCCCCTTTCTACGTCTTTTTTTGTGAGGACGCCTATCTAGGAGGTATAGAAAGTCAAGGCTTATGGTGTCCTAATTTTTTTGGGATGCCATATTGCTTAAGTCCAAGCGTATGGCATCCCAAATTTTTTTGGATGCCATATTTCTTTTTTCTTAAAAGAATAAAACTCAAACCAGGTTCTAGAGCTATCAAACAATAATTCCATAATTCCAAATCTACATTCCAGATTCAATCGGATCTATCAAACAAAAATTCCAGATCTAACACCAATTCCAAATATACAGAAGAAGTGGTGGCCAAGCACAACAAAAAATTACACAAATTCAAACTGATTGAAACAACAAATCCGAGGATATACAGGTGTAGATTAGTGTTCTTGCTCAGCTTAATAACAAGATCAACTCAAAATCAAAAAAATTTCTACAGATCCAAAAGCTACTAAGAAAATCATGAAAAAAAATCAAAGAAACCATAGGCAAGGAAAGAGCAAACAAAGCAAGAACGGAGAAGACAAAGTCATATCCTTATTCGTAGATCTAAAGAAGGACAAGAAGAATACTGGAGGTTTACCGTCCTTTGTTGTAGATTGATAGTCGAAGCGTCGTCCTCCCCCACCTTTGCCATCGTCCTCATTCATTAGCATCGGATTTGAGTTTGATTTTAATGAAAGAGCTAGGACGGAGAGGTTCACATCGTTGGAAAAAGAATAGGAGGAAGACGAGCACGTTGACAGGATTTTGGAGGGTGTGATAGATCGGGGTTGGAAGGTGGGACAAGTGATGGTCGACGAAAAAGGGAAGACGGCAGAGCAGGGGTGACGACAAAGGAGAGAAGAAGTTGAAGGTTGGGGAGAAAATGACAGAAAAAGAGAAGTCTTTAGAAATGAAATGAAATAAAATGAAATGAAGAGAGAAGAAGGTAAGTCATGCAGAGGCGTTGGAAGGTGTGAAGGGATCCCTTACTGTTTTTGGTGTCCTGAATTGATTTTAGGACACCAAAAATACTTCTTTTTGCGTCTTAAATTAATTTTAGGAAGCCAAAAATACTATTTTTGGTGCCAGAAGTGGCGCTAGGGTTCACTTTTGACGTCCTAAATTTAAATTAGGAAGCCATAAGTCCTTGTTTAGGTGTCCCAATTTTAAATTACGACATCAAAAGTGACTTTTGGCTTCTTTTTTCAAAATTAAGACGCCAAAAGCCTTCACATAATTACAAAAATGTCGCTGTTTTTATTTTTTACCTCATTTTTTTTAAAAAATAGACGTCTCTTAGAAAAGTAAAAGTCATTTTTTATAGTAGTGGATATATGTCAATAGTTATTAGCTAATAACTGTAAAGTATTGTGGACCACTTATTTTTTTTTAAAAAAGTTAGGGTTATATGCATATCACATACGTATGTCCATTACATAAACTAATTATAGATCTATTACACCAAAGTACTGCACATTACAAAATCCAATTACAATCATAAAAAAGTACACACACACATAAAACTTTACATCACATAAACCAAAAGCTAATCTAAATTACCATGGTTATTAAAACCGGACCGGTCACTGAACTGTCTGGGTACTGGGTGGTCAGACCGGAGTTAAACCGGGACCAAACCGGTGAGAGTGGAAAGATTTTAGATTATTAATGTAAAATTATAAAAAAAATAATATTAATTTCCTGTAACCTTGACTTTTTCCTAAAGGTTTGAAAATAAAAGTCTGAGTCACAATTAATACAATCACGTGATATACATAAAACTTGGTTCAGAAATCGAAACAATGAAGTTGACCACTGAACAACCTCTCTTCATTATCAATTGACCACTCCCAAAAATAAAGAATAAAAAACATATATATCATCATCAAATGCATCGAAATAAGAAACTAATAATATAATTAATTACACCACCTGTTGATAGTACGGCTTCATCTTCATATATTCAAAACCTCCATTGTGGTATGAAATGAAGTTCAGATCTGAAAAAAAGAGAGTAAATGGAGGAGGAGAGGAGTTTGAAAACGATGGAGAAGGTGGAGACGCCGACACCGACAATCGCACGCTCACCGTCTTTCTTGCCAGTTATTATCGGTAAGTGCTCTTTTCCGGCAATCTAATGGCCTTGAAGGACTCCGATCTGAGTGCCGATTTAGCTACCAGACTCCATCTCTCTCTCTTCCACCTTTGTTCTTTCCATGGTGGAGCTGTTTAACCTACAATTGACGTTTTTTTTTTTAAAAAAAAAAACAGACCTGGTTTCTATAGTAGACCGGACCGGTTTCATGGCCGGTTCGGCGGTTTCCGATTCGAACCAGCCGGTCCGGTCCGGGTTTAATTACCATGTAAATTACCAACGAAAACAGAAAAAATGGTACTCTATAACTAAAATATTGAAAGCACACCTTATTCTCATAGGCCTTATCCTCCTTCCATCAACACAATGTTCCAATTACCTAAGTATTGAAAATGTTGTCACAAAGATTGGAAAAGAGAATCAAAATCTTATGTAACATAATGGCATTATCTTAACTAGGCTGGAAGCACATGAGCAAAATATCTCTGGGTCTGTCAACAATTCGAACACTGAAACCGATGAAGGCACACCATAAAATAGGATAGAAACTAGGTTGCTTGACTATATTATGATATTTGATGTTTGTTTGATACATTATACACATATTATCAATTCAGTACTTTTGTTGCTTTGTAGTTTTATATATATTACTATATTTTTATAATTTGATTTGAAATTTTTATTTGCAATCCATTTAATTTTACTTTTGGTCATTTAACCATTATTAAGGTTGGCTTATGGTGAAAATAAAAATTACAGAAAATTTTAAAACAAACAATGTGACTTGAAAATCTGGAAATTTATTTGCTCTCAGCCAGATGTTGTTGACCTGGGAACTAAATGGCAATTACGGAATGGACAAATGGCAAATTTTTTCAAAGACCATAGTGGATGGCACGAAACTAAAAGAGTTGTGCATAAGGCCTTTATCAGAGAATGAAGAACGTTCCACTGTGGCGAATTGGGCTCCGGATGGATTTTAGGACATTGTAGGTTTATCTCACATAGTTGTGCCTGAGGTAATCCGCCAGCTAATTTCAATTTTACCACCTCGGCCAAACGCTAGGAATGATGTCTTAATATGGGGTGAATCTAGTAATGGCCAATTCTCTGTTCCCAGCGTCTACTTCCTCAGAGAAAGAACCCTAGCATTGTCGAAACAAACTTTTTCATGAAATTTGGAAATGGAAAGCTGTAGAGAGGATCAGAGTCTTCATGTGGAAGGTGTCTCTTAACAAGCTTCCAACCTGCCTATGGAGAAGCTCTTGGTCCCACACTTCAGCCATCTTTTCTTATTGTAACTCTGGGGTAGAGGACACTCTACATGTGGAACAAGCTGATTCACCCCAGGTATGCTTCCTCCTTTTTCTCAGTCAGGCTTCGGCATTTGTTAGGTTTGAACCTCAAACATAATTTGGGGCGTTGCATGGATCCCCCTGGAATTTGATCTTCGGCGTTGCTATTTGGAAACCATGCGAATGGAGAAACCTAACTATGTTTGAGCCTAATTTTGTTAAGCCCTCTAATCTCGCAACGGTTATCCTCTATTCTTAGAGCCGCTTTCCAAAAAGCTCTCAGTTTTTTTACATGGACCCCGCCACTTCTACCATTATCAATCAAAATACAAATCATTATCTATAATTTGACTTTTTTCTTATCGAGCTTTTTTTAAAGTCAGATAGTTTTTAAGCCGTCGTTCTCACCGCCAACCCAAATAGGCCCTATAACAACTATTGTTTAAAAGAAGATATTTAGGAATTTGTGCGGGTGATTTAAATTTATTGCGCGATTTGAGTTCACTGTTTGTTTGTCGTTCCTTATTTTAATTTCAAATTCTGTTAGTTAGTGAGATTATATGACTTCAAATTTCCTCAACTTGTGTTGGTTTAGTGAATTTATTAGAATGAAATGAGTTATTTATATGCAGGCAAGTAAATGCTATTTACTTAAAAGAAACACACAGAAATCATTTAAATAAATTAAGTGAAAGTTAAATACTATCGTCAAATTACGCTTAACTAGCATATCAACTTCATAGATCTTAATTTTGTTTCAACTATTTATTTTTATATTTAACATCAATCTTCGTTATACTGAAATAATGTTCTTTTAATATATATATATATATATATATATATATATATATATATAAAAGCATGATATATTTTTGTTATAATATTATGATTTTGAAAGAATATTCTTATTGAATTCACTTTGGAAACATTTCTAATTTGACTCATGTTTTATATGGTACACATGGAAGATTTTTAATTAGAATAGAAAGAATGGAAGAAGAAATGGAATGAAACTAAGTATATAACAGAAACAAAATTATAGAAATGTTTTATATGATTGAAGGTTCGTGCATTCCACTAATAATCATGGCACCAGTTATGCAAGTATATATGTGTCTATTTTAATTAATGGTAAAAGTTATTTTTTTAACATGATTCACGATATACGAGATAAGCATATAAAAAAAAATTTGATTTGACTTAACTTATGTTAGTCAAATATGCCTATATAAACAAGTAAGACAATATTTTTCTTCTCTCTTACAAAATCTTTTCATTTTTGGGTGAAAAAAAAAAAGAAGCTAAGAACTATTACACATTATTGCATAATAAACAATACTGTGATGTAAGTTTTGCCATGACACTTCCTTGTTGAACTGCCAATTTGCCGCTCCATTTATTCCATAGATGAACCCCATAACTCTGTCCTCTAAGCTGAATCAATTTAGCTTTGACCCATCTTGATTCATCTCTGTTCTTTGGCTTCTCAAACCACGCACCTATTCTGGTCCAATCCACAGGATAAAACGCCATTGGAGGTAACACGGTCAAGTTTAAACCATCTTCTTTCACTCTCTTAACCACTCTTGACACTAAATATGGACCGTTGTACCCCCACTTGTTACCATTAAAATTCAACGCAAAGTCTTGTATGAATCGTAACAAAAGTGGGTGTTTCTTATCAAACATAAGAACTGCGTTGTTCAATCTAGTCCAGTGTTTAGAAACAGAGTCCGCACTTTGTGCTCCAATGCAATTCCTTAATCCTTTGAAGGGTTTAAGGATTATGAAATCGGTGTCTAGATAAATGCCCCCATATTTGTATAGAACCAAAAGTCTTATTAAGTTTGATAGATTCTGAGGCAGTGGAATCTCACCTGGGTCCTTCTTCCCCTGTATCAGATCATGAAGCCATGATTTTGCTGGAGTGTTCTGAAACAAAAATGGCAGATTTGGTGTAAAAGCGTTAACTTTGAAGCCACGATCAATCAGAGGCTTGAGAATATGATACCCGTTTTTGGAATCTAAAGTTCTTGATAGGATTACTAAGCATCCCTGAGGATGGGCCTTGAACAGAGATTCTAGACATAATAGTTCTCTGTTTCTGAACAGGGTAACAGGGGAAATCCAAGTCATAAAGAATTGAGCTTCACACCCATGGCTGAAGAATCTTAAAACTCTACCACGAAACTGACGGCTTAAATTGGTTGACTCAAAAATCTTGAACTCGTGAAACCTTTTCTGGAACCAAGCGATTCTTTTCTTTTTTGTGACGTTCAGTGGAGGAACTAGAGGCTTCTGGTTTCCTCTGTCAAGTTCTTCTTCTTCAACGGGTATGTGGGAAAGAGTTGACTGTATTGCCTTTTGAATACCGGGTTTTTGCAATTGTAACTGAAACTTTTCAGGGCCTTTAGAATTTAAGGAACAATGGAGGATTGTTATGTGTTCAAAGAGGAGGAAAATAATGGCAGAGAAAGTGATGAAGAAGAACATGATACAGAGTTTGGCACGTATGAGAATCTTGTGATCAAACATTGTAAACAATAAATGATGGATAATGATGAAACCGAGATCGCTAGCAGAGAAAATGTAACTTTGAGGAAGAAAATAATATGAAAGAAAACTGAATTAGTAGTAATGAATTTGTCCAGGTTTGGAAGAAACTGTGAAGCAGGTGCAGGTCATAGTCAAGCCATCTAGGTTAATATGGATGAACGTGGATTTCAACCACCTTAGAATTTTTTTCCTTGGGAAACTTTGTTCTTTTTAATTTTTATTAAAATTCTTTTGTTTTTAAATGAAGCTTTTTCTTCTTCTTTTTTTTCCCCATCATTCGATTGATATAATTTTGAAATTTAATTTTTTTGTATACACATTTAGTAAGCTATCAGTTGAAATAGCAAGCGACTTGGTTTTCGTGAGAAGAACATAAATTCAAATCTCGAATATCATACTTATTGAAAGAGATGAAAGCCTTCACACTTTAAGTCTATTCACACTTTAAGTCTATAATTTATATGTCATTTATTGGGGAAAAAAAATCTTGGGTATAATTTTTCATCCGGTTATCAAGGTGCTAGTTTTTTTAATCACTGAAGTAAGCTTCTAATGACATAGTCCAATTCAGTCACTGATATTAGGCCATACCAGAAAAGGAAATTAGATTTAAAATTGTGCTAAAAAAAATAGTTTAACCATCAATGTATTTCGGGATTCGAGTTTAGTTTTGACTGATTCATGCCCACATTAAATAGTTTTAGTCCTTTTTAATCTCTTGAATTGATTCTGCATTTTTGGGTCTATGAATTTCGTTCTTCTTCACTTCCAAATTTCTCCAACACATTAAAAATTTCATTTCATGCATATATAGTTCAGGTATAATCACTTTTGGTTAATTAATGTGTTTACTTATTTGAAAATTTATAAAATGAGAACGGGAAAATAATAATTGTGAATGAAAGCGAAAAATTTGAAAGGAAAATGAAAATATATATACATCCAGATTGTTGCATTATCCTCCTCAAAGAGGAGGTTCATCATTATATTAATGTATTTTAAGATGATAACGATATAAATAGTAATGTAATTGAAAAAAATTGACTATGTTGCCTTGCTTCGTTTATAATCTTCCACAGAAAATGATATGGTAGACTAGATGTATATTGGTGATGTGATGCATAAAAATATTATATAACCCTAATTTGATTGCTTTAATTAATTATAATGTCATTGTTAAACAAATCTTGCACGAATATTACATATCTCTGCATTGTTCGTACATCAGAAGTGATGCCTCAACCGTCAACAATATTCAACAAATACAATATAATACACATTGCATATGGAAAACTATATCCTATTTAATTGCTTCTTTACAGGGAATTGGTAATTAATATGATCCTCATCATTATTAGTTTTTTATATCAAGATATATTCCTAATGTTGAGTCACAAACCTGGTCAAATTAGGCAAGAGCTACAAAAACCTATATTAATTTATGGAGACATTATTATTTAATCCTTATATACAAAACAATATAATTTCATTGACTAATTAATCAAAGAACACATATAAAATTATCAGTATGCGTATGTGAGTTGATTGCTATTTGCCAAGAGTGTGAGTGTTTGGCTCGCCCAAACTGACTTTTTACACTAGAAATGAAGTTAAAAGCTTCCAAGTTAGGAATGAATATTGATGGGGCAGTATCACAAGTTACGAATGCGGTTGGATATGGGGGAGTGTTACGGGATCATGAAGGGAATTAGGTGGCTGGTTTTTAACATGTTATGGGTATTTGTGATGTTTTTGAATATGAGAAATGGGCTATTATCAAGGGACTTGATTTGGCTTGGAACTTGGGCTGTACGAAGGAGATCAGTTATTTTGGAATCGGATGTAAAGGAACTAATTGGTTTGCTGCATCAAGATTGCTATGAGTTGAACGAAGATCTTATTCTCTGGCAAATAAGAGATTTTATGAAGAAAGATTGGTATTTGCAGATGCACTATATCCCGAGAGAAACGAACAGGGTGGCAGATCTCCTTGCCAAGGAAGACATATCCTCATCAAGATTGTTAGATGTGTGTTCTGACTTCTTAAGGACTTTAGTTACACAAGAGATGCTGGGATTCAATTTTCCTTCGTGTTTTTTGGTGGTTTTTTTTTTTTTTTGGGGGGGGGGGGGAGTTAAAAGCCATGGTGCATTGGGATTTTAATTTGTTTCCTTTTTTGCCCCTTTTTGTCCTTTGTCATTCACATATAGCACCACTCACTGTCACTGTTAGTGCTCGTTTAGTTTATTTTAGCTTTATGAAGGTGCTTTTTATGGTGTTTGAAATATATACGTGAGATGGGTTTTATTTCGATATATGAAAGAATGATTTAAAAAGCACTTTTTCTTTCTTCCCAAACAAGCTATATTATTCATCCTTCACTAAATATCATGTTATGAATTAGGGCAGTAATAAATATAGGAGACGAAACTGATGCTTTATTATTAAATTATCGAGTTTGAGCTTTTGAGATATAGGAGTACATTGAAAACTCATGGAAGAGTTTTGTTGATGTTGTTGTTGTGATTCTGTCCATTCAAACTAAATTACTTTAATCCTAATATATATCTCATTCTAGTTCTATTTATAAGTTTAAATTAACTAACTTTCACATATTAAAGAGAGTTAATAAATTCATTTATTATAGGCTAAATTTTCATTTTGCCCTTATAATTCAGTTCTTGCTTTTGACCGGAACCACCACCCGTTGCTGCTTCGATTTATTACAGTTTTCAGAGTTGTTGAGACTTAAAAGTTGGATTGAAGCTAAATGGTTGAACTTAAAAGTTGGAATTCATAATCGAAGTCTCCTCACTTTTCTTGAAATTCTGTTCAGGGTTATTATAATATTTAGTTATTAAAATTTGCCCATATTTTGATTTTGGTCCCTTAAATTTTAGGTATCAAACAAGAGGGTTTAGTCCCTCAAATTTCACTTTCACTTCCTTCTTTGTAAGATGGTTTCACTTTTCACTTCTTAAATTTATGTTTTTTTTTTTTTGGGATAAAACTGTACCTTTGATCTTATAAGTTTATACAGTATCAAATTTTGATCTCCTAAAAAGTATCTTTTCAATTCTCTAGCCTATTAATTTCAGATGACGATTTTTTTTTTGGTACAATCATTATTATCTTATAATTTAAACTTGATATGTCACTTTGTTATTGGAATATTAACATTTTATCAATGGTCTTAATGTTAGATGATTAAAAACGTATTTTAAAAAATTAAGTTAAATGAGTAACATTACCTAATTTATTTCATTAAAAGCACATTTGAATTTGAGTGTATTGCCAAAGTTCTATTAGCCTTTAGCTCACGGCTGCTTCATTCTAATCCACGGAGATTAAAAAGTCACAACAATTTTTTTAGCATGCCTTGAGCTTCTTATCAAAAATCAAAATCTTGTCATAATAATCATATTATTAATTTCTTAAATATCACCTATAATGGCTCTAAGAATAAAAGATATATTATAATAATAATGATAAACCATCGTATAAATTTTAAAATATGAAAGTACTGTACTACTCACGAAACATGGTTCGTTTTGTTACTGATTTCATACTCTAGAATTTAGACAAAACCTTCGTCTCCTCTAATAGTCTCATTTTTTTTTTTGGGCCTATTTCAAACCATATTTAATTTCAAATTAAATAATAAGTCACTATTTGAGCAACGAGACAAGACTTCAAGACCTAAAGCAAAGTTTGCAGTTTCCTTCTGAGTTTGTTACAATAAATAAAAAGTTTAAAGCGTCGTCTAAGCCTAATTCTAAATCTGAATCTGAATTTTCCACGTAACCAAGTTTCTAATCCTGGTAATCTCCGAAATGATTTCTTTCTAGTCAACCTGCGCTTATAATTATTCCCAATTTTGATGGACCCATTTCCAAAATCACTTCCTTTTGAAGCTAACCCACTTTCTCTATCATAATCATCACTTAACTGTGTGTTGTGCATCGTCTTGATCATCGCCCATGGATCCTCGTACTCACCTTCTGATTCACTACCCCACAGAGGTATAGGTTTTATCAATGGCGATCCACTGTAATATTCAAAATGTGTAGCCAAACTTGTATGTTCCATTTCGAACAATCTCCTCAGTGACGTGCTTCCTCCTTTCATCAATTCCAACAAGTTTCTTCGCGATGATGACGACGGCGAAGAACAAGATGCAGCTAATGAGGATGACGACGACAATGATATCGAGGATGAATAATACAGAGATTTCTGGTGCTGTATAAGCTTCCTAATCCTGTCTTTCTGAACTTGTATGTTGATTTGATCTTCATCAGTTTCTTCAGTAATCTCAGATAACATGTTAAGATCTCTAATCTCTATGTGTATTTATGATCCGACTAAATATTGGTGCACAAATTTAACTCTATGGAGATCCAAGAAGAAGAAAAAGTGTACTGAAAATATATATGAACAAGGAAAAAGAATGTTGTGTGTGTGTGTGTGTGTGTGTGTGTGTGTGTGTGTGTGAAAAACATTTTGAAAGAACAGAGAAGCCGGCTGAGCATAGAATTTAGTTCAGCTTTCATTTTCAGAACAGAAACAGACATAGAGAGAGACAAGGATTCAACACATTTAAACCCTATTGGACATTGAGGAATGTTGCTGCAGAAGAATGTGTATATATAAAGAAAAAAAATCCTCCCGAATGCAAACAAAACGTACTAATCTGTAAAATAAGTTTAATTTTGAGAGGCTCCGTATTGCAAGAGAAGTATAGGACATATGTTAAAGACACACTGTATTTAATTAAGTTTCCAATTTCGAACCAAACTTGATGACAATTTATTTTATTATTAATTATTTGAATTAAATTATCATAATATAAGTTGAGAAATAAATAATAAATATTTAAACACTTAGCAGAAGAACAACGTTGTATTGTATTTAATTTTGTTAGAAGTATAAGATGTATTGATTGGTTAGGTGAGGGATTCTAGTCTATATAAAGGGTTATAGTTAATTGATGGTTTTAGGATAGTGACATCCCTACCATGAATATAATGTAGATTAGTGATAACTCAAATGAGTTACAGTTGTTATATGAGCATGTTCCACTTATGTGAATATAATAATATACTATGATTCTCTAATTACTCTGGTTAAAAAATTTCATTAAAGAGAAAGAAGAAGTTTTCATTTTAATTTATACACGCATACAAGAAAATATTATCATAATATTACTTGATGCATTTAGGACGATCGATCTTGAACGTTTTTTTTTTAAAATCAATAATATATGTTTTAAAAATTTTATTTTTTAATGGATAGGACCTTAAGAAGTCTTTCCTATGAATGACATAGAATACTCTGAAGACTCGGCCTCTTGATCAAATGTGTCAAAAAGAATTATCTGAAAGCATATATTTATGACGTATTTAGGCTAAATATATAATATCTGTCCTATAAAGTACAAAATGCAGAGACATTGTACTAGCTTGAAATAATTATTATACCCTTCAAAAATAATTTTTCAATTGTTTTTTATGTATATCATGATACTATGAGAGAAATTTTATCTTAATTTACGTAAATATACATTTTTAAAGCCTCCATACAAACTTATATAGCGAAACTAATTACTTCCATGGACCAGGACTAACGTCTTTCACACATGATGGCTGAACCTTTAATAGAACACACGTCTATTAATCAATCTGATTTGACGCTGTTTTATTGTGCTTAATTTTAAACAAATTGCGAAGTCATTGATTTTGTTTTAACTAAAATATCTCAACAATTATTATTTATAGAGTAATCCTTCCTATCCTTAATATAAGATAAGATAACTAATTCAATTAGATTATAAAAGTTAGTTCAGTAAATTAATATGACAAGTTTTTTCTAAAATATTTTATCCTCCTTAATTCTTTTCATTTATCTCTTATTTGATTGTTGTTGAGAGGACATCAATAAGATAAATTAGAAGAAGATTGACAAATATAAAAAAAATATTTTAGATTATATAATATTAATCAGCACCCCAATCAGGTCCTACATTAAGGACATGAGGGAGTATGAGATAAAAACATGCATTCCACAAATATAAAATAATTATCTGTAATACCCTAAAATTTGACTTAGGGTAAATATCATAAATTGGTAGAATATACCTATTGCAACTAGGTGAATATGAAGTCTCAAACACCTTGTATTGAATTTATCTTATTATTAGGACAATTTCTCTTAAGAATAAATAATGTGTGAAAAGGTCCCTAAAACATTAGATAATTTGCAAATAGGTCCCTGAAATATTTTTGGGTTATAACCCTGAGAATATTATGATAAATCCTAAGAGGCAACTAAATATTTATTAAAAATTAGAAAGTATGTTGTCTCTAATTTAGGTAATTTATGGGATTATTTTCCTTGGAAAATAATGAGGCAAAATTAAATATCATTTTGGGGAACATAAGTTGCCCTATGATTTTTAATATTATGCATGGTGCATAAATTACCAATGTCAATGAAATAGTTATAAGATAATAATTAAAATCAATTAGAGAAAATTAGCAACAATTATTTGGCAATTAAATTTGCAATAATTGATAGGAGTGTATAATTTCATCTAATTACCTATAAAACACTATATTAGGATACTAAATAAGATTAATAAGTAATTAATCCTTATTAATCACAATTTGATAAAGTCAATAAAATACACAACCAATCAAAGGGAAACAAATAATGGAAGAGGATAAGTGTTGTGCATGTGTGTGTGAGTTGTGAGTGTGTGTGTGCCTAAGTGTTGTGAGCGTGTGTGTGTGTAGTGGAGGAAAGAAAAAAGATGAATCTAAAGAAAAAGAGGGGAGGTGGCATTTTTGTAAGAGGTGTAAGGACAAGATTAAAACTTCTTTACTAAGTTAAATCCAATGGTTAAGATCAAGTGAAAGTTGCTAGGTAGTTAACTCATGTTTTGCTATAAATAGAGGCTTAATGCTTCATAATTCCTCACTAATTCACAAGCTAAAATTTAGAGAGTGAGGAAGTGAGTGGAGGAGTTTCAAGAACAAGAAGCAAGGTTCTTCAAGAGGTAAGGAAGCTTTTAGTTTTTAGTTCTAGTTCTTAGCTTATGTAGTTTTAGTAGAAATGTTAAGAAATGTTATTTTGATCTTTAATCTTCCAATTATAGTGTTATTCTCATGTTTTTATGATTTCCATTGCCTTTATTTTGAAAAAATGATGAAGAAGAAGTATAGCAAAAATTTTTGGAAGATTATGATCAAAATAGCGAAGCTTTGACGAAATTTCATCGGTTAGCAATTTCAGGAGTCAATAGCAAAAACATTAGTATTTTATGAAGAAAATGAGGTTCTAAAATTCTGAATAAATTCATGGTTAAAATAGACATATAGGGCTTTCCAAATATACCCAGAGTGTGTTATTTGAAGATTTATGTAAAGAGATAAAAATTCCTGAAGATAAGCCACGTTTTCTGGGGAAAATTCTGGGCAGAGGTTTGAAACTTTAAAACTGGGAATTATTCTTGAATTCTGGGTAAGTCCTAGTATTTTTCCTCGAAAATAGAGATCCCAAGGATTCCAGGAAATTTTACGGATCCTTGTTTCGATTTTTCTAGAATTAGTTATGATTTTTCAAAATTAGACAAAATTCTGCCCAGAAGTGTTGAACCAATGTTTTTTCAAAATTTTGTAGGAATAGATTAAAAAATAAATCCACCAAGGGTAAAATTGTCATTTGTGGCCAAAATATCTTTTAGGATATTGTTTGTGAATTAATAGAGTCAATATTACCCTTATAGGATATCTGTGATCGCATTCCGACCGTCTAAACATACCGAAACTCGACAACGAAGGTATGTTCGCGTACTAGTAACACTAACTCTGATGGTTATTATATGCGTATATGTGCTATGTGGATGGTATGTTTATATGAGATAGCTGTTTGCTTTGTGATATGTTCATGTACTGTTGTTATGATTATTCTTGCTAGGTGTTGGGATATGCTTGCTAGGTGTGAAGTGCTTGGTATGAAACATTTGCTAGGTGTGAAACATATGCTAAGTGTGACATATCTGCCAAGGGGCTTATGTGCCAGGGATACATTTGTCTGAGTGCTCATGTACTGTTTATGTTGTGAATATCCGTAACCCATATATGACATATATAAACATGAGGTTAACCGTTACCTGGGGTCCGTATGCATTGGATCTTAGCTCTTAACATAGCTTCAGGGTCAGAAGGGCCAAGAGCCAAAGAGAAGAGCAAGCAGCACGCATAAAGATTCGGCTAAAGACTATCTTTTGTTGCCACGGCGTGGGAATCGCCAGAGACACTTTTTTTGTTTATATAGTTATGTTCAGACATTTGGTATTATGTACCATTATTGTAACTAGCCAGACTTATGGCATTTTGTTTAGATATATCAGTTACTCACTCTTTTACTTGCTCCGATGCTCTACTTTGATGGAAAAAAAAAATTTCGCTTTTGAAAAGTTGGGGTGTTACATTATCTATTTTTTAAAATAAATATATCAATATATAAACTTTTGATTTCCGAAGCCATGCTAAAAATAAAACCAAATAAATAAGTAAATATTTTTAATAAGAAACAATATGATTTAAAAAATATTTTGAATATTTTAAAGGAAAATGATAAAAAAAATACTACCTGAATTTAAAATCATGTTGACAATAATGGTATTGAGATTAACAAGAATAAAAAAGTAATTAACAACTTATTTTATTGAAAAATCACTTATTTAAGATTTTAAAATTCAACTGATAATTTTTTTAAGGATTTTTCCATATTTGAACGTATCAATTTTGGTCATAAATGAGAAAAGTGAGTAACTTTAATATGTTAAATATAAAGATGTTGTCAACTTCTCATAATTATGAAAGGATATACAAGAGTCCATCATCATCGTTGTTGATCCAATTTAATGTCGAAATTGGCTGCAAGAGCTATCGCAATCTTTTACTTTTTTTTTGCTAATATATCGCAATCTTTTACTTAATATGGACTTATAATTGCTTCGAAAGTACCCTTAACGAAAACGAAATTAAATGCATTCACGTAAAAGCTTGTTCATACCCAAAAATGATCCAAGAACAAAATCTTTAAAAACTTCTTCATCGGTAACACCTGCAACTCACTCATTCAATATTTTTCCTTTCCTCCAAAATCATCATCATGGCTACTAAAAAAAGGTCTCAGAAATTCTTTGATTATCGGCTTAAAAGCCGCACCCCTAAGTCCCCTATCTTCTACAGCATTTCATTTATTGTTATATTCTTCTTCGTCTACGCTGAGAATATTTTCTCATTTTCTTCAATCCTACATACCGTAAATTTCACTGCTCAACAATCCGCTGATGAACTCAGATTACCTCAACCTGATGATCATGAACTCATTGATCAGCCATCAATTGATACTTTCCAGCTTTCTTCTCCAGAATATGAATATGATAGTGTTGAACTCACAGGTCGAGAGCGAGCTGCTAGGAAGTTACGGAAACAAAATGGTGAAGACCAAGAGACAGAAGCTGAAGAAGAAGAAGAAGATGATCCTCTTGTTCCACCAGAACATGTATCCAAAGAAAAGAGAATGGTCTGGTTCAGAAGACAACTTCCGGAACTGAAGATTCTCAGATCAAACACCTTATCACAGAAATTCCATAGCAGAGTCATGAGTTTCCTCAACACAGGTTGCTCATTACTATTTCACATCATATGGCTTTCACCAACAAAGTCCTTTGGCAAGAGAGATTTTCTCACCATGGACACAATCTTCCAGGTCCATCCCCGAGCATGCCTGCTAATAGTCTCAAGATCAATGGATTCAAAAAGAGGAGACAAAATTCTGAAACCCCTTATCGATCGAGGATTCAAAGTTCTCGCAGTCGCACCAGATTTGCCCTTCATGCTCAAGGATACACCAGCTGAATCATGGCTTGAAGATCTCAACAATGGAAACAAAGATCCAGGACGCATCCCATTATCTCAAAATCTTGCCAATCTCATAAGGCTAGCCTTGTTGTACAAATATGGAGGTGTTTATATGGACACAGATATAGTAGTAATAAAGGACTTTTCAGGTCTGAGGAATGTGATTGGAGCACAAAGTGTGGACTCAGTAACCAAGAAATGGAACAGAATAAATGGAGCAATTATGATATTTGACATGAACCATCCAATTCTGTTTGAGTTCTTACAGGAATTTGCTTCAACTTTTGATGGGAATAAGTGGGGACACAATGGGCCTTATTTGGTATCAAGAGTTATAGAGAGATTGGAAAGCATATCAGCATATAATATCACTATTTTACCTCCAAAAGCATTTTATCCTGTGAATTGGTCGAAAATTGGGAGGCTATACAGTAGGCCAGAGAATGAGACAGGATCAAGATGGGTAGAGGGTGAGATCAGAAAGCTTTATGAGGGAGAGACTCATGCAATACACTTATGGAACAAGAAAAGCAAAGATTTAGAGATTCAAGAGGGAAGTGTGATGTCCACAATAATCTCTCAACACTGTGTTGTTTGTGCTGCCATAACAGATAGTTAAAAGCAGAAAGTTACTCAGCTAAATATCAAAGCCTTATTACTAGTTCCTTAATTGTCAAGTAAAAGTGTAATTTCACACATAGGTTAATACCATTGTTAGTTCTTATAGTTTGATTGAATTTTAGTTCTTATCCTATAGCTGCAAATCATTGGTTTTGGTCTCTTGGTTTCATAAGAATTTTGTATGAGTTTAAGTATAACGATAAAAACCAAAGTTTGTTAAAAGTATAAGGACCAGCTATTAAACTAAGACCAAACTTTTATGAAAATATAGGGACAAGAGCGAATTGTTTGAAACTATAGAGACCAAAAATAAAATTCGATCAAAGTATAAGGATTAATAATGATATGAACCCTTTACACATTAAAGAACCCCATATGTGGCTCCCAAAGTCCAATGTTCTAAGTGATAGGCTATGCTTGATGAGTTTATCTATAATTTCTTTGGAATAATATGTGATTGTGTGTTAAACATTGGTTTGTCAACCAATTGATGAGTTTTGATTCAATAATAAATGATTTTGAAAAATGAAATATGATTAGAAACTAAATCAATACACTTGTGGAACAAGAGAAGCAAAGAATTTTAGAGATTCAAGAGGAAAATGTGATGGCCATAACAGATGGTTAAAAGGAGCCTTGCTAGTTCCTTAAATGTCAAGCAGAAGTGAATTTTACACATTAAAGAAACCCATATTTGGTTGGCACTGTCCAAATATGCCATGCTTGATGAGTTTATTTATGTGCATTAAACATTGTTCTGCCAACCAATTGACAAGTTTTGATCCAATGAGAAATGGTTGCAAAGCACAAAAATTTGCATGATTATTTGGCATCAGAGCACTTTAATCTGAATAAACATTTCAAAATAGCCTAAACATCAACCACACGGTAAACAAAGGAGCAGCAAAAATAGGATGACAACCATCATATGTGGAACAAGTGAAGCACACAAGTAGAGGTTGAAAAGGGAAGTTTCATGACAAGCAAAGATTATTGTCACAACCTTCTTGTTTGTGATACTACTACAATAACAGAATCTTTGAAGCAGCAAGAGTTCTCACCACAAGATTATACTTTGAAGTATCTTCTTGTTTGTTGTTTGATTAGAAGGTATTCCAAGCATTGAACAAAGCCTTTTATATAAAGAAAAAAAACAGAGTTATTTACTGCTTGTCAGCAATGCGACTTCCTTCAGAATCTGTAGATGTATAATAGATATAAATTATTAGCTTTCTTTATTTGATTAGACAGTAAAAGTTATTTTATTAACAAACTTACTTTTTCCTACTTTTCCCCAGCATAAAAAATCATGATGAGATTAATTTGATTAACGGATGTCATATAGACAAGTGTGGGAAGCTTGATGTAAGATTGTAAAAGCACTGGGTACCAATGGCTTGCAGCAATTTCATAATATGCAAGGCGACCATTTTAAATCGCCTTAATATTGAGCTAGCCTAGTAAACTGTCTCTGCTCTGAAAAATGAAATTGCCCTAATTTATGAATAAGTTGGGCAATACAAATTTGTGGTTTTGCCCTTGTCCTATATCAGTCTTTCTCTTTAAATAGTGATAGCATTGCGTGGTTCAAGTTCTCACTTAATTGTTAATTCTCAGCATTTCTGATTTTACTGGTGTTTTATAGGTTTGAACTTTCTGGCTTCAGATGATTAATAATTCTTAGAATATGAATCCCTTTGTTGCTCTGAAGGCTGAACAAAAGAATCAATCATAGTTTTTATTTTTAATTAAAAATTCAATTTATAATGCTATATTCTTCAACTGAGGGATGGGATAAAATATTTACTTGAAGGATCTCAACAATCTAAACTAAAATGAATAATATATATTAAGACACAAGAACTTTTTTATATAAAAAAATCACCTTTGTTACTGTAGTTATCTTCACGTATTTTAGATTTTCCTCTGCTTTTTTCCTTTTTATGTTCCGCTTTTGAAAATAATATAAAATCAAAATAGGTTTTTATTAATGAATTCAAAAAATAAATTATGAAATTAAAAAAAACGACTAGTGTCTATCAATTGAAAAAATAGCCAAATCATGGGATTAATTGAGAGGATCCAATAATTGCTGCTGTTTAATTCATTTATCATGGTATCAACATCCATGTTTTTATTTTGCCACAGATCGTCCATGACAAAGAAAGAAACGTTTTTCACACATGAAGATGATCGATCCATGATGGAACAACATTAAATTTCTGTCAACATAAATCCCGTTTAAAAAGAGAAGGTATTACTGTCAAAATAGAATATAAATGCTGAAAATAAATGTAAGCTGGAAAAACAAGGCATCAAAAGACATTCAAGTAAGCTGCAGATAAATGCTGCACTAAACCAGATTGAACATATCAGTAGATTCCTTGATAAAAAAACACAAATAATTAATGGAATGAACACTGAAAGCGCCAAATTTAAAAACTCAGGACTGATCCAAATATAAATGTAGGAGACGCATTAATTTCCTGATTTGACATAGGTTTCCATTTTTCCCATGCATGACATGTTAAACACCACATTTCCTAATATAGTGTTGATGTATACATCTGTGATGTATGAACTTTCTTTGTATGTTTAAAATTGTTTGATGGCTCCATACTCAGAGAGCTCACATTATATGCAACTTCTCAAAGGTCTTCATTTTCTTTGTATGTTTAAAGTTGCTTCGAACTTTTTCATCATAGAAACTTACCTCTCCACAAATCAGTCATGGCTACTTCTGATGAGAAAACATCCCACAAGATCTATGATTACTTTAGAAGAAGCCGCACAGCCAAATCTGTGCTTTACTACGCCATCATGTTTCTGGTTTTCTTACTTGTCATCAATGCTGCAAGTATCTTGTCCAATTCTCCAGGAGCCTCATATGGCCTGAGAAGTATTCAGAAAACTCTTGGCAAACAAGAAACTCCAAAAGATGATGATGCGCCAGCAGTTGAATCACCAAGTTTTGAAACAGAGGAAGAGGAAGAAGAAAAAGACGACCCTATGGTGCCACCAGAAAACTTGTCCAGGGAAGAAAGAATGGTGTGGTTCAGAACTCAACTTCCAAAACTTGATATTCTCAAACCATACACTTCATCACAGACTTTTCACATGAGAGTCCTTGGTTTCCTCAACAAAAACTGTTCTGCATTGTTTCACATTATATGGTTATCCCCAGCAAAATCATTTGGGAAAAGGGAATTCCTGTCTCTAGATTCATTCTTCAGAGTCTACCCTGATGGATGCTTGGTGATTCTATCAAACACCATGGATTCCCCGCGTGGTTATAGAATTCTGAAACCGTTTCTTGAGGGTGGATTCAAAGTTACTGCGATTACTCCGGATTTGCCTTTCTTGTTCAAGGACACTCCAGCTGATTCATGGCTTGAAGAGATCAAAAGTGGGGATAAAGAATCTGGAAGTATCCCCTTGTCCCATAATCTGTCCAATCTCATACGACTAGCAATGTTGTACAGGTACGGAGGAGTCTATATAGATGCCGATATGTTAATACTGAAGGATTTCGCACATTTCAGAAACGCAGTAGGAGCCCAGAGTGTGGATTCAGCTACTGGAAAATGGACAAGACTAAATGGCGCAGTAATGATATTTGACATTCATCATCCAATTCTAATAGACTTTATGCAAGAATTTGCGACAACATTTTATGGGAATCGATGGAGTTATAATGGGCCTTACTTGGTTTCCAGAGTTATAGAGAGAGTTGGAAGCACCCCTGGATACAACCTCATGATTTTGCCTCCAAAAGCATTTTTCCCTGTAGATTGGGTTAAAATTGTCAGGCTGCTCAAGAAGCCAGAAAATGAAACAGAAGCAAAATGGGTGGAAAATAAGTTTGTTGAATTACTATATGATGGGGAGACTTACACAGTCCACATGTGGAACAAGATTAGTGAAGTGACTGACATAGAAGAGGGAAGTGTCATTGCAAGATTAGCCTCCGCGAGTTGTGTTATCTGTGGCAATATCACAAACAGTTGATGGGCGAATGTTCAAATCCAACAATGAAGACTTGTTCAAATCCATCGTATTCGTATTGCAGTTTTGTTTACCACCACAAAATAAATGAAAGTGATTTTGTGCTTCGTTTTACAAGATTCTTCTGTTAATTGCAAAGTTCATTTCATAAAGTACGTTTGACATTGGATTTTACCAAATCAATAATGGAAATGACTCTGCACAGGGATATTGTTCTCCAGGTATAATATAATAGGATATCGAAGATTCTCATGTCTATAGTTTAATATGCTTATAAGAGATTTTCTAAGAATCTCAGGGTTGCTGAAATTAATATAAAATACAAGAAGAAATTTGTGCTTTTCTTCCATTACGAGCATATTGATCATCAATTGTAGGGGGGAAGAATATAACCTAAAATTGTGGCAAAATCGTTCGATTTTCTTGCACCCTCCACATTCTCAAGTTAGCGAAGCACGAAAATTGAGATCCTGGCTTTCTCTTTACTGTCTCTCGTCTCGTAGCTATGGAGGAATCTGCCATTGTTGAAAGGCAGAGCCTAAGAAAAAGAAGCAGCAGCGACAACAACGCTTTCGCCAAATTCGTGCCTCTTGCTTCGCCATTAGGAAACGACGGTGAATCCCAGGAGCCAAACCCTGAAGCTGAAGGTCACGATAATGGACTTAAAAGATTGAAACCAAATCCCCAGTCGGAGTTCGCTTACATCTCATCTTCCTCCTCTCCTCTTCTTCTCAAGCAATCTATGGCCCAAGAAAATCAGCAATATTCCCCTCCTTCCGCTTTGAGTAAGAATTCCGCTGATACAAGACCATCTTCATCTTCCAATGGGAGCAAGTCTCATATCGATTTCGAGGCGCTAGATGCCAAAAGTATCCAAGCTCTCTCAGCTTGTGAGTTACGATTTTTCAATGGTCGTTTTCTCTTTCTGCAATTTATATGAAGGTAACGTGTTTGTTAAATTGCTTAGTGAAATTCAATTGGAAAGAGGATCGGATTGAGCTGGGATCGATAGGTTTGGTGGCGGCTGAACTACTATGCAAGAGACCAAAGATCGGAGGAATCTACGAAGCAGTTAGGGTTCATAGAGAAAGTACAGTAAAACGGCTTAGAAAACTGTGCAATAAGGAGCCTTCGATCGATGTAGGAATTGAGATGGCTGATGCGGTTTCTCTTTTGAAGTTTATGAACTCCTCAACTGATGAGAACATTGAGAGCGCAGGGCGAAAGGCTCACAGAGGAGCACTATTGTTGCTTCAAGCAGAGATCCTTCGCAAAAATGGTCTGCAACTACTTTCTGAGAGCCAAAACTCGTTCAAAGATATCTTATAATTGCCGGTTGCTTCAATTTGTCTTTCTTTTGTCTTAGCTAAGATCTCAGCATAATTATCAAACTGTTCTTCCAATACTTCATTTATGGTCAAGTGGACCTTAATTTTCCCCTATGTTCAGTCCAAGTCTTACCTAACTTCTTCTATGATACTGAATTACTGATCATTACGTTCAAGAGTGATGCTTTGGTTGCAATTAAACAACTAAATATCTTTAGCAAGTGTTTCTGTATATGCATTTCTACAGATTCAATTTTCTGGGATTCTTACATATTCTTACATATGATAACTTGGTGCTTGGCAATAGTATTGCAATATGATCAAGTAAAAACTTCTATATTGGTTCTCTGGCGCATTTATAATGCCGAAATCTTCTATAGACTAATATAAACATTCTCACATAAAAATGCTTCATAGTTAGTTGGATCTGCCTCTCTCTGTTCTAACTCTGATGAAAACTGAAAATCACTCTGTCTTCTATCTGCCCCAGTATTGGAGTTTATATGTAAAAGTTGATCACCAAAATTTACTTAGCAGAATAATAGGTCTGCATAATAGTGAGAGTGAGCAACAGAGCAGCAGCCATTACTCCTATCAATTTCCATACATTTGGGATATGGTCACGAATCAAGATCCTATAGCTACGTTTGCAGAAGAACTTGATGAATTCGACACACAGTCTTCAACAATGCCATATCATTATAGGGAACTTTCTCAAGGGGTTCACTGCCGAGTATGAGTTCAAGTCCTCACACAATTTACTGTAACTTGAATCCATTTGGTCTACCCCACTCGTAATTTTACTAAAAAATTCGAGCAAACCTTCGCTGCTTATCTTGGTTCCTTTTACTATAACTCCATTTTCTACGAGCAGCTCAATATCCTGAAGAGAACAGATCAACCCTTTGAAAAACAGAGCATAGGAAGTGAACTGCCTGTTGATTCCAATTCTACTCTGTTCCCAAGCGATGATGTTCCTCAAATAGACTTCTGTGGTGTTCACTATATGCAAAGGTGGAATTTCCAGAACCCCTTTGCTGAATCTAATCCCAAAGTCAAATCTAAGCAACTTTTTGCAATGTGCAGGTCGAATTGTAACCCCAGAAGCTCTTAATCTAATAGCACACCGCCTAAGTTCTTGGTGAGCTTGTTTTACTTTCTGTCCTTCATCAATAATGGAGGATAAGTGCAAAAGATGGAGAAAGTGAGCAACACTTGAACAACGAATCAAAGGGTATCTGAAGAGGGAAAGTGCAAGATCAGAAACAAGATGATCAGCCTCTCTCGTGAAGAGACTGGGAAAAAGTATCCTAGCCAATGTCTTGATAACAAAGAAGGGTATTTGGTTCTCAAGCAGAGTCAGGTCTGTTTGAACAGAGAAGAAAATATCTTGGTTCTGAACTATAGGATCAGAAGCATGATGTCAGGAAGCATCGTAATTTGTGAATGAATTCAAGAGCTCTGGTGGTGACAATCGAAGAAGGAGCTCTAACAAGAAACAACCATCCAAAAGCATAATCTTTGCAAGTTCATGGGGGTTGTACCTGATATGACCACCATAGCTTGCTCGGACGGCGTCGTCTAAGCCAAGAATGACGGAGCCACATTTGTCTAAGGCAGAAACAGGATTTTGGGTTCGGTGAAGAAGGGAAAGCATGTAACGCCATTTGTGTTCTTCCATGGCAAGAAGGTGGCTTTTGGATCCTCTGTGAATGGGTCCAACGGTGACGAGTTTAGGGGAGTAGGCTTCATCATTGGATTTTCGAAGCTTAGAGGGGACGCTGGGAATGCTGCTCATGAATGATTGAACTCCCCTGTGATCAAGAGAACCCAGTGTGACCTTAATAGAATGCATCCATGCACACTCATTTGGGGTTTCGTCCATTGCCTTGAACAGAGGAAGCTCACTCACGTACAAAGCGACTAGTTAAACAGAGGAACTTCCAAGGAATGTGAGATTGTCAGAGAGCAATTAAGGGGTGGTCAAAAAAGAGTTTTGATGATGGAGATTTGGTTCCTTCAAATGAATACTCCTAAAAGTCCAAACAAAGATCTTGCCTTTCAACTTTTGCTAGTGCTTCTTGCTGAGCTCTATATTTTTCCTGCTGGGTCCCACTCGACTTTTCCTTTTCTGGGACATTATCTAGATATGATCTTGTGCACTGGACCCCCACTCTCTACCCCTTATTGCTTCCTTGTTAAGTAAGATAGCCCTGTGCTTTTAAAAAGTGAAGCTCCATTCTGATTCTGAGGCACTCGTATCCAAACAGGCAAATCTCTCACATACGCTCTCTTCTCTAATTATTACACCTCTCATGTTTCAGGCCTTAACCACCGTTTCAGGGTTATTAGTAATCTTAAATATAAGTCAAAATTAATATTTTTAGAGAAATTAAGGAAGAAAATTAAATTACTTTAGAATATTATATTTTTTATTTCAAACTAATTAGTTTCACTAATAAATTGATATATAATCTAAGAATGCACAATATATATGATATGATTAAGTAACTTATTTAGCTGGCTTAATCTCTCTAAAAAAATGTTAACTCTATCTTATATTTAAGATCGAAGAAATATCTCCTATATTGTTGCTTTTGACACCCAGCTTTGGTTTTGCTTTATATATTACGGAATGAGATTGTAACATCCCAAATTTTGGACTTTGTAAATCAAGAATTAATTATAGAAAAATTTGGCCTTAAGGAATTTTAAAAATTGAGAATTTGGAATTTAAAGCATATTTTCCATAAATTAAAGGCAATTTAGTTGAAAATAATTATTGGCCAGAATATTTTGGGAGATAATATTTTATGGCCGAAATAAATTAATTAAGAGAAACAAAAAAGTCAAAGAAAATTTGGAAGGGTTAATTTATGGCCTAAAATAATTATTGAAAAATTAAAGTTTATTTTCCATTGATTTATTTTGAGAATAGAATAAAATCAAGGAATATGTGTAAGTGGTAAGTTTTAGGCCCAAATATTATGAAATAAATATTTTATGGCCTAGGAGAAGTAATTTGGGGAAGGAAAAATCCCTATATTAATCTGGGATTATTTTCATAATTATTGAATAATTACGATTAAATTTAATTACAATTAAGATAGTGTTTAAGATAATAAAAGGAACAAAAAATTGGGCTTATTGCAACCCATTATGCCCAAGCCCAGAACCAAAAGAAATACTGGCCACGTGAGAATACCAGCAAATGAGTCATTTTCCCTTTCAACTCCAGTTTCGGCAGGAATAAGAAAGAGTGCAGAAGGATAAGAAACAAATACAAGAATAGTACAATTGCTTCAGCCCAAGACCACCCAGTCCAACGTGAAGGAGAATGAACCAAAGCCCATATTCAGTTTAACCATTACCTATTTAGTTAGCATCTCGTCCAAAACCAAAGAAACGGATTACATTTATTGCAGCCAGCAAACAGAAGGGAAGCGTGGAAGCTGAGAGAAAAACACAGAACACATTTAATAAGCGGCAGGTAATTATACTTATCCGAAGCAGAAATTCAGTCGGCGCCAGGCCTCTCGAGCTCCTCAAATGAATCACCAGCGGACAATGGTTTTGGACCAGCGGATTTCCATCAGCACCCGGATCTTCAGCTGGCTATAAAGCCATCTCCAGCTCGTTTTTCATTCGCTCTTCATCCATTCGGTGTTCAAAAAGAGAAACCGCAGAGAGAGAGATGCAAACAGGATCTGTATGAGCTCTAGCTAGTCATTTTTTAGTTAGCTTCATCGTGAGTCTGAGGTAGAGAGTATTTGAGAGTGAGGAAGAGAGGAAGCTGAAACTCTTTACTCTCTGTTTTACATCGGTAAAACAGAGGAGCAAATAGCAACCATGATTCATTGTCTCCAAGTATCTCATCTTGAAATTCCAGCATCTATGTTCCGCTGCCTCATGTCTTCAGCATCACACTCCTTCATTTTCCCATTCATTCTCATTCGGTCAGGGAACTTGAAATCAGAGTATAAAACCTGGAAATGAAAAACAAAGGTATGCTGTTAGCTTTTGGTTGTGTTTTCTTGTTTTATGAGTGTTGCATGCTAGCTGTCATCGTGGTTGCTGAATATATATGCATGTAGTTTCAGGAAAGAGAGAGAGAGAGAGAGAAACGCTGAAAAACCGAAGACCAGGAAATGAAAGAAAGAACAACGATAGGTAATTGTTTTCTGTGTAACTTAGAGAAGGGAAAGATCATATATAAATAAATATATTCATATGTTAGCTACTGTCCTACGTAAGAGAAATAGAAGAAGTTTGCTGTCATCACGCAGGAAGAAAACAGAGGTGTGTGTCTTGCTGTCAAGCCTACCTATGAGTGTGTGTAAACATGCCTTAAACACCAAACCTCAGGCCATTTTTTTTGAAGTAATATATATATATATGATATATATGTGTTTCTGTTTGATGTTTGTTAAACCAAGGAGTGTGCGTGTGTTGTTGAAACTGAATAATGAGGTCTTAGGAAAAGAAATATGCCGTGGCTATCCTGGAGAAAAAAAAAAAAAATAGCTATTTTGCTTGTGTTGTTGAAACTGAATAATGAGGTCTTAGGAAAAGAAATATGCCGTGGCTATCCTGGAGAAAAAAAAAATAGCTATTTTGCTTTCATACCTATATATACATATAATGGGCTGCATGTGAAAGAAAAAGGGGAGCAAGTTAAGTCTATATGTGTGTACGTGTTAGCTGTGAATGAAAGAAAGAAGAAGTTGTGGGTCTGTATATGTGATGCATAAGGTGGAAGATTTTTAAACTAAATAAATAAAGGGGGAAATAAATAAATAAATTATTGATAGGTAATTAATAGGAGTTAAAGTTAATTATAGAGAGATAATAATAATTGGTAAAATAATAATAATAACAGATAATGTTATTCTTATTGGAAAGGGTAATAATAATAAATACTAAATGGGGAATTATTATTATTATTATCGGGAATGATGATAATAATAATAGCAATAGCAATAATAATAACAATAATAATAAAATTATTATTGTTAGGAAAATTTAAACGATTAATAATTATTATTAATCCTCTAAAACTAATTCGCGTAATTAGTTTATTTGCGATTTGAATAACTGACTGACAGCGATGATAAATATTTTTAGGAAGACCTTGATATTCATCTGATCCCAACAACTTCAGTAAAGAAAAAAGACACAAGGTTGAGGTAGGTGACTTTAATCTTGTAATCATGTATGTAAATGATATGCAATAATTAGTTGATCATGTATGTTGGTTGAATTACTTGTTTATGTTTTCCTAGCCATGGAATTGAGGCTGTGGTCATGGGACTGCGTGTTCTAGATAAGGGCTGCGTTCCTTAGCCGTTAACTGCAGTTATGGTTATTTGAATTTGTAAATGCTTACATGCCTTAACATGTGTTATTATGTCATTTATGTTTTCATACATGTGTATGAGATTAACTGTTACCCTGGGGGTCCATTCATTTGGACTCCAAACCACATGAAAGATACAGGTAGTGGTTCGGGATCGAAAGGCAAGAAACATTTGTAAGGGATACAGCAGTTGGAAATGTTTTGGAGAATTAGGATTAATTAATTAGTCTGTACTTAACGTTTATCATTCGCTTATTTTGGGATTATTGTATTAACATCCAATTATCGGATGAAATCGAATTGTGAAAAATTAGTCTGTATTTTCAAACTAAGTTAATTTCAAAAACTTCTATTCTGAAATCAAATCGTCCAAATCTTCTCGATTTCTGTCGCCGTGTTAACTCTAATAAAATAAAAGCCTCAAAGGCCGGGTGTTACAAGGATCCTCTCATTAGCCTACTTTCTCATCATCTCTCCTCATCCAATCTAGACCATTGATATCTCTCCTCATCTAATCTAAACCATTGATTTGAATTTATCTTAACTATCACATCCTGAAGTAATTTTTTTAATATCAATCAGTAATCTAAAATATTTTTTCAATATTATAAAATTATTTTTCAAGATCCTAAAATTATTTTAGGATCTTGAAAAAATATTTCAGGGTAGTGAGTGACACTAAAAAAAACTTTAAGATACTAACTGGTATTAAAAAGATAATTCAGGATACTGACTAGTCTTGAAAAAATGCTTCATGATCTTGATAAAATGTTCTAGAATCTTGAAAAAAAATTTAGGGTACTAAGTAGTACTAAAAATATATTTCAGGATATTAATTAGTACTGCAAAAGTACTTTATAATCTTGAAAAAAATATTTTAGGATGCTGACTGGTAGTAAAAAAATACTTCAAAAAATACTTCATGATATTAAATCGTACTAAAAAGATATTTGAAGATACTGACTAAAAAGATATTTGAAAATACTGACTGGTATTAAAAAAATACTACATAATCTTATAAAAAAATCATGATACTAACTGGTACTAAAAAATACTTTAGGTGATGTGGCTTTCTCTGAGAAATTAGATATCAAATGGATGGCTAAGATTTAAAACTAATCGAGAGATAAAAAGAAAAATGGTTCAAGAGAGAGACCAAAGCCGAACGATTCAAGCTCTGTCGGAAAAAAGGTGAGGGAAAATGGAGATGGAATAACGGAAGAGGAAAATGGAGCAAATGTTGGTTTAAAAAACTTACTCAAATGATAAGTAGCTGTAAACAGAATATTGAAAAGATAAAATCAAAGGTGGATCTATGAAAAAGCTTACTCAATCTGATTAATCCCAACTTTTTTACCGGCATCATTAATAGAAACAAACATCAGATAACAATTCTAAAACAATTAAAATTATTTATTATTTATCATGTATTTACGTTTAGTTATCTATTATCAAAATTTTAAAAAATTTCAAAATTCTTACCCCAAATTTTTTTATTAATCAACACAATAATACCCTAGTTAGAAATAAAAAAAAACACGTAACTTTTATGAAAAAAGATTATTTAAAATAAATTAATTTAATAATCTAAATAATTTTATAAGATAAATATGATACACTAAAAAAACCAAATAACCTCCACCCTACTTCTTTTCTCACTCTCGCTTCTGCCTAAATTTGGAAGTAGATTTTTTCATAATCTTTTTTTCTCATCAACTTTTATAAGTTCATCTAAACCGTTGATCTAACTTAATCTTTAGGAGGGAAGCTAGATGATGTAACTTTTTCTGGACAATGTATGGTCAAGATTTAAAACTAATGAGGGATAATAAGAAGAAGCCAATCAAAAATTATGAGAAGAAACTAATGAGAGAAACCGTACTCATATATTATATATTATATAGATATAGATGGAGTCAGAATTTAATTATAAAAGCGGTTGGGATTGGAAAGCATATATTAAGTTTGCAAAAATTTTGAGGGGTCAAAACTATAAACTTAGGTAGGCCAAAACCTATTGGCCACGTTTTGTTTGAGGTAGGGCTTTTCAAGAAAAAGGGAACATCTTAGTTAAGCAAAAATTAATCCTTCCTTATTGTTGTTATTTGTGTTCTTCATGTTCTCTCCAGATCAATCCGAGTTGCTCCCAAGCAATCGAATCCCTCCATTTTACTTCCGTTGCTTCCTTTATGTGCAACGTTGGAGTGATCCTCCTGCTGGAACCTTTTGGGCTTCGGCCACAAGTGCGTTTACTCTCACCTTGAACTCTTCGTATTCTATCTGTCACCAACCCATTCAACATTCAATCTTCTTCCAATGTTGGGGTAAACAGGCTATCATAAGCCTTTTTTCCCGCAAAGGAAGCCAAAAATACAAGCGACACTTTTAAACCTATGTTGTTTAAGGTTTTAAAGAATCCATCCTTATCCCTATAGAGCCGTTTGACCTAGATTTCTCGACGACAAAAGTTGGATGTGTCTCAAGGAGGTCGAAGTAGGCTGGGTCGAAGCAGACGTGGGCGGAGGCACAAAAGAAGAGGGTCTCAAGGGAGAAAGCAGAAGGATGAAAAAAAGTGCCATGGATTGGAGGAGCTTTTGAAGAGACAAGGAAGGAGGATTTGTTGTTGGTGATCGTTTACCATAGAGCGAAAGGGGAAAGGAGGAGTTGTGAGGGAGAACAAAAAGTGAACTGGCTGGATATCGCTGATGTAGGATGATGAGGTGGTGTATATTAAGTGTCACGTACGCATATCAGTCAAACTTATCTTCAAAGTTAACATGGTGAAATTGCCTTGTTTTTAAATTTACGAGGTGAAATTGCTCCTTCAAAAATTTTAAACACCCATAGCCCTTCTATGAAAACTTTCTAAACATTTTTATCCTTTGTCATTTACTTTAGATAAACACGTACTGTCCCTCTCTGTTGAAACAATATTACAATTAAGTGAGTTGCCTAAACATCCCCGATGTAGGATGATGAGCATTAAATACCATGTATCCATGTTAGTCAAATAACTATTGAAGTTAAGTTATTTAATGGTAGGATGAAATTACTCTTTTTTAACATTTTGAAGTGATATTACCCTTAAAAAATTTCTTAAGTGTCCATAACTTCTCAACGAAAACTATCAAAATGTTTTTGTCCTTTAACCCTTAATTCTATTTCTAATTCGAACTTGTCCATGAATTCCTTTACTTATATTGAGTGTCATCTGTGTATATGTCAGTAAAACTTAACCATCAAAGTTAATCGGGTGACATTGTCCTGTTTTTAGATTTACGGACTTAAAAAACTTTTAAGTGCCCATGGCTTCTCTATACAAAATTTCGAAATATTTTTGTTCTTTAATCCTGAATTGTATTTTAAATTCGAACTTGTCCATGAATTCCTTTAATACAGAAGCCCAATTTCCTGTTTTGTTATTGAGTGGAAATTGATAAGCCCCCATCCCCTGTGTGAAACAATATTACAAATAAACTCTTTTGTTTTTCTTTAAAGTAATTTATCTATCTTATAAAATAATACAGTATATAATTAGGTTAATGTACAAATTTAATAACCAACTTTTCCATATGGGCCCTCAACATAACCAACTAATTTTTGGTGCAAAAGTAGACGTAATCAATTTATTAAGGAGCAGATATAGCAACGCTCATTAACCCAAGTTAACTTCAATTACTTTTTGCACTGTAGGTGTTATTAGTCGTCTTAACACTCTCTATTATTTTAATATATTTTTAGAAGGGTCAAAACACAAATTTAGCAATGAAATATTTCTCTATGGGCACCTAGCAAAATTATTTTTCATTAGAGTATTTACAAGAAAAGTAAAGACATTTGCATTAATGCCCTTACTTTATTTCTTTGATAAGATCATTTTCAAGACAAATAAAAAGATTTACAAGACATATAAAGGGATTTAAACGAATCCAAGGAGTTAAAAAGGTTTTATCATTAACATATTTGTTTTTTCACTGATAAAACTTAATTTAATTTTTACTTGATGGGGTGCAGTAAAAAAAAAAAAAAAAAATTATCTCACTGTATTCTCTTAAATTTTTTTATTTCTCTTATAAATGCTCTTATGGGAAAAGGGAAAAAAAAAGTAAGAGCATTAATATAAATGCTCTTATGTTAAAGCATATATTTATCCTATAAATGCTATTATGAAAAACAATTGTTTGGGTGCCCATACAGAAATAGTTTATTGCTAAATTTATACCTTAACCCTTATAAAAATATATTAAAATAATAGAAAGTGAGAAGATTGGTAGGACCCACAGTGCAAAAAATAACGAAAGTTAAGTCTTCTTAATGATATTATATCTACTTCCATGTAAATCGTTTATATGTATTTTTTGGCACCAGAAAATAGTTTATTGTGTTTGGTGCCCATAATGAAATAGTTAGTTGCTAAATTTACATCTTCACCCTATATAATTTAATCATACATAACATATATATTACATAACTTATTTAGCTTTATTAATCTCTTTTAAAAATGTCAACTATATCTTATATTTAGGACATAAGGTAGTATAAATATACACACCTTCAATGTGAAACCATGATGGATATTCTGGCAAAAAAACAAAAAACAGAAAAAAGAAAGCATATTGGATTAATAACTGAATGGTGGGACTGACCATGACCAAGTTTATGGAATGTCTTCGCAGGAACATTAATATTTGAACTTTTGAAGTAAAAGAATACGTCTGGGTTTAGGTGA
Organism: Acacia confusa; assembly: GCA_037074495.1. Classification (NCBI taxonomy): domain Eukaryota; kingdom Viridiplantae; phylum Streptophyta; class Magnoliopsida; order Fabales; family Fabaceae; genus Acacia; species Acacia confusa. Next base: position 37,724,014 of record CM073508.1, on the reverse strand, counting down.
TTAGTACAATTTAGAATAATTGGCGTTTTTATGTTGTTATTTTCAAATTTTTAATATTTCTCACAGTTTTCTTGGGAAATTCTTTCACTGAATAGATGTCCAGACAAGTTCACTCCATCAGCGAAAACATCTCCCCCCCCCCCCCCCAAAAAAAAAAAAAAACACAAAATTTAGTTTACTTTTCCTTAACACTTCATATTGAAAATAGGAAGACAATATGATGTTGAGCTCCATGTCGAGAAATTTTATAAACAAAATGAAGTTTCCAAGTTAAAAGAGGTTTTCTCATCCAACATGCTAGTCATTTGGGATCATGTACTCTTCTTTTTAGACTTATGCTAATAAATAATAATATTAGTACTTTCATTAAAAGATTGGGGTTCATGGGAAGGGTTGCCCACGAAAAATTCCGACCAATAAGAGGCTCATATAGTGAGTTTGGGGGATGAGGGTGTTAAGTTGTTGAAAATAGAGAATTTTCTAAATGGTAAAAGTGTTAGTGTAGTTTTTGTAAATGAAGTGTGTAATCTAAGTCACGTCCACAGATGTTGCTCTTAAGAGTTATTTCACTACCACCGGCTGATAGGCAGATTTATGTGAGACTGACACATTTTTGTTTTTTTGCGCAATCCATGATAAATAATGAAGAAATCAACACGAGATGCGGTGGATAACTTCTCCATAAAAAATATTGTAAAGTCCCCAAACAAAAACAAAAACCGCGAGAGATAGAAATAATAAATGTGTTTATATCCAAGAGTACCAATATGGTCTTTATTATTATTATATTACCTTTATGTATTTGATTTGGGGTTTATAGCTACCACTTGTAATGCAAGCATCTCATCCAAAACTTGACCTTGAGAACTAGCGGGATTCAGAGGGCTTTACTCCGTTAAACTAACTTTATATTGGTACCACTATAGTTATCATAAGTCCATTTTTAAATGAAATTTTTTATCTTAAATATAAATCCATTTATAAGTTATTAATGATTGTTAAATAAAAATTCATTTTTTTAAAAAATATTAGTTAAGAGATCATCTTTATTTTATATTCCCTATCCATTAAAATATTTTTTTTGAAATAATAAAAAGAAAAAAAAATCTGGAAGGTGCATATCTCATCTGGAAGGCCTAGATGCTTAGATGAGTCAAGCTCCTCCTGCCTATGCCTAACAAAAAAAGTTAAAAAGATAGTGGGGTATAATTTGGAATGAGTCATATTAATTAAAAATGTATATAAATATTAAACGGTTTAATATAATCATTTCGATCGAATTTTTGATTTTATTTATATAGTTTTCTGATAGTGGTGTTTGGTTTCTATAGTTTTATAAAAATTTTATTTGAATTATGCGGCTAAAGATATGGACCAAAACAAAACTCGTCTAGTCCTTTTGATTTGAAAGAATTCTAACTTTAGATCTTATACTTGAGGGCACATTAATGAATTGAACTCATGCCAAATATGTTTAAAATTGTATTCTTGTTTAGATTAATTCATTTTAAATACTTTTACACTTTACAAGGTAAACATGTAGAGAATAATTTTACCTTAGTAGCTGTTTGTTTTGGATTTTTAGAAGTTGTTAAACTAGCTATGAATGACATAATATAAGCAAATGTATGGGATATGAGAATATGATCCCAAGCAAGCAGTCTACATACCAAGATCCACCATTTGAAACTAGAGAAACGAAAACTGATCAAACTTTAGTTACCGATGACAATAGCATTAATACATACTTATAATAAAGGCCACACGTGATTCACAGCTTTTTAATAATGAAATTCCTTGGCGCTTTTCTAAATCTCAATGCGAGCTACGTGCTGCATAAATGGTCTGCATAATAGTGAGAACGAGCAGAGCCAAACCGCTCACAACTCCGATGAACTTCCAAGGAGTGCCCTATGAAACTGAGAAGCATGCTTATGAATCCGTGTTGAAGCCATTCCAGAAAACGCCGCCAGTAATGCCACGGCATTCTCAAAATTAGCACACGCCATCCCGCCACACCCTTCACGTTCGCTTTGTTCAAATCCTCGCATACGTCTCTGTATCTCCCATCCATCAGTTTCGCTCCCGTTGCGATGCTTTGGAACATTTTCAGCAAATCCTCGTCGTTGGCCTCCGTATGCGCTTTTATAACTCCTGCCTCTCTAAGAAGTTGGACGTCATGAACAGAACACACCAAACCTTTGAAAAAATAAGCGTAGGAGGTGAATTTGTAGCCGACTCCCATCAACCCGCCGATTTGCTCCCAAGCAATGAAATTCCTCCATCTGACTTCTGTTTCTTCTTTTATGTGCAGCGTCGGGATGATCAGTTCTCGCTGCGTCTCATTAAATTCTATTTTGAATTCGAACTTGTCCATGAATTCCCTTATCACAGCAGAAGCCACAGTTCCTGGTTCGTTAACATTGCCTGCGATGATGCAGCAAATTTGGCTGTTAAAGATGAATTACTACTTCACTGATAACTCAGACAGTATAAGGTTTAATACATACTGCAACCGACAGATTATTACCTTCATAATCTGTTCGGCGTGCCCTGATTATGATTCCAAAAGCTTGGAGCTTTCTGGCGCAGCGATGCAGTTGGAGTGGATCTTTGCTGAGTATGTCTTGGTTTTGATAGGGATCAGGGGAGCACAAGTGGATGAGATGAAGGAAGTGACAAACATCGTTTGGGAAGTCAGCAATGGCAACGTTGCGTCCAAAGAGTGACCTTGCAAGTTTTTTGGGCCAAAGGTCCGTGTCCGAAGCAAATGCAACTAGATTGGCGCCAAATTTGAACCTGTAATTGGTGGTATGTTCTTGTTCGCCCAATCCGAGGAACAAATAGTGGAATAAAATATCGAGGAGGAGGAAAGGGACTTGGTTCTCGAGCAGCATGAGATCAGTGAGAAGAGGCGATATTCATTCGCCGTCATCCATATGGCCCGGATCAGAATCAAAAGTGTCATCCTCAGAGAGACTAAGCAGAACCTCCAAGAGAAAGCAGGCATCAAGGAACATGATTCTGGCAAACTCCTCTGTTCCCATGTGTATTGTGTCCCCATAACTCCCTCGAATTATACTCTCTAGTCCTTTTATTTCCTTACAGCTTTCTCCGATCAGATTGTGGATCCGACGGCGCAGTCCGGAACTGATGCGCTCTTGGGATTCTGGGCTCAGATCGTCCTTTGGGGTTACACGGCTAAAAAGCTTGTGCGCGCATTCCCATTTGGTCAATTCCATGGTTTGGAAGTCGATTGTGGCTCCCCTGTGAATGGGTCCCATGGCCACATACTTAGGCCTGTACCACTCTTCGCTTTTCTCTTTGTTGGCTTCTCGAATTTGTTCTGGGACCCTGCAAATACTGCCTGTCTTTACTCCCTCGTTCTTTATATGTCCCAGCGTCGCACAAATATCTGTGATCCACTCATCAACTTCCCCTGGCCCTGACATTATTAGGCCTTACAAACAAGATTATCAAGTTAATTATTCATAGTGAAACCAACACACGCACGCACGCAGTTATAAACAATGAAAATTCATGGATGCATATCACACACCTCAATAAACGCAACGTGTCTCACTTCACCTTCTTGATTTCCTCTTCTCCCCGGCCGGCCGGCAGCTTCTGCCTTTTGGAGCCTCGCATATAGCCCCTATTTATAACTTATATTGTGGAGCCCAAGGAGTAGTTTAATTTGAAACGTTAATTTAAAACACGAATTTGACTTTTCAAAATGTGGGTATTTATATACAAGTCACCATATTTTAGCTTTTATTTCTGGACCGCATTCAGCTCTTGCGCGTCCACTTGATAATTCATAAATACAATGTATGTATAGGTGGGACATCAATCATTTTAGAAAAATAAGTCTTCAGTTAACCTTTTTTTTTTTTTTTTTTTTGCTCAGAGTCTTCAGTTAACTTAAATGTTTTTCCCTTTGCAACTATAATCATAATCAATGTAACACCCACAAGCTAAAGATTATATGAAGTCTTTTAGGTCTACTTTTATACGGAAAATATTGTTCATTTCCAAATTTGCACATTTTCCCTAAAAGCAATGAGATTGTATATTTTAAAAAATTTCAAATTTATTTCCAAAATTTTATAAAATATCAAAAAAAATTATTTTCAAATCAATGAAATATATGATAATTAATAATGTAGGGTATTTTAAGTTTTCAATTTCTGAATCAATACAAAATAAGAACAAAAACTTAATTAAAAGGAAATGATTACGTATATGTGCAGCTTAACTAAATTTAATAAAAATAAATATTCATTTTCGAATCACACTTTCAAAAAGTAATTTGTGAATAAAAATAAAACAACAACAAATAGGAGTATGACATTAGAAAAATACGTTGACTATCAATAAATTAATTTCCAAATCAAATTTAAAATAATAGGGTACTAGATTTCAAAATTTCAGTTTCCCAAATCCATCAGTCAAATAATAAACTAAGAACATTAATAATTAATCAATAAATAAATAAATTTAATATGTAACTTAAAATAATTGTCAACTATCAAATATATTAAGATCAACTTATATAACAAGGTAATGGGTCTTTTTTAAATCAAAAAAATATTAAAAAATGAGAAAGAAGTAATAGTTGGTGATTAAACAAAGGAATTATATTTTTGCTCAAAACAAACAAAGGAATATAAACCAAACATGTAGTCAAAATGTTTGATAACTATCCAAAAAATAAAAAATAAAAAAATAATTTGCACATAAAAAAATATTAAATAGATGGATTTTGGGAAAATCCCATATAAAACACTTTAAAGAGGAAATTATATATAAGGCATGTACATTCAATAAATCTTAATTAGCAGGCATGACCAAATTTAGGATTTTTGAATGTTAGATATTATACCATAATAACCCTAATCCATGAAGGCTTCCCTCTAATGCGCCTCCATTTATTAAAAGGGTCGTCATTTTATTTTTTTTTAAAAAAAAAAATTGGCAACGGCTTTTTTGTCATCCAGATTAGCTCTTCTTGTTCAGGCTACTGCTTCAATTCATCACCTCCATGGGGTATTTGTATCCCTATGCTTCAAACAAACCTTTATCATGTACCTTACTAACAGCCTTCGTTTTGGCCAATTAATTGTTCAGGAACCCACTTTGCGTACTGAATTTGAGACTTACATGAGAAAGGGTTAAGATGCAATTTTACACATGTGTTTTGTCCCCAGGAGCGTCCAGCACCACGTGCTTTTTTCTGGACAAAAAATACACACGTGGTTACGTTTTAGGGGCAAAAATATATACGGCTGTTAGTTGACCGTTAACCATGGTGAAATTACGTTTTTACTTTTAGTTTAAAATAATAAAAAAAAAACAAAAATACCCCAACCCCGTCGGTGGGCCCCACCGCTAGTCACGCCATGTCAGTGCCGCCGCCAGCGACCATCTCCAGCGACTTTTTTTTTTCAAAAGAAAAAAAAAACTAAAGGGAGGTCGGCCTCCCCACAGCCGGCCACCCCAAGCCGGCGACCTGCTGTCACCGCCCCACCATCGGCGGTAGGGAGGCCAACCTCCCTTTAGTTTTTTTTTTTTAAAAAAAAAAAGTTGCTGGAGGTGGTTATCTGCGGTGGGGCGGCGGCAGCCAGTCGCCAGAGGCTGCTGCTGGTCACTAGTGGCGTCCGCCGGCGGTGGGGCCCACCGACTGGGGGGATTTTAGTTATTATTATTATTATTATTATTATTTTAAACTAAGGGCAAAAGGGTAATTTTACTATGGTTAACGGTCAACTAATGGCCGTGGTATTTTTGCTCATAAAATGTAACGACGTGTGTATTTTTTATCCAGAAAAAAGCACGTGGTGCTGAGCGCTTCTAGGGGCAAAACACATGTGTAAAATTGCACCTTCACCCTATGACAAAAGCTAGCTTCCATGCTCGAAGTGGTAAAAGTTGAGCATTTGCAGAATTTTTCATGGCCAACACTTCAAGTTCTTCGATGTGCCAAGAGAAGAAGAAGAAGAAGCTACATTAACAGCATCCTCAGATCAGCCTTTGATACCGAGTCTTCCCGAATGAGTGGCCCAAATCTGTCGTAGCTCTTGTCGGAGATCCGTTTCTTCTTTTCTCCGTGTGCAATTCATGGTGTTGTCTTCTTTACTCACCCTTCCTTTCCTCCTTTTTCCCCGTCTTTATAAATCCACTATTTCTAGGATTTTGTAGATGAACAAGGGATAAAGGAAGAAGATGCTGAATTTTTCACCTTGCAGAGGTCTCAATAAATTTCCTCCATCCTACGTACAATAGGCATTTGTTTTTAATTTTGTTTTTTTTAATAACTAAGGAATATGTAATCATGACGATAACTTGATATATGATTTGTTAGGTTGAGTGACTTACATTAGAATTTGGTAATTTAATTGTCCTTATATAAGATTCCCCATGGATTTTAAAATTAGGACAGACTAAACCAATTAATAAAATAATATTATTTAAATAAATTTAAAAATAAGGTAATGAACATTAAATCATTTTTAAATCAAGTAAATAAGGGAAAAATCTCAAGGACAAATAGTTAATGATTAAAATAAATATTACTTCAAAGAAAACCGAAGATGGTAGAATTTAAAATTAGACCAAAGAATAATCATATAATAAAATAAGGGAAAAATTACTGAGAAGGGTTAAGGAAACAAAATATTTATTAATAAAGATATTAAAAATTGCAACAAGTTTTTCGAACAAAAATTAAAATATAAATTTTTATTATGAAATTAACCTTCCCTAACCTATTTTAACTATTTGACTGTTAATTATCAAATTTGATAATATCTTTAATAAAAAAAATTATATGAAACTCAATATTTTTAAAGAAAATTGTACCCATGTCTCGAACTAAACCAAAAAAAAAAAAAAAAAAAAATTCAAAGTTCCCTTAAAATTTATAATTTGCATGCAAGTCTATCCTGTAGAAGATTTGGTAATATAATGCAATCATTAAAAAACAAAAATAGGCTTAACGAAATGAAGAAAAATATAAGACTACTTTTCTTTCTTTTTCTCTTTCTTCCCTCTTTTCTGTCCTTTTCTCTTTCTAGTCTACCTTCATATAATGCAATCATTAAAAAAATATTTCAGGTACTAACTAGTACTACAAACATATTTTAGGATGATAAATTTTATTAAAGAAGAAAAGAACAATATGCATGATGCCAAAACATTGTGGTTTGAAAGTGTTAAAATTTAGTATCGAGAAGTATTTCACTTTTTCATTCATTCGTACTTAATTCCTCTTGAATGAGGTTTATTTATACAAATGGAAACTCACAACTAAAGCAAGAAAATAGAAAACAAACTAAGCAGGAAATTAGGAAACAAACCTAAAAACTTGCTATTTGTTTAAAACTCCTAAAAAGACTAGATCTAACCATAATTTAAAATTCAAACTTTAAATTAGAAATAATTAAAAACATTTATTTTCAACACTCCCCCTCAAGTTGGGGCATGAATGTCGTTCATTCCCAACTTGCCAATCATTGCTTCAAACACTTTTTCCGGGAAGACGTTGGAACATGAGGCATAGAGAAGAAAGTTTCAAGCTTCCGTTGAGGACGAAGTTCTGCATCCTGGATTTCGTGGGCAGATTCAAGGCCCAGATTTTGTTCGTGGGTGGATTCAAGGAGAAGATTTCGTGGGGCAGATTTTAAGGAGAAGATTTCGTGGGTAGATTCAAGGAGAAGATTTCGTGGGTAGATTTCAAGAAGAAGAATTTGTTCATGGGTAGATTCAAGGCCCATTCATGGTGAGTCGTTGTTGACACTCACGTCGTACGTACGCATAGGTGCATTCGAGATCAAGTTTGGGGTCCTTCCGTAGTATTTCCCCATGAACTTGTTCAAAATCAGAGTCTAAGCCACTAAGAAAGATGTAGACGCGAAGACGGGCCATAGAGGAGTGCATCTGGGTGACACCATGGACAGTGGTTGCAGGGGACAGCTGACGATGATCAATATCTTGAAAAATAGAAACAAGTTCATTGTAATAGGTCGAGAGAGGACGACCATGCTGCTTGGTGGTGAAGGATCGTTGGTGGAGTTCAAAGAGACAGGTCTCATCAGATGCATCATAGAAGGTACGACGAGCGGCATCCCAAATTTCATGGGCCGATTCAAGGCGAATGAACCGCTGCATCAAGGGTTGGCTCATTGAGTCGATAAGCCAGCTTTTCACCCTTTTGTTTTCAGTGACCCAGGTATCATAGGTCGGATCTGCAAGAGAGGGTTTTGGTGTCGAGCCAGTAAGATATCTAGATTTGTTACGAGCACCGATACGCATGTCCATTAATTGAGACCAAAGAGGATGGTTTGAGTCATCTAGAACTACGGTGATGGGAAAAGATGAGTTATCTTGCTGGATAATGATATTGGAAGGCGCCATTGGAAATTTGGGAAGAGAGGATTTGGTCGGGTAACAAGAAAAGGAAGGTAGGACTTTAGGTTTCCTGGACCAAACCATGCTTTGATACCATGTTAAAAATTCAGTCTCGAGAAGTATTTCACTTTTTCATTCATTTGTACTTAATTCCTCTTGAATGAGGTTTATTTATACAAATAGAAACTCACAACTGAAAGCAAGAAAGTAGAAAACAAACTAAGCAGGAAATTATGAAACAAACCTAAAAACTTGCTATTTGTTTAAAACTCCTAAAAAGACTAGATCTAACCATAATTTAAAATTCAAACTTTTAATTAGAAATAATTAAAAACATTTATTTTCAACAGAAAGAAAAAGACAGCAACAAAGGGTGAGGGAAAAGGAGGACAGATCTGTTCTGCCGCCCGCGAAGGGGCTCGTTTTAACTTTTGTCTATACCAAGGTAGTTAAAATTGAGATTTTAAAATCAGAAAAAGGATAAAAAATTGTAAAACGTAAAAAAATCGTAAAAACATAAAAGCGTTTGGAAAATTAGTAAAATTATTTTAATGAAAAAGAATCGTAAAAACGTAAAATCGCAATGATGAATCGAGATTTTAACTACCATAGTCTATAGCCTATAGTGGAAGGCAAGTGCAGCGGCTTAAAGAGACGTCAAGGCCGAGGTTCAAAATCGGGTAAAAAGAAAATAAGACTAAAAAAAAAAATCAGAAAACATCTTTAAATTGCTTTATGTTTTAAAAACAACCAAAAACAAGTTGCCAAACAATTTTTTTTTTTAAAAAAAACTGTTCTTAAAATAGGCAATCATACTGAACCTAAAATTCCTGCATTTATCCTCCTTCCAGCGCCAAATAGAATAAACTCAAAGTTGGCACCTCTCTTATATAATCAACTGAGCCATCAATAAATCTCTCTAGTTGAAAAATCTCAGGCTCGTCAGTCGTCACATAGAGGATGTCTTTCAACGGCCTAAGCATTGATGATCACCTTAGTGCCTATTTGAATAAGTAATAGAAATGGTTTTTCTAATGTGATTTATAATATACGAGGTAAGTTTTATCTTAACATATGTGAACGTGCTTTTCCAATACTAACTCAAATATGCCTGTTGAAAAAATCAAGTAGCCATTAATTTCATGTATTTCACTATTTTCTCTTGGAACAGACAGTTGGGTGTAACATTAAAGTTTTTCAATGTCTTCAGGGTGCTAAATGAACGCTAAGCCCTCTAAAGTATTGCGCGTGCCTATCAGTCATTTTTATTGTTAAGAATAATAATAACAACATGCAAGGTTGGACTGGACTAAATGGTCCTTTGGGCCTGCTGGAACCCCTTTTGCCAATCCAGTATGGCCCAATATCTTTTCCTGTTCAGGCTACATTTGTTTGGGCAATATTGGACCAGGTTCTGCAGTATTGGGCCTGATTTGCAGGTCGCTTCATGGCTTCAGCTTCTGGGACTCTATCTGGAACCCCGCAAATACTGTGCCCGTCTTTGTAATTCATGCTTCCCAGCAACATCGCATGTCAATGATCCATAGTCTGTCACCATTATTAGCCTCTGACGACATTAGGCCTTGCTTACAAACAAGATTAATCATCAAGTTAATTAGTGAAACCAAAATAGAAGACAATGACATTATAATTGCAATGTATGTGCATCACACTTCACGTACTTCTCAAACTCAATTCACCCCTACAATTGATTTCCGCTTCAGCCGCACCGCGTCTGCCCTTGATTATAACTCACACTTGCTCCAAACTCTACTATTATATTGCATTTATTTATTTATTTTTTGGTGATAATATATGGCATCCTATTTTTTATTTTAATTATTTATAAACTTCACAGGCCCTTAAGTCAAGTTAACCAAATACCACTCATCTGCGTCTTCCCAACAACCATTCCGATGACTGTGATAAAAGAATACCATTAAAAAAAAAAAACCAATATATAAGTACTTACTTTTCCTGACTACAAGTCAAACATAATATTGTTAGGACTTATAAAATTTTCAATATATTTCATGATTACTGATATATGAAGAGTTAAAACTTCCTTCCAAACTTCCAACCATAGAAGGTCTCCACGCCATCTGCTGCCAAATCCTTTCTTTTAATTTCCCCCCCTTAGTTGCTATCCCTAAATTATTTCACGCTGCCATTTTCTGTCTTTCTTCCCCCCCCCCTCCAGCTGTGTTGTGCCATCAATAAACGGAATCCTCATTCCATGTTTTTTTTTTAATGTGCTTCTTAGGTGCTTCTTTGTCCAATAACAAATAAAGAAATATTGATGACATATTTTTTTATATATTTTATTTATTTAGATTAAATTATATATTATATCCTGAAATATTTTTTCCACCAAGTGTCTTAAATTAATTAATTTTCTAGATTTTGGTGTTACAGGAAAAATATCTCTAAATGCAGGATTAAAAATTAATTAATTTAATATACTAGGTGCAAAACATATTTCACAATTGCTCGAAATGTTTCAGCAATAGCCAAGGTAAGAGAGGTATGAGACTACAAAAACCTTACACATGCAAGATGGCTGAAGGTGCATCAGTTTGTCTTCATGTGTTGAAGCAACAGGTTTGAACCACAAAGAACTCAACAACCTTATAAATACGAAGCACGGCTTCGTTCAAATGGAAATCATCATCCTTTCAATCAAGTAGACTACGCTATTAAAGGACTATCAAGCAACATTGCCAGAAACATAAAAAGCGGCACAAGTTCAGATCATGGTGCACTTCCACTAAATGCGTTATTTGATCAAAAAGTAAATTCTGTACAGGCATTGGAAAAAGTAAAAATGCCGATTTCTTCTGGAAAAGAAGGCCGTGGAACCCTCATCATTCAACAACAGATTTAAAAACACAAGCAAAAAAAAAAAAAAAAAATCATTTTGACGTCATGAAAGAGCTTTTGGTACATAATATCCAATTGTCCAAATGAGGGCCTAAATGTTGATATGCTCTAGATTCCCACGCACTATCTAATCTATAATGAACAAGTGAAGCATGAATTAAAAGGAAGGATAATCGCATGCACCCGGGGCGTAGAAGTTCAGCATCCTGATGGCATGATACCTAGCAACCAAACATTACAAGATCAGCAGAGATCAGATGTTTTCATTATCTATGGTTACATAAATATTAAAAGTATGTCAGTACATGCAAGCGGCTGTGAAAGAAAGACAGGCTTTTAACTGGATGCATCATATAGGCAGTAAGCGAGTTTTTCACTATCAGTATGACTAGATTTGAATTTTTTTTGGGCAATATATTCACTATCTACGGAGCATTTTTTAACTATCTATCTTCTACACAGACTTTTGGATTGCATAAGATGGTCACTGTCCGGCTGTTGTTAAAAATATGTATTGGAGGAAAATAAAACGGAAAACAAAATAATTTGACAAATATAACATACATACATACATACATACATACATACATACATACATACATACATATATATATATATGTATTTTTTTATCGGGGGGTGCCATGGACATCTGCTTTGACAAATTTATCGGGGATTTTTTTATTGAGATCGCTAAGAATCTCTGCCAGAGGACGAGTAATACAGGGTGGATCCGAGAGAGGAAAGGACTTGTCCAGCGGCACAACGTAATTGGAATTCGATACGCCTCCATTCTTCCCATCGCTGCTATCGCTCCCACTATTGTTTCGTTCCAGAGCACATACGATGGACAGTGAGCCTGCAAGGCCTGTTCTTCGAAGATTTCTCCGTCGGGGCGCTCTCACAAGTACTGCACCCACGGGAGGAACCTCATTACCGCATGAGAACGACGGAAAAGTAGAGGGCCGATTTCCTATACCAATGAACGAAATGAAATTACGACTAACTGAGAAAGCCATCGGCTAACGATCTCAACCACCCAGGCCTCAAGTATGCCTAACGCATCAAGCAACCGATAAAACCCTTGACGACTCAAGTCAGACTACTGCGTATATTTATACGGGTTTGGACGTTTAGTGAAAACGGGTGGGTTCCGATCCACTCAAAAAAAAATACATAATATTAATGACTAATTTAAAATATTTCCTAATTTATGTCATTTATATTTTTTTTCATATTTTATTGATTAATTAATCATTTATGAAAATGATTTGATCGTTTCTTAAGTTTCCTAATTGCCTTTATTTTCTAATTTCCTCAACGTGTTCCATAATTTGATTGACCTCTTGATCATTGTTGTCAAACTCGCGAGTTAGTTGACTCTCCGATTTTACCGTTTTTACATTTCTAGCTTACGAAAATGAGTCGAGTAACTAGTAAATTCGGTTAAACTCACGAGTTTATATGCCGAGTTTACCCGTTTTTACGTTTCTAACTTACAAAATTGTGTTAACTTACCCTTAAACTCGTATTAATATTTTTTATTTCATCATGCTCAATAGCTTTATATAGAAATTTCTTTGTTAAATATGATAAATAATGAATGGCAATAGATTTAATTTCAATTATTTGGATTTAAAATATATTTAAATCAAATTTTTGTCATTTTCATATTTTAATTATTTAATTATACATTAGTAATACATATTAAATAATAAAAGTAAACTCTTACGAGTTTACATCACTGTCACGAGTTTGCTTAAACTCATAAGTTTGACAACCTTGCTCTTGATTAGCATCCTAAGCTGCAATCAAGAGCCACTCATATTAGGATTAGGATTTGTTACAGACAAAGGCAACAAACCATTAAGAACTATAACTAATAACTAACATATTTTAAGTTACAACTTCAAATTACAAACATTAATCAGTTTAATTACTTGACTAATCTTTCTTGGTTGAAGAAAGATATTTTAATTTGTACATTAGTCCAAGCATATGATCTAGGATGCTTTGTGACACGAGTAAAAACATTATGAGTGCATGTTGATTACATCTATAAATAATATTAGTATATTTTCTGAAGGAAAAAAAAAATAAGATTGATAGAAATTTCAAGATTGCGTTGAATATTTCATATCCTGTGTAACATCCCAATTTTCAAAAGCGGAATAAATTTTTTTTTTCTTTTTATCAGAGTAGAGCATCGGAGCAAGTAAAAGAATGAGTAGCTGATATATCATTAACTATGGTGTTTATAATGTACAGTACATTTATCAAAGTGGTGTTATAACGGTACACATCTAAAGATAGGATCTTCAGTTGGGTCCTTACGCGTTCTGTTTTCTCCGCTTACTTCTGTCTTTAGTCCTTGGTTCTCCGGACCTGAGGCTATGGTAAGAGCTGAGGTTCAATACCCATTGAACCTAAGATAACGATTAACCTCATGCTTATGTAAACAGTATATGACAGATATCACATAATAAGTACTCAATTATATCTTTCAAAATCATAACAACATGTAAGGCAATAACATAACACAGCCAATGCAATATGTATGTTACCCCAGTCTACACTATTCACCAGTGCCACGATGGCCTATCGTGTCCTCAGCGTTAGGAAAACTCAACGGTGTTACCATAACTTGTATTCAATTCAATGTTCAGAGAGCAATTTTTCAAAACAGAGTTTCAGCATATGAATACAACTATCATATATAAGCATATCATAAGTATAAGAGTTAAGGTTACAATATACGTCCGTACCTTCATTGACGAGTTTTGGGTACGTTTGACGGTCGGTACACGTTCACAGTTCATCATATAAGGGTAATATCGTTTCTATTAATTCACAAACATTATTTCAATCAATACCTTGGCCACAAATGACAATTTTACCCTTGAAAGATTTATTTTCAATTATTTCCTCAAAATTTCGGAAAAAAACGCTGGTTCAGCATTTCTGTGCAGAATTTCGCCTAACTTCGAAAAATCATAACTAATTCTAGAAAAATCGAAACAAGGATCCGTAAAATTTACCGGAATCTTTGAGATCTCTATTTTCAAGGAAAAATACTGGAACTTACCCAGAATTTATGGATAATTCCCAGTTTCCACGTTTCAAAACACTGCCCAGAATTTTCCCCAGAAAACGTAGCTCAACTTCTGAGATTTTTATCTTTTTGTACAGAACTTCAAATGACACATTTTTTATAGATTTAGAAAGCCCTATATGTCTACTTTTATCATGAATTTTCTCAGAATTTTCGAACATCATCTTCTTCATAAAATACCAGCGTTTTTACTACTGACTCCAGAAATCGCTAATTGATTAATTAAATTTCGTCAGAGCTTCGCTATTTTAATCATAATCTTCAAAATTTTTTTGCCATACTTCTTCTTCATCAATTTTTCGAAATAAAGTCAATGGAAAGCATGAAAATATGAAAATAAAACTAGATTTGGAAGATTGAAGATCAAAACAACATTTTCTAACATTTCTACTTCATAAACTAAGAACTTGAACTAGGAACTAGAAACTAAAGCTTAAGAACTAGAGAACTTACCCTTAAAGAACCTTGCTTCTTACTTCTTGAAGCTCTTCCACTCTCTCTAAATTTGGCCTTTGCCTTGTGAATTGGTGGAGAATTTGTGTTGCCTAAAGCCTCTATATATAGTAGAAGGTGATGGCATTTTTGTAGTTTTTCCCCTTTGCATTTTAACCATTGGATCTTACTTGGTGAAGAGGGTTTAATCCCTCCCCTTCATCCCTCCTAGCCGTCCTCCCTCCTTCCTTCTTCAAGAAGTTCTTTTGCTTTGTCCCCAAGTCATACTACTTCTTCCCCAAGTTGTCCTAATTAATCCCAAATTCTAATTTAGTTAGGTGTAATTTGGTGTTTTTATTCAAGATATAATTTCACTTTTGAAATCCTAATTTTATGACTAGATTTATGGTGATTTTTAACTTCCCGAAACACTTAGGTATAAATCCTAAAAGTATACGAAAATGACTTTGGGAATAGCCAAATTGAAGCTCATAATTCACTGATTCCAAATATGTATTTATCTTCAATACTTAGTTTCAATATTTCAAGATATGATTTAATTCCTATAGATTTTCATCTAATTTTACCTAATTAAATAAAAACTTACTCTCTAAGTTTGTCTAATCTTCTCCCACACACTACTCTAATTGACTTATTTCTTTCTCCTTATTTTTTTAAAGAATCCGTCCCCCCCTACTCTTAATTATTCAATTATGTTTTAATGTTTTCACACCTATAAGAAAGAAATTCTCTCATTGGTCCACTTAGATTTAGGATTTAAGGTTAAAGGTTTATATAATTTCTTCTCTCTATAATTAGTAATTTTCGTCACCTTTATTAGTTAAAGGGGAAATTAGTTAATCCTTGGTTGCCATTGCTAATATAGTGTTTTAGGAGTTACTAGACTTAATTACCAAAATTTGACAAATTTCTAATTTAATTTTGATGATTAATAACTTCTTGTGTGCTAATCTTAGCTTCTAAATATCATTTGGTCTTTGATTTAATTGATATTTCCTTAATTATGACCTTTATAAATTAATTATTAACAAATTCCAAAAATTATTAAAGTATCTCAATCATTGCAATTCCAATTGCCCAATAATTGCTACTAATTTCCTCTAATTGATTTTATCATCCTTTAATGATTTTAATTGTTAAAATGGTATAATTAAGATTATACTAAATTATGATAATCTTAGGATATTTTTATTACTCTTAATAAGATTTAGAAAAATTAGTCTTTAAGCTTCCCAATCCTAGGAAAAATTGCCCATGAATAAAAATAAATATAACACTAAAATTTGAAATCACATATTCACCTATTTAAAATAGGTATTTTCTATCAAAATATAATGGCTAGGCTAAATAGGATTTTTAGGGTATTACATCCTGATAAGTAAACATTGATCCTTTGAATTGTTTTACGTCAAAACTAATTATTTTCCATTACAACAGCACAACCCCAAGAAACTGTAATTATTGTACGCACATTTTGACTTTTGTCGTAATTAACACACACACACACACACAACTAATAATTAAGTTATATATATGTGTCGAATATAAAATTCCAGCAAAAAAAATATGCCAAATATAAAATTATATATAAAATAAAATTATAAAAAAGGGGGAAAAAACTTGAACCTTTTTGCTATTCCATGTGTTTTATTACATTAAATGACATGTCATATGAAAGGAGGCTTTTGTAAGGAAATATGGGATTACAATGGATTATGATTCTCTATTCATTCATTTGTCTCCTTATTTCATCCCTTGGATTGAAAAATGAATGATTGAGATTCAGTATTTTATAAGAATACTTTCTTTCTTTCTTTCCATTTTTAGGTAGTCTAAAGTTGTACAATGTCCACACAATATTTTAATAGTATACTTTTAAGTTTTATATTAATTTCATAAGATATCAAATACTAATATTTCAAGTTTCATTCCAAAGGTGAAAATGAGATGAGGAGGAGAAAAGGAGAAAAAGATTAGGAGAGGGTCTAGATCTAATTTTAAATCAAGTTTTGAGGTTTTTTTTTTTTTTTTTGTGGGTTTAGGGAATCAAATTTGATCAAAGTAGTTGAAGATAATCATGTAATTATCGATGATCATCATAAGTTTCAGGAACATAACGGGTTGCATTTAACCCATTTGAGTGAGAGGACAATGAATATGAGTTCTTTTTTTGGATGACAAAATGTTTGGGTGAACAAGGTATGGGGGCTCACAAGGATCAGAGCAGGTCTCTGGACTCAAAAAACACTTATTGCCCAATTGACAATGAGGTTGATATAGTTGTTGTTTTTTGAGTTTTTTATTTTGGCAAGTTTGAATAGATTGATTTCACTCCATTTTAAAACTACTAGATCTTTCCCTTCATTTCCAAAAACAATTTCATATATTTAACTCTAGCGTTCACGCCACTTGTTTATTGAGGTCGTTTACAATATCTGCGAGAGGACGAATTATAGAGGATGAGTTGGAGAAATTAAAGGGAACGACTTGTCCAGCTGCACAACGTACATAATTGGAATTGCTGCTACTGCTTGGTTCCAGAGCACTTAGGATGGAGAGTGAACCTGGAAGATTTCTCTGTCCGGGCGCTCTCACAAGTACTGGAACCTCATTTTGCATTTGATTACTGCATGAGAAAGATGGAGAAATAGAGGGCCGATTTCCTCTATCAATTAAGGAAATTATGAGATTAGGACTAGCAGAGGAAACCATCCGCGGACAATCTCACCAATTATTCATAACACATTGACAAAGGCTAGCGATACTTCCACTACGTATATCTACTTATTGTCTATTTATACTTCTAGACACTGTCAACTGTTGTGCACATCTAATATTCACTATGTCGTTTAACACTGTTTAGTTTAACAGTTTTTTTAAAAAAATTATGCTAATCATTAAAATAAATTAATAGTTATCATTTGTGGTTGTAGATATTCCGCTTAGTTAGAGTACTAAACGGAATGGTAAGAGTTCAATGCCTTGCAATTAATAATTAATAATAATAACTACTAATTAATAATTCACAATTAATGACAATTAAATTTTAAACGAAATAGGTTAAATGTATAAAAGTAAGAAGAATATATTTAAAAAGATTTTAAATATAAACAATTACTTTCTCTTATTTTATCTACAGAGAATTATCACATGAACTTGGTTTGCCACATCATTTGTGGTCTATGCAATTAAAATATAACAACTCAAACTGATTTGCAACCTCCTAATGTAATATCCTAAAAATCCTATTTAGCATAACCACTATATTTTGATAGGAAATACCTATTAAAAATAGGTGAATGTGTGGTCTCAAAATTTGGTAGCTTATTTTAGGGAATTTTCTTCTAGAATTAAACAAACCAAAGACCCAAATTTTCAAATTTCATTTAGAGATTTTAAAATACCCTAAAATTATCATATTACAACATAGTTTTTGTTTAATTATAAAGAGTCATAAAATGTTATGAAAATACCTAAATCAATTAAAGGAAATTACCAATAAATAAATGACAATTAAATTTACGTTAATTAAAATAATTTTATAAATCTTCATAATAAATCTAGTGGCAATTAAAAGTCATCAATTAGGGGTATTTTAACATAATCAAGGGCCAATTATGAAATTATATTTAAGGATCATAAAATATGATATAAATGAACAATCTAGCTTGCACTAATTAGGATTAGTTGCAAAATAATCAAGAGGCAAAATAAAAAATATAAAATGAGGGTGGAATAATACTTGACTAATTAAGCACTAATTTTCATGATTAGTTAATAAATCAATTATTTAATATCAAAGGCAATCAAGGGAGAAAATTTAATCTAAACAAACACAATGAAATCCAATGGTTGTGATTAAACCAATAATTAATCTTAATCCTTGTGAAATTGAATTGGCCAATGATAAAACAAGAAAATATTCTTAATCCTCATGAAATTAATTGGACCAATGAGAGATTAGCATAAATTGAAGGCCAAGATTAAATTTCATAAAGCTAAATCTAAAGGCTCTAATTAATTACACAATTAAGCTAGATCCATAATAGGAGAACCAATGAGAAGCTTGAGTCTTTAATTATTAGAGCACAAAGGAAATACAATTCTTGATCCTAAGCAAAGGAGGGCCACGGGTTTTCTTTCTTGAAAAAGAAGAAACACAATTGTTTAATATTACAAGCTTTTACATGGGATAATTAAAGGGACAAATTGGAAGAAACAATTAATGAGGGCACATGGAGCATTAATAAGTTGGAAGAAGATAAATTCGAAAGAGAAAAGTATGTGTGTGTGTGTGTGTGTCTAAGAGTTGTGAATGGGTGTGAGTGTAGTAAGAAAGTCAAGATTAAAACAAAGTGAATAATGGTTTGAAATCCAAAGTGAAAACTTAAGAAGCAAGTTATTCTTTAATCAGATACAAGTAAATGAGAATCCATAAAGATTAAATCATACCGTGAAATATTGAAACTAAGTATTAAATATAAGTAGATTTTTGAAACCAGTAAATTATGGGCTTGAACTGGGCTATTCCCAAAGTCATTTTCGTATACTTTTAGGATTCATACCTAAGTGTTTCAGGAAGTTTAAAATCACCATAAATAATCTAGTTATAAAATTATTATTTTAAAAGTGAAATTAGATTTTGAATAAAAACTCCAATTTATACCTAACTAAATTAACATTTGGGGGAAAATAAGAGATGAAGCAAAAATCTAAGAAGAAAGAGGGAGAAGGGAGGTTTTGAGAAGGTGTAGGGGTGAGATTAAAACCCCTTTACCAAGTTAAATCCAATGGCTAAGATCAAGTTAAAGTTGTTAGGAAGTTAACTCAAGTTTTGCTATAAATAGAGGCCTTGAGCTTCACAAATTCTCACCAATTCACCAAGGCATAGGCCGAAATTTAGAGAGTGAGGAAGAGAGTGGAGGAGCTTCAAGAAGCAAAGTTCTACAAGAGGTAAGGAAGCTTTTAGTTTTTAGTTCAAGTTCTTAGCTTATGAAGTAGAAATGTTAGGAAATGTTGTTTTGATCTTCAATCTTCCAATTCTAGTTTTATTTTCATGTTTTTATGCTTTCCATTGCCTTTATTTCGAAAAAAATGATGAAGAAAAAGTATGGCAAAAATTTCTGGAAGATTATGATCAAAATAGCGAATCTCTAGCGAAATTTCATCGGTCAGCGATTTCAAGAGCCAGTAGCAAAAACGTTAATATTTCATAAAGGAAATGAGGTTCTAAAATTCTAAATAAATTCATGGTGAAATTAGACATATAGGGCTTTCCAAATATACCTAGAGTGTGTCATTTGAAGTTCTGTGCAAAGAGATAAAAATTTCAGAAGATAAGCTATGTTTTCTGGGGAAAATTCTGGGCAGAGGTTGGAAACTTTAAAACTGGGAATTATTCTTGAATTCTGGGTGAGTTCCAGTATTTTTCCTCGAAAATAGAGATCTCAAAAATTCCGGAAAATTTTACGGATCCTCGTTTTGATTTTTCTAGAATTAGTTATGATTTTTCAAAGTTAGACAAAATTCTGCCCAGAAATGTTGAACCAACGTTTTTTCCCAAAACTTTGTGGAAATAATGGAAAATAAATCCACCAAGGGTAAAACTGTCATTTGTAGCCAAGATATCTCTTGGGATAATGTTTGTGAATTAATAGAAACGATATTACCCTTATAGGATAAACTGTGAACGCATTCTGACCGACAGAACGTACCAAAACTCGTCAACGAAGGTACAGACGCGTATTGTAACCTTAACTCTTATGCTTATGGTATGCTTATGATAGTTGTATTCATATGCTAAGACTCTGTTTTGAAATTGCACTTTGAATATTGAATTGAATATGGGTTATGGTCTTAATAACGCCGTTAAGTTTTCCTAGCGCTGAGGACACGATAAACCATCGTGGCACTAGTGAATAGTGCAGACTGGGGTAACATACATATTGTAGTGGCCGTGTTATGTTATTGCCTTACATGTTGTTATGATTTTGAAAGTTGTAATTGTGTACTTATTATGTGATACCTGTCATATACTGTTTACATAAGCATGAGGTTAACCGTTACCTGAAGTCCGATGGGTATTGGACCTCAGCTCTTACCATAGCTTCAGGTCCGAAGAACCAAGGACTGAGGATAAGAGTAAGCAGAGTAAGCAGAAAGCGTAAGGACCCAACTGAAGATCCTATCTTTTTAGACGTATACCGTATTAACATCACTCTGATGAATGTACTGTACATTATAAATAGACAGATACGCCACAATTAATGATATATCAGTTACTCACTCTTTTACTTGCTCCGATGCTCTACTCTGATTAAAAAAAAAAATTTATTCCGCTTTTAAAAATTGGGATGTTACACCTAAATATTAGCTAGCATATTAATAAAATTTAAAAATTTTGTAAAATTCACTTTTTCATTACTTGTGAAGCCACAATTAAGAGAATTATTTTTTAAGGAAAAAAAAATGAAATACTTTAGCATTCAACTAGAATTAATGTTAGCTTAGTTGTTATATTCTAACTGGCCATGTCACAAATGACGTGACAAGCCAGGTTCACACAAAAAATTCTCTTTATCTACGTATATATATGCCAAGTGCACACAATACTCGATTCAGTTCATCTAAAAATGAAGGGAGTGGTAAAAAGTGAGCAGATAAGTTAAGAGGAACATTTGGGAGAATCCAAGAGAAGAGAAAATAATCATAAAAGTGTTGAGGCAAAATGAGCAATATATGTAATATAAGGTTGGCAAAAATATGAATTAGGGCCTTCGATGAAGGACTAGTGTGTTTGGATAACATTTAAAAAAGCACTTTTGGGGGTTTAAAACTATAGTTTGGTAAAAAAATAACCCAAACACTTGAAAAAAGCTAGAACCACTTTTTTCCCCAAAACTATGGTTTTGTCACTACTACAAGAAATGTATTTTACTTCTTTAAAATATGCCTATTTTTCAAAAAAACAAAAAGAAGTAAAAATTAGAAAATGTGGCATTTTTGTAATTATGTGCTAGATTTTTAACATATTGGGCGTCCCTTTAACAAAAAGGGACGCCAATAGTAGATTTTTGGTATCTCTTTTCAAAATTGGGATGCCAAAAGCCCTACATTTA
This sequence comes from Acacia confusa, assembly GCA_037074495.1. NCBI lineage: Eukaryota > Viridiplantae > Streptophyta > Magnoliopsida > Fabales > Fabaceae > Acacia > Acacia confusa. The sequence goes on along the minus strand of CM073508.1, from coordinate 37,702,045 downwards.
GTGTCCCTATTTGGAATGGGATAGCCAAACTTTGATTTTTGGCGTCCTAATGTTAAAAGGGGATGCCAAAAGTTATCCAATTAAACCAATTTTTTTCTAGATGGGAAGAAAGGAGGTACCTCCTTATTGACCGCTATGAAAAGGGCATTTAGATCTCCCACCAAAGACAGTGACAAAAGGAACCAGGAAGAAGATGACAACAAGGTAAACTAATTCACTACAATTCAACTTTGATTTTCTCCTATTAGCCATTTTTGTTCTTGTTAAGAATCATCTATTTCCTAAATACCTTCTTTTTCAGAAAAGAGAAAAGCGATGATGGATTTTCAGAAAACACTGAATCAAGACACAACAATGAGTATCTGGCATACTTCGATAAAGTAGAACTCTGATTTGCCTTCTATGAAGGCAACGACGTTGGTGATAAATCAGAACAGTGCGCTTTCCATGGCGGTGGCGAAGGCTAAAGTGGCGATGATCACCGCTTAAGCAGTGGTGGAAGCTGCTAGATTGAAAATGCCTTTGAATCAATCTAGGGAGAAATATGCTGCTATGGTGATTCAAACTACTTTTAGAGGATACCTTGTAGAGTCTTAGCATAGCTGTTATAGATCTGAGTTCATACATAAAACCCTCCTATCTCCCACCGTATCTCCTCTCTCCCTTTGTCATACCCCTTGTAATTATGATGTTTATCAAAGTTATACAACAAAATTCAGTGAGCAACATAGGTATAGAATAATACACTAATAATTAGAACATTCTTGGTTAAGCACAGGAATACATACAGAGTTGCTAATATAGTGATCCACTACATCAGCTCCAAAATAAATAGTACCAGAAGAAAATAACTAAGTAAAACAAAAATTCTATAACCTTGACTAGTATTCAATTGGAAGCCTCAATACTCTGTGCTTATTGCCTTACTTTTGGAACCTTGTATGTCCTTTGGAAACATCTGGGATTCAATTAGAATCCTAAAGTAACAATTAATCTTACAGACAGAGTATATACATTATATGAAAGTTAACCACAATAAACAATCAACAGAGCATAAAACATTCAGATAACATAGATTGTATACATGTCACATAATCGTAGCGTTAAGTATAACCATTTGCCATGTAGCGAGAGTCCTATTGTATGTCAAAGTTCTCAATCACAACACCCATGTATTGAGAGTCCTCCTGTATGTCGGAGTTCTCAATCGAGACACCCGACTAGGATTGATCAACTAGGAATTATCGAGAGTTCTCTTATATGTTGCAGTTCTCAATCAGAAGTTCACAAGTCACCTGAATGCAACTAGGTTCGCCACCTAAGGATTACCAGTCCAATAGGCCCTACACCTATTTTTAACCACCAAGAAGGATCTCCATGGTCAGCTCTTCCACTCAATCAAGCCACGAGTGGCACTGGCCTCACATGGGATGGGATAACCACATATTTGATTCAAACAACCATACATAGCTATACAGAGTATGTGAGATTAGAGTTACTACTCCATTGCTTTATCCAAGTAGATTTTGTGAACCTCACATGTTCCAGGACTTACGGGTTACTATAAGAACACGTTATGGACAATAATAACAGTCATATATCATTAATTTTGTTGTGGTGTGTAACACCTCATTTTTTTAAAAGCGGAATAATATAGATTTATCAGAGTAGAGCCTCGGAGCACATAATTGAGTAACTGATATGCATTATAACTAATAGTTATGGTGTTTATGTTAATGGTACATTCATCCGAATATAATAATATGCATCCAAAATAAAAATCTTCGGTCGTGTCTTCAGGCGTGCTGCTTACCCCTGTCATCAGCCCTCAGTCCTCCAGACCCTGATGCTATGGTAAAAGCTGAGGTCCAATACTCATTGTATCTCAGGTAACGGTTAACCTTATGCTCAAGTAAACAAAACATGCTTGACAGATATTCATAACATTTCAGCATTAATAATACATAGCACACGACAAATGTAAAATTACCAAAACACAACAGTACATAGCACACAAAACATGTAAAGTCTATCCATGACTCAAGACCAAGTCTCACTCATGACTCTATGAAATTATCTCGCACATACAAGCGTACTACAAGCATAACAGTTAATGTTACAGCACGCGTCCGTACCTTAGTCCATTCGGATAGTGATATGTTTGTTCGTTCAGTACACCTTTTGATTTTCCAGAATAGTAATATTGCTTCTTTTTTACCCCTAGTGGATTTATTATTCCAATTTTACCCTTACATTTCTTTAAAAACGAAATGTTGGATTTTCTGGGCAGATTTTCCAACAAATTTGAAAAATCATAGCTAATTGTACAAAAATCGAAACGATGTGAAACCAAAGCCAAAGTTTACCTTATCATGTCTATTTCTAAGGAAAAGTAACAGCTTTAACTCAGTCCAACCATATCATTCCCAGCTTTAACTTTTCTCAACGTTGTCCAGATTCGATTCCAGTAAAAATGGCTTAGCTTCAAAAATTCATATCTCCTTGACCAGAGATCAAAACGTTACATATTTTATATATTTGGAAAGCTCTACATGTCTACTTTATTTTTGGAAAATTTCATGATTTTATAACTTCATTTGCTACATAAAATCATAGCATCTTTTTCGCTTCCTGTCAAAGATTTAAGAACCGAAAATTCTGCAACTTTCACAAACTTAATCCAAGGACTTCCAAACATTATTGCCTACCATGTTTTTACCTCTTCAGGCATTTTTCAATTCAATGAGGACTAAAAACAAGAGTATGAATTTTACTTCCTATTTCCTAGATTAAACTAACATTTATACTAAGAACTTATAAAAACTAAAGACTATAAATTTAAGAACTAGAGCTTACCTCTTGAAGACTCTTGCACTTCTTTCTCCTTCTTTCTTGGCTCTCCTCTTAAAATCTCCAATTTTGGTATGAGTTTGGTGTGAGGAATGAAGAGCCAAGCTCCTCTATTTATAGGAAAATGTTATGGCACTTTGGTAAATTTTTCAAACCTGACTCTTCTTAAATTTGAGCCATGGGATCTAGGTTAATTTATTAAACACTCAATCCTAGCCCTCAATCCCAAAAAAAAACCGTCTCCCCCTTCCTTCCACTCTATCCTCTTCCATTTTTACAAGATATCCCTTACACATGTACCCTAATCTTGACTTCAATTGCAAATGTGTTTGAAAGATTAATATCTAGATATTTGTAGCTTTTCCTTCTTCCTCTCCAAGCAACAAAACCGTCCCCCCCCCCTCTCTTGATCTTGTTGTTTTTCTTTTGTCTCTTGATAGTGTATACAAAGCCTCCTATTGGTTCAATTATTATCTCATGGATTTAGGTTAATTAGGTGATTTATTAAGGCCATTAGATCTACCTTTATGAAGCTTAATCTTGGCCATTGGTCTTAGCTACCCATCTTGACTTTTCTAAGTTGAATAATAAGCTTAATTAGTTCTTTAATCAAGTGCGAAAAGCTTCTTACTTACAACCATCATTGGTTACTTTAATTAATTGAAAACTTAAGCTTAATTAATCTCAAAACACTTGGTTCCTATTGGCTTACCCAAATTGTTGACTTTTGGGGCCTAATTAATTAGGGTAATTATGTGTTTAATTCCCCTCTTAGTACAAATATCCTAGGCTTATTAAGTTTGCTAATTAATTCTAGGTAATTAGAGTATTATTTGTAATTTAATATCACTCTTTATTTTCAAAATTACAACCCTCTTTTCTTGATGATTTTGTTTATCCCTAATTGTGTTGCAATTTATTTTTAATTAACGCAAACTTAGGTGCCTTATATGATTTACTAATTGTCTTAATTTAATTAAGTGTTTCCCTTGCTTCGTAACATCCCAAATTTTGAGAGTTTAAATTTAATGTTTTATGGGAATGAGATTTTGGAATTTTGGGAAATAAAAGTGCATTTTCCATAAATTATTTTGGGAAAAGAATAAATTCAAGGAAATATTTGTAAGGGATAATTTTAGGCATAAATATTTTGGAATAGATATTTTATGGCCTAGGAAAAATCTCTATATTAATTAAGTATTTAATTCCATGAATTTTCAATTAAGTTAATTATTGGAAATTAAAGGTTTTTGTATTATTTGAATTTAAGTGTGAATGAGAAAAACATAAACCATCATGCCATATTAATTCTTTTTCTTTTTCCTGCTGGGCCACGTGAGAGAACATGAAATATCAGCAAACAAATAAGCTTATATCCAGCATTTGTTTGTATTGGCCCACGTAAAAAAAAATGAAAAATGACCACGTGGGGAGAACAGGAGGCAACCACGGTGATCATTCTTTTCTTCATTCAATCACAATCCGACATGAAGAACAGCAGAAGCAGCTGAAATTATTTTTGGATCATTGAATCAGAGACCATTTCTTTCGGCCCAAATAAATCACACCAACCCAACCCAATACATTCAACCAGTGACGGAATTGCACTTGTGTCAATGTGGGCAAGTGCAGACATAAAATATATATAATTTAAAAGAAATTAATGACAACGTGTATAGATAGTGCAATGATTAACACTCCAGTGATATACCCGGTTGCCAGGTTGCATGTTCGAGCCTGCTAACTTTTTTTTTTCCCATTTCCTTTCCTTCCCTGCCGTGCCCATCTCGTTCTCCCCCTCCTTCTTTTTTTCCTCATTTCCTTCCCTCTCTTGTCTCATTCTCTGCTGAAATCGCAGAGTCCCATTTCCTTCCCTTCCCTGCCGGCCTGCCCATCTCGTTCTCCTCTGCCCTATCCCTTTTTTTCCCCATTTCCTTCCCACTCTCGTCTCGTTCTCTGCTCAAATCGCCGAAATCGAAGACTCTGCTCTAACGAATAGTGTCGACGGTGAATGTCCTCTATGCTCTAACGATTTCAAAGCCCCCACGCTGTCAGCAACAAAGAGCGTCGACGGTCCAGCGGCAAAGTTGAAGATCCCATCTTTGAGGAGAAGCCGATTAGAGGTAGATGCAATTTTTTTGAAGATTTTTTTTCATACTAATAAATCTGATTTTAATTGTTGATCGGGTGTCCTGATTTCTTAATGATTCAATCCCAGGGTATTTTTTGTTTTTTCCCGATTGGATTGTGTTGGGTTCTTTAATCTTGAGATTTAAATCTTATTCAAGTTTGAATTTTATTTCTAATGTACAGCTAACAAATGAAAGATTTCAAACACTCAGTATCGTTTCATTGTCTGCAGTGTTTGACTGATACACAAAAAAATGGGTCATCAATTTATAATTGCTCAGTCACTTTTGTTTATATTTTCATCTGAATACTTGATATTGTTAATTATCAGGATGATTTATTTATTGAAGGGGAAAAGTGTGGAATTTGCATGGATATTGTCATTGACAGGGGAGTTGGATTGCTGCCAGCACTGGTATTTACCTTTCTTCTTAAAGTATGAACTGCATTGTTGGTGATGTTGTTCTATTAATTCTTTGGTGAATTAAGCAGACTGAATGGTTTTTCTTTAGAAAATAGAGCATTTTATATATATCTGGATAGTCACCTGTCCACCCCTACCCCTTTGAGTGGTGCGGAGGTTAGTGAAGCTTGATGGGAGAAAGTATAAGTATAGGTTTTGAAAGAGAAATATTCAAAGCAAACTGAGTTTTTTTGCTCTTTTATTGTTTATATTCTTATGTTTTTTTATTGCATTTAAAACTTTGCTTAGAAAAATTTTTTCGAGGGCAGCGAACCCCCGAATCACACTACTAATTTTGCACCCATAAACCTCAAATCCTGGGTCCGCCACTGCATTCAACCATTGTTCAAGTCCAAACCAAAAAGAAGAACAGAACCGAAAGAAACAAAACAGCAGAAGATTGAAAAGTTGAGCTGGTTTAGGGAGCTGGTTTAACCCCTCGTCCTTGGGTTCAACTGGCGTAGAGGTCGGTCTTCCTCACCTTTAGAGAGGGGGTTCGATCCCTGTGTTGGTCAAAGCGCTGGGGGAGGCATCCTAGGGGTCTAGGAAGCAGTGATAATACTGGTAGAGGTAGAGGCATGTGTACTCTTTGGCCAGTATCCTCTGTGGGCTGGGCTTCAAGCGCCCTACCCTTGAACTGTGGGTGAGCCCGACCCCTTTCCTAAAATTTTTATATTAAAAAAAAAAAGTTGAGCTGGTTTAGGCGTTGACTTGGCAAGTTTAGAAACAAAAAGCATTTAATCATGCAACACGTCACAAATTAAATCCAGCTGTCAGCCTCCACTTTACATGCAAATCCCTCTTAACCGATAGTTTTGGTGTCTGGACTATGGTGTAATAACAGAACATGAGCTCCCTATTTAAATGATTCACTTCCCTCAGTCTCAAGTTTGTCTTCGTTCAGCACCTAGCAGCAAAAAACGAAGAGAGAGTCTAGAGTTAGAGAGAAAACTGAGAGAGAGGTTGAAGAAAAGAGAGAGGCTGAGAGAGTTATCTGAATCTCATTTTCTCTGTTTTGGCATCGGTGAACAGAGGAGAGTTTCAACAATCATCCATCACCTTCGAAACTTGGGAAACTAAAGGTGATTCTCATCCTTCCTTCTTCTTCGTTACCTGTCATAGTTTTAGCTTAGGAAAATCCAAAAGGAATCTGAAAAGAAGACACTAGAACAGAAACCGAAAGTAAAAACCAAGAATAGGGGCTGTTAGTTGTGTATATGGAAAACAATCTTGATTGAAAAACAAAACCGAAACTGAAACAAAGGAATGAGAACTGAACTTGCATGCAAAATACTGAACATATTTTTTTTTTTTGGGGGGGGCGGTGTTAACTGAAAATATACACCATACTAGTAAATGCCTGAGCTGTCATCGGGTCTCTTTATTTTCATGGTGTAAGTGAAACTGAACATAAAATAATAAGGGTGCTGATCTGTGTGTCTTTTGCTGTCAAGTATAAAGGAAGTGAAGTGTTTTTGCTGTCAAGAAGAAAAATAAAAGAAGAGAGAAAACACTGTCAAAACCATACATATGCTGAAGTTTTTGCTGTCATTTCGTTTTGTGTCTTTTTAAAGCTTCGCTGAATAAGTATTGGTATATGTTTGCTGCCAAGAAAAAAAAAACGGTCTCTGTTTAACTAAAGCTGAAGTTGCTGAATTCACATGGGTTTTGATTCTCGGTTTGCTTGGTTTTTCGTTTGTCTTTCTCTTCTTACGTAAGGCATGATGAATGTAAATATATGGGGCTGTTGTGTGGGTGGAAAATAAATAAGTAAATCAATCAATCAATCAAATCTGTTTATATATATATATATGGTTACTGCTTCTGCCGATGGAAATGAAAAAAAAAAAAAGGGAGAAATGATCTAAACTAAGGAGTGGCTATCTGTTTACATACTTATATATACATGTATAAATATATTAAAAACGTGGTTCCCAAGTGAAAAGAAAGAAAAATGATGCACATGAAATAAATTATGTATAGGTGTATATTTTTATTGTTATGTGGTTGAGTTATACATGTATGGTGGTGTGAGAAAATTTAAACATATAGGCTGCTATTTTAACCCACTGTGATATTTTTTTTAGTGTATGAATAGCTAAATAAATATGTATACATGTTATGGAGTTGTATTTTTTTAAGTGGATGAGTAAACAAATAAATAAATAAATTGTGATAAGTAATTAATAGGAGATTAAGTGAATTGAATAATAATGATGATGATAATAAATTATTATTATCATTAGAAAAAGGGCAATGATTAATTAATAATCAATAAGGACTATTATTAATTAATAAAAAGTAAAGAAATATATGAGGAGAGTATTGAGTAGTAATTAATAAGAGCTCAAATTAATTAAGTGATAATCTTCATAAATAAATAAGGACTTATTATTACTAGGATTAACAATAATAATAATAATCACAATAATAGAATTATTATTGTTAAGAGAAATTATTAACTGAAAGAGTTAGTAGTAATTAATAATAAAGTAAGTATAAATGGAATAACAATTTCACCGGGAGTAGAAGGGTCAATAAGGGTAAGGCCATCCCCTATGATGTTAATTATAAGGGAAATAACGCAATGATGATATTATAAGGTATCCGGAAAGATTGGATCCAATACCGAAAGGTGAACGTACCACTAGGGCCAAGGACTAAGATACGGACGCATACTGTAACTTTAACTCTTATGCTACTTGTATACTTTATATGTGATGAGATGATTCATATAGTCATGGACAAGACTGGGTCCTAGGTCATGCACTATGACTAAGACTGGGTCTTACGTCACTATGTTAAATACATTCAGCTTTTATTTGAAAACGGGTTACAGTCTTGGTAATGTCGTATGAATGTTTTCCTAGCGCTGATGACACGCTGGGGGCGTGGCATTGATTTATATGCAAATTATGTGGGCCTTACATGGGCTGTGTGCTATGTAAAAGTGAACATTACAATTGCTGTGTGCTTTGTAATTGTTGAGATATAAACTATTACATATGTTGTGTGCTATGTATGGTTTTATGTTGAAATGTAAATGAATATCTGTCATGCATATATTGTTATACTTGAGCATAAGGTTAACTGTTACCTGAGATTCAATGGGGCATTGAATCTCAAAATTTACCCTAGCTACAGAATCTGAAGGATTGGGAGCCGGAGAAAAGGGTAAGCGGCACACGTAGGGACTCACAAGGAGTTTTGTTTTGGTTAAGAATATGTATAACTTTTGTGGTTGAACCTTTCGGATAATTGTAATGTAACGCGTCAACTATGAACGACGCGACGAAATTATTTGTATTACATTTTTGTTCCTTCGGGAATTTTATTTAACCAACATATGTTTACGCATATGAAATCAGTTACTCAGTTGTCCAAACGCCTAAGTACGCTCTCTATTGTGTTCTACTCTGATCTGTTAACGCCATCACTTAAATAAGTACACGTGAATTAGTCTAATAATAACCTTAGGGCCATAATTGAACTTCATAATGGACTTAGGAATTAGGGGCGTTACATGCTTATCTTGCTCTTTTTGATAGGAAATTGTTGTTATTTAATGTGATTTTAGTTCACATATTATTTTCATACTCCTTTATAGCTTATCTTTGGTTATATTAAAACTAGAGGTTAAAATATTAATTGTAGGGTATTTTATGTTTCCTAATTGAAGATTAGAAAATTGGATTTGGATTTATTAGATTCTAAAGAAAAATTTCCTTAAAAAATATAATAAATCAATTAAAATTTAGAGACAACATACTCTCTTATTTTAATAGGTATTTCTTACCAAAATATGATACTTAGAAGAAATATAAATTTTAGGGTATTACATAGTGCATAATTATATGACAAATTGTAATAATTACTAGAACCATTAAAATTAAAATTAACAGAATATAGTATGAAAAGATAAATGATTAAGGTTAGTGTAAACTAATAATTTTATTTAGAAAATTAATAGTTGAACCCTGTGCAAATAACTTTTTTACATTTAAAACTTAATAATAAATCTTCCAGAACTCTTAAATTTGTCTGGGTAACTCAAACTATTATTTTATACCCGTTTAAACTTTATTTTTAAACTATGGGTACAAAATATTTGAAAATGTTAGGAATATTGTGGCAATGGATGTTCTTAGTCTTTTAGGATTCTATAATGCCCATAACCTCCCATGGTTTTATGTTGTAGCTTAATTCTTATGATTATGACATTTTAACTCTATTATAATGTGGGTTAATTCTTAGGTTTTTGACATTGTAACTCTTGGAAGATTTGAAGGCCTAATATAGATGCTTAACATAAAGGATTGAATATATATGAAAATGCTATGTGAATGAAAGTTCTCCTCCACTTTTCATCTCTAAAATTCTCTTTTGTCTTTCTTCATCCCTTCATCTCAATCTCTTATATTTTCTTGATTCTATAACACAAACCTTTATTCCTTGATTGATTGATGATATCCTAAACTTTAAGTTGTCAGAGGAAGAGTAATGTATGTAATTAATCCTATGGGAGTTATTTGAATAAATGCAATGGCCCGTTTGGTTCACGAGATCGGAGGTAATATAATGGAATATAATGCAATGTAATGTCACGATGATTACATTAATTTTTTTGATTCATCATTTAAGGAAAGATGATGCACATGCATAAAAATGTTTGGTTGAATTGCATCGAACATGATAATATATATAAATAATATAGCAAAAGATGAAGTTTTGTCTCCACACACACACATAATGGACATGTTTGGTTCGTGGTTTTTTTTTTTAATATTTTGTGTGATGTACATGTTGGGTTTAGAGTAATTTTTTAATATTTAATGGTGAAAATATTATGCAGTGTACAAGTTGGATACATGGTGATATTTTATATATTTAATGGGATATTATAATATTTTTTAATGGTGGAATATTTTTTTATATTTCTATATTATTAAATAAATTTTTATATTTAGTTGTGGTCATTATTTAATATTTAACATAGTTTATGGGTGGATACTATAGTCAATTTAAAAAATTATAATGGAAATGGTGTCTTTTTCACTTGATTATAAGATTCATGCATCCCCATTTATTAGTCTTAACCAAGGTTATTAAAATCATACCGATCACTGAATAGGTTGGGGTACTGGCTCAAGGGTTAATGGATCAAATCGGAGGTAAAATGGGGTCAAACCGGTGAAAAAAAATGAAGATATGCATTTTTATTCTTGATTATTGTGAATTGCCTCAATTATTGTTTATTGTATGTTAAAAAGCACACCTCTTTTTTTATTCATTGGAAAGAAAGCACCTATTTTATCTACTATATAATAGAATGACTTCAGCTTTGGACAACTGAGTTATTCCACTAAAGGACAAAATTTACACCTTTGATAGGAAAACGTAAAACTCAAGCATAAATGACCACACACTTGTGTTTCCCCGTCTTTCTCCATCCAGTCATGTTTCTCTCCCTTTCTCCATCCAGATCTAAGTTTTTTTTTCAGTTCCGGCGAGCCTGTAACATCCCAACTTTTCAAAAGCAGTAAAATATTTTTTTTTTCATCAGAGTAGAGCCTCGGAGTAAGAGAGTAACTGATACATATATTCAAAATGCCATAAATCTGGCTAGTTACAATAATGGTATATAATTCCGAACGTCTAAACATAACTACATAAACAGAAGAAGTGTCTTCCTGGCGATTCCCATGCCGTGGCAACAAAAGATAGTCTTTAGCCAAGTCTCAATGCGTGCTGCTTGCCCTTCTCTTCTGCTCTTGGTCCTTTCGACCCTAAAGCTATGTTAAGAGCTGAGGTCCAGCGTGTACTGAACCTCAGGTAACGGTTAACCTCATGTTTATATATACCATATATGGATTACAGATATTTACAACATAAATAGTATTTGAAAACTCAAACAAATGTATCCCTGGCATATAAGCCCCTTGGCAGATATATCACACCTACCATACATTTCACACCTAGCAAGCGTTTCACACCAAGTGTTTCACACATAGCAAGCGTATCACAATACCCAGCAAGCATAACAACAATACATGAACATACCACAGAGCTATCAGCTATCTAATATAAGCATACCATACACATAGCACATATACGCATATAATAACCATCAGAGTTAGTGTTACTAGTACGCGAACGTACCTTCGTTGACGATATACGCTATGACTGTTGGTCAGAACGTAATCACAGATATCCTATAACGATAATATCGCATGTAATCAATAACTAACATCATAACAGTCATTTTAGTCATAAATGACCATTTTACCCTTGACCTCTCTAATCAATGAAATTTCATCAGAACTTCGTTTTTGACTCTAATCTTCCAAAATCTTGCCATATCTCTTTCTCCATCATATTTTTGAAATAAATACCATATTTAAACATAAACATGGTATCAACAACATATTGAAAGACTAAAGATCAAACTAGCATTTCTACTATAACTACCAAACGAAACTAGAACTTAAGGCTAAAGACCGAAGAACTTATCCAGAACCTTGCTCCTTCTCCGAAGCTCTTCCTTCTCTCTAATTTTTGAATTGCTCTTGGCAATTTGGTGTGAAATTTCAAAGGAAATGAATGGCTATTTATAGAAAAAAAAAGTTGTGGCATTTTAGTAGTTCCTTTGAACTTTCTCAGCTCAGATTCTGACCACTGGATCTAGGATATTTTGGAAGACTCAATCCTGGCCTTACACCTATACAACAATGTCCCTTAAAGTCAACAAAGATGATGTCATCATATGTCATCAACTCTTGCTTTATGGTTTTACCCGATAAAGTTCCTTGTTCGGTGTCCTAATCGCGTAATCTTGGGAAATCTCAAAATTCCGGGAACATAGCCCCGAAGATCTCTTCTTCCTCTTTCAAAGTACTTGGGTTAACTAAATTTTTGATCCCATTCAGGACATTTCGTTGCCTGCCGAACATTTCTGGACAAACGTCGTCGGATACGGAAATAACTTCCGAAAACATCAACTTCTAGATAAAAATTCACTGGTTCATAATATGTTCTGTTGTTAGAAACTTAGTTCATGGTTTTTGAGTTATGATTTAATTTCCATTGGTTCTCATTTATACTATCTGCCCTTTTTCACAAAATATCTTTTTCGTCTTATCTCATAAACATTCCGCTGGTTACGGAAATAACTTCGGAGACAACCCACTTCGAGATAAAATTGTAACATCCCAATTTTCAAAAGCGGAATAAAATTTTTTTTTCATTCAAAGTCATTTCAAATCATCAGAGTAGACTGTTTGAGCGGAAGAGTATCTGATATATATATTCAAAATGCCATAAGTCTGGTTGGATACAATAGCGGTATAGAAACCGCGTGGTTTAAAAGTGAAGAAAAGCAATAATAGGAAGGCTTCTGCGGGGACATCAAAGGAAATCTTCAGCCGGGTCTTCTAGACGACCTGCTTGCGCTTCCCCTTGTCCTCCGTCCTTGGTTCTCCAGACCCTAACGCTATGTTAAGAGCTGAGGTCTTATGCATACGGACCCTAGGTAACGGTTAACCTTATGTTTACGTACACAATATATAGACAACTCATACCACAACACCAAACCGCATACTCAAGCAAACTATCATAACCAATGCATATATATCGCTCCCAACATGCGACCATATCGCTCCCAGCATACAGACATATCGCTCCCAGTATTACAGATACTCTCTAACCTTTATATGCACACATACCACATATATGCATAACATAAACATCAGAGTTAGTATTACAGTACGCGAACGTACCTTCGTTGACGAGCATTTAGTACGTTGACGATAAACTGTACTTTTGACGGAAAACAGCGGAACGACAGCGAAATGACAGTGGAACAAGATTACTGATATCCTATAATGATAATATCACATTTATCAATATTTGATATCATAACAGGCATTTTAGGTACAAATTACCATTTTGCCCCTGATCCCCTAATCGGCGGAATTTCGCTAGCACTTTGCTACCTTGACCCTAATCTTCCAGAATTTCAACATATCTCCAACTCCATAATGATTTTTGAAATTAATACCTTAATTACCCCTAGAACATGATTTCTAAACATACCTGGAAGATTAAAGATCAACCTAGCATTTCTACAACAACTACCGAAAGAAACACTAAAACTAAGAACTAGGGACCGAAGAACTTACCCGGCACTTTGCTATTTCCACAGACTCCTCCTTCTCTCTAAAATCTCTCTCTAGAAAGCTCTAGGATTTTTGAAGAATGAAGAGAAGGTGAAGGCTATTTATAGAAAAAGGCAATGGCATTTTCGTAATTTCATTGAACTTTGTCTGATCAGTTTCTGGCCGTTAGATCGCACTTCTTGGAGGTGGCAAGATCTTGGCCTTACACCTCTCAAGGATGATGTCATCCCTGCTGCATCATCAAGCCTTATGTCATCTTGCTTTATCAGGTAAAATTCCTGGTTCGGTATCCTGATCGCGAAATTTCGTAAAATCTCAAAATTTCGGGAACAACACTCCGAAGGTCTTTTCTTCCTCTTTCAAATTATCTAATTTAACTCAGTTTCTGATCCTGCTGAGGACATTCTGTTATCAGCTGAAAATCCTCGGTATTCGTGCCTGGCTACAGAAATAACGTTGTCCGGTACTAACTCCGAGACAAAAATCCACTGATTAACATTATACTCTGGTTTTTCTCCACTTATCCCCAGATTCCCACGACGGGATTATTTTCTATCGGTTCTCATTTCTACTATCTGCTTTAATCCCACAAAATATCTTCCTGGCCGGATCTCCAAATCACTTCGTTGGTTACAGAAATGACTTCGGAGACAGTCCACTCCGAGATAGAAAATCACTTGTTCCTAATATACTCTGACTCAAGAAACCTAGTTCATGGTTTTCTAGGTAGGATTTTATTTCTATCCGTGGTCATTTATCCTGTTCACATTTTTACTATTATAATATTACTTAATCACCACATGTCTTAACTTATAATGTTATTTTAATGCAAATATCTAGATATTAATTTCTTAATTTTCATTTCATTTTTCTTTATTTTTCTTCTAATTTTCGTTTTTATTTATATATGTATATTTATTTTAAGTAATTTCCACCTTTTTCTCTTTATCTTATGTCTAAACAATTAGCCATTAATTATCTAATTAATCACTTACTAATTGTTGACAATTTTCTTAATTAGTAATAATTATTATCTCACAACTATTTTATTGACATTAATAATTTATACTTCATGCATAATATTAAAAATCATAGGGTCCAATATGGTCCCCAGAATACTTTTTAATTTTCTATTCTTCTATTTTCAAAAGAGACAATTTAATAAATTATCTAAATTAGGGACAATATTCCTTCTAATTTTTAATAATTATTTCACAGCCCTCTAGGATTTATCATCACATTTTTAGGATGTTTTATGGCCCTAAAATGCATTTTTCACATTTTTGGCAATAAATTCCATTTAATTTTCTTAGTATTTCCCTTTGAAAATAGACCAATTATACAACATTTTAAGACCATATTTATCATAAATGGACATAATATTCCTGATAATAATTATCCGGGTATTACAAAAATATACTTGTTTATGATAAGTCCTTAGGTTAGATACTTAGTTCATCTATTTTGAGATATGATTTATTTTCTATCGGTTCTCCTTTATCCTATCTACTTCTTTACAAAATATCCCATTTTATATTACTATTATAATCATAAATATCTAGATATTATTTTTCCTAATTCTTATCTCTTTCTTGACCAAAATTTCAGCCAGCATACATATATATTTATTTTATTTTATTTTCCCCTATTTTAATCAACTATATTATTCTATTTACCTTATATTTATTTTTCACAAAATTTCCCTATTGGTCCATAAGTAATTACATGGATCTAGGCTTTTAAAATCACTTGAATAATTCTAAACCTTTGATTTTTTTTCCTTTTTAAGAATACATCTTAACCCTTAGTAATTATTTAATTCATCTAATTTGATTTACAAGTTTAATTAGTGCCCTAATCATGTGCTTAACAATTCTTTTAGGATTAGGGATTTTCATGTACTTAATCTCAAATATTTTTCTTAATCTTTTAAGTGTATTTTATGCTAATTTAGCCACTAATTATTTAATTAAAGGGTTCTCACGCAATTAACTCGAATATTCTCTTGATTCATGCTTAGATAATTAGCCAATAATGATTTATTTAATCTCTCTTTAATTGTTGATAATTTTCTTATTTAGAATTAATCATTTTCTCACAACTATTTGACTTACATTGGTATTTTATGTCCCATGTAATATATCAAAAATCATGGAGTCAATTATGGTTCCCATAATACTTTTAAATTTTTCTTCCTTTTATTTTCAAAGGAAATAATTTAATAAATTTTCTAAATTAAGGAAAATATTCTTTCTAATTTTTAATAATTATTTTACTACCCTTTAGAATTTATCACAATATTTTTAAGATGTTTTATGACCCTAATATGCATTTTTAAGCCTTTTTGGCACTTAATTTCCTTTATTCCCTTAATATTTTCTTTTGAACATAAGCTAATTATCTTACACTTTGAGATCATATTTTCACTTATCACAAATAGCCATTCTATTTATCTTAATATAATATTCCAGACAAATGATTATCCGAGTATTACAGAGCCTATGTTCGAACGAAAGATCAGAATGTTAGCTTCTTAATAGTCGGTATTCACTATAAATGACATGAAAAGCATTCAGCTAAGCAAATTAGTGAGTAAGATGATTTTTTTATTAGTCTGATTATCTTTTTTATTTTCGATCATCTTCATCTCCTTCGCTTGTTGGTTTGCTCTCTTCTACTGTTAGATGCACTGAAAGTTTGAGAGCTTAGAATCGAGAGGAAGAGTTTGAGGCGTGACGACAAGCTTAAATCATGGGGTGACCCTGGTTTCTATGCATCACTGGACTGATTTCGTGGTCGATTCGCCAGTTTCTGGTTTGATCCATGCTTAATAACCATGGTCTTAACTATGTAATCCTGATTACATCAAATGATGTATCCAACATTAAAATATGTAATCCTCTTTACATTACATAAGCCCAACCAAATGTTGTAATTGTTCTATTGTTTCAGAATTACATGTAATCCTCTCCCATGAAATCGAATCAAACGGCTTAGAAGAGTTTAAGAGGGTTTATTATAAAATTTCAAAAGTTAAAATGATTATTGGTAAATGGTTCAAAATTTAGGGGTTACATATGTGTATGTGTGTAGAGGGAGTCACATAAGACACAACATAGCACAACATTCGGATTTCAGAGAATTGCCAATAGAAAAAAGGCAACCAATATTTTTGTCTGCTAATGATTAAAAATATTATTTTGAGTAAATAAATGTACAAATTCACTTTTTATAAATAAATCATTTATCGTCCACATTAAGGCAGCCCGCATGATAAAATTCTGGCTCAATGATACATCATATGTAAGAATCCCATCACTCCACAACATCTTCAACTCATCTATCAAAGGCCTGAGGTAGACATCTATATTCTTTTTTGGGTTGGAAGGCCTAGGGATTAACGCGTTGAGAAATAAGAACTCTCTTCTCATGCGCATGGAAGGTGGGAGGTTGTACGGAGTCACAATCACTGGCCAACAAAAATACTTCCTTTCTGTCTGGTTGAAAGGAGCAAACCCATCCGAACATAATCCAAGACGGACATTACGGGGATCCGATGCAAACAAAGGATTCACCTCGTCAAATTTAAGCCAAGCTTCCGTATCGGATGGATGCGTCACAAATTTTTCATCCCTGCGATTCTCCCGGTACCATCTCATGTGAGCAGCTGTTTGCTCTTACGAATGCAATCTCTAAAGCTTAGGCACGAGGGGAAAGTACCACATCTTGCTGAATGGTTGACGGCCCATTTTCCTCTCTTTAGTCACAGGTTTGTATCTATTATGTTCACAGATTTTGCATTTGGTTAGCTTAGCATTATCTTTGTAGTACAACATACATCCTCTAGGGCAACAATGGATTTTTTCACAATTAAGCCCAAGCTCTTTAACCTTTCTTTTGGATTAATAGAAATCCTTCGGCAAATTATTCTCTTTCGGAGCAATCTTGCTCATGATCTGCATCAATTCATTATAATTCCTCTCACTCATATGGTGATTAGTCTCCAAGCTTAGTGTTGCTAAGGTAGCCGAAAGCGATGAGTGCTCACTACTGTCAATGTATTCGCAACCTTCCCATAACGGTCGTTGCGCATCTTGAACCATTTTGTAGAACCTATCGGCTTTCGTATTAGGATCCTCTCCCATATAACATAGTTGATTACTTGTATCAGTCTCCTCTTGCTTGTATGATGGTTCAGCATGAGTAAAGGGATCAAAATATTGCCCAATCAACGGTCCCGCGGCATCCATCACTAACTAGTTGTATTGATTAAGGTTGGCTCGATGACTACTGCTCCTGTAATATCCATCGGTGTCTGTCGAACTTCACCATGAGATACCCAGCATTCATAATTGTTCATGAATCCCTTTTTACACAAATGGATTTTGACCGTGTTCTGCTCTTGAAATTTTAAACACATGCATATGGCACAGGGACAACTAATGTATATACTTGAATTAGGTGAGTGCGCCAAAGAAAATTGAATGAACTCTTTCAGACCGTCCAGGAATGCTCTAGTTATTTCTCTTTTCTCAGTTAGACAATTGTTGTAACGCCCCTATTTCCTAAGTGTATTATGAAGTCCCATTATGGCCCTAGAGTTCTTATTAAACTACTTAGTGTGTATTTATTAGAGTGTAGGCATCAACAGATCAGAGTAGAACACAACAGAGAGCGTACTTAAGCGTTTGGACGACTGAGTAACTGATTTCATATACGCAGACATATGCTGGTTAATTAAAATTCCTGAAGGAATAAAAATGTGATACATTTAAAATTCGTTGCGTTTTTCTAAGTAGACGCATTACATTACAGTTATCCGAAAGGTTTAACATGCTTATACATATTCTTATCCAAAATAAAACTCCTTTCGAGTTCTCACGCGTGTTGCTTACCCTTTCCTCCTGCTCCCGATCCTCCTGATGCTGAGGCTAGGGTAAATTATGAGATTCGATATCCATTGAATCTCAGGTAACAGTTAACCTTATGCTCAAGTATAACAGTATATGCATGACAGATATTCATTTACATTTCAACATAAAACCATACATAGCACACAGCACATGTAACAGTTTATATCTCGACAATACATAGCACACAACACATGTAATGTTCACCTCTACATAGCACACAGCCCATGTAAGGTCCACATAGTTTACACATAAACCAGTGTCATGTCCCGGAGCGTGTCCTCAGCGTTAGGAAAACATCCATACAGCATTACCAAAACTGTAACCCGTTTTCAGATTAAAAGCTGAATGTATTTAAAAATGGTGACCTAAGATCCAGTCTTAGCCACAGTCCATGACCCAAGACCCAGTCTTGTCCATGACTATATGAATCATCTCATCACATATAAGCATACAAGCAATATAAAAGTTAGAGTTACAGTACGCGTCCGTACCTTAGACCTTGACGCTAGTGGTACGTTCACCTTTCGGTACTGGATTCAACCTTTCCGAGCATCATATAATACCATCACCGCGTTATTTTAAGATCCTATAAGATGGCCTTAACATCCTAAGAGAGGGCCTTGCCATACATGCCCCTATACCCCGGGTAAATTTTATTAATTAATACTAACTCTTTCAGTTAGTTAATAACTCCCCTTTATTATTTATTATTAATTATTATCACTCTTTCTCAATAATAACACTATTTGTCATTATTATCATTATTTTAAATTTCCTAATAACACTAATTCTCGTTTATTTATTTTGTTATTATTATAAATTGTATTACTTAATTATCAATAACTCTTTTTATTTATTTATTCCCTTTTTATTTACCAACTTAATTATTTCTCTTTTAACTTAGTATTTTAAATAATTAATTAGAGCCTATAAACACTAACCATCGTTAAGCACATAATTAAACGTATTATTTTGATGTTTCTTATGGTTTCCTTTAGAAACTTAATAAACACTAATATAACTTAACTTATGTTTTACCAAATGTTGAGCTAAGCATATTTGTAAAATGCATTTTAAAATTAATTCTCTAACAACAAAATCCCAAGGCCCCAAAGCTACAACATTATTTACCACTTTTAAGCTTATGTATAACACTTAAAAAAAGAAAATCTGCAAAGTGGCGGCACACACATGGAATGTCAAAAGATTATATTTATATACTTATCATACACAGTGGAAGCACGTTATCATACACAGTGGAAGCACGTGGGTCACTTTGGTTTCCTTATATGCAAGTATACATATATTCTTTAACCATCAGTTCATGATTATAACTTTAACAGGAAAAAAAAAAATGCATTTTAACAATTCTCCTTCATGCACCATATTATACACACATATATATTTGTCTTGATTTTGTCTTGATTTTGTCTTATTTGAATGTGATTATTCTACCGATGGCTTTAACACAAACAGACCCATGCGTTTTCTTTTTCTCTTACAGCATACACCGAGACATATCCATATATACATATATTTATCTCTTTCTTGACAGCAAACAGAGCCACTTTTCGCACTATATATACATATACTCCTCTATCTTGTTTTTCTTAAACACCCACACACACAGCCATCCGAGAGAAGAGAAAAGAAAACATGCAGCAACACACACACACACATATGTTTTCCTTATGTTTTTCTCTTCCTTACTCTCTCGGCACACACACAGTTGCATATATATATATATATATATTCAGCAACACACACACGTCCAGTATTCCTTCCCAAGCAACAAGTTTTTATCATACACATATATACATTTGCCTAGCTTGTTCTTTCTCTCTCTATATATATATAACTCCTCAACTATATGTGTATATATATCAGTTTGACAGTCACCAAGACAGAAGACACGAGGATTCAGAGAAAAAGAACGACACGAAACAGCCCCTGTTTTAGTTTTCCATTTTCGGCTAGCTTCATTATCTGATTCTCTTGACTTATTTCAAGCTAAACTATGACAGGGAAACGAAAGCAAAAGAAAGGATGATGATCACCTTCGGTTTCCAAGCTCAGAAGGTAATGATCGGATGCTGGTATACTCCTCTGATCTTCGTCGGCCAAAACAGAGCAAAAGAAAACAAAGTTCAGTTCAGTTTCTCTCCTCCCTTCACTCTTCCCACTCTCTCTTGGTTTTTCCCTCCGAATCTCGCTTTGCGTCTCTGGAAGGATGAAAAATGAAAAAGCAGAGGCTTGTGTATATATATATAGGGAGCCAAAGATCCAGTCCAAGCAAGAGACCACTGGTTCGAAAGGGTTTTTGAGTCTCGAGGAAGCATAGCCGGCTGATCACTGCTTCAGATAAGCTTATCCTCTGTTTGTTTAATTAATGCTGGCTGCGGTTTGACTTTTGATTATAATTTCTCTAGCTTCTTTCTCGGTTCATGGCGGCGGACTGAAGATGGAGTGGGATCGGGTTTGTGGGCTTGGGTGTTGGGCTTGGATCCATTAATGTTAATGCTATCTATATTGGGTTATGAGCTTTTGATTTTCTCTTCCTGCTGTTTCTTGCATTCTCGTCGGGTTGGATGAAATGGAGGTGGTGTTTTTCTGATCTTCATATTTTGGTTTGATCATTCAGGCTCTTCACGTGCTGATTGAGTCTTGCCGTGGTGGACTTAGTTGTTTTGGGCTTGGTTTATATGGGCCCAATTGTGGCCCAACAGCACCTCTTCCCCCCACCCTTTTTATCAAATAGCTTATTTATAAATTCCTATTTTTATTTCCAATTAGCTATTATGTCCTTTAATTATGGTTTTTGCATAATCATAGAGATTAATCATATTTATTCCATAACACTAATTTATTTGCAACTATATTTAATTGCAATTATGGAAGTAAATCCCAAAATATTTAATCCTATAATTATCATTTACCATTTTTCCTTAAATTTATTCTTTTCAAAATAAATTAAGGAAAATTAAATCTTAATTTCAAATAATTATTCTCATAATTATTTTTTCCCAAAAGTTTATAATTTAATTCCATATAATTTTCTAATATTCGAATCCCAGAAATTTAGAATGTTACAATTGTAAATCCAGCTCTTATCACGATGGTCATCCATACTTCTACTATATAAACCCTACACATATATATAGAGTAGGGAGATACCTCAATCCACAAAAACACATGAATCAAATATATATAAGTGGCCAATACAATTGGCTACTCGTGTCAACCAATTTCCACTTAATTAAAGCATTTGGTTATACATCATTTAATATGGAAATAATGGTATTTAGGATCAATTGAAGCTAATTATAAAAATTTTAACTAAATTAATGTGAATTGATTTAAATTGAATAAAGTTTAATCTAAAAAAAATAAAAATTACTTTTAAGATTTAAAAGAATAAGTGTTAAAAAATTCAAAAATTATCCAAGCATAACTATAACTTGTTGAGGAATTTCTCACAAACAAAAAAAGAAAGAAATCTAAAATATGAAATTCATATTATGATTATATTTTTGGAATTCTATATTATATATATGAAATTCGGTAATAAAATAAAAAAATTATAATTAATAGAATATATATTCTATATTAATAGAAATATATATTCTATATCAATTAGCTAATTTCACTAATTTTTAACATACAAATTTGTTTACTCTTTAAAGGCATACCTTCCTCCTTCTACTTTACGTCAATTAATTAATTGTCTTACTCTTAAACATCACTTATCAACACTTCACTATTCTCATTTCAACATCTTTCTATTTATAGATTTATGTATCATAACCCACCAATAGAATATCATAATTTTCTTACACAATTTTTTCATTACACAAAATTAACCATAAAAAAACAATACAAGATTAAAAAAATTCATCAATATCATTAATAAACATCAAGAAAACTCAATAACTGAAAAAAAAAATCATGGAATCGCCTCCACACAATAACCATAATCCAAATAAAAAAGCAAATTAAGCATCAATATCATTAACTTTTTGCTTATATTTATCACTATAAGTATAATGTAGATTAGAACTTTCTCTTATATTTTCTACTTTCAAATATCAAATAGTAAACGTCCTAATTAATTTTCTTATATCTAAATATCAATTTTCAACCGTTCATGTCTTCTCTAATTATTTTTAGGCAAGATCAATTCCAAAAATTACTACATATTATCACATGAGAAGCTTAAAATTTTGTACATATAGGATAAGAGTATTGCAACGAAATTTATACAAACAATAGTCTTGTATTTTCCATATAATGAATTTGAAGAACAAAATGAAAAGAGAGAAAAGATGAAGGTTACCGGAAAAAGTCACCGGACGAACAGTCGACGTCAAGGGAAGGAGAAGAGAAAGGCCGACAAGGAGGAGGAGGAGTAAAGGTGTGGGTGGGGGGTCTCGTCGGGGGGTGGGGGTCGTGGGGGGTCGTGTGGGGGGTGGGGGTCGCCAGGGGGGCGTTCATGTGGGGGGCTCGGGTGGGGTGCAACATCCCAAAATCTTAGGAGTTTAAAAATTAATATTTTATGGGAATTAAATTATGAACTTTGGCTTTAATTATATATAAGAATGATTATTTGAGATTTAGGCTCTTTTCCCTTAATTTGTTTTGGGAAAAGAATAATAAAAGTAAGGAATGATAAAGCCTAAAATTATGGAAGAATAGGTTGTCAAATTTTCCTAGAATAATTATTGACTTAATTATTGGAAATTAAAGATTTTATAGTATCTAAGTGCAAGTAAAAAAAAAAAAAATTATGGGCCTCCTAATTAACCCAATTTTTCAGCCCAAAATTCAACTTCAATTATCCATCAATTCCACCTGACCACGTGAAGATACATCAGCAAAGCCTAAAGTATTACTACATCAATTCCATTTGAACCACGAACAAGAGCATTCAGCCATGAATTTCCAGGCCTTATTTTAGTAGTCGTAGGGGAAGGGGTGAAAATAAATTTCATCCGTCGGGTCTAGCAACGGGGGCTAGCGACGGATGATTTTTCATCCGTAGCTAAAATTTTGTCGAAAAATGAATTTTTTGTCTTTTTTTATTTTGTCTGAGGCAGAAATAAATTTTCATCACATATTTTCGGATTTGTGTGACGGAAATATAGTTCCATCACAAAAATCTGAAAATTTGTGATGGAATTATTTCCGTCGCAAATTCCGAATTTTCTACTAGTGTCTTTTTGTGCTTTGTTGGATATGAAACACTTTATTTCTTTTGACGAATCTTGAATAGTGCTACTTATCTTTCATTTTCAATCCATTCTTTTTCTTAGGACGCTTTTGCCTATTCAAATTTGTAAGAACCTGCTGAACTCAAGAGGCGGTGAATTGAGTGAATGATAAAAACTTAGGACCTTTAAAAATCTTTTTGCAATTTGGTAAAATCAGTTTGTATGACAGTAAAGAGTTATAAAGCTAAGACAATCATTCAAACATATATGCTGGAGATATAGAAGATTAAGGAACAGAATGGGCAAACTAAGATTTATACTGATTCGGCCCAATCCTTGACCTATGTCTAGTCCCCAAGCTCCACTTGAGATTTTCAATCCATTATCCTCTTGTTTTTCTAGGCACAAGAGAAGCCTTTTACAATCCCACAAGTTCACCCAGACACTTGTGAAGCCAAATCTCTCACCGACATACTCTCCCTTACTCAATGTAAGGTTATAATCAACTTCCCACTCAAGATTACCCAATCTTGAGTAACTCTCAAATAGAATAATTTACAATGAATCTTTCTCTCTGAGAAGTGAATAGATAATCACTGAAGTACAATAGAAATCATTTCACTCTCTCTATAATAAACTATGTGAACATTGAAAAACAGTGTGTATGAGATTCAGAATTTGGGCATTTTTACAGTGCAAGCTCTTGCCATGATCTTTGTACATTTCGAATGTGGCTCTACTTATAGATGAAGATTATCAGAATGTTGAGAATATGACCGTTGTGAACAATAACCGTTAGAGATCAGTTGAAACTAGCTGTTAGAACTTTGTTTTCTGAACTAGCTGTGACAACAGCATTTACTTTATTCTTGATCTTCAATTTAACACCCTTTGATCATCTGAAACATGTACACGAATGATATAAATAATGTTAAGAAGTATTATAAATCATTTGGGTAATCATCTAGATGTTCTTGATTAGAAACGAGATTTTCGACACGGTGATTTTCTGATGCAGAGATGTAAACTCGAGTTTTCATTTGAAAACTCAAGTTTTGAGGCTGTTGTGTTACTCCAGGATCCTTTCTGTCTGATCGAAACTTGAGTTTTGTCTCACAAACTCGAGTTTGGAAGATACTCTGATGTTCGCTGCACTCTGTCTGAGCTACACTCGAGTTTTCATTTGTAAACTCAAGTTTTCAAGTTGTTTTGTCCTTGGTTGCTCTTTGACTTGATATAACTCCAAATTTGACAAGATACTTATCCCTACAGAGCTCTTTGATTCTTCTTTCCAATGTAAAAAGAATCAGCTCCAAACTTGTTGTAGTTTGTCCTTTATGATATGATGAATGAAGATTGCTCTTTACCAGCGTTTTTGCAACGTCCTGAATTGAGAGTCAACTTTCAAAGACCATATCTCTCTGGTATAAACTTCATTATAGTTGGATCAAATCTTTATGGAACGCTTTATGAGTCTACTTTCATATGCCACCAATTTCAATTCATTCCAATATGTAGATCGTAAGATACACTAAAAACATTGAAGCTTGGTCTGCTGTGTGACCTGAATTCCAATTCCAACTTGAGAAATTCATATCTCTCTCATCTGAGGTTCCTTAAGCTTGAAACTTTGTCATAATAATGCATTGAATGTCTAGTTTCATAAAAATTTGGTTTCACCTTAATCCGATCTCTGGTTTAGGATATATCATCCAATAACGAGACGTTGCCCAAGCTGAACGTGAAACAGAGTAGAACAAAGTTGTTGATCAGCACTGCAAACTCGAGTTTTCACTTGGAAACTTGAGTTTTCTTAGTCCAGAGATGTTGAAGACACTACAAACTTGAGTCATTAAGTTTCAAACTCAAGTTTTGAGTTTCAAACTTGAGTTTTGATTCCCAAATCGAGTTTACTCGCATTCCAGAGGCAAATTATTGCAGTAAGGTCGTAAACTCGAGCTTTGATCATCTAACTTGAGTTTGCTCATCCAAAACCTGATATTTGCTTGTTCTAACTCTAAATTGAACCTCTCCAACTTCCATTTAATTGTGAAAACTTCTAGTATCAATCCAAGACCTTGAATATTGATACTCTCATTCTATTTGACAAGATCTTCTCTTTCTTTCTTCTCTTCACTTGGTCATTCTCCACAACTCTATTCTTTCTTTCTTCTCTTCTCTTGAACATTTTTCATAGTTATATTTGAACAGATCTTGAATATTGATATTCTCATTCCATTCATCAACTTCTTCCATCTCCCATCTTGATCATTCTTCGTCATTAATCATGGACCCATTATTTTCTGCAAGTTCTACCTTCTTCAATATTTCCTCTTCTTCTTGAACTTAACATTTTCTTCAATTTCTTCTTTCTGAAATCTCTTTTCTCCTTGTTCTATAATTCAGCTTGGACTAATCTACATTAATTATAGTAGTTAGTCAAAGTAGGAGATAAATATATTATTCAAGTTTTTCGCTCTTAAGAATGACATCTATATGAGACATCATCAAAACTAATCATATCCAACAAAATTGCGCCTTATATTGTGTTTTAGATGCTTCTATGGATTTCCTAGCATGCGTGCGTACTACAAGACATATAATGACTGTTGTTTAGATAATAGTTTTCAACGACTATTTTTTTAAAAAACAATCATCATAAGTTATAAACTTTTAACGATACTTTTATACACGACCCCTAAAAACAATCGTCTAAAGGTTTTAAAAACGGACATTAAAAGTGTTTTTTGTAGTAGTGAAAACCTCATCTTGTCCATCACTCAACATTATCAAACAACCGCATATAATCATACAAGACATACAAGAGTTAAAGTTACAGTATGTGTTTGTACCTTTTTTCGCTTGGTACGATTCTTCTTTAATACTGATTCCAAACTTTCCGGGATATCTTATAATACCATTATCACATTATGATACTATAATGAATGTCATATATCTTAGAATAATATCCTAAAAGATATTCTCACCACTATTGACCTTTCTACCCCTTGGTGGATTTGTTATTCCAATATTACCCTTACATTTCCTTAAAAACGGAATTCCATCATTTATGTCCAGATTTTTCACTAACTTTGAAAAATCATAACTAATTGTACAAAAATCAAAATGATGTGAAACTAAAGCGAAAATTTCCCTTGACAAGCCTATTTTTAGAGAAAAATAACGCCTTTCACTCTAAATTTCAAGGTCATTCCCAGTTTAAGCTTCTTCAACTACTGTTTTAGTTCTCAGTTTAGAGACATGGGCTAACTGATCGAACCATATTTTTATATTTCATGATTAAATTGGGATTATTAATATATTTTTTAGGATATTATTGCATGGTTAAGCATCAATTTGAGTTAAAGACATTTGTATTGAATTAAGTGAAATTAGGGGTAAAATGGTCATAATTTATTAATTATTCATACAAATGATTTCTTAGGCTTTTGATGTTATATTTTGTTTAATCTTGCATTGTAGGTGTTTTGCAAGAAAATTGAAGAATTTGGAAAAATGTTATTTAGGTCAAAATTAATCTCTTTAGAGGCAAGGGAAAATGACATAAAAGAGCCCCAAATTCCTGGAAATTACAAGTCCATGAAGGAAAAGATCCATAGAAAAAATTACAGGAAATGGCCCAAATGTTTTGGAAATCACATTTATACCCCACATATATTTTGAAAAGTCACAATTTAGTCCCTCAACTAAAGTTTTGATTCTTTTCACTTAAGTCTTTAGTCAAAACTCAGTCAAGAAGAGACGCAACCTAAGAGCTGGGGATTAAAATACAAAGACAAACACGGGATTCAGGAAAAAATGCAGAGAAAAATCTTAGATCGAGCAAGCGTCGCAAACCACTAAGACCTCTTCCTCGCATCACCATACTCACTTTCGTCGCCAGCGACATTCACCTCCATTCACTGTCGCCGGCGACCCTCCTTCATAGGCGCCAACAGCACCCACACCAGAGAGATGACGCAAGCACAACAACGAGAGCGCTGCAAGACTGAAAACCAGAAGAGACCTTCGACCCACGCTTAACCACCTTCACCATCCATCATCTTTCATTCATCACCATTGGAAACTGTCGTCCTCCATCCCTCTTGCACCTACCATCTCTGGCGACCTCCCTTCATCTCACCACCATCTATCCTTCCCAAATCGAAGTCTCAATAAATCTGAAGAGGGAAAGGAAGCCACAAAAACGTTGCATTTTACTGATATTTGGTGACAGTTGCTGAAGATTAAATGTGTGGCTGAGTTCGTTTGCTTCTTGGATGGACAATGGCTGGAATTTTGAAGCTTCAATTAGGAGAGTTTATTTTGTTCAATCTATTTTCTCTTATTATATTTGAATTTCTTAGTTTTAGGAATATTGGATTGTATTATTAAGACTTAGTTTACTGTTTGGATAACATTGTGGATTGAACATATGTGATTAGATTTGATTTTTGTGGCTTGTTGGATCTATATGCATGTATTTTCCTTATTAATTCAATTTTATTATGCTTTCTAAGTGTTATTGTGTGATAGTATAATTAGATTGGATTAATTGAGTGGCGTGTTATCATATTCATATTAAGAAGAAGCAAGTTGCATTAGTCTAATCCTAATTACACACTAATTGTACTTCAATAGTGCCTTAAGAGATGATTATCAGCTACGGAAGTAGGAGTAATCATTAATTAAGAACACTAGACTCAAGCGTTTGCTTGGGGTTTTTCATCAAGACTTAGTGAAAATTTATTCCTACATCTAATTGAATTAAGATAGCTACTACTTCATTTCCAAGAGCATTCATTCATTATACATTTTCATACTCCATTCCATTATAAAGAAAATACCAAAAATAGTAGTTTAAGATTTAATTAAGTTGTATTCATATTTTAGTTTATTAATTTGAAAATCCAAAACCCAATTTATTCTTGTTTTCATTGCATGGCATTTAGATTACTTAGGAATCAATAAAATGATCCTCGAGAAAAAAGAATGATCCTAGGTTTGTCTATACTCAATCCTTGGTTTATTTTTTATTGTAGACCCCAAGGTTAAAGACAAAAAGTCCCTCATCACTAACTTGGAAAATTTTATACATGGATGTAAAGCCCTTCATGTCTATTATATTTCTAAAAAATTTCAGGATTTTTAAACACCATTCGATTGGCCAAAATCTATGTATAACAACTACTGTTCAGATTAACATTCAAAAAACAAGGTTTAACTTAAAAAATTCATAACTCTTTGTATAGAGCTTGAATCAACATAAAGTTTATATCAAAAGAAAGCCTTGTATATCTACTTTATTCCTATAAATTTCATAATTTTTAAAAATCATTTACCCCATGAAAACATGTCCTTATAATGGTTGATTTTGTAAAGCTGAAATCTGGGATTTTTCCCAACTTTCAGCACCTGGATTTTTTGACTTCAAAAATTATTTCCTAACATGTTTTCCACCACATTTTGAATTTTAAAAGCAATGAAGACTTCCAAACATGAAAGGAATTTTTCCTAAAATTTCCTAGATTAAACTCCTATATTTACCAAAATATAAAAGCTTAAGCTTAAAAACTTACCTTTTGTAGTTCTTGCTCCTATGATTTTTCTCTACTCATTCAGCTGCTAAAATTAGTTTTAGTGTGAGGATTGAAGAGATGCAACACCCCTATTTATAGCAAAATACCCAAGGTTAATTTGGTCCCAATTTAGGAAAACTCACTGCTACAAATTATAGATACTATTACTCTAAAAGACGTCCATTTTCAAAAAAGGGATGTAAAAAGTGAAGATGGTGGCATTGTCGTAATTATTTGCTTCACTTTGAGACTTTAGACGACCTAAATATTAATTTAGGACGACTAAAAAGTTTTTTTGGCGTTCTAAATATAATTTAGGGTGCCTAAAATTAAATATTTTGGCACATTTTGTGAAATTTAAGTATTTAATTTGGACCCTTGGATTTAATTACATGTGCATCAATCTTAACCATTGATCTTAGTTGCAATTGTTGACTTTTGGGGCTAATTTTATTAAGCCTAACTATCTTTAATTGCCCTTCCATTGCAAATGTAATAGATTAATTGGTTGGCTGCTTAATCAAGGCAATTAGACCATCATTAGCAACTTAATGTCATCTATTATAACCTTAATATTTTCGAAAATAACAGACTATTTTTAATGATTTAATTATCTCTAATCATGTTGCAATTAATCTTTAATTAATGCAAGCTTAAGTGCCTTTTAGTATTTGCTAATTGTTTTAATTTAATTCAACGTTTCCATTGCTTATCTTGTTGTCTTTGATAGACAATTGTTATTATTTTATGTGATTTTTATGTCACATATTATTTCCCTTATATGTAATCTCAAAACCTACTATTTAATTGTAAATTTTATGAAGAAATTGCCCCAAAATATAATTAATAGATTAAAATTCTTTGAGACTCATATTCACCTTCATTTATTCTAATCATTCATCAAAATAAAATATTCATGATGAATTCAAATTTTAGGTATTACATTAATTATTATAAAATTATCATTATATTAACAAGTTAGTTAATATAAAACAAGCATAAAAGATTTTAAACTTTAGAGAGAAACAGTTTACTTAATCATTTATTCAAACTCTTTATTGTAATAGTGATTTTTAATTAATTACTTCTATGTACTTGATGTGAGACTTATTTATATAATTTAGAGAGAATACATATAATATTAGATTATATATCAATTTATAATGTAGGTAACTTTTTTTGGAGAAAGATGATAAATATAAGAGATAAAATGAAAAAATATCTTACATTCTACATTTAAGAACTGTAGTTTTTTTTTTTGGCAATTTTCCCATATGTTATTTGTTACAAAATTCAGGGTGTTCATAACGTTTTGTTTCCTAGAAACTTTAATGATACATTGCATATACTGAACTTAAACAATGATTTTTAATTTCTTCATGAACAAAATCCGTGTGAAAACCATTTTTTTATTGAATTCCTTGCAATTTTCATCTTGATAAAATACAATTTATTGGAAAATGTTATTCTTGGATGTAATGTGTGAGAAGAATTATCTTCTATGAGAGAAATGTACGTACTTTCGTTGGTTTTAAAGCCCATGACAAGAATTTTATCATGATAAAAATAATAAACTTCAAATCTCTTGCTGCTTTTTATTGGGTTGAGTTTCTCTCATAATCATATTCTCTTTATCTCTCATAATCTCTAAATCATATCCATCCAATCAATTATAATACTACTTAAACTTTTCTCTCATCTTCTCAATCAACGGTCTAGATTGGAGGATGAGAGAAGATGAGAAAAAAGATGAGGAGAGAATCATCTTCCTTTTTTGTTCATGAGATTTCTTCTTTTAGAAAATTACTGTTCTTTTAGCATTTATAGGAGTAACAATGAATTAATAATATAGTCAAGTGAACCAGTGATACAACATAAAATAATTAATTTTTTAAATGATATGTCTTTTTTCCTTTTGTCGACCTTTTCGATTTGCTAATAGCAATAGAGTTACATTTGCTAACCCTGCGATTTCAAAAACATTTTAGGTTTTTTTATTGTTTTTTGCTACAGTTTAGCAAATTTATACATAATAAAAAAAAACGTATCTATTCTTCTTAATGTTTTCCCTTTTAAAATATAGTATATCATATTTTAAAGTTTGTGCGAAATACTACTGCATACTTTAATCACTTTGTACTGATCTCTCTTCCAACTTTAAGGATTTTGCAATAATTTTGTAAAATCTCTTGTATTGATCTCTTTATCTCTTTATCATACATCGGCCAACCTATATTAAACAAATCCTACATAACATGTGAAAAAAAAAAAAACCGATGCCTTTTTTGATTTGACCAAGGGTTTCTACTCTAAGCTTAAAGATCAAAAGGTTAACATCTCTTCCAACAAGTGTGTTTCCCCATATTCAAACTAGTATTATGCTTTTTAAGAGGTAAAACTCTTTACCACCTCGACCAACAATTTTGTTGGTAAAATAGATGACTTTTTAATTAATTATGTCATTGATTAACATGGCCTTTAAATTCTTATTGATTATCAACTTCATTTACAAGTATGATCATAATATCAATAGATGGATGATCATGGATGCATGTGAAAAGATACCCTAGAATCTTATTATTTACTAAAATTAAATTAATGGAGCTAGTGAAATAAATAAGTATTCCTTAGGATGTGGCCTTAATTAATTTATATCTATTATGTATGTGGAAGATTGAATTAGTGAATGATGACGCTGACCACTTGTTTTTAATTTAATATCAGTGATTTCTTTCTCTTCTCAAATTTTAGCGATAAATTAACAGGAGGGAGAATAAAAAATACACAAACCTCCCCTGGCCATGTGATGCATCCAATAATTAATATTGTAATTAAAAATTAAGTTATCATACCCTTTATATATATATATATATATATATATATATATATATATATAGAGAGAGAGAGAGAGAGAGAGAGAGAGAGAGAGAGTGTCACAACTCACAACTTGAAGAAGATTCCCCTCCCAGTGATATAACGTAACAGAGACAAATCACGAGTCAAATTCACATGTTTAAGGCTATACATGAACATGAGAACAACAAAAAATACTATTGAAGAAAATGATACGAAAGGATTGATGAACACACAGCCATTCATTGTCCCTGGTCCTAATTGGCTAAAACAAAAACAGGCATCACATGACTATAGCTATATAGCTCAAATTAAGGTGCGAGAATCTTGTGAGATTAACTTGTAGGTTAATAATGTTTGGCCATATTTTAGAGGTCGAAATAAAATTTGTATGGTCATTAAGTTTCTGACAATTGATTGGTTATCAAACCTTACACTGATAGGCCTAAAATAGTTTCTGAAATTTTTATACAATATAGGTATACTATTTTATTTTTAAGGTTAATGTTGCACCACTTAATGTAGTTTTAAGTTACTCAGTTTTCTTCCTAGAACAGCTTAATCCTTAAGAACAAAAATGCCTAAAATCCTAACTGAATTTCTTCAATAATTTTTTTGTTCTTCCAATAATATTAATCAATAATGAAATTTAAAGCTACTCTTACAGGATATGATTAATTGCATTTTTACCTACTAGATCAACATTCACTAATATTTTTAAATAACTATAATAAGTATTTCTCCTATCCTAAGTATAGGATTTACTTTGGGGTGGATTTTAATACTAAATATAAGATATTTATCCACTTTATCTTGTGTATTTATCATTTTTTTAAAAATTAATTTGCATAACTTATAAAGGACCATATTATCTAATGTTATCTTGAAGTATTTTAGAGAGATAATGTCATATAGATTATAGTTAAGAATTTATTTAGCTTCCTTATTTTGCCAAAATTAGATAAATAGGTCTTATATTAATGACCGAATAATTATTTTACATAAAAACGTGTGTGTGTAAATAGGTCTTACATTAATGACTGAATAATTATTTTACATAAAAACGTTTGCCAAAATTAGATAAATAGGTCTTACATTAATGACCGAATAATTATTTTACATAAAAATGTGTGTGTGTGTGTGTGTGTGTGTGTGTGTGTGTGTGTGTGTGTGTGTGTGTGTGTGTGTGTGTGTGTGTGTGTGTGTGTGTGTGTGTGTGTGTGTGTGACATAAGCTGAATGATTTATATATTGCCATACGACGAGTAATTATAACAAGTTATAGAACATAAAGAAAACATGGTGATATTTTGAATATTATGTAAAGTTCAAAAACAAGTATGCGAGGCAATTTTCCCAAAATCCAAAACAGGCAGTCAGATTCTGAAAGGTAAGAATCGAGAAAAAAATCCTTGAAGCTCAAGCTGGAAAAGCAAATGCAAACTCTAACATAGCTATCAAACATTAGAGGAAGAAGAAAATAAAAGAACAGGTCCCTCTCATCAAGAAATTTAGTGTAAGCATCTTTTCGGTGAGTAGCCATTTATAACTTTGATGGAAATGGCTCTTAGCAATGTCTGAGGGGACCAAAGTTTATCATTTGTCACAAAATTAATAGGGAAGGGGGGTCCTAAATTGATAGGTCACTTTTTAAATCGAGGGGTCCATACACACATACACACATATAGCAGCACTGGTTCGTCTCTTATCTCCAATTCCCACTTTATCTGAATGGTCATGTATCACCAATTATTAAAAGCATAATATTCCTACGCTACAAACTAAGTTTTGGTCATAAAACTTCATATCGCATCATATAGCTAGCCTGCCTCTCAAGCAAGTTTTGAATTTTTCCCCCCTATCAATGAATTGCCCTTCAATTCTCTTTATCTGCAATTCATTATATTCATTCATGTGATATATCATTCTTTGACAATTTCTTTTATCTGTCCTTTCGTCGGTGACCTGTACATTTTCCTATATATCTTGTTTGGAAATTTAGGATCACCGTTAAACGATATATTTGTTTGTGTAGGCATGATGCAATGTGTTAGAGTGATTATTATTAGTATGGCTATGAACGAAAGAATTAATTAATGGATCACCTAGCTAGCCTTTAGTGTAGAATTTTAAGAGTTCAAGTGAAAAGATCTTGATTCAAATTTTTATTTTGCTTTGTTCCAAATCCTATCAGGGGAAGATGTGTACAAATCTCTCACTTCCTGGTTCCAGCTGCTTTACAAAAGATTTATTCCTTTTGCTTACCGCCAAAGAAAATAAAAAAATGTAGTTAAAGTCTCTCTCTCTCTCTCTACACACACATATGTACATATGTATGTATGTATGTATGTATGGAAGAACTACTATAAAGTAAGAAAGGAATTTAATCACCTACACGAAACCTGATGACAACTGATGAGCATGTAATAATAAGTTGTATGATGGGGGGGGGGGTGTGTGTGTATATATATATATATTCACTTGTTATTAGGATTTCTGGTAATTAAATAATTTCTGTAACACCTCATAGTGATTCCTTCTATATATATTCCAACAGACATTAGTCTGAACTCTTTCATTTACTGTTTCCCATGCATCTAACTAAAACTTTTGTGTTTACACACCATACGTAGATCATGGCATTTATTTTTTAATCATACTAAACATTCTGATCTCCGCCGTGTTATTTGATTGAAATGTTCCTTTTACATGATCAAAATTTGACGCCCACGGTATTTTTCTTTAGTTAGTTAGTGGCGGAATATTTATTGAAACCATAAGACTAATCAGGATAATGCATGCTAGGATTAAGAAAGTAAAAATGTAACTAAATAAAAGGAAAAATGATATATAAATTAAGATTCAATAATATTGTTCTGTCGTAGAACACAATTTGGATTTACGACACAATTTGGACTTGGCCTAGGGTGAAATCCCAGAGGCCTATGTACCGCTTTAAGAGATCAAAGTCCACGTAGTTCGAGTATAAACAATAGGCTTATAGCCAGAGGGGAGTGGGGTGTGTGTTCTGTGTATGCAGAATGATAAAAGCTGGAGTTAGAGCGTATGTGTAACACCCCAACTTTTCAAAAGTAGTATAAACTTTTTTTTTCATTTAAAATCATTTTAAATCATCAGAGTAGAGCATCGGAGCGATTAAGTAACTGATATGTATATTCAAAATGCCGTAAGTCTGGCGAGTTACAACAGCGGTACAGTAATCGAGTATTTCAAAAGTGATGTACAACAACAAAAGGAAGGTTTCCGCCGGAACATCAGAAGGAAGTCTTTAGCCGGGTCTTCTATGCTGCCTGCTTGCTCTTCTCCTCGGCTCTCGGTCCTCCCGATCCAAGGGCTATGTTAAGAGCAGAGGTCCAATGCATACGGACCCCAAGTAACAGTTAACCTCATGTTTACATACACAATATATAGACGACATATACCACATCAACAACATATACAAACGATCTATCACAACCAATGCATATGTATCGCTCCTAGCATGCAACCATATCGCTCCCAGCATACAGACATATCACTCCCAGTATTACAGATACCCTCTAACATTTATATGCACTTCACAGTATAAATATTTTATACATACAACACACATACCACATATATGCATATCATAAACATCAGAGTTAGTGTTACAGTACACGAACGTACCTTCGTTGACGAACGTTTAGTACGTTGACGGAAAACTGTACTTTGACGAAAAACAGCGGAACGAGATTACTGATATCCTACAATGATAATATCACATTTATCAATATTTGATATCATAACAGGCATTTTAGGTACAAATTACCATTTTGCCCCTACCCTTACCAATCGGTGGAATTTTGCCAGAACTTCGTTACTTTAACTCTATTTCTCCAAGATTTTAACATATCTCTTCTTCAACATATTTATGAAATAAATATCATATTTGTTCCTAAAACATGATATCTAGATCATACTTGAAAAACTAAAGATCTATCTAACATTCCTACCATAACTACCGAAAGAACTTAAGACTAAAGACTAGGGACCGAAGAACTTACCTGGCACTTTGCTATTTCCACAGACTCCTCCTTCTCTCTAAAATCTCTCTCTAGAAAGCTCTAGGATTTGTGAAGAATGAAGAGAAAGGTGAAGGCTATTTATAGAAAAAGTGGATGGCATGTTGGTAATTCCTTTGAACTTTCCCTGATCAGATTCTGACCGTCGGATTGCACTTCTTTAAGGTGGCACGATCCTGGCCTTACACCTAGCATTTTGCCTTCAAAGTCAACAAAATGATGTCATCCTTAGTCACCAAGGTGATGTCACACACTTGCTTAAGAAGTTTTCTACCAATAAAGTCCTTGTTCGGTGTTCTAATCACGTAATCTTGAAAAATCCCAAAATTCCGGGAGCAAGGTCCTGAAGATCTTTTCTTTCTCTTTCCAGATACTTGGGTTATCTAAATTTTTGGTCTCATTAACGACATTCCGTTGCCTACCGAATATTTTCGGGCAACTGCTGTCGGTTACGGAAATAACGTCGGACAGCGTCAACTTCTGGATAAAAATCCACTGATTAATAATATACTCTGGTTTTTACCAACTTATCCTCGGATTCCAGTTTATGAATTCTTTTCCATCGATTCTCATTTCTACTATCTGTTCTAATTCCACAAAATATCTTTTTGGCCTTATCTCCTAATCACTTCATCGGTTACAGAAATGACTTCGGAGACAGCCTACTTCGAGATAAAAATTCACTTGTTTATAATATACTCTGATTCTAGAAACCTAGTTCTCAGTTTTCTAGGTAGAATTTTATTTCTATCCGTAGTCATTTATTCTGTTTGCTTTTCACAATTATAATATTATTTAATTACAAAATATCTTAGATATTTTTCCTTAATTCCCATTTCATTTTTTCTTTATTTTCTTGGCCAAAATTTCGGCCCTTATTAATAAATAATCATATTTATTTTATTTTTCACATTTCCTAAATCTTTATAATCTCATAAAATTCCCAAAAATTACTTAATTAATCCTTCACTAATTGTTGACAATTTTCTTAATTAGTAATAATTATTATCTCACAACTATTTTACTGACATTAGTAATTTATGCACCATGTATAATATTAAAAATCATGGGGTCCAATATGTTTCCCCAATACTTTTTTATTTTTCTCCTTTAATTTTTCCAAGGTAATAATTTAATAAATTACCTAAATTAGGGACAATATTCTTCCCTATTTCAAATAAATATTTATTTGCCTCTTTATAATATTTTCAGGGTTTTTTTATAACCTATAAATATTTCAGGGACCTATTTGCAAATTATCTAATGTTTTAGGGACCTTTTC
Source organism: Acacia confusa (assembly GCA_037074495.1). Lineage (NCBI taxonomy): Eukaryota > Viridiplantae > Streptophyta > Magnoliopsida > Fabales > Fabaceae > Acacia > Acacia confusa. The sequence goes on along the minus strand of CM073508.1, from coordinate 37,664,531 downwards.
GCACATTATTTATTCTTAGGAGAAATTGTCTTAATAATAAGATAAATTCAATACAAGGTGTTTGAGACCTCATATTCACCTATTTTCAATAGGTATTATTTATCAATATAATATTCCAGATAAATAATTATCCGGGTATTACAGTATATACCTTGTTAGGGTTTGTGCCCTATTTATAGGTTTACATGGGCTCTAGATTGATGGGCTTTTGTCACCTTATTATTTAAAGATATTAAGATATCTTTAAATAATATATCCTTCATTCGTGGGTGGTTGTGATCTTAATGGATATGTTGATAGATTATTCCTTAATCCAAAGAGGTTGTTGGGATTATAAGTGATCCTTTATTATTTGGGTTCTTTGGGCTGTCACATCCGTAACAAATATTATAGAATGAATTTAGAGGATTAGTCCCCGAATCTTTAGACAGGAACTTTTATTTAGTTACCAACAAAATTAAATATATCAATATAAAATAAAAGTTTTTATGATAAATGGTGCTATATATATATATATATATATATTTGTATATATATCGTCTCTTAAACATATGTTTGGCCTTCTAAGCTCACGTTACAATCAAATTTCATTTTTATTCTCTTAAGTTTATAGAGAGTAATACCAATTCCTTAATACTAGCACCATTACGTTAATTAATTTTATTAATAGGCGAATTCAAATGATGATTCTTCAATTAAATGTTGACATATTAATCTTTAATTTAAAATGCTAAATTGAAAAATATTTAAAATAAAGCCAAATAATGATGCACCATCAACATTAACAACTAATCTCTCAAAGTATTAAAAAAATCATATTAAATGATTAATTTCAAAGTACGTATTGTCATTTGTCACCATCTAATTGAAGAGTGACAATTTAAATTTACTGACTCAGTATTTTTCCTTAACAAGACTTGTTAATAATTGAAAATACATAAATAAATTTAAGGGGACTACATTGAAAATCAGCTAACAAAATTAGAAGAATTGAAGATGAATTCATTAACAAGATGAAAGTAAAAAGAGAGGAAATTAATGGGAAACAAGAGAGAAATTAATGGGAAACAAGAGAGAGGAAAAGGCTACTTCCGTCGTTGGGTAACACGGCCCCTCTCTTCTCTCGTAATGTTCTTTACTACTTTCCATTGACCCCCTTTTCCTCAACTGTTTACACACACACACACATCTTCTTTCTAGTCTTTAAGATAAGACATATTTACATAATTTAATTAGCTTAAAAAAGTTAGTTAAGTGAGTTAATATGACATGTATTTTATAAAACACATTAGTCATTTTCCTTAATTCTCTCATTTTCTCTTCTCCTTGATTATTATTGAGGGAGCATCAATAAAGGTAAATTATGAAAAGTTTAACAAATATAAAAATTATGTTGTATATTTAAAACTAAGATCAACTCCCCAAATATGTCTTATATTAAGAACTGGAGGAGTATATATAGTAAACTCTCTTTAGTCCTTAATATAAGATATATTTAGGGAGTTAGTCTTGGTTCTAAATATAAGATCTTTTTCATGTTTGTCAATCTATTCCTAATTTACTCTTACATATACTTGTTCAATAATAATCAAGGAGAAGAGATAATTAAGGAGGAGGTGACACGTGGTAGCGTAAGGAAAAGACACTGGAGCTAACATGCGGCGGCCGTTGGAGCTGACATGTGGTTGCCATTGGCAATGAGGTGGCCTCCTACAAACATGACACGTGGCTTGTCATGAGGACGTGCACTTGACATTTGGAAATTAAGAAAATAAAAATAAAAATTGTGACAAAATCGATTGTGTAGCAAATTTTTTTCCATTTGGAAGTTTGCGACGGAATTAAAATTCTGTCAAGACTTCATTTGTGAAGCATCTATTTTCCATAGAACGGATTCCATCAGAAATTCCAGTTGGAAAAATTGAATTACGTGGCAAATTCTGTTAGAAATTTTATTTATTTATTTTTTTGGTAGTGGATACATAATGGGGAATTCACTTTAATTAGTGGCCGAAAAATCCATTCACTGCCTAATCATTGCTTTGCCCACTAAGTCCCCCAAGTGATTAACCGAAATCGCCTTCAATTCCCCCTCCTTTTAATTATTTTATTATTCCTTTTGACCTGTCTCATTTGCCCCATTCCCTCCCCTTTCCTATAGGTCAACATACAACACCCTTCCTTACTCCTAATTTCTACTTCTTAATTACCTCCCAACACCCTATTTCATTCCAACTTTTTCAAGTCAAAAAACAAAATTCACAAAAATTAGGACACCCTTATGACTATATATTCTTTAATTGGATTTTTGTTTTTTATTTGTTTGTTTCATTACATCACAAGGCCTTAATTAATTTTAGTTTCATTATCATGGATTTTAAAATAGTATGAAAATGAGGGAAATAGGAAGGGAGTGAGGAGACAAATCCCCAAATGAAGGGGGGGACATTTTGGGGTTGGGGATCGATGTCAAACAAAACACTTTATTTTGCCTTCAAACATGGAACATCTCTTTCTCTCAAACCCATTTATTCATAATATTGGCTTTTCTCTTTTGTGGGATGCCCACTGTTCCCATTTTTATTCTATGTCCCTCCATTTTCATACCAGGCCTTTCTTCTACTTTTATACTCTTCTTCGATCCTTCTTTCACATTATTTTGAATCTTATTTATTCCCATAACAAATCTTACATGCATACACAATCATCTTATCTCATGATGCGATTCAAATTATACATTTATATTTGGTCATTCTTTGAATTTTGTGCATATCACCCGGGGATATTAATACTCCCTCCCCCCAAAATAACTGCTACTCTAATTCCCCTTCATACATATTAAGAAAATTAGTTACTCCTCTTATCTTTAATAGAAGATCCATTTACCTAATTTTCTTATATTAGGGAAGTTAATTAGTTAAATTAGTTAATATGATCTATATTTTCTAAAACACACTAGTCATTTCCCTAATTAGCCCATTCGCTCTCTCCTCCTTAATTATTGTTGAGTGATTATATTTCAATAGGGGTAAATTAAAAAAATATTGACAAATATAAAACTAGTTTTTACATTTAGAGTCAAAATCAACTCCTTAAATAGGTTACATATTATGGACTAGAGGCATAAAAGTTTTTGTTAAATTAAATGTGTTTTGAATTGAAATTTTTAAGTTTCCCTTTTTGATTATTGATATTTGTAATTCTTTACTTGTTGATTTTCAAAATAATCATTTAACAATAATAACATTTATTTGTAAAAATAATAATTTAATGATATAAATATGACTTATAATTCTGGACCTTAAGATTTTTGTTTTTTAAAAAAAAGAATTATATTTGAATTTGGAGGTAGGAATATATTCTTATATATGTATATATTGTAATATCCCGAATTGCCTTTACTAAAATTCTTTGTATAATGTGTATATTTAGGGGAAATAGAATAGTGAAATTTAGCCGAATATTTGGTTTGCTGAAATTATAGATTTTGGGATATAATGTAATATAAAAATATTTTTCATGGGATTAATATTTCAATGACTAATTGAGGTCATAATTTTGGCAAAAAGAAAGTCAAGTGAATTTTTCCTTAATAAGTATGCTTAAGGAATAAATGTTAATAATGACTTTTATTTGCTTAAGTTGGAATCAGTTGTTAAACTTGACTAACAAGTGAAATTTAATTGATCATGTGACTATACTAAAATGATTTAAAAGTGTGATATGGAAACCACATGACCGTGACCGACGATCTTAGCCACCCCCCCCTAATTTTCTCTTTTCTCTCATGCGCTCCCCTCTGCATCTCGCCCTCGGCGAGCCTACTTTTGTGTCACAGACAAGTCAGAGGTGTAGCTTGGAGTCCAGATCTGACATCTGCGGTCCTCTTACTTTGAGTTTTGTCGATTGTGGCCTTCTCTCGTCCTTGTGGCGAGTCTTCTCGTCTCCTTCTCCAGATCTGATCTGCGGATGTGAGATTTATCTATTTTTTGTTCCTTTTTTTGTGGTTTTGGGTTTTGTGGTAGTGTTTTTATCTAAGGAAATAAACAGGTCTGTAAGATCTGTGTTCAAATCCTCTTGGTTGGATAACTGTTTGAACGTTATTAGATCTGATTATCTCTTGGTAGCTCGGATCTGCGTTCTCGGGGGAAGATTTAAAGAAGTGTTTTCGGTGTGTGGTCAAGGTCATCGGATCTACTTGATCAGAGGAGCATAAGTTTTATTCAGAACATTATGGGTGTTCTTCTTTCTGAGGTTGGGTTTTCTAGGTTCTTTACTCCAATATGGGGTGTCTGTACAGCTGTTCTAATTGCAGCTAATGCTTATAAGGATGTGTGCCCTTCAGGGTGGGTTTTACGACCAACACTTCCTTTGTCGTCACTTCTAACCTTGGATATCGAGGAGATTGCTATTGCCTATGAGTTTTCTTCTACTCTTAAATCTGTTATGTACTCTTTGTGGTTTTTGTATCTAGTTTATTTGGTTGTATTTAAGATTGTTTTGTTTGTATTTGTTTTCATCTATTGTATCAGTCTCAAATATTAATATATATTTAGCTTTTGATCAAAAAAAAGAAACCACATGACCAAGGCTATTTCGATTAAAAAGGAGGAAGAAAAGAATAATATGTGACATATTGGACCTTGGTAAATAAATGGCAACATTTGTGTAGGAAATGGATATGTGACCAAGGGTAATATGAGACAATTTTGGAACTCTTTTTTCTAAGATCATTTTCGGCCAAAAGACAAGGAAAGGGCAAGGAAAGTTAAAGTCATAAAAGCATGAGCCAAAGTCAAGAGGAGTAAATTTCAAGCTTCTTGTGCACATGCTTATGATTTAGCCAAGTGTTCAAAGGGAAAACCAAGATACTTTTGACATATGATAAAACACATTTAAGAGGCCCTAATTACCCTTCAATTTCATGCAAATGAAGAAGGTAAGAGTGATAAATTTCAAAATGGTACATGACACAAAGTCAAAATGTGTAATTCTCAAGCTTCTTGATTAAGCCATGGATTTATGCCAAGTGTGTTAAGATGGAGATAGAGCCATGAAGCTAAGATATTTTGATACAGAAAAGAGAGTCTTCATGAAGCTTCAAATTGAGTTCCTAGTTCGTCCAACAGGGAGGGAAAAATGGATTTGATAAATTGATGACATAATGAAACCAAGAAACAAGTCATAAAATCCTAACTTGTACCTTATAATACCATTTGTCATGTTAGGAGGCTATTATAACTCAATGACAAGGGGCACATGTGCATATAATTAAGATGGTAAAGATGACTCAAGACTTCATGAATAAGCCCCAAGTTTGTGCCATATAAGGACCAAGGAAGAGGCAAAAGATCTCATGTAATATCCATGGCTTAATTAGACAAGGAAAAAGTCAAGGGAGTGTAAAAGCTAAGCCACTTCTTTAAGGGCCATATTTGGCCAACCATGCAAGAATAAGAGGAAGCATGAATTGAATAATGGTAGAACAAAAAGGGTAGGAAAAATTAAATAAAGGTTGACACCTTGTCTCATGTTGCAAGACTAAAGTCAACAAAATTAACCCCATGATGCCACATGTCTTTATGGGGAAAAGATTACTTGAAAAAGGACACCAAAGCATGGATAATTGAAACTAAGAGAATGACTCAAATGTTTGCCCAACAAGCCATGAATTTCGGCTGAAATGAGGACAATGAGAGGGAAAGAACACCAACTATATTGTTAGGCTAAAATGGTCCAATTGAGTCAAATACAATCCTCCTTCAAGCCTTGTATATTTCGACCAATAAGAAGAGGACATAATTCTTAATAGATTGCCACATATTCAAAGAAAATTAAGGAGCAAGAACAAGGGCATGTTTCGGTCAAGGTAAGAAGAGGAAGGAGAACTAAGAAATAAGCCACAATTAGTCATATAATGCAAGGGTATTTTGGACAATTGTCAAGGGAACCTTTAAGTGATTTTTCCTCCAATTATAAATCACTCCTTACCTCCCTCTTCATATAATATTTCGCTCAAATACCCAAGGAAGCACCAAGAAGTGATCTTGGCCCAAAACATAGGAAGGAGGAAGGGAACATTAAGGTACCAAGGTGAGTTATTGTGACTTAAGTTTCAACTTCTCTTCTTCAATCTTTATGTAAGCCTTAAATATTGAAAAAGCCAATGTGTGTGGTGTTTTGAAGGAAGACCAAAACCTAGGAAGGGCCAAGAAGAAGGAAGATTTCAACAAGTGCAAAGCTAAGTTAAGTAGATAATAAATATAGCATCTTGCACTTGTTTGTGTTATTGGTTGATCATGGATTTATCTTCTCATATTTCATGTAGATTTGAAGATCATAATCTTTGATAGGCCGGAGATTCTGCCCAAAGACTTATAAAATGGATTGAAAAGGTGTATTAAGTCTAAAAGTAAAGTTAAAGGGTTAATAGGAGCATAAAATCATAAGTTGGTAAAGAGGAATTTGGAAATTCTTGTGATCCATTTTTGGTCAGAAAAATACATAAGGAAGTAGAGGGATTTTGTCCATTTTGATACTTCCAAATTGTTTAAAAGAAAAGTTGCGTGGGAAAAAGGTTGGAAAGTAATTTTGGAAGCACTAAGGCTAAATTTCAAGAAATCCTAAAATCTACTGAAATCATTTTCCAACGTGGCAAATGACTTGTGACACAATTTTGAATAAGAAAATTGTGTCTAAATGGCTATCAAATTCTACAATCTTAAATTAGACATCCTAAGTTTTAATTTGATAGGTAATTTTTTTATTTTTGGAGTTGTATACAAAGACATGAATTTCTAAAGTTGACACATGATTCTGAAATTTTGAATAGAAACATTTAAATTATTATGGAACAATACGAATTTTTTTTGGCTGATGGTGATACAATTATTTGAAAATAGACATAACAAGGGTCATATAGCCTTTGGAATCATCTTAATTAGACATTTATACAAATAGTTATAAATTTTTAAAGTTGTTAGAAATTTGAACAGCTTTGAGAAAAGTCTTAAAATGGAAGCTATAATAGTCAATGTTAATTAATTTGTATCCTTGCAATTAACAAAGGACTTTTAACCATGAGTTGGGCCAAATGATAATTAATTCAAGTATTATTTGAATTATAGAGAATTTGCATAAGTGATGAATATTATTTATAATTATAGGAATTGTCATTGTTGAGAACCTATAACAAGAATTTGGGAGTGATTATTAGTTTAAAATTGGGAAAATTAAAATGAAGGACCTACAAGAAAAAAATATTTATTGAGAAGGACCATAAAAATTGCAATTATTTAGAAGGACCAAATACAAGAATATAAAATTAATAATACTAAATTAACCTTGAGGAAACCTTCTTCATTTCCTCCTACATTCTCTCCCACCCTCTATTTTGAAAACTAACACAAAATTTGAAATTTCAATAAATTAAATAAAATTTTTCTCAATATTCATTTTTTAGAAATTGTATAGGTATATCGATGAAAAAAAATTCACATTCTTCATTTTTTTTCAAAATTATAATTTGATAAAATAAATTATGATTTATTGTATATGTTAAAAAAAATTATATGATTTAATTATTTTTATTTTATAAAAATTTTATGTGGGTTAAAAAATTCATTTAATGATAATTAAATTTAAAAAATATAAATAATCTATTATATCATTAAAAGATGAAAAGAGTTTTATTTTTATTTTTATAAAAAGAGCTTAATTGATATCAACATTAATACTTAGCAATATAAATATGAAAAATTGATCATATATTTATTAATTAAATGATCTATTGATTAAAGGAATATTTAAATTATTGAAAAAAAATTAAAAAAATGATTTTGAACCATAGTTAATTAAGAAATATATTTATTTTACATGAATTTGAAACTTCGAAAAAATAATGTACAATGATATTACATGTGAATCAAGGACAGAGCTTGTAAAAAAAAATTTGGGGGCCAAATGTATACTCATGAACTAAAAAAATATTTAGGAGAGCTAAATGTATACTCTTGAACTTAAAAAATATTTGGGGGGCAAATGTATAAGATAAAATACTTTTTACATTTATATTAAATTTTTTTATAAAATTTCTAGATACATTTTTTGATTACCAAAAATTTTGGAGGGGTCATGGCCCCCATTGTAACAAGGAAGCTCTGTCCTTGATGTAAATGACGAGCGATTTTACTTTTAATTTTAGTTATTTTTTTAAAATTATGAATGCAAGATATAATATAGGAGGTTTAATTATGGACGATTTTGTAATTTTTAATTTATATTATGATATTTGGTTCTTCTAAGTAATTACAATTTTTATGGTTCTTCTCATTAAATATTTTTTTCTTCAAGTCCTTCATTCTAATTTTCCCTTTAAAATTTGTCATATAGTAACTCTAATCTCATGTACTTTGTATATCTATGTATGCTCGTTTGTACCATGATTGTAATTCGTGTTTGGGACACATGTTTATTGCATTTAGTTGCTTTTGGGTTTGAAGCCTAGTTGTTTTTCCCAGCGTTGTGGACCTAGAACTTGCTATGTGCATTATGTGATTGCATATTCCAAACCTTATTGTGTGCATTATGTGATTGAATGTTGTATGCATTGAAGCCATATTGTTTATTTTCAAGATTATAGTTGATTATCATATATTGTTTATACATTGTACATGAGATTAACTGTTACTTTAGGATCCTTCAGGATTCCAACTTCTATCATTATATGTATTATGAACCGTGCAGTGAACATGGCTCCTTTGTTACTACCTGTGATTTGTATAGTGTTACTTAACTAGGCTCCCAAAGCAAGACGGCGGTTACTAATGAATGAAAGTGTTTTTGGAGATTGGAGAGAAATTTTATTTTAGATGACTGTAATATTAATGATCCTGAGGATTTTGTTCTAGTATATAGCCAGGGTAGTTTTATTATTATTATCAGTATTAAATGCCCAAACATTATTAGACACTTAATTCCACTCTATGACGTGTTGTATGACGTTTTATCAAAGGGGGTGTGACATGTATTGAACTGATTCTAAAGAAAAAAAATTTGTTTGTAAAACTTATACAAGTATCATTTGAAAAAAAGAAATTAAAAAAAAATATTATAATCCTTATTAAAAAAAAATTCCTATGGTTTGAGGAAATGAATTTCCATATATTTTGAGAATCAATACAGACTTAAATTATTTTCGAAATATTATAAAAACATTTTTAATATCAATAAGAAATCTAGAGAATCATGTCAAAAAGGATTAATTAGAAAATGGGTCAATGAACCTTTGGGGTTAATTAGATCAAGGTTCAAATCCTTATTAATAAATGTATCACAAATAGCCAGTGACATGTATGATTCATGTATGTCAAAAATCACTTGTTCAATCCCGCTTATGATATTATGTGGTTGAACCTACCCCTCTATTTTTTTTTAAAAAAAAAAAGTATTTCAAATGAAAATATTATAGAAACATTTTTAGTTTGAATAAAAAAAATCTAAAGAATCATATCAGGGTTCTAAGTATAATTATTTTTTTTTTATAAACTTATTTTATTACAAAAGGGGTCAACCAATGAACTAATGGGGTTTAGATGAAGATTCAAATCCTTATTAATAAATGCATCTCACATAGCTCATGAACTGTATGTTCTTCTATAAATATATATAGGAGGTTTAGTCCATTTGTTATTTCAGATCATTGTCAAACTCACGAGTTTAAGTAAACTCACGATAATGACATAAATTCATACTGTAAACTTGTAAAAGTTTACTTTTATCATTAAATAGGTATTAACAGTAGATAATTAAATGGTTAAAATATAAAAAATGATGACAATTCAATTTCAATATATTTTAAATCCAAATAATTAAAATTAAATCCATCAAAATATATAATTTATTATATTTAAGAAAAAAATTATATAAAATTCCTATATAAATCGACTAAGCATGAAAAAAATCATTTAACATGAGTTAAAGAGCTAGTTAATTTGGTTTTGTAAACTAAAAATGTAAAAATAGCAAACTCAATGTGTAAATTCGTAAGTTTACCGCTAGCATAAGTTTAGCAACCACTCACCTCTATTTCATATGGTAGAAAGTTAAAAAAAAAATTAAAAAGTTAACTAATGAGTTTGACAATAATGATGTCTGTCCTTCTAATTTTTTTTCCTTTAAAAAATCTATCTCAAATGGAATTACTCCCTCTTATTATTATTATAAGACACCAACTAATAAGTGTATTTGATTATTTTTATAAAGCACTTACTTGTTTTTAAAGAGTATTAAATATTTTTTCATGTATGCACATAATTAATAGGGATATTGGGTGAGAGTAATAATTAACATGATATTAAGATTTTGTGTAATTAGTAGGGGCAATATTAAAAATTACTTAAACTTTAGGATAGATTTAATGAATTTAAATTTTTTTATTAATTTATGAGAATTATTAATTAGTGCTTTATGAATATTTATATTTATAATAATAGAAGAAAATATGTTGGCAGCAAAAAGCCGTTTTTTTTTTTAATCAAAGTGCAAAAGCGGTTAATGGATGTGCGCTTGTTTACTCTCTTGGAAACGTTGGGGAGGTGGCGGGACCAAGGCGGCTCGGCTTGAGCCAAATCCGGTAAAAAGGTCAAGAAACGCGCTCGGCGCCGAAAATTAAACTTTGCTTTATAAACGCTTAATGGCTTGGCGGCTCAATAATATAACTACGGTATACTTTTACTAGCATGTTTTCTCACACACACGCGAACGCGTTCTCACTCGCCGCCAACTCATCCCCTTTCTTTCTTTGACTTGGAGAGTGAGCTTCACGTACGGTGTATCGAGATTCGAATTGCATCTCATCCAATTGAGATTGATTACGAGGACACCAGGGAGGTTGATCAAATCTGAGACCGCTTTAAAGCTGTATAATTTGCCATATCAATTAATTAGCCCCAGCATTAATTAAAATCAATTTCTTTACACTAACGAAAAGAATTAATTGGGAATTTCAATCCATGATCTGAACCTTGTTTATTAGTGCTAATCTTAAGGTTAGATAATCATAATAATTGAATTGGACCACAAGGAAACAGCTTCTGACTTTCTTATCTTCAGTAGAAATTAAAGAAATGTCAACTGTATTTTTTTATATTACCCAATGATTTAAGACTTCAAAAAATTAATTAACTTTAAAGCTAAACAATAATGGTCAAATACCCAATTAACTGATTTGCCTGTCCCAGAAGCCACACACAATAGATTGCATTTCATCATCTTGTCATGATAGTAGTATAATCTCAGGCTCAATTTTATTAACCCAACCATAAAAATGTCAGCTATATAATAATCCATAAACAACAAACAAAATTAAACTTTGTAAATGTGCCCTTTTCATTAAGATTCGTCTTAACTTTTGTGCTAGCCCTAAATTACGAGTTCTCATTATAGACATATTTTTTATTTAACAAAATGGATCTCTCTCTCTCTCTCTCTCTCTCTCTCTCTCTCTGTGTGTGTGTGTGTGTGTGTGTGTGTGTGTGTGTGTGTGTGTGTGTGTGTGTGTGTGTGTGTGTGTGTGTGTGACAATATCACTTAGGTTATAAGGAAGAGAAAAAATATAAAAAAAGTTCCAACCTCAAATCCCCTATAAAAAAATCTCAAAAAGTCTTTAAGAATTTTTTTATATTAATTATGAAATTCTAATATTTAAAAAGTGTCATTGTTAAAATAACTTTTTTTATTGTCAAAACGACTTTTTCTATTGTTAAAATTTTCTTATGAAAATATTGTTGTCAAAATAGTTTTTCATGTTGTTAAAATGGTTTTTCGTGTTATCAAAAAAATTTTGAGTTTTTACTCTAGAATGTAGACTCTTAAAAAGCTATAAAATTTTTTACAACATGAAAAATCATTTTGACAATAATATTTTTAAAGGAAAATTTTAACAATAAGAAAAGTTTTTTTTAACGACAGGAATTTTTTGATATTGGAATTCTGTATCCCTATGGACTTTTTTGATAAAGAATTTGGGGTTGGGATTTCTTTTATATTTTTTCTCTTCTTTGGGATTTGAGTAATATTTTCCCTTTTCCCTTTTTTGTTTTTTTGGTTGGGGGGGTGGATTTGTTGTTTTCTTCAACTAAACTATAAAAGTAGAAGAAAATTACTTATAAGGCATCTACAAGAAGAATTTCTTGAATTTGTCTATTCATTGGTGATTTTTTAATAATCCTTTTCGGTAGAGCTGGGAAAACCGGTCAGGCTCATCGGGCTAGCCCGTTTAAGCTCTAGCCCTTTAAGGGTCGAGCTTGAAAAATGGACGAGTTATTTGAAATTAGCCTGGAGGGCCAGGCTTGACGGGTTTCGGGCTTTAACAGGCCAGCCCTGGAGGGCCTCGAACCGGCCCTACAGGCCCTTTTTACTGTAGCTTTTTCTTTTCTTTTTCCCCTTTTTAAATTCATTAATTTATATTTGTTATAGAGTTATTTATTCATTTAAATACAAATACATAATAATTAACTATACTCTAATTTTATGATTTGATTTATTATTTGTTGCAAATAAAGATTATGGATGTGTTTATGATGCGGGAGAATAATTTCATGATATTCTTACTCACGAACTAGAGGCTACTACTCAAAGTGAAGAACAATCAAATGCATTAAAATTAATGATAGTGACGAAGATGACAACAATAATAGTCATCGTACTAATGTCACTTAGTGATATACTTTTTATGTTTTATATGAGTTATTTGTGAATATAGTTTGCTTTTGATTATGAATTGTGACTATGCTTATTTATTGAATGATTTATGTTGTAATTTATTAATTATAATTTTTTTTAAAAAAATGGAGGAAAAATAGTTAAAATTTGGAATAGTAATTTTCAGGCCCTAGTGCTCTTGAGTTGGGCTTTGAAAAACAGATGTTTTCCTTGAGGGCCGGTCCTGTTAGGCCCTGACCCTTTACGGGCTGGCCCTGATTCCCAGCTCTATTTTTGGGTCACTTGACGCCTAATGTTTTTTTCTAGATTCTATTACTAAGTGTTAAAATAGCTAACTATTAAAGATTGAGGCTCTGTGACCAACTCTTAAAGGTCATTTTGAACAATGTGAGATTCAAACTTAATTTATCCACTTTATAGTCTAGTTGATCTACCACTAAATCAAATACAAATGTGAGACAGATTTGAACACATATAGGGGTAAAGTTGATTTTTTCCCCCAATCAAACATAGATTTAATGTGTTAACATTTGAAAGTGATTTTATTTTTATTCTAGAGGGGGGTACATCAGTACATGCATTAGAGTTATAAGCATTGAATTACGTATTTAATATGAAAGTTTTACACTGATTAAACTTATTTTTTTTTGTAATTAGAATAACAGTGGAATTAATAGAGAGGAAGGGAAAATCTGAGCCGTTGAAAAGACTTTAGTGGGCTTTATAAAGGGTGGAACCGTGGAAGGGTCTTCCGTTGGGTTCACTTGTTTTTGTTGCAGATCAAAACAACGTCTTGCTCACTCACTCCCTTCAGTCTCCATCCCAAACTGTGTTACCAACAACTTGAGACCCCAAAGCATCGATTCGGAATTTCGAATACACACTGATCTCACTCATTTATTTATTATTCATCTCTCTCTCTCTCTTCCTCCATTTATAGAGTCTCTTCCTCCATTTATAGAGAAAGAGGAAAGCCCAAAAAAGAGCCTCTCACAACACATTCAAGCATTTCTTAGTGCATTTGCTTCGCTAGCTAGCTGCTTGGGTGCTTCTCCCCTCTCTGCTTTTTGCTTTTCGCCATACTTTCTCTCTCTCCATATATTTATTATATTTACCAAACTTCAATTCACAGCCCCATCTCGTGATCTTAATATCTTCCTTGAACTGTTTCGAGAGAAAAGAGAGGTCCTTTCTGTTCAGTTTCAGTCTCTGCAAAATTTCTCATATTTCCTGCGTTTTGCACCTCCTCGCCGCCTTTGGGGTTTCAGTACCTCTCTGTTCTGAGCCAAAGCCAATTAGTGGCGCATTAAAACGGTGGCTTTAATTGCGAATCTAAAAATCTTATTATGAATGGTAAATTCTGAAGCATCACTTGTTTCCGCTTCTTCTGCCATAACTGTGTCAGAGCTCTTAACTTAAGCGAGAGAGGAAGAAGATAAGCGAAGTCATTATTTTGAAAGCAAAGGCCATTTTGTTTTCGAAAACAGATCTGGGCTTTCTTTCCCTTCTTCGACCTTTAGGAGAAAAAGACATTTCAGAAAAAGGTTAGTAGAAAGCGATTAGTGTTTGTGTGTGTGGATTTTCCTGCTTTTCTGCAGAAAAATAAAAAAACTCTATCTATCCCGACCTTTTTATTCTCTCTTCTCTCTTCATCCGTCCCCACTTTCTTTTGGATTTGTGTGTGTGAGGGAATAACAGGATTTCAGAATTTGCAGTTATCAGGATCTGGGTGTGTGGCCTTATATATGTGCTATACCCTTTGGTTTTCGGGGTTGCGTTTGATCATCTAGTTTATGTCTCATTTACTGTCGTTTCTGCATAAACGTAACATATATATAACATTTGGACAGTGCCTTTCGCGTATTTCGGAGACAATGTTGCCTCAGAAGCAGGCAGAGGAAGCCATAGTCACCAACTTCACCGAAACAGAGAATGAAGGTGGAGGCCGCATCATCGTGGGTGAAGCCGACAACAAGGAACAAGATAACTCCATGTTCGCCCTCAAGAGCTTGCTCTGGCATGGCGGCTCCGTTTGGGACGCCTGGTTCAGCTGTGCCTCAAATCAAGTAGCTACTTCTTCTTCTTCTCCACTTTCACCATTAAGCCGAATTGAAAAGACATCAAAATTAATATTGCCGTTTTTTTACAGGTAGCTCAAGTGCTCTTGACTCTTCCCTACTCGTTTTCCCAACTGGGTATGCTTTCCGGCATACTGCTGCAAGTATTTTACGGCCTGATGGGAAGCTGGACGGCTTATTTAATCAGTGTCCTCTATGTGGAATACCGTACCAGAAAGGAAAAGGAAAACGTTAACTTCAAGAACCATGTAATTCAGGTAAAATTAAATTAAAATTGTCCGGATTCCAATTCCAAACATAGTCCTAAAAAAGAAAAGAAAAAAATCACACTTTTTTTCTGGGTGGATTAATTATAATCAGTGGTTCGAAGTGCTTGACGGATTGCTGGGTTCGTATTGGAAAGCCGTGGGGCTGGCCTTCAACTGTACTTTCCTTCTCTTCGGATCTGTGATTCAGCTTATAGCTTGTGCAAGGTATGGCCTTTGATTTTTCCCACCATTTCCGATCCTATAAAGAACAAAATCTGATGCTTTTGAATGAATTTTGTCATTGGCAGTAACATCTACTATATAAACGACAAACTGGACAAAAGGACTTGGACATACATATTTGGAGCTTGCTGTGCAACCACTGTGTTCATACCTTCGTTTCACAATTATAGAATCTGGTCATTTCTGGGACTTGGAATGACTACTTACACAGCTTGGTATTTGACAATAGCTGCTCTTATTCATGGCCAGGTTTGTTTTGTTTGTTACTATTTTGATATTTATGGTCAAGAACTTGAAGAAGAAGATCTGATGATGGAGGTGATTTGGGTGGTTGTGGGTGTTGCAGGCGGAGGGGGTGACTCACTCCGGTCCGACGAAGCTGGTGCTGTACTTCACCGGAGCAACTAATATACTGTACACCTTTGGTGGCCACGCCGTTACAGTGTAAGCTACCTTATCCCATTCAAGTCAATTTCTTTTATTATTAACTGTCTTTTGATTGCGTAATTAATTTTTTTTCAATTGTTTCCGTTGTGTGTGTTCGTGTGTGTGTTTCTCTCTCTCTCTCGTTTCCATGCGGCTTCTTCTCTGCAGCTTTTTGCCTGCCATCTAGTATTAATTAACCAGCCCCCACAGACAATATGATGCATTTTCACTTTTCTTTGCCTCTAGCATAGCTTTATCATTTTACCTCGTGATTTTTTTTTTTTTTTTTTTCACCTTTCACCACATACATGATGGTTGAAAAATTATTCAATTAACTAGATCTTTTTATTTACCTTGGGTAATTAATGATGTGAACAAAAAAATTCATCTTCCCTTCCTAGCATTTCTTCTACGCATCAATGTTCACTGGATTTTTTTTTTTTTTTGAGCTTATCTAAAGTGTCTATGAGACCACGTTAGGATTAGAGAAAGATGGTCAAGTAATTAATTTTCACTGAAAATAAAATAAACTTATGAATTTACCCGTATTTAATAATAAGATTTACATCTGAGAAAAGATAAAGTTACAATGAATGAGATTTTAAGTAGGGGTAATACGAGTATCAGATAAATGTAATCAATTAGTATATTGACAACTTATAATAAAGACTACTATATCTATTTCTTTTAGTAGAAGTTTTATAATAAGGATCGAGGTATAGGTGAACTAATAATGCAAAGATCTCTTTTAATTTTTTGATGCACTCAAATATCTCTTTAATTAGCTCTTAATTTTAAGAATTTTGTTCATCAGCATATTTCTTGGCCATCAGAGACAGCAAATATAAAATGTTTTGTTAGTACAAAATACAGACAGAGACATAGTAATAAAAAAAAAAATGAAAGAATTGGTGGCATTTTGGGATGATACAACGAATGAATGGAAAATAGTGAAAGAGATGATCGAGAATTGGGAAGTGAGTAGTAAATAATAATAATGGGACATTATTATGTTATGCAGGGAGATAATGCATGCCATGTGGAAGCCACAGAAGTTCAAATACATTTATTTGCTGGCCACACTCTACGTCTTCACCCTCACTCTGCCGTCGGCCTCCGCCGTGTACTGGGCGTTCGGCGACCAGCTGCTGAGCCACTCCAACGCCTTCTCTCTCCTGCCGAAGACCCGTTTCCGTGACGCCGCCGTGCTCCTGATGCTGATCCACCAGTTCATAACATTCGGGTTCGCCTGTACGCCATTGTACTTCGTGTGGGAGAAGGTGATCGGCATGCATGACACCAGAAGCATCTGCCTCAGAGCTCTCGCCCGGTTGCCGGTCGTCGTCCCCATCTGGTTCTTGGCCATCATCTTCCCTTTCTTTGGCCCCATTAACTCCGCCGTTGGCGCCCTCCTCGTCAGCTTCACCGTCTACATCATCCCCGCCCTCGCTCATATGCTCACCTACAGAAAACCCTCCGCCCGACAGGTATTTATAATATGGCACATCCTTGTATTTTATTTAATTCTTTATATCCATCCTATCAATTTTCCAATCTGATGATGTGTCCTCTTTTTTTTTTTCAAGTTTTTAAATGATAATAGTTCAAAAATAGAAGAACTGTGATTAGAAACTTGACATAAGTCTGTGTGTGTATATTTATATCACTTTCACAAATATTTGGGGGTATACTGGTCATTTGACATTGCTAGAGGAAATGACCAATGAGTATGGTGGGACGTCGTTTTCGTTTAGTTATTTTAAACAGTTCAATTATTGGACCATGCCTTCTCTTTGACTCAGCTCCCTTCCAATAATTCACTTAAGTAGAAACAATTTATTCCTGGTTATAAGATATAGTTTTTATATTTATCAATACTTTTTTAATTTATTTATATTGATACTCCCTAAACGTGTGAATCATAATTAAGAAGGAGGTGGAATGAGAGGATTAATAAATATGACTAAGATTTTTTAAAAAATACATATGATATTAACTAACATTTTTAATCTAATCAAATTATATAAATATGTCTTCTATTAAAAATTAGAGGAAGTACACACGTGTGTTGGTATTTGTATCAGTTTTGTTTTTGGTATAAGTATTTGTATCAGTTTTGTTTTAACTGTGGCTTGTAATCTGCAGAATGCTGCAGAGAAGCCTCCTTTCTTCATGTCAAGCTGGACTGCAATGTATGTCATTAATGCCTTCATTGTGGTTTGGATATTTGTGGTTGGATTTGGGTTTGGAGGATGGGCCAGCATGACCAATTTCATTAGGCAAATTGACACTTTTGGCCTCTTTGCCAAGTGCTACCAGTGCCAACCTTCCGGGCTGCCGCCGTCTAAGGCCGCGGCCGTGCCACCCCCTCATGCTCATCATCTCTAAGTGAGCGGGTTGGTTCTCCCACCTCAAAAGTTGCAACACTTAGAAAACTACAAGTGTCCCACACTTCTCATATTTTGTATCATACATGGGGATAGTAGTAATACTTTTTCCCCTTTTTCATTTCATGTTTGTTGGCGTTGTTTTTTTCTTGGTGCATATTTTTAGCCTTTTTTTTCTTACTACATACGAGTAGTAATTTTTTCTTTAACTTGTTAGTTCATGATACAAAATAGCGTGTCTAATGATTGTGATTTCTTTGCTCATATAAATGCATAGGTTCATGTATTTGAAAGAAAAACTTTTATATATATGGTGTAGTATTTTTCTCTCTCTTTCACTTTTTTTTTTTCTTGGGGTTGGAAGATCATATAGTTTGTTGGCACTTTATTTTTTTCTCCCTCTTGTTATGCCATTATTGCTTTGAGTGCTTCCAAATTATGCCTTCAAGTTCAAGATGGTACAATTTGCAATATATAGCAAGACGAATCACCAAAAAAAGTACGCTCTAATTCCTTTTAGATTTTTACAAAAAAAAAAAAGGTTATATATTTAGTTAGAATTAAAAAAATAAATCCTCTCTAATTTTATGATGAATTATAAAGTATCTGAAGATTAATGAAATAAATGCAAAATATTATGACGCCTAAAATACAATAAAATTTATTTTTTATAATGCTTGAATTAATATCAATACGTAGGATTCAGGTCAAAAAAATATATATCAATATGTAGGATAAAAAAAATAGATGGACTGGTAAGGTTCACAAGCTCAAAAAAAAAAAAAAAAATCCTTATTCAACTCTACTCTATACAAAACTACACGAATCTATTGTAATTTTATGACAAAAAATTGCGAATAGATTTTTTTATTTTGATCGTACAATTTTAGAGAATTTGGATCAGATGATGATGGTGTGGCGAGTTTTTTTATTTGTTTTTTTCTTTTAGAATTTACAGACGAAATATCTAAATATGTTCAATGAATGAAGTATAAAAAAAGGGTATTAATTCGACTCAAATACCTCTCAGAGCCTGTGTTGGTTCATGAATCACTTGAAAAAAAGGGGAAAGAAACACAGAGAAATGGGGATATGGACCTACACAAACATTCACATGGGGTTGCATGTGTGTAAGATATATATTGCTGGTCACGTGCCCATTCTTTAACTCCTCAATATTTTATATTCTTCTTCCTTTTTTTTTTTTAGTATTTACAAATAACAATGCATGAATCTTTCTCTTCACTTGTTTGTTCTTATCGGTTTATCCTTATCCCCATTATTATTATTTTTTTCTCTTCCAGAAATTTGAAATATACTTTGATACGATTTTCGATCCTATATATTTAATATTCTCTAAAGAGAGCAATTCCATGTATTTGTTTATTTCCCTTCAATAATATTAAAAAGAGTGAAGAATATGCATATTTATTCTCAGGTTGCGCATAGGCTGATTTATTTTTTCGCATATATACTATCAAATATTTCGGTGAAGTCAACAATTATTGAAAAATTATCAATCGATCTCTTTGCCTGAAAATAACATTTTTTTAATTTTATTACGATGCTATCAGCTGATATATTTATGTAACTACTCTCAAAGTCTCAGCTTAGAATACACTGTACACTTCAAAAGACTAGGGCAATCCAATATGGTTGCCAAACTACAGGCCAGAACCCAAACTTATCGTGTCATAAGCCCAAACCAAACCTGTCTTTAATACTCACAAAGAAGTTAGTTTAAGTGGAAGAGACTTGGATTGCTTAAGCAAGGGTTTCGAGTTCGAGTCCTTATGAATGCATAAACTTTCTTGGGAGAGATCCCCGTGTATGCGCCTGACAGAACTTCGATTCGAAATAGTCAGGGCAAAGCTCTGGTGAATCAGGTACAGTAACAAAAAAAAAAACTCACAAATTTTACTGCAGTTTATTGAGGCATTGAGTAGCTTCACTCAGTAAAACAGATAACAAAAATTTAAATCTCAAAAAACGTATTTATTGGTAAAGACAAAAAACCACTTATGCGTCTCAAGTCTAAAGCGATTTAGAAACAACGACATCACCAAAAACAATATATAGAGTGAGAAAACCCCTTGAAATTATGCGAAGCTCCCCATGTGGACTCAAAAGCAGATTTCTGTTTGCCTAACTTGTTTGTAGCGTTAAATAGCTAACTTGCAAGTACATTAGGTATAAAGTATACATTACATACCAAACATATTAGACTTTTTACATGAATCGAAACGCTCACAAATTCACAAAAGATTCCAAATTAAAAAGAGAGAGGTTGGTTTGGTTGAACCACGTGATGAGAAGTAGTCCAATTAGCTCAACCTCTTTCCAACTACCTTCCTCTTTTATATATGTGTGTGTGTGTTCTCTTACTCATAATATACATAACCATAAGGCCTTCAAATCTCAGTAAAAAGAAATATTACCGAAAAATGGCGAATAACAGGTCTGGAGCAGAGATCGTGTATGGCTCAGAAGATTGCTATAAGCACTCCATAGAGCTTCTGGAGGAGCTAGGATTTCCAAGAGGAGTGCTTCCATTGAAGGACCTGGTGGAGTGTGGTAGGGTTAGAGAGACAGGCTTCGTGTGGATGAAGCAGAAGGCTCCGTACGAGCACTGGTTCGAGGCAACGAACACGAGGGTGAGCTACGCGGTGGAGGTGACAGCCTACGTGGAGAAAGGGAAGATGAAGAAGATGAGTGGAATTAAGAGCAAGCAGATGTTGGTGTGGGTTCCGATCACCGAGATGTGCATGGACCAGACCAATCCCGATAAGATCATGTTTAAGACTCCGGTGGGGATCGGAAGGTCTTTTCCGATCACTTCCTTTATGACCAACCAAGAGAAGGACAAGTACCTTCAAAGCCACAACAATGGCGTTAAATTACTTCTTTGAAGTCCCAAACTACGTACGTAATGGCGTTTGGTTTCACTATATATGTTTGCGTTCAATTTGGCCAATAATTTGAATGTTTTATTTATCTTGAATTATTTATCAATTATTACTATATTTTTATTAAGAGTTACATACCTCTATGTGATCTTTATTTATTTTTACGAAATACAATTATTTGACTATTTTTATTTTTCATCTTATAAATAAAATTATCGTTCTTATATGTTGAAAACGAAGATGATCTGCTTCTCCTAATTAATTGAAATTTGCAATCTTGCTTAAATATCGAAATTAATTCTACGAACTAAACCCACCAAAACCCTTGGCCCCGTCCATTTTATGATATTTGGTCCAAGGGACAGAGAATAATTTAGGATTGAGAGAATCACAAAAGTGGAATTGCAGCAAAACTAGGATTAAAAATTTTGAGACAAAAAGGTCCATGTTTATAATAATTTTTGGACTAAAACATTTTCCTCATATTCTTCACATTGCCTATGTTGTCTCATCTCTCACTCTGCGCTCATCTTCTTCGCCTCCCCTGTCGGCAACATCTTTACCGGCGGCAACCGCCCGTGATTTCTTCTCTTCTCTTCATCCATATTTATGTCAGAACCTTCTAGAACCGCCATAATTATCTCCCTTCTCATCTTCCAAAAACTCTCAGTTCGGATGAAAATGATGCGCCGCACCTTATATATTTAACCATCCATTTGAACAAGTTCAATTAAATTAGACTTGGAGGAGTACCCAGTTCAGTCACTAAAGCACGTTGAAAATTTTGACTGAGCTTTTTCATTAAAGTTCAGACCTTGGCAGCTTTTTTATTGTTCTCTTTGAAAAGTATTTATGCATAAATTTTTATAATTCGGGTCATCTTTTCAGCTAGCTCGAGGCGGTAAACACGAGTTGCAAGCGTTGTGCAATGGCGATGAGTTAGGGCTAGAGAATGATGTTTTTGTACTTTTATATTTTATTTTAATTATAAAATAAAATTAACGAAAATATTCCATCACATATTACTTCCTACCAAACATAATTTTAAAACCCAAGTTTCACACACAGTCCCGCAGCTAATACCTGTCATAATTCATCAAAACTCAAGCCAACATAACAAATAGGGCTTTAGATTCACAGGCAAAGGATTATTTCAATTTAAGCAGTGATCTCGTGTTCAAGGTTGGAGTATGCACCACGATAATAACAAATTGGAGCTATTGTGGACTACAATATGAGTTTTAAAAATAATAAAGCTGCCTAAGATTTTGGTTCAACATGTCGTTTCGAACTCTTGACTTGATGGGGCGCCGTAGTCATACTCAGTTAGTGACTTAGTTCATTAATGACATAATATAAAAAAAAAAGTAAAATAGTGGAGTGATATCATCATAGCAACGAGCAAATAAACAAATAAACAAGGGTTAAGGTGAAAACACATATTTTTTTTTTAAAAAAGTACATCCAACACTAAATAATTTTTTTAGATGCAAAATTAATGTAAACTTTCAAAATATATGTAAAAATGTACATTGACTATTAGTTGATCGCTTGTTTGATTATTTTTTAAGGCTTAAAATGCAAAAATACAAATGAGATTTTATTAAAAGTGTGCTTGACACAAAAGCTTTTTGAAGGGATAAAAGTAACTATGAATTTTCTAAAAAGGTACTCATCCGGTCAAAAATATAAGACATAGTTTATAGTACAAATTACATTACAAAATATGTCATATATTTAAGACCAAAGGTAGGACAAAAATATATATTGACCATTACTTGATCATTTGTTTGAATTTTTTGACTGAAAATAGTGACATAGAGGATGACATAGAAAATTAAGATATAACTTATAATAATAATTTGTTGAATGGGCAAGAAAAATTAATTTTCATGTAACCCTTTATTTCCACTTGACACTTCCTCTCCTCTCCCTCTCTCCTGAAAGAAGTGATGAGGTGGGGATAAAAGGTTAAATGAAAATTAATTTCTCTTACCTAGTTAGCAAATTTTTATTCCAATTTTGAGAAATACATGTTTACTCCAAGAGTATCATATCATCTGAATTTTATCCAATGAAAACAAAACAATTCGTATCATTTTAATTCTAATTGACGGATGATTCATCTGAAAAGATTCAAATTTTATCTTGATTTTAAGAAAAAACATCTTAACTTTTTTTAAAAACTAAAACAAAATGATCTACTAATATTTTTCTTAAAAACAAGATAAAAAAATATTTTTTTTTCCAATAAATCATTAGCCAACTAAGATTAAAATGATATAATTTGTTATGTTTTCATCTGATAGAATTCACATGACATGGCTAGTACTCTTAGAGTGTGTATGTATTTGTCTCCAAGTTGTTTCTTAATCATCCACTTCATCCTCAATCTCATCATTTTCAGTTAAAAAATTCAAACAAACAATCAACTAATGGTTGCTTCTGACCCTTAAAAAAATATTTGTGTTGGGCATACTTTTGAAAAATTCTCATGTACATTTTTTCACCTTAACCCCTAAAAAATTTAAGTACACAACTAATTAATGATCAATG
Source organism: Acacia confusa (assembly GCA_037074495.1). Taxonomy (NCBI): domain Eukaryota; kingdom Viridiplantae; phylum Streptophyta; class Magnoliopsida; order Fabales; family Fabaceae; genus Acacia; species Acacia confusa. The sequence continues at coordinate 37,640,964 of CM073508.1, read as the reverse complement.
TATATTTCTTACCTATTTTGAAAATTCATAATTACTCTTACACCTGAAAAAAAAAACATTTGTGTTGAACGTGTCTTTGGAAAAATTTCATGCATATTTTTACACATTAAAAAGTATTGGGCACCAGAACTCAACGTTGGCATTGAGACTTTTTACGGTGGGAAAGTTGGAGGTATGGCCGTTTAAAAAAAAAAAAAAGTTCAAGCAAAACACTATTTAATAAGTGCATATTTGTATAATTAAACTGGCTTATATTTTGAATTATATTAGAGAAATACTATAGATATCTTAGATCTATTTAATTTATTTTATATATCCCCACCCCCCCCCCCGGGAATTCTTTCTACAATATTTATTCTTATATATTTTAATTTGTAGATAATAACTTAAAAAATTCAGTTAAGTAAGTTTCAGTTAATCTGACTAATAAGTTTCAAAATTAACTTTATTATGTTTTCGGTTATTTTGGTTTTCACCGAAAATCGAACCCAAAAAAATGAATGATTACCTCTACCGTACTGTATAGCATTTTCTAAAGTACTGGATATTAATAACGTTTGCAAATTTATTGTGCCAACCAACTCCAACTTCATAAGGAACTTCATTTTCTGCATTTGTTCTCTTATAGTCATTGTCTTTCCAATATCAAATTTAAACCACGTAAAACTTGAAGAGGAAGGGGAAGAGGACACAACAGTGTGCTTAAGCAACAATAATAGGTTTCATGTAAACATCACGCATCAACAAAACATAAGTGGCTTCTACATTACCCAAATTACCATATGCAAGTGATAAGTATTTGATGCACGACCCTTTCTAATTACATTTAGTCATATGCATAACTTTTGCAGCAACCCTAATATTTTAACCTTTCAAATAAAAGCAAATTTCACAACGGTAAATTGTCTGACCATTTGCCCTATATTTGGAGAAAGGGAAAGTAAGAGGAAAATAGGGGGAATGGGATATTAAGAAGGAAAGTTTCCCAGAATAGTAAGAGAATTTACTATTTTTCTATTCTTTCCTCCCTAATTTTCTTTCCATCCAAACATAAGAGTTAATCTTCATGATATAAATACAAGCCAAGACCAAGTCGAGCACAAGCTTTATAGAAAACTAATTTCTCAGCTGCTGTGACTGGATCTCCTAGGGCCGTCACTAGGGTACACTGTCCCTATTGACTCCCGAGACGGCTGTTCATATATAAATATACTGCCTATCAATCACATTTTACTTGCAGACCAAAAGTGAAAAAAATAATATATAATAATAATCTAACTTTGCTCTGTATTTTCCGCAAATCATACCACATGCCAATTGTTATAAATATATACATGCTAATGCACAATATTTAAACACAACCATATATATAATGTGTTTGATAATTTTAAAGGAAATCATCCCAAAATCCATCAAATCGAAGAATATTTACATAAGCTTGATGGCTTACTATAAATTCCTAAAGCTCCTACAAACATTCTACTCATCATAGAACGATTAGTTCTTGTTTAGCAATTAATCATGAGGATGTGGTAATCTGCATCCTTGAGGTTTAGAACCATTCTTCCATTTGTTTCTTTCTAGACCTCCGGCTGCAGATTACGTCTTCCTTGTCACTCTATCTTTCTACATTTACTAACCCTCTCTCTCTCTTTCTCTCTCTTAGTTGTCTGATAAAATTTGTTTTAAAAGTATTTGTTCTTTATCTCATAGTGCAGGGAGAAAATGAGAATTCTCAGTTTCATGCGACACAGGTAAATATAATATTCATATCATCAGCTTCAGATGTCAAATGTTTATAGCTCTCGAGAGCCTCAAATATTTGAAAGATTTATTGATCACTTTACCTTTGTTGGTTGAGATATATTGTTGTTAACTATATTAAAAGTAAAACAAGAAAATCTCCTTGTTTCATTGCATTAAAGCAGAAATGTCATCCATTAAAGTTACTTGACATCGTCATGAACAAAGCAAACCTTACAGAGAGATTTTCTGTCCCCACTCTTACAAAGAATTGAATAAAATCCATTCATTGGTACTGTCTTTAGCAAATAAAGAATATGAAATTCTTAGATACTGCGAAAGTAGGTTCCTAGCTAGAAGTGAACAAGAGAAGAAATTAAAGGAACCTGCATGATGTTGCAATGTCTTCATTTTTTTAATCCAACAATGTCCCTTTTTGAGCTAATAATGGATTCTATATATATCATAGCATTATTGAGAATCCTTTGTGCTTTCTTTTGAAATCCTTTCGTGCAACGGAATAATCACTGTACGTGCAGTCGATTGGTAAACCAGCTCCTGTTGATCGAACATATTCCGTCTGATATGAGACCAATATAAAGATTTTTTTAGCTAACAAATTATACTTAAAGCTTACACATTTAGTCTTGTAGCGATCGATTCTTAGATCATATTGTGTTCCGTGTTCTCCATCTTGACATATTTTAGTTTTTACCTTCATGCAACACCACTTCAAGTGCAAACAATCAGAATGCAAATAAAAATACTAGAAGATTACCATTACAGTCAATAGGAATATCTAATAAGTAGATGATCCGCCCTCAGGTCCAGATGAAGAAGTAGATTCATTTCTACTACATGAAATACCAAAAATTGGGTAAGTAATTATGTGAATGTTAAATGGTCATAGTTTTTCACCAATGCTTTAAATTAATGTGAGTCGATAATTTAAGGGAGAATTACATCAAGGTCCCTGCTAAGAAAAATAATATGTAAAAAGTCTCATAACTTATCAATAACAAGTGAAAGTGGAATTATTAATAAGTTATAAGACCTTTCATATAGCTAAGAGTATTTTTTTTTAGTTGGGATTTTGTGCAGCTATACCTATATTTAAATCTCAACATACGAAAGTTTACGTAGTTTCCAAAATAGAGGGCAGACTTCTATAATTTAAAACAAGCAATATTTTTTAGCAAATGCAATTCATCTTGAATGAGTACAACTCTTATTCAACTGTATGTATGTTTTGTCATCTGTGTGTATATCTTCCATTTTACATATAGTTGAAGATGTGTGGCACTGAATTTCAGATGATTTTGAACAATAAATGTTATAACGAGAAATTTCTCAGCAATTTCACCTAAAATTTCGACGAGATATTATTTTGACATAACCTTCTTCATTTTATTGCTTTTAAAGACTTGTATAGTTGTAAACGAATTTTTTTTTTTTTTGGCCAACAAATGACAAGGAGTAGCAATTTGTGCCCTGCGCACATTATAATTAAAATCAAATAATTACCACAAGAACAAAGGGGGCCCATCAAGGACGAGTTGGAATCTCCAGAAACGGATAACGGTGCTAGAAGCGCTTTATCGGGGCTATTTTGGGGGGAGACAAGAAAAATTAGACGAAAAATATTTAGTGTAATTTATTATCAAGAGAAAATTATACTAAATTATTTATTTAAGGTAATTTAGGTAGGAACCAGCACGTCTCCAGAATACAGTCATTTTTAAAAATCTTTCTAAAAGGCAGTTTATAGTTCCATATTTGTGCATCGTATAGTAATACATTTTGTCCACTCTGATCACATTTTGACCAGCTAATAATCTCAGGCTTTTCAGAGTTTCTTATGCTTTAGAATGCAATAGTTAAATATTTCGTATTACAATGTTCGAACTTTTCTTTCGTTCCTTTTATTAACTGTTAGGGTTGCATGTATAAGGCAAACATATGTGTTTCACTTGTTAAAAGTGTGACGCATAAGTATAACTTTGCGAAGTCTCATGGCAAGAGAGCTGCGTGGTTGTTGATGACAGAAGGTAGTATAGGTGTCTTTTGCTAGTAACTCGTAGATTTAAGTAATGTTATACAGTATGATTCGAAAAAAATAAAAATGGTGCAAATCTATGCATTAATTATTCCACAATGTTGTACATGACATCATAAACTTTTTTTGGAGTGTAAAAATAGCCATGAGTTATCAACAACCATAAGTTGACTAACATTGATTGTTTAAAAAATGTGACAGTCATGAAAATGGTATAAAAAATATACGTGAAATTTTTAAAATGATACAAATATGATACGGTCATCAACTCAACCAATATTGACAGTTTAATAAAAAGTCACCATATGCATTGAACAGTTTAATATTCATCAACAGTGAAAAAACTAGAAAAAATGAAAAGGTTGTACACCATTGTGAATACTTTATTTTTATTTTTGTACCATTATTTTACTGGCATGATTGTTGAACGGTCAACGATAGTTGACTTAACAACTGCTATGACATGTTTAATTTGCACCATTTTAGAAACTTTGTGCACTTTGGGACCCATCGGAATTGTAACAATATGATTTCTAAACCACTTTTAAATTATTGTTTAAGTAACCTACCATAGTAATAAAGAATTAAAACCCAAACAATAGAGTTTACCATGATTGAAAGTTTAAAAACCAATTAGAAAACATTTATTTAACCAATTGACCTACTATGATAAAAAAGAAAAGAAGCTGAATATAGAAGACATGCCATGATTATTTAGAAGACAATTACTTTCTTTAGATCTTTTAACACATTATCATGGTAGGAAAAAATATGCCATGATAGAATAGATTTGAACAATTTGAAAGCTAATAAAAACAATCTAATAAACCATTTTTAAAACAACAGAAGTAAATACTAGGGATCCTAGATATACAATTGGGCCTCGGGTGTTTGAAGATTAACATGACAATTATCATTCCACAAGCCCATACACAACTCGTTAAATCCCTTAATCTAATTCTATTATCACAAAATCACATCAATCGGGCTCCTTCCAATGACAACAATGTATATTTATCGAATATCTCAATCAAACACCAAAATCAATAGTTTCTGAAACCATATATAGTTCACAATATTCGAGTTATATAGAATTAACAAATAATAATTAAATAATTCATAGGTCATGGCATAACATATGTAAACATGAATGACAAATAATAACATGTGCAAGTAAGAGAAACGTTAATGAGAGCCAACAACTAAGCACACCCTCTTACCACCTTTCCTACAGCCCTACTCATATCTCACCTAAAAAATGTAAATATAGCAACAGTGATATCTAAAGATCTTAATGACCATTGGTTATTCAGACATATATATGCCAACCGAGATTAAGAACATACAATTCTAAAATCAAGTTTAATTTACAATAATTTATTTATATTATTCTTTACATAAAACCTTTTACAAACTAGTTCTCGATTCGGTTACCAAAACCCCCTCCCAAATAGGTTCAAAAACTATTAAACATCATAATTCACTTTCTAATTATCGTTAAGAAGAGATTTCGTTATTCTTCTATATATATATATATATATTGCCAACCTATTACTTAGGGGTATAAACAAGTCAGGCCTGTTCGGTAGGGAAGCGGCATGAGCCTAATCTGTGGCTTGTAACAGGTTTATTTTTAGGCCTGAGCTTGGCTTGTGGCTTGTTAAGAAGCTTATATTTTCAAAAATTCTGTACCTAAGCTAACAGGCCACAAGGAAAACAGGCCGACTGCGTTTACAGGCCAAAAACAGGCCGACTGCGTTTACAAGCCTCAAACCGGCCTCCTATTTACAGGCCGAAAACAGGCCTAATTGATTAAACAGGCCAAATTATAATATTGCCCTTATAACAGGCCGGCCCGTCCGACCTAAAAGGCATCTTATAAGGCCTGAGCCTGGCCTATTATACAAAAACAGACTTTATAAGAGGCCTTGGTCTGACCTTTTAGCCTGACAGGTCAAGTCTGAACAGACTAATAACAGGCCAGGCCACAAACCCCTGGCCTATTTACACCCTTTCTATTGCTTCTTCTCCGTCATAGTTGTAAGAAGTTTACACCTACTCGCTATGAAAAGAGAAATAATGGGAGTACCTCGTCAATCATTTGCATTTTCAGGAATCTCGCTTTTCTCAGGTAGCTATTCTCATTCGACCAAAAAAAAAAAAAGTTGCTATTCTCATACATCAGTTTGCAGAAGGGGGCATTACTATTTACTAGGCACTCCCATTTTGATGTACTTGTCATCATCTTATTGGCTAACTAAAGTTCCATGAATATGCCTTTAACATTCACTTTTTTCCCGTATTTTAATGACTTTGGCTTTCTGGTGCAGATCAAGTACCAAAATGTAACACGGCTCTGCCACACGAAGAGCATGGTTACGGTCAATGGTCCGTTTCCAGGAGCAAGGATTGTTGCAAGGGAGGGTGATCGTCTTGTCATCAAAGTGGCTGACCAAGTCTGCACGTACAGTTTCAATGGGACACATCTCTTAAATGTTTAAATATCTTTCAATATATTTGGCTTGGATTATGCTTTACTTTAGACTGGTTCTACCTTGGATTCTCTTTAACTTAATTATATATTGAAAATATGGTTATGTTTCAAATAGGCAGGCATATGTGACGCAATGTCCAATTCAAACTCGACAAAGTTATTTGTACAATTACACCATTGTTGGCCAGAGAGGCACTCACTTTTAGCATGCTCACTCATCATGCTTCCCAAGCATGGTGTTACAAGGAAGTTCCCATCATCATCAAAATGGTGTCTTCTACTCACAATTTGGGTTTCATTGTCTGATAACTTTCAACTTTTTAGGAGAATGGTGGAATGCAGATCCTGTTGCAATCGTAACTCAGGCCCTACAAACAGGTGGAGGACCAAACTTACAAGATAGTCACTTGTGATTATAATTTTAAGGACCAAACTTACAACATAGTCACTAGTGATTATAATTTTAATTGTTCATGTTTAATATTCTTTATTTCATAAAACTATTATTATTACAAAATTTTCTGCAACACTATTGAATTCAATTTTTTTATCCTTTTTACAGGCGAAAAGAAGAAGTTTTGTTCCCATTAAAAATTCTTTGTTTAATTTAGAAATAGGTGTTCATCAATAATAAAAACCGAAATGTGTTCACACCCATATACTTCTTTCTCTGATTCTTATTATAAGGTACCAACCATCATTTCTCACAGACCAAGAAATGAAAGTTAAGTCATTAAATTAGTCTAAAATTGATAAATATTTTCAACTTCACCCCTACTTTAATATTGTGAATTTAAAAAGTTAGTTGAAAATAAAGGTATAATTATAAAATAGTAATAAATGAGTTAATTAAAAGTAGTTGGTACTTTATAATAAAGACTAAAACTTTCTGGTAATTGGTACCTTATAATAAGAATCAGAGGGAATATATATCAACGAGGATCTGGTTACATTTACATTGGATGCAGGTTGCCATTAGTTGATTTTTAACTAATAGGTGTTCAGCTGCTATTTGCCGGGTTAATCACCACATTAAATTCAACTAAGTTCAAATAAGGCAAGTAATTAAAGACTAGCCTTTTATTTTTTATTTATTTATTTTATTATTATTATTATTATTATTATTATTATTTCCCAATAAATAGACAGGCGGAAGTATTAATAGCTGAAGAAATTAAATATTTTTAACCATAATAGGGAAATTCAAAATTAGGCTCTTCAGGTAGGCCCAGCCCTGTCGGTCACACTCTTTCTTATATGGAACTGAGTATACAAAATTGTCAAATAAATCCAGGCTTAATGGGCAGATATATTTTATTAAAAAACTGATGAAAATTATTTAATTTATTATTCAAACATATTTTTAATTTTGGATGAAATTATAAACTGTAATCTTTTAATTAACTAGATATTTTAAATTTAGTGAAAACGAATCTTCATTTGTTATAAGAAAATAAAAATATTCAAATCAAATAAAATACTTTTCATCCTAAATAAAGAGAACTAAAAAAGACGTGCATAATTATATTATTGAATAAATATGGATGTTTTTATCTCCCAAATATATATTACATTTATTCCCTAATATAAGAGCTAGTTGTGGTGTAAGATATAAGACGTCAACCATTTTATTTCATATATTTATCATTTTTTTCTTAAACTAATTTCTTAACGGTTATATAATCGAATGTTACACAAGGTAATAGGTCACATTTGTTTAAGTTAGACATTGTATTTCATTTCCTTAATATACCAAGATTCATAGTTATTAAGATCAGACCGGAAAATAGGAAGCAATCTTCAATATAAGATATCATTTGTTTTGCAGCTTACACTAACAAACCAAAAATTATATAAAGGATTAAAATAGTATTAAAATTCATTTGCTAACCCCAAAAAGTTATATATGAAAATGTAGCAGGTAAAAAAAAATAGGTTTATATGAAAAGGCAGGAAATAGTACTAGTTTTGCATTGAGTGACTTGGTAAACATACGAATTAGGAAAGATATATTGTGCGCTTGAAGCCTTAAAAGACATGAGTTGAGATAAAAGTGACTATTTTATATATAAAAATTTAAAAAAAAGGGTCGGGTTCACCCACAGTCCAAGGGTAAGACACTTGGAACACAGTCTATAGGGGATACTGGTTAGAGAGTACACATGTCTCCACTTCTACCAGTATTACCACTGCTTCCTAAACTTCTAGGATGCCTCTTCTAACCCATTGACCAATGCAGGGATCAAACTCCCTCCTGGTGAAGACCGACTCCCAAGTTACTTGATAAATAAAAAATTGATGATTTTGATTATATCTTCGGTGCAATAAATAGTTACTAGGGTGTCTTTTCCAAAGACAACTCGCAAAGATTCCAAAACTCTAGTGGCAATGGTGACTACGTCGGTCATATTCTTTCTTATACTAGGTTTTAAAAAAAAAAGGTCAAATAAATCAAAGCTTAATGAGCACATATATTTATTAAAAAAAAGCGATGAAAATGATTTAATTTATGATTCAAAGACACATTGTAAATTTTTATGAAAATATAAATTTTAATCTTTTAATTAATTAGATATCTTAAATTTAGTGGAAACGAATCTTCAATTTTTATGAGAAAAGATAAATATTCAAATCAAATAAAATTCTTCAATCCTACAAAAAGAGAACTTAAAAAGACATGAATGATTATATTATTGATTTAATATGGATGCTTTTATCTCCCAAATTTATATTATGTGTATTCATTAATATAAGAGCTAACTGTAGAAGATATCAGATGTCAACTATTTTATTTCCTATCTTTAACATTTTTCCCAAACTAATTTATTAACTGATATATATATATATATATATATATATATATATATATATATATATATATCAAATGTTATGTTACAAAAAGATTTGATCACATTTGTTCAATTTATTTCATTTCCTTATCCTGCCAAGATTCATAGTTATCAAGACTAGACTAGAAAATAGGAGGCAATCTTCAATATAAGATATCATTTTTATTTGTTTTACAGTTTGACGAAATAGGATTAAAAATAGTAATAAAATTCATTTGCTTACCTCAACAAGTTATATATATGGAAAAGGTGCTGCTAAAATAATGGAGAATAGTACTAGTTTTGTATTAACTGGGGTGGTAAACCCATTTATCAGCGAAGACAAATTGTGCGCCGTCTAAATAAGTAAGAGCAATTTTGACCAAAAATAAGAATAAGTAAGAGCAATGCCTCTACCCACCAAAGGCTTAACCGATGTTGAACTTTTTTCCCCATTTTTTTTTTGAGCCATTAAAAGGCCCAGTTTTGTCAGGACGCATCATAGGATTTTCTTCATATTCTACATGACCGCTCTTGTCAGAATTGCTACTTCCACATCAGGTGGAACAACTTCAATAACCCGATCTTTATTTTTAAAATAATAAATATAAATACTTTAAAATAATTTAATGTCAAGGGAAAAAAAAACGGTCCAATAAATAAAAACCCTAGCCTGTCGTTGCATTACCCAAGACAGACATCCAAGAACCCTATCATTTTTCCCAAGACATAGACACAAGCCTAGGAGAGACTAGAGTAATGGTAACGATGGCTCAATCTCTAAACCATGAAGCTCACAGGCCCTTTAAGCCTCTTGATAGCTCCCTTAATCCTCCCGATGCATAAGCTCATAAGCAGGTTCTCATCCGTCCCTTGTTGTCTTAGCGACAGTGATAATGACGTATGACTTAAGTTTGAGAGCATAAACGTATAAACAAAAGGAAATGCTATGATTTTTTTTCACTATGGAATAGAAAACTAACCACATTTCTTGTCTATTGTTTCCCAAATATTACCGTCAGGCTTTTTCCTGCCTCAGCGACAGTGACAATGAGGTATAACCCCATATTGAAAGCATAGATGAATAAATGATATGCTATTAGATTATTTATTTATTTATTTACAATGGAATAGAAATTAGCCACACTTCTGATCTCTTATTTTTAATTTCCAAAACATTATTGACAGAGTTTTTGGCCATCATGTATTTACTTATCTCTGTCATGACTTGTTTTGAGCTAATCGACAGGGTAACAATGAACCTTACTAATATGGTTTTGAAAGCTCAAAACAATAAGTAAATACATAACAACCAAAAACTTTGTCGGTAATGTTTTGGAAGTAAAAAATGAGACCAGAAGTATGGTAGATTTCTATTTCATAGAAAATAAAAAAATCTAATAGCATTTCATTTCATTTATATTATCAACATAGGGTCATAGCTCATTGCCACTGTCATCAACGCAGCAAAAACTCGATCGATAATGTTTTAGAAATAAAAAATAAGAGACCAGGAATGTGGCAGATTTCTATTGCATAATAAAAATAAATAAAATCTCATAGCATTTCATTTCGTTTATGCTATCAAAATGGGGTCATACCTCATTGTCACTATCACTGAGACAGCCAGGGATGGTTGAAAACCTGTTTGTGAGCTTATGTTGGGAGGCTTGGGAACACAATCGAGAGGATTGAGTGACCCGTGAGATGGTGAGCTTCATAATTGACGGCCTGAGCCACCATTGCCTTAGCTCTCTCCTAGGATTTTGTCTCTATCTTGGGAAAAATGATGAGTTCTGCAAACAAATTGACAGCCTAGATTTTTTATTCAACGACATATATCAAAAAACTAACATCTCTGTTACAAAACTATATCAATAAACTAAGCAACCAACATAAATCTCTATAAATTCAATTTTCTTCCTGTATTTGTCACAGTATTTTCTCAACTTTAACGAACTCTCTAAAGGGTCTATTGTTTTCCTTATCCTTCTAATTATGATCTCCTGACACTCGCTATACAATAAGTCAATTGTTATCTTCTCTTTTCCTGATAAGCCTTGTTTAATAGTCTTTTGTCTAAGCGATTTTTTATAAGTTTTTTCTTCCACTCAATACAAATAATCCTCCAAGGCACTATCTTGGTAATAGAAACAAACATGTTTGTTTGGAGTGGAAGAATAGTGTGTCGGCGGATTATTTGTATTAAGTGATAGAAAAAGCCTATGAACAATGCTTCGCGAAACGACGGTCAAACAAGGATTATCTAAAAAGGAGAAGATGACAGTTGACTTGTTATGTAGTGAGTGTGAGGGATTATAATTAGACGGATGAGGAAAATAATAGACCTTTTAAGCCACCTATTAGGGTTGAGAAACTATTATGACAAATGCAGGAAGAAAAATGAATTTATAGAAATTTAAGTTGGTTACTTTAATTTTTTTGATAGTTCTGTAATTGATATGTTAATTTTCTGGTATATATTGTTGAATTAAAACCCACATGTCATTTGTTTCCAAAATTTTTCTCAAGACTGAGACAGAAAACCCTAAGATAAAACAATGGCAATGGTAGCTCATGCTCTTAATTACGAAGCTCAACACCTCACAGGCCCCTCAAGCCTCTCAATTGCTCCCCCAACCTCCCAATTCAGACACTCACAAGAAGGTTTTCAACCATCCCTCATTGCCTGACAATGAGGTGTGATCTCATTTTGATAACATAAATGAATAAACAAAATGAAAGGCTATGAATTTTTTTTTATTTTCACTATGGAATAGAAATCTACCATATTTCTAGTCTCTTGTTTTTCATTCCAAAAACATTTTTACTGCCTTAGCAATAGTGACAATAAGGTATGACCATATTTATAGCATAAACGAAATGATATTAGATTTTTTTATTCCACACTTCTGGTCTCTTTTTTTTTTTTTAATTCCAATACATTACAGATAGTGTTTTTTACTGTTATCTAGTTACTTATTTCTACCATTTGAGCTTACCGATAGGGTAACAATGAGCCTTACTGATAGAGTTCTGAAAGCTTAAGAGATAAGTAAATACATAACAGCCAAAAACCTTGTCGGTGATGTTTTGGAAATAAAAAATGAGATTAGAAGTGTGGCATATTTATATTCCACAATAAATAAATAAAATCTAATAGCATTTCATTTCATTTAACTAGCCCTAACTTAAATTTAAACTCACATTACAATTACATAACATTCAGCTGCATAGACTACTCACATAAAAGAGAGAGCAACCGGGCACAAATATGTTAGTACGGTTGTTTAAATCAAATTCAATGACGTAGCCCGGCTTCAAATGGGCCTAAGCCTAAGCCCAATCAAAATAATTTATAATTTAAAATAATATGTAAATATGAATATTCAAAATAATAACCGTAGATATTAAATGATTTAATAAATAAATAAAATAAAAAATAAACAATATAAATACTAACACGAAGAATATGGCTTTTCGTTAAGATATACATTCAAATAATTTATACTTCGACACATGACCTTATATAACATCCATAATTAACAACGATAAAATAAAATATTAAATTAAATATTAACGTGCTAGAAATTGAACCCGTTCTCAGAAATTTCCCTCATGACTCACGCATCCTTGTGCAGCAACTGGTTACCCACAACTGCTTGCCCTTAGTTAAGGGCAAAATGCTAATTTCACCATGGTTAACGGTCAACTAACGAAAGTGGTATTTTTGTTTCTAAAACCTAATGGCGTGTGTATTTTTGCATAAAAAAAAACATATGGTGCTGAGCACTCCTGGAGGAAAAACATATGTGTATTTTTGCACCTTAACCCAAAAAACTATTTAGTTTTATTATTTTTATTATTATTATTTAATGTCTTTTGTTTTTGCAAGCACTAGGATTGTTACGGCCGGAGACTTTTGAATTGAAATTAAATGAAATTGGGCCGCATGGAGACGTCATTGGGCTGGATGAAAGAATTGGAGAATGAGATTGGGCCACGGAGATGCATGGGGAAATGAATTGGAAAACGTAAAGGGAGAGGGAGGATCGAATTGATTAAATAAATGGGAGGTGACGTGAGAAAGAAGTAGCAGCTGGGCCATTAATTGAATCAATTATTGGGCTGAATGATATGGGCCACGGTTTGAATTGGAATGAAGGAATTGGAGACCTAAATCAAGGTGGGTCTGGACAAAATAGAGGGAGCTTCACGCAGCAATTGGGAAAGGAGGCAGAGAGCATAAGACGCGATTGAAGGGGGGGTCTGTGGCGCGGGATTGAATTGAAGAAGCAGAACAGGCCGAGAACGCGACAGAACCGAAAACAGAGACGCCGCGTGGAATTGGAATAGAAGAAAAGAGACAGAACAGAGGCTGTTGAGGGTTTTATCGGTTCTTGTTCTTGGTTTAGTTCCATTTCAATTCTTCTCATTCTTAATGTCTCTGAACTTGGATTTAATTTGCTGTGATATAGATTTATTGAGTAGCTAAACCTTTTTATTCCAGGATTCTTTCGACCCCTTTGTATGGATTAATATTTGGATATTCCTTTCTTTTGGTAGATAAATATTTATATGTGTTGATTTTAATCTAGGCTTAATGCTTTTAAATGACTGGCCTCCATTTAGATGATTTATTCACTTAGGTTTGACTTGAGATAGCAGCTAATCTAGGTGTAAAACTTGATTGAAATCATGCTTGTTTTGAATTTTACTTGATAAATAGATGATTTGTTGGTAAAATAATAGAGATATATTTACTAACTTTGCATGCATCTTCACATTAAGGTTGTTGCTTAATATTAATTCTCATTAATTGTAGCAAGAGATTGTGCATTTTAATGAGAAGAGAAACTTGAGAGAGCTTGTTAAGTATTTGTGAACCTTAGACTAACACATATATCTATGGAAATACTAAGAGAGAGGAAATTAATTCAATATTATGAAATGCAAAAGGGGAAGAATAATCCTAGGCTTTTATTAAATCCTTGAAAATAAAAAGAAAAATCATTTTCTATAATTAATTTTTAGTTTTATAAATAGTCTTTAAATATTTTCATTCCTCATCAAAGCTTTGCTTTAGCTCAACTAAATTGAATTCACTAAATTCATTGTTTGACCAATTTTTGTTACACTAATCCTCGTGGGACGATATTCTACTTATCACTTTATTACTTGCATGACTCGTACACTTACGAGGCGAACAAGTTTTTGGTGTCGTTGCCGGGGATTGTGTTTAACAAACTTTAGTCAACCTTAGGCTTGTAATAGTAAATTTCGCTTGAGCTTTAGTTAGGTTTACAATTTTTTTCTTTTTCTCTTTCCTTTATTGATTTTTGTTTTAGTTTGAAAAAAAAAATGGATTTCACATGGCAACAAGCTGGTTTTAATATGGAGAAAGAGACGAATTTTTCATCTTCAACACAAAAATCATAAATGATTTTAAGATTCCATATGTTGATTCTTCTCAATATGATTGCATGATTTGTGTTTATTGTGGAGGGAGTCATATTTATATGTGAATTGTCCATATAATCCAACTTGTCATTATATAAGAGATGATTTCATTAGGAACCAAACTCATTTTGATCATTCATTTTATCAAATTCCAATAATTTCAACTGCTGCCATTGTGAATGGATTTTTGAATTTATCTTTAACTGAATTTAAATACTTTTGGTTAAACAAATTTTACAGGGGATTTCTCACAAGGTTGAAGGCAAAAGTGAGGTGGGATGAAGCAAGTGGACTAGAAGAGGATGAGGAGGTTGATGGAGACGTGACATTATTTTGCGGATGCCTGTCATTGCAGGCTTCAGTGATACGGAAATCATTCTTTTGTCCTTTACTCCTGCAACTAGGCATCTACATATTTTATTATTGTTATTAAAAATACGACAGGCTTGGATTTAGAGAAAATTGATTATAGGGTCTAAGGAAGTAAAATAATTACAAAAAAGGCCCAAGAAACATTCACATACCAGAAAAAACCCTTCTGGCATTTTTTCAAAAAAAAGTGTACGGACATAGTTGCTAATTGCTACAGATGTAGTTGTTAATTGCTACAGATGTAGTTGTTAAAATGTAGTTGTTAATTAGATTGATTTAATTATTAATGGGGACTGATATAGTTGTTAACCGCTACTGATATAGTTGCTAACATTTTTTGAAAAAATGCCAGAAAGGCATGTGAATGTTTCTTGAACCTTTTTTGTAATTATTTTGCTTCCTTGAGCCCTTAAATCAATTTTTCCTTGGATTTAACAGGTAACGCGTGTGCTTGCTGGGGTTATGGGGAAGAGTGAAAAGCAATCTATATTTAAATATGGAAAGAGACATGAGAACATATGGTAACGTGTGTGCTAGGGCCATTGATATTTGAATATTTATTTAATTTATGAATTATTTTCATTGGGCTTTGGTGTAGGCCCATTTGAAGCCCGGTAGTGTCGCTCATTTTTATTTAAAAAGCCCTTATATTTTTGCTTTGTGGCTCTTATCTCTTGTGCGTGAGAGGTCTGTGCTGGGTGGGTTGCTGTCAACGGCTGTCATCTTTATTTATTAACGTTTTTCGTTCGACTTCCGTTCCAGATCTGCATCCCCACTTTCTCGTTCCCTTTCAGCCCCATGGAACGCCTCAGCCACCCAACACCAACCCACCCATCTACATATACAGTTCCTCGTTCTCCTCGATCTACGAGATGAAAGGTTTCTGACGGCACCGGTCTCCTACGTGCCTATCAACGAGTTTCTTCTCGGATCCCAGCGGCAGCGGCAGCGACAGCAGATTTACATCTCTTTTGAGGTTTTGTTTTTTAAATTTTAATATAGTGGGTAATTTTTTCATCCTATGTTATATTCAGTATGTTATATTCAGTGTATAGACTCTTTAATTTAGTCTAATCTCACCGACCTAGGATAGGATACCTAAAACTTTTTCCACAGAGTTGGTGTTTTTCTTTGAGGCCCCTCAATGAGTTGGTTTTTTTTTTTTTTTAATTACGTGACTTGCTATTTGGGGTTCCAATTAGATAGCCCAAATTTGTTTACAGGAGAGGGTCTGATTTCTTTTGAGGGATAGCCCAGTGATCTTTCTTCTTGAGTGACGGTTCATCTTAGGAATTGCCAACAGTCACTTAACAAGTAGAAGATAAATTAGACCATCTCTCGGGTCATTTGCTGTAAACAAACTTAATCCGTCTGATTTACCCCGGGATAGCTAGTCACGTAATAAAAAGAAAAATAATTGGTAATCGGGCTTCGAAGAAAAGATGAACCCTTTAGAGAAAAAGTTTTAGTGCCACATGTGTCCTATTCTATTCTTGTCTTCTATCAGAGAGGGCTAGACTAGATTATAGATTACAGTTCTTATAAACTGAATATATCTATTTAAAAAAAAAGGATGAAAAGATTACCAACTATATTAAAATAAAAAAAAAATACTGGACTTCCTCATGACTCTGGGAGAAAAACAATTTGATGATATGAATATACTTATTATGTGGATGTCCATTGACTCACGGTCTCCAAATATTATAAGATGACAGGGACCCATGCGTAATAATTTATTATTTGCATAGTACCACGTGGAGCCCACACAATGTTAAGTCTTCTCACGCCTCTCATGCCGCTCTCGTTTCCTTTGTTTATGAATTAAATATAACAAAGAAAACAGCGTGAGTGGCGTGAGAAGACTTAACATTGTGTGGGCCCCACGTGGTACTATGTAAATAATAAATTACTATACGTAGGTCTCATGTCATCTTGTAATATTTGGAGACCGTGAGTGGATATCCATGTGATAAGTATATGCATATCATTTGATTTTTTTCTTCTTTTTTTCAACCTAAAATTTTCGAATCCCTTATGTGGGAGAGCCTCTCCTTCCTCGTGAGTGCCCCTGGTTCTTGGTGTACCCTCTTGTTTTTTTTACTCTTTTAGTTCGGTGTTCTTGCGTTTCGCCCATCTCCGTTCCCCTTGTTCCTCTTGTGTATTCTGGTGTGTGGGGGTGCCGTTGTGGTGGGCGAAGGAATGGATCTAGAACTGTGTACTGGTGATCCTCAAAGCACGAAGCAGGTGGTGCTGGATTTGGAGAGTTAACTTGAAAGATGTGGTGGTACGCTAGTAGGAAAGATTTTAACTAGTAAAAAACTGATCCCCCAGCAACTATCACAATGATCAAGAAGGGCTGGCAGCTTGACGAGAACTTAGAGGTTAATGTTCTTGATAGCAACCAGCTTATCTTCTGCTTTCGTTTTCGGAACGTAGATGATTATGCTCGCATTCTAAAGAGAAGGCCTTGGTCGATCCAAGGGTCCCTTCTCAATCTCCAGGTTTGGGAGAATTTTATGGTGCTTAAAGATGTTAACTTTGATGAGGCGCCATATTGGGTTTAAATTCATGGGCTCCCACTCAAAGCTTTTACCGATGCTAATGCGATGTTACTTGGCGACTCAGTAGGGAAAGTGGTCATGTTTGAGAAACCATCGATGGATGGCAGAATGGATAGAGGTTATATCATAACTCGTTCCCTCATCAACTTAGGGTGTCCACTGGTTGCTGGATTTTGGATTCCTCGTAAGGAGATGAAGCCCGCCCGGGTTGATGTGAAATATGAAAGGTTGCAAGATTTTTGCTATAGCTGTGGGCGCATAGGCCATGATGGCCGACGATGTACAGATGTGGCGTGTCGAGAACAGTGGAGTGTGGCAGTGAAGAAATATGGAAACTGGTTTATTACTCCTGCAGTGAGAACGAATGAAGAAGCTTTAGAGGTTGGTATGAAGGATTGGTGTGAAGCTCCTTTTATTAATAAAGCTGGCCCCCAATATCATCGCTGGAGCTAGACGACTAGCTCGCCGAATAGACAAAATGATGTAGCCTCGCCGCCTGCCCGTTGTGATTCAGTGTCGAAGGGAGGGCTCACATGGTCGGTGTCGCCGCTGAATCAGGGCACGCCTAGCCCAACGGTCGTCTCTGTATCCGAGGAAGTGTGGCAACTTTCGGCACCTGAGCGAATTCTTGATCTGCATGTGCTGTCACACTCAACACCGAAAGTGGGTCGAACATTGGGGATGGTAGATGCAGAGGCTGACGTGTCCAAAGTGCATGGTCTACATAGGCCTTCGCAGATGGTTGGTAAAATGGTTGTTAAAAAAGTTAATGGGCCCCTTCAATTGGGCCAGACGCAAGGGGTTGTAAGGGACCCAAATTGCACGGATCATCTCAGTGGGCTTATAGATGTAAATCCTCATGGATCCTCTTCATATCATAGGCCCGGTCTCACGGAAGCTGTAGCGGAACACCACCTAGTGTCTTCCGAGAGCCCAACCATTATTGAACTTAATTATTCAAGTGCACCTATGGTTAGCCCTTTAATTCCTGATCTAGTTAATGCAATATCACCATCTTTTTCTCAACCATATAGCATTGATTTTCCTAATGATGATGAGAATAAAATCAAAGCTATTATTCCTTTCAATGGCTTGTCTCCTATATCTGCTGTCTTTGCTGGTTTGAATGGAATTAATCTCAAGAGATGATATGAGGATGAGGTTTATCCAGTTGAGTGTACTAAATGCAGAAGACTTGATTTTGATTTTCCTGAGGGTGGGACATGTGATAAATCTGTTGGGGGTAACGTTAAAAAAGCGCGTAAAAGGAATTTTAGATCTGTCAAAAAACATCTCAGGCAGCATGGGAGGTTAGCGCATTCAATCCTACTTGGGGAGATCCAACCCATGGCGAATACAGATTTCACTATGAAGTGTTTGACAGCTGACAATAACATGATGATGGATCAGGATTCTTCTGTGTCGGATCAAGCCGGTGGCTGGATGGGAGCAGCCACCGGTTCGCCATGAATCTACTAGCTTGGAACTGTCAAGGTCTGGGGGTTGCCTTGACAGTAAGAAATCTGGAGGAAGAATGTTTCTGGAAAAAGCCCAATTTAGTCTTCTTAATAGAGACTAAACAGAAGGCGTGTGTCGTGAGGAAGGTGAGACGTAGATGTGGATTCAATGAAGAGTGGATAGTCAACCCTATTGGAAGAAGTGGAGGCCTTGCTTTATGGTGGTCTGATGCCATTACGGTTAATATCCTATTCTCGTCCTCTAATATCATTCATACTAGTGTTGTGTCGAATGCCTCAGCTGTCCCATCTTACATTACTTTTATTTATGGACCCACTGATGAAGATGAGCGAATGTCTTGTTGGCATGAGGTTCGAAGGATTAACAATAATATCAGGGATTCGTGGTTGTGTCTTGGGGATTTTAATGATATTTTATTCCAACATGAGAAGTGTGGTGGTCGTCCTAGAGCATAGAGGAAGATCCTTAATTTCAAGTGTTTTGTGGTAGATTGCAACCTTGAGGATTTGAGTTATAGTGGGTCCAGCTTTACCTAGTGTAATAATCGTGAATATCCGGATACAATCCATGAGCGCATTGATTGGGCGTTTGGAAATGTGTAGTTGCGAGAGCAATGTCCAAATCTCCAAGTTTTTAATATAGACCCGGTAGGTTCTGATCATCATATCCTCTTTATTCAAAGCCAGTATGACTATTCAAAGAAAACCCGAACTTTTCGTTTTGAATCAGCCTGGGCATTTCATGGATATTTTCTTGAGGTTATCAAAGGCGGCTGGAGGTCCTTTCCTGAACAGGATCATTCAATTATGGATGCTTTCTTAGGCAACATGAAAAGATGTAAACAAAGGTTGATAGCTTGGAGAAAGAAGGAGTTTCATAATAGTAGTAAGCTCATTGATCTCCTGAAGTCTCGTCTGGCTGCGTTGACTCAAGGAGATAAGACTCCTGACATCATTAGAGGAATTGCGGAGGTAAAAGGAGATTTGGAAAGATTATTGGAGGCAGAAGAACAGTATTGGTGGCAGCATTCACGTATTAATTGGCTAGAAGCTAGCGATAAAAATTCAAGATTCTTTCATATCTCTACCATCAAAAGAAGACAACAAAACAGAATTGCATGTATTAAAGATGACTTGGGTAATTGGTTATTAGAGAAGGATGCTATCTCCAGCAACATTGCTAATTTTTTTCAGGAACTGTTTACTACATCTGGTGATAGATCGATGGATACTGTCTTGGGTTTCATAGAGCCAAAAATCTCATATGAAATGAACTGGAGTCTCTTGCTACCTGTCTCTAGGGAGGAAATTAAAGTTGCAGCTTTTAGTCTCAGAAGTACTAAAGCACCTGGGCCGGATGGCTTTTCGGGTAAATTTTTATCATTCTACTTGGTCTGAAATTGGTGAGTCTGTGTGTTTTATGGTTCAAGAGTTTTTGGCAGGTAAATATGTTTTGCATGAATTGAATAAAACTAATATCACTCTTATACCTAAAATACAAAAACCTGAGCATGTTTCCCATTTTCGTCCAATAGGGTTGTGTAATTTCTCTTTCAAGATTATTTCGAAAATTATGACCACTAGAATGCGTCCTTTACTTGATACTTGTGTCTCCTCGAATCAGTGTGCTTTTGTCCCTGGGCGGTGTATCCATGACAATATTATTATTGCCCATGAGGTATATCATTACTTTCGTCGCAAGAAATTTGGAAGTAAGTATGATTTTACCATTAAAATAGATATGAGTAAGGCATATGACCGGGTAGAATGAAACTTTTTAGAGAATGTCTTGCTTCGATTCGGTTTTTGTAGTGAATGGGTATCTCTCATAATGAAATGTGTATGCTCTATTAGTATGAATATTTGTTTATCAGGTGAAAACGTGAGCTCCATCATTCCAAGTAGAGGCATTTGTCAAGGCGACCCCCTTTCTCCTTATTTGTTCATTATCCTAGCTGAGGTCCTCTCCCTTATGATCAATAAGAGCCAGACAAATAAAATCATTAGGGAGTCAAGCTGAGCAATAAATGCCCTACTCTTACTCACAGTTTCTTTGCTGATGATGCTCTACTGTATATGCGTGCGGATCAGAGCAACTGCAATCAATTGGCTGAGATATTGAACATGTATTGTATAGCTTCTGGTCAGGTAATTAATCTTGACAAGTCTAGCCTCTTTTTCTCATCCAATACCCTTGACAATGTGAAAAGTATGGTGGGGAGAACCTTGGGTATTCCTGTGACAGAGGACCCAGGTAGATATCTTGGCATTCCAAGTATTTGGGGAAAGACTAAATATCAGGCGTTGGCTTATATTCTTAAACGTGTGGCAAACAAAATACAAGGATGGGGTCCCTTTATGCTTTCCTTTGCTGGCCGAGATGTTAAGATTAAAGTTGTTCTGCAGGCCATTCCTATTTATCCTATGAACTACTTTAAGTTTCCAATTAAGAATTGTAAAGAAATCAACAGCCTTATTGCCAACTTTTGGTGGAGTGGAAGCACTCATGGAGGATCATTACATTGGAAAACTTGGGAGACATTAACCATAGCAAAATGTATCGGAGGGATGGCTTTTCGCGATCTTATGGTCATGAATGATGCATTGATGGCTAGAACTTCATGGAGGTTGCTGATGTGTCCTAATGATTTATGGGCTAGGGTCTTGAAGAGTGTGTACTTTCCTAAGGAGGACTTTCTGAAAGCACGAAAAGGATATAAAGCATCGTGGTGTTGGTCTAGCATCTTAGCAGGTAGAGATTTTCTTAAGCAAGACCTTCAATGGTGCGTTGGGAATGGCACTAATATCAGAATTTGGGAAGATAAATGGGTTCCAAATGTGATTTTCCTAGAGAAGCCTACCATGTCAAATGATCAGCTGTTTTCTTCTGGTAATGTTTGTAACCTTATTGTCAACGATAGGTGTGATCTGACTCACGTGGATAGGTACCTCCCCGTGGAAGTTAAAAATGCTATACATGTTATCCCTATCCCATCTAACGGGCTGGCAGATAAGCTAGTGTGGACAAGTGCCAAGAACGGTGTGTACACAGTGAAAGCGGGATATCACAAAGGTAAAGAGGGTTCTTTCACTAATAGGAATAGAGCTGGGTCCTCAATCATCATACCCTCATCTTGTTGGAACGTGGTGTGGAAGATCAAGACTATTCTAAGAGTGCAGCAATTTATATGGCGAGTCCTAAATAGTGCCATTGCTACCAATGAAGCTCTTTATCAACGAAGAAGATCTCTAGGCACCTGTCCGATTTGTTCTAGGCATGTGGAGACGATTGAACACCTTTTCTTTCACTGCCCCTGGATTAGATGCATTTGGTTCGGTTGTACTCTTAGTGCTAGGATTGATGTTACCAGAATTCTGAACTTTAATGATTGGTGGATTCAAATTATAGGTATGCGTGCATTGTGTAAGCAAGACCTATCATGAATTTGTTGGATGTTATGGTTTATTTGGAAACAAAAAAATGATATGGTTTTCAATCATAAAACTCCTAACCCTGTTGATGTTATTCAATGTGCAAGGAAAAATAACTTTGACTTCTGGGTGAACTGTGACAAAAGGATTAGAAGTTTGGAGGGACGACGGGATGCTACTAATCTAGCCCATTGGTGCGCTCCACCTTCTAGCGTGTTTAAATTTAATTGTGATGGGGCCTTCACGATTGACAAGACCGGAGCTGCTATTGGTATTATTTGTAGAGATTGTTTTGTTGAGTTTAAATGGGATTTTGTGGACAAGGTGAAATCGATCTCTGCATTTATGACTGAAACTTTAGCCTTAAAGAGGGCTTTGATGCTTGCTTTGGATCTTGGAAACGAGAAAGTGATTTTTGAAACAGACTTGTCTCTCCTTGCTTAAATGTGTTAAAGCCAAATCCCTTGATTTGATTGAGTGGAGGTGTAGAAGCATTGTAGTTGATATCATTTGTCTTTTATCATCCAAGGCTGGGTTCTCCTTGTCTTTTACCCCTAGGGTGGGTAATTGTGCCGCTGACTTAATTGTAGCTGAAGCTTATAAAGGGTTGTGCCCGATAGGGTGTGTCTTATAACCAACACCGTCTTTACTGTCTCTTCTGGCCTGCAAGGCCAATGCTGATTCTCTTCATGCTTCTCCTTGTACTCTTTCTTTGAATGAGGATTGTTTGTAGTTTATTTCTAGTCGTCGTGTCTTGTTTTTGTTTCAACTTGACTTTAGTGTGTTTCCTTCTTGTGTTGCTTTGTCTTATCCTTTGTAATCTTTGTTTCTTGCGTGTATGTGGACTTTTGGATATTAATGGAAGTTTCCTTGCGACCAAAAAAAAAATCCTAAAATTTTCATTACCCTACGGACAAAACCGTATTATCATGCAATTATATATTTTGATCTTACGAAAACACTTTATTTAATCAAAGATTAGAGAATTTCGATATTACCTAAAACAAAAGAAGGCTTGCATAGTTAATCCTCCAATCAAGTCTTAATTCACATTTAATTTAACCAAATATAGGATCACGGCAAATTTTTAAAAATATTGTAAAAAAAAAAATTTATCAAAATGGGGTACTGTTTAAAGAAATTGTTAATCTAAGCCAATTTGTAGCGCCATGTCAGACAGCGCCACACGTGGCGCCACTGTACAGGTGGCGCTGCCACTTGTTTTTTTTTTTAAAAAAAACTTTTTTAAAAAAAACTTGAATCAACTGCCGCAGACAGATTTTGCTGCCTGGGCAGCTTTAATTGACAGGGGCGTAGTTTTTTTATTTTATTTTTTTAAAATTAAATTAAATTATAATATATTATATAATTTAATATATTATTAATAATAATTATATATTCATATTTTATTTTATTTTATTTTATATATTATATTATTATTAATATATTAATAGTTTATAATATATTATAATTTAATTATAATATTATTAATAATAATATATATATATATTATATTATTAATTATAAAATAATTATATATTAATATATTATTTTACTTTATATATATATATATATATATATATATATATAATATTATTATTAATATATTAATAATATAATTATTGATAATTATATTATTAATTATTAATATATATTATATAATTAATAATATATATTAATATTTTATAATATATTTTAATTTAATTTAATTTTTAGAAAAAATAAAAAAAATTAATATAATTTTTTGCTTGTCCTAATGAAGAGGTGGACATATGAATATGATAAAGAATCCAATCCTGATGAAGATGATAGCCCTATGGTAAATAACCAACTCAAGAGGAAAAAACAACATCAGAAGCAATGAGTAAAAAAATGGCAAAGGGTAAGCAGAAGAATGGGATTGCAACTCAAGACGTTACATAATATACCATGTAACGTCTTCCTCTGCCAATTTCTTTTATGGTATGCGTCTAATGAGAAAACATATATATTATAATTTAATTTAATTTAAAAAAATTATATTATTTTTTTATTTTTTCTAAAAATTAAATTAAATTAAAATATATTATAAAATATTAATAATATAATAATTAATATGTATTATTAATTATATAATATATATTAGTAATTATATAATAATTAATAATACAATTATCAATAATTATATTATTAATATATTAATAATAATATAATATATAATATATATATTATATAAACTAAAATAAAATAAAATATTAATATATAATTATTTTATAATTAATAATATAATATATTTAATTATATAATATATTATAATTTAATTTAATTTAAAAAAAATAAAAAAAAACAACACCCCCTGTCAGTTAAAGCTGCCTGCGACAGCTGATTCAACTTTTTTTTAAAAAAGTTTTTTTTTTAAAAAAAAAACAAGTGGCGTCATGCCACGTGGCGCCACGTGTGGCACCGTCTGATATGACGCCACAAATTGGCCTAGATTGACAATTTCTTTAAACAATACCCCATTTTGATATTTTTTTTTAACAATATTTTTAAAAATTTGCCTAGGATCACACGCATACTTTACCTCAAATATACTTAAATCAATTAAATTAAATTGTTTTACGAAATATTAGTTTACTTTTCAGCACTTTCATATATAAACTTTAAAATTGTAATACCTACCTTTTAATGGAAAAAGATATCTTTCATGACATATATTTAGCACACTCAAAAATTCAAGTGAGAAAAATAAGTTCTTCAATTTCTATAACATCCTTTATAATTTTTCTTTTACCCTTTTCTTCAAACATATCATAGTTGTTTTCCGTCCTCATATCACATATCATACTGTGATCACTTTTCTTCAAACACAGACATCCCGACGGCCGCTTCCAGATCTGCAACTCTTTCCCAACATCCCAAGGATACACCTCTTCATTCTCGTAGATTGGCGTCTCCGACGGCGCCGGTCCATTCCAGATCTGCATCCAAACTTTCTCGTTCCCTTTCATCCCCATGGAACGCCTGAGCCACCCAACACCAACCCACCCGTCTACATATACAGTTCCTCGTTCTCCGAGATATAACTCAGAGCTTCGACGTCGCCGGTGTCCGGTCTCGGTGCCGATCAACGAGTAGAAGCTTAGATCCTGACGGCGGCAGCGGCAGCGGATCTGATGTCCTCCGATGGTATGTTCTTTAATCCATTGTTCTTCTCGCTCTCGTTACTATTATTTTAAGTTAGATTTGTTTTTGGATTAGTTTTTGTTACGTAGTCTAGTGTAGCCTTAGGTCTGTTTTGTTGTCTAGTCCTACATCTACCTATGTAATTTATCTATAATTTAGTAATTTCATATTCATAGTAATTAAATATTTTAGTCGTTTTTTATCCTAAAAAATTAATGGAGGCCGAATGGTGAAGATTACCAAAATAAAAAAAAAAAAACAAAACATAAGTAAGTTTGGTTTCACTTTGAGTATAAGTGGGTTTTTGGGAAACACCCAAAATCTAGATTTTACATAAGTCGAGATAAAACTCTTTTCACATATTTACCTCGTATTACACAAAATCTAGGTTTTGAAAGGTTTCTAAACGGACCCTAAATAATCATAACAGTAATTTGTCAAGACACGACCCGGTCATCATTTTCACATGGATAGTTTAATTATGTCTGGGGTGGATAGTGAAAATAGAGATAGTGATGACTGTGATGATGGCAACAATGATCTATGAACCATTTTTGACAAATGACTGTTATGGTTATTTATATTCCAAGTGAAACCAAATTTATCTGTTCATTTTATGATGAACTTCATCATTTGGCCTCCATTATTTTTTTTAACAAAGAATGACTAAATTATTTGGATAATATAATATGAAATTACTATAAATCATGATAAATTACACAACAGGAAGGATTAGAAAACAGAACCGACCTAGGTCTAAATTAGACACCTGACAAAAACAAATCCAAAAACAAGAAATAATAAGAATAATGAGGGTGAGAAGAAGAATGGATATGATTAACCATTCACATTAAAGAACATACTATTTGAGGAATTTTTTCAACATACAAACAAATATGAAGAGGAATTTTTTCTCAAATATAGGTAAATAATTATCACTAAATGACTTCTAAATTCTAATTATACTTGTAACCTCGAATTTTCATTGCTCCATGCCTTTCAACTGAGTGACTGACCATTTTTTTTTTTAATCGTCATTCCCAGATCACAATTAATTTTGATTCTTATTTAAAGAAGCTGGTCAATAGGTGTTGATGTTCGGTGGCATAGTACTATAGTCTGAAACATCACAGCCTTCCTCAGTAATTTATTACCTGACAGCCTGCAACATCACATATCTTCTTGATTCATGAAAACACGGGACTCCTTCTCATGCTCATGGAAAAAACAATTTGATTCTTTTTTCATCCTAAAATTTTCATTACCCTACGGACAAAACCGTATGATACATTATACATCATGCAATTATATATTTTGATCTTACTAAAACACTTTATTTAATCAAAGATTAGAGAATTTCGATATTACCTAAAACGAAATTACCTAAAACGAAAGAAGACTTGCATAGTTAATCCTCCAATCAAGTCTTAATTCACATTTAATTTAACCAAAAATAGTATCATACGCATCCATTACCTCAAATATACTTAAATCAATTAAATTCTCTTACGAAATATTAGTTTACTTTTCAGCCCTTTTCATATATAAACTTTAAAATTGTAATAATGGAAAAAGATATCTTTCATCACTTATATTTAGCACATTCAAAAATTCAAGTGAGCAAAATAAATTCAATTTCTGTAACACCCTTTATACTTTTTCTTTTACCCATTTCTTCAAACATATCATAGATGTTTCCCCGTCCTCATTCACTTTTCTTTTGTTAAAACTTTATATTGAAAAATGACTATCTTCAACACGTTATTAATCTAATCTTCTACAATTGAAGAGTGCACTATTTGCAAGCCATATTTCCACCCCACATTAAATTTTCAAATAATATTCGTCAAAAATAATTTGCTTCTTAAAGCTTCCAAACAATCAAGCAACAAACCTCTAAATTCATCTATAAAATAAGATGTTAATAACGAAAACTTGGATGATCAGCACTAAAAGAGATAAGTATTTTACAGATAAAACACTACTGCAAAAAGACATTACAGTATAGAAATGCGCCATGGCCAATTCTGGTTAGAGAGGAGAAATGTCAGCCAATAATTCATGGCAGGCTGAATTAGGAAGATTTATGAAGCTTCAGTCACCATGACTCCTATACGACACCACAACTTTAGGAACAGGATAATTCATGAATTAGAAGTATAAGTATTGAAAAAGCCGACCATTCTACCTTTAAAAAGGTGAGGGAGCCCTTAGAGATGAACAACCATATATGGGTACAAAGCTAGAAGGAAAGTCTAAGGCTGCATTCACACCAAAAAATGAGGGATATCTGCTGGAAATCTTCACTCTCCCTTAAAGAGAAATGTAATAAAAATAACCATGGCTGTGATGGAAATATCACGTGATAATTAATGCCTCATACTATAACCTATTTCTGCTAGTTTAAACAGTAATCCACCCTTATCGCCAGCAATTCATTGACAGCAAAGCTCTCCTCAAAGAATAGCACCTATACCAAGCGCTAATGTAGTGCAGTGGTATGACGTTGGTTATCCAGCCTTTGTAATCAGGATTTGAACCTTACCCGAACCATTAGTCCTATATTTAAAAAAAAAAATGGAATAGCACCTACATTATTTCCACTTACGACACCGACACAATTTTAAATCCATACAAATCTTACTTTGTTTTTTTGTCATGTTAGATAATCCTTAGCAATATAACAATTAAATAAATCAAAAACTTGGCATTATTGCCACATATAGCAAGTTAGAAAGAGCAACAAAGTAGTGGAGAACAGAACAAAGAAAGATAACCTATACCGACTACATCAACCTCATAGTAAAAAGGTCATATGCATAGTACCAAAATGATAAAAAAAATATATTTTCAAAATAACTTACAGGTAAAAAAGAACGAGGAACAGGTTAAAGTAATTCTCAATCCTATCAAGCTCAACAACTCCCTATGCAGCAGAAAAGACAACCAAAGCTAAAATTCTGTTCCCAAAGCTCCTCCAACAACCACGTCTTGATATGATAAACGCAGTGATGACATACTCTTTTTAAAAGGAATGGTCCCAAAAAAGTCAGAAGGAGCAAATCTGACTTAAGAGCAAGCAAAATTAATGGGAAAATTGATTTTAGGGTCCAAGTTAGTAAAATAATTATAAAAAAGGCTCAAAAAATATTCACATGCCAGAGGCATTTTTTCCAAAAAAAAGTGTACGGATATAGTTGCTAATTGCTATTGATGTAGTTGTTAATTGCTACAGATGTAGTTGTTAAAATGTAGTTGTTAATTAGACTGATTTAGTTGTTAACGGGGACTGATATAGTTGATAACGCTTTTTGAAAAAATGCCAGAAAAGGCCGGCATGTGAATGTTTCTTGGGTCTTTTTTGTAATTATTTTACTAGCTTGGGCCCTGAAATCAATTTTCCCAAAATTAAAAACCAATTTTTCCAGACTTCAAAAAAACAGTTGACATTATTTAAAAATGCACGCAAATGAATATGATCTAGTCAACATCTATTTTAGCAACCAAAATGAAGTCGCTTTGTGTGGCAGTCATTGCGCTCAATATGAACGTATCTTGTCGTACCAAACTTAGTATGAAAATGAAACCCTATGTGGAAGAGACAGAGAGTCAGGACATATACAAAAGGAGACAATATTCTGACATCTACCAAACCAAATATGATTTCTTATTGAAACTAAGGACAGCTCATTCCAATTCTTTGATCAAACCACACCAAGGAAAATTTACTTGGAGGCAGGGTCAAGCCATAATACTTCCCTCATATTTTCGATCACCAAAGTACCTTAGTAGTAGCGACAAAGTTAGTCAGCCCAGCCATCGTGTAAGTCTATACAGATCAGGCTTGCCTCCTTTTCCCCACAAGTCCGCTGCCCTCCTTTTCCTCCCCTCTGTGCGGCGTCGTTTTTGGTGCTAAAATGGCAATGTTCACAATTTTTTATTTTTGTCAAATAGCATTCACAATGTTATTTTGGTGCCAAAATAGCAATGTTCACAATGTTCACCATTTTCATTTAAGCCGTGAGACTATGACTGAAGAACAGAGGTTAAGTAGCTCATAGATATAGATCCATTTTTGGTGAGTCTGAGCCGTGACTCTATGACAGAAACGTCATAGATAACACCATTAAGCCTTTATGCAAGGGTGGACGAAGAAAAAACTGAGCTTAATCCAAATTGTGAAGAACACTAGGCATTATACAAACAAAAACAAAAAGAACAACAACGAGAAATACCCAAATCAATAAATACATGATACTGGGCATTATTTGATACCACTATTATGTGCAAAGATACCACCACTAAGTGCTAAGTGTACTGATACCACCGCTTTGAGTATTGATAACACTACTATGTGTACTGATATCATTATTAAATTTCATAATACCTCCACTATATTAAATTCACAAATCAATAAATACATGATATTTACAAATCAAAAAAAAAAAAATTGAGACCAAATGAAACATCTCTAGATCTGATAACATATATGTGTAAATCCTAGTTTTGATCTGAAAAAAATGTGAGAATCAACAAATAAGTAGAGTATGAGGTTCACTCAATAACTTGCAGTTGGACACATTACAATGATCAACTTATACACTTATATGAAAACTAATGCATTATATGGCACGAAGCCAGAGGGGGAAAAAAGCTGAGATTTAAGACATAACTTTGCTGTGAAAAAAAAACGTAGTGAACGATATGAAGCACCCCCAGTATGAGGTAGGAAATGTACGGTTAACACTAAAGGCAATGTAACTGGAGGTAAAATATTACGGAAAATGTAGATAGTTAAATAGTTAAATTCTCTATCAAACTTTATGTAATGCATATCGGACCTTCATGAAAAACCCTAGGTCATCCATCACAATGCAACAGATACCATTACTAAGTGTACCGATACCATCGCTTTGAGTATTGATACCACTACTATGTGTACCGATACCATTATTAAGTTTCCTAATACCACCACTATATTAAATTCACAAATCAATAAATACATGATATTCACAAATCCAAAAAACAAAAATTTGAGACCCAATGAAACACCTCTGGATCTAATACCACCACTTTGAGTACTGATACCACTTCGGGTCATTATCTCACCTACTTCTTTATTGTTTCTCATTACAATTAGAATTAGAAATAGAATTAAAATAACGTTACGTCACAGTTGTTTTTTGAAAAATCAATTAATAACCTTTAACGAAACCAGCCCATTCCCCCTTGAAGCCCACAGTCATTTTTTTGAAAAATCAGTGTAGGCCCATCCCCTCATGAACCCTAACTCTTCATTTCTAAAGCAACAGCTCATTCACACCCCCTTCACACTACTCACAAACCAGAGGCAAATACGAGAAACTAGCATTCCAGAAGTCGATGATGATTTGAACGATCTCACATATTTGCATCCCACTCCTCAATGCAAACCCAATCATCGAGAGACTCAGTGCCCCCTCCGAAAGGTTTGTTTTCTCTTCTTTTTTTTTTTTTTATGATTTTTGGTTCTACGTTTTTCTAAATCTACCAATATATTCTTGAAGTTATAAATTTTCAACATATTATTCTACCTTAGGTCCCCATGACATTCACACCCACCAGGAACGTCCCAAAATCTCAATACCAGAGCCTTAAGTGCTCCGTAAAACTCATGCTAGCAAATTATGTGGAAATTAATTATGAGAGCCTAAGTGAGAGAAAAATGTGCGTAATTTAATAATTTGATTGTAATCGGGGTCTGTGAGCAATAAAGTTGAAAAATAATAACATTGGTAGTTTGAGACAAGCATAAAACCCAGAACAGATCAAAAAAAGAAGAAAACTCAAAAGTTCCAAAAATAAAAAGAAAGAAAACCTTTTGGGGGGAGAACTTGAGCCTCCCGATAATTGGGTTCGCATTGTGGACGTGGATATGTGAGATTGTCGAAAGCATTGTTGGCTTCTGGAATGCTAGCGTTGAAATCATTGTTGGCTTCTGGAATGCAAGCATCTCGTGGAGCCTCTGGCTTTTGCGTAATGTGAAAGGGAGTGTGAATGAGAGTTAGGGTTGATGGTGAAATGAGCCGTTTTGGTTAAAAGTAAGGGAGTGTGAATGAGAGCTAAGGTTGATGGTGAAATGAGCCGTTTTGGTTAAAAGTAAGGGAGTGTGAATGAGAGCTAGGGTTGGCGGTGGAACATGCTGTTTTGGTTAAAAGTGATAAATGCATTTTTCAAAAAACAACTTTGGTGTATGTGTAAAGGTAAATTGTCCAGCCATTTACCCTATGTTTGGAGGGATAGAAATTGAGGACAAAATAGGATGCTATAAAGGAAAATTTCCCAAAATAGTAAAAGAATTTATTATTTTTCAGAGTTTTCCATTCTAGTATTCTTTCCTCCTTAATTTTTTTTTTATTCAAACGTAGGGTTAATCTTCATGATATAAGTACAAGCCAAGACCAAGTCGAGCGCAAGCTTTGCTTAAAGCTAATTCTTGGTTGACATACGACTCACCTATCCATACATATAAATAAACCTCATATCAATCACATTACACTCACAGACCAAAAGTGAAAAAGAATAATAATAATAACCCAGATAGGTCCATTACATCTTTAACCTTTATGAAGACCCAAGCCCAAGCACAAGCCCAAGCCCAACCCAATCTTTAACATTTTTACTTTAAATAAATAACATGAAAAAAAAATTTCTAAAAAGTACACAACTTTAACCAATAACACCCATCCCACAAAAATCCCCTAACCAGTGCTCTTTTCAATAGACAAACCCTAAACCCTACTAGACCCGAGTGATGGCACAAATTCTTCTTCCCAGATTCCCAATCTTTATTTCAAATTTGCC
This sequence comes from Acacia confusa, assembly GCA_037074495.1. Classification (NCBI taxonomy): domain Eukaryota; kingdom Viridiplantae; phylum Streptophyta; class Magnoliopsida; order Fabales; family Fabaceae; genus Acacia; species Acacia confusa. Next base: position 37,608,529 of record CM073508.1, on the reverse strand, counting down.
AAGAATCGTCATCTCATGGCCCCCAAAGCCTTCAATATGCAACCACCCATGGATTCCCACAGCAAATCCAGGAGCTGAGGATGAGTAGCTCACCAATGTTCACTGTCTGTACTGATACCATTACTAAGTTTCCTAATATCACCACTATATTAAATTCACATATCAATCAATAAATACATGATATTCACAAATCAAAAAAAAAAATTGAGAACTAATGTAACACCTTTGGATCTGATACTATATATGTGTAAAGCCTAGTTTTGGTACGAAGCCAGTTTGACACCTCCAGGTCTAAAACCAAGTCCATGATGACTTCATCTAAGGTGACGCAGGAAAGCATCTCTCTGCAATTAGTACTCCTCGTTCTAAATATAAGATAAAATTAAATTTTTTTAGAGATTAAAACAACTAAATAAATTATTTAATCGTATCACATGTTATGTATTATTAGCAATACTACAAGAAATGTATTTTATTTCCATAAAAAGTGTCTGTTTTTCAAAAACAGAAGTAAAAAATGAAGGCGGTGACATCTTTATAATTTTGTGGAGGATTTCGGTGTCCCATTTTAAAAAAAGTGATGCTAAAATCATAGACTTTTGGCGTCCTGACTCTAAAAGGGGCGTCAAAAGTAGAGTTTTTGGCTCCAAGAGCACTACTTTTGACTTATGGCGTCCCCTTTTTTAGCGAACACCATTCCTAAATTTTACTGCGTTGATCACATAAGCGTCCCTCAGTAAAGGGACGAAGAAACGGCTTAAAAACAGATGTTAAAATGGTTTTTTTTTTAATAATACGGTAGATTATATCAGGTTATAAGTTAAGACAATATAATTTAGAGAAAAAAAGATAAGTATAAATATTTTAAAGTTTTCTAATTAGCTTTCTTAATACCTAAAAAAAAATCATTTTTATCTTAAATTTAGGATTGTAGGAAGTAATTGAATTTTGATGACTTTCAATTTTTCCAAAAATTAATGGAATAAAATATAAGCATCGATTGGCATTTCTAGATTCTTAATCTTTAAACTATTGGGGGAATTATATATCTTGGAGGAGACCTTGATATGATAAAGGATTACAATATATTAGTATCTTAAAGAGCTTTATTATTTTCAAAACTTACTCCCTCTTGTCCTTAATATTACATGTTCAATAAGTTAATTTTGTTTCTAAATAAAAATCAATTTTTAATATTTTCTTAATTTTCCCCTATTGATACTTCCTTAACATTAATTAAGGAGAAATAAGAAAGAGAGAATTGAGGAAGATCACTAGGGTATTTTTAAAAATACGTGTCATATTAACTAACTTCTTTAATTTAATTAAATTAGATAAATGTGTTTTATATTAAAGACTAAAAGTGGTATATTGTAGGTCATGCTACCTCCAAATTAATATCATGATGCATACTCCAGGTTTGAACATGATACCACTGTTTAAGTTGGAACAGTCCTACCCAGTGAATCCATGTGGTTGTACGTAGTTCATAGAATTAATTTCAATATTTAAGCAAGAATGCAAATTTCAATTAATTAGGAGAAGCAGATCATTTTCATTTTCAACATAAGAACGGTGCGTTTATTTATAAGATGACAAGTAAAAACAGTCAAATAATTGTATTTCCAACCAATAAATAGAGATCACTGAGTTATCCAACTCTCAGTAAAAATATAGTGATAATTAATTGATAAATAATTCAAAATAAAAAAAAAACATTCACATTATTGGCCGAATAGAACTAAACATATTTAAACCAAACGCCAGTACGTATTTTGAGAATTCAAAGAAGCAATTTAATGCCATTGACCCATTGTTGTGGCTTTGAAGGTACTTGTCCTTCTCTTGGTTGGTCATTAAGGAAGTGATCGGAAAAGACCTTCCGAATCCCACCGGAGTCTTAAACATGATCTTATCGGTAATCGGAACCCACACCAACATCTGCTTGCTCTTAACCCTACCACACTCCGCCAAGTCCTTCAATGGAAGCACCTCTCTTGGAAACCCTAGCTCCTCAAAAAGCTCTATGGAATGCTTATAGCAACCTTCTGAGCCGTACATGATCCCTGCACCTGATCTATCGCTCGCCATTTTGGTGTAATGGTGTTTTACTGATTAAGATTTGAAGGCCTCATGGTTTTATACATAATGATTAAGAAGAGAATGTATGTGTGTACATATATGTATATATAAAAGGAAGGTAGTTGGAAGGAGGTTGAGCTAATAACTGGACTACTTCTCAGATCATCAAGTGTTTTCACCCAAACCAACCTCTTTGTTTAATTTGGAATCTTGTGAATTTGTTAGTGTTTCGATTACATGTACAAAGTCTAATATGCTTGGTACGTAATATATACTTTACACCTGATATACTTGCGAGCTAGCTAATTAACGCTACAAACAAGTTAGACAAACAGAAATCTGTTTCGAGTCCGATCCGATCCACATGAGCTCAAAGGATTCTTCCACTCAATAGACTGTCAATGGTTTCTTTTTTATTTGATAAAAGAGGGGCATTCAGCCTTTATATATTAGGAAAAGAAAGGAGGGGATCAAGTCCCAAACACTCATGTGTAAACACAGTCAAGAAACTAAATGGACAATCACATAAGATAGAAGAAACTCGAAGTCCTTCTTTAGCTAAATAGTCAACCAATTTGTTTCGAGCTCGGGAGATATAATCTACTTTGACCTCCCAATTCCTGGACATCATTTTAGAGATTTGTAAAGATACCATCGTGCCATTTCAGGCCAATCTTGGCTCCATAATATTCTCAACAACCATTTTCGAATCAGATTCCACAATTATGTGTCTATGGCCTTCATCCCATGCTAGCTTCAGCCCCATTAAAATTGCCCATTCCTCCGCCTCATAAGACAAAACACTTGCTGACCTCCAAAAACACCCTCATAAAAAGGTTGTTAATTCCCAAGCCGGATTTGGAAGTATTATTTTTGTTGAAGGTTTCAAGTATAAATGGTCTTTGCTTTTACCAATAAGTGTGTTTTTTTATATTTAAACTTGTGTTCTATTCCTTATGAAGAGAAGTCCTCTTACTACTTCAACCATCAACCATCAGTTTATAATTATTAGTAAAGTTGATGAATATTGAAGCACAAATTTCAGCATTAGTTACGGATGCTTTTTTTTTTTGTTGGTGGAGCAATTTGGGTCACGACTTGAAAAAGTTTAGTACAAGTCATGTTTGGTTTGGGCTTATGCCACCAAAAGTTTGGGTTCTGGCCTGTTGTTTGGCAACCGTATTGGATTTCCTTTTTTCGTTCTTGCACTGTACCGTTAATAGTACTTTCATCATTTCTTAATATATCTCGGTTATTAATATAAGACATATTTAGAGAATAGTTGTAACATCCCACTTTAAAAACAGTAAAAATGATGGGAAATTTTTTTTTTTTTAAACACGGTGATCAGAGTAAAGCATTTTTCATAAGCAGAGTAACTGAATTCAAAATACATAACCATAGTGTAATCTCATTATACAGTCATCCCAAAAGAAGATAGTTTCTAACAGTATATACAAATATAAACTGATAAACTTCTTCAGCCCTTCCATACCGTCCACCAGCCTCTACCGTCACCCTCTCGGTACTCCTGACCCTGAAGCTACAGCTGAGATCCAATTACCAATTGGATCTCAGGTAACGGTTAACCTTATGCTCAAATAAAACAGTATATTGATAACAGCGTTAACATAATCACATACAGCAGAATATCACTACATAAGCACACAGCAGATGTATGATCAAATAATGGCAGAACATAAGCATAAAGCAATATGTAAAGCCCCACATAATGGTTGCACATATCCAGTGCCACGAAGGCCTATCGTGTCCTCAGCGCTAGGCAAACCCAAACGGCATTATCATGACTATAATCCGTAATAAGCTGTAAAATAACTGACAACCCTAAACAGAGTTTCAGTATCTAGCATGTCTATCACATATATGCATATAAGCAGCATAAGTGTTAAGGTTACAATACGCGTCCGTACCTCCGTTGACGACTTTTAACACTTCCGTCAAATTCACGGTACGTTTGATAGCGGCTCGACAGGGGTGACAGCGGAAACAACGGTTCGTGATTCTGGGTATCCTATAAGGATAACATCACCAGTATGAATATCTAAGACCATAACAGGCATTTTTAGGTACAAATTACCATTTTGCCCCTAGTTAGCCTTTTTGGCGGAATTTCGCCAGAGCTTCGCTGTTTCGACTTTTAACTTCCAAATTTTTTGCTATAATCTTCTCTATAATATTTTTCTAAGATAATTATCATATTTATTATAAAAACATGATATCTAAATTATCTTGAAAAATTAAGACTATCCTAACACTTTTACTATAACTACTGAAAGAACTACCGAACTAAAGACTAGGGACCGAAGACTTACTCAGAACTTTGCTAAGAATTTCTCCAGACTCCTCCTTCCTCTTCCTCCTCTTGATTTTCGAAAATGGCAAGAGAAAATGGTGTGAAAATGGTGAAGAATGGAGAGGTATTTATAGAAAAACCCGATGGCATTTTCATAATTTTGTTGAACTTTGTCTGGTCGAATTCTGACCGTTGGATCGCACTTTTCTGAGGTGGCTTCATCTTGGCCTTACACCTCTCTTTGCTGACATCATCTTGAGTCATCAAAATGATGTCATGCTTGCTTCATCTCTTGCTTTATCTGATAAATTCCCGGTTCGGTGTCCGGTTCGCATAATTCCGTAAAATCTCCAAAATTCCGAGAATGACATGCTGAAGCTTTTTACTTCCTCTTTCAAATGTCATATTTTAACTGGATTTCTGATCCTGTTAGGGACATTCCGTTATCAGCTGAAAATCCTCGGTTTCCGTGTCCGATTCCAGAAACAATTTTGGCCGGTACTAGCTTCTGGATAAAAATTCACTGGTCGATAATGTGTTCTGGTTTTTCCCTACTTAATCCCAGATTGTCACAATGGTCTGCTTTTCTAAAAGCTCCTATTTTTGATTATCTGCTTAATTTCTTCAAAATATCTTCCTATCCGGATCTCCAAATTGCTCTATCGGTTACAGAAATGAATTTGGAGACCGGCTATCTCGGGATAAAATTTCACTCGTCCGTAATATGCTCTGACTCCAACAACCTAGTTCATTGTTTTCTATATAGGATTTTATGTCTATCCGTTCTCGTTTTTCCTGTCCATTTCTCTTTATTATTTTAATATTATCTTATTTTACACATGTCTTATATAATATTATTATTATATCAAAAAATCTACTCCATCCTTATCCCTCCCCAAAATTTTCGGCCAGCCCCTTATTATTATTTTTTTTTATTTTCCAACCAAAAATATATTACATTTATCTTATATTCATTTCTCACAAAATTTCCCTATTGGTCCATAATGAATTTAGGCTTATAAAATTCCCTAAAATTACTTAATAAATCCCTTAATACTTTCTAATAATTTTCTTAATTAAAACTCATCATTTCCTCATAAATATTTTATTGACATCAATAATCTAAGTTTTATGCAATTTATTAATAATTTTAGATTCTATTTTGATTTCTAGAATACCTTTTAAATTTTCCTTCTTTTATTTTCATAGGAAATATTTTATTAAATTGTCTAAATTATGGATAATATGTTTTCTAAATTTTTTATAATTATTCCATGTCTTTTTGAATTTTCCATAATTTTCTTGGAATATTTTATGGCTTTAAATGTTATTTTTGACAATAAATTTCCTTTAATTTTTCATAATTCATTTCTTTGAACAAAATTAATACTATAACATGTTGAGACATAAATTTCCATAAATAGACATTTTTATTATTATAACATATTTTCCAGATAATAATTATCCGGGTATTACAATAGTACTTCATCCTAAATATAAGATATAATTTTCATATTTGTTACTACCTCCAGTTCTAATTATAAAACATAGTTGACTTGTTTTGAAGGAATTAAAGAAGTTAAATAAGTTACTTAATCATTTTATATATTGTGTATTCTTAGATAATATATTAGTTTATTAGTCACACTAATTAGTTTAAAGAAAAAAATAAAGATAAAAGTACTCTAAAGTAATTTAATTAGCTTCCTTAATTTCTCAAAACAAGTCAATTATGTCTTATAATTAGGACCAGAAGGAGTAATATTTTCCCTACTTACCCTTATTAATGATCTCTCAACGAGAAGAAGAAATGAGCGAATTAAGGGAGCTAAGTAGAGTATTTTAAACAATAGATGTCATATTAACTAATTTAACATACTTCTTTAATCTAATCATATTAGATAAATATTTCTTATATTAAGAACCGGAAGAGTATAAGATCTAGTAAATTGTACTACAAATTTGATCTTTTCTTAAGGATAGGAGGTATTAGTTAATTGTATAGTAATTAAATAAAATGAAAAGTTGTTTTCAGTCAAAGAAATTGATGGATAGTTTTCAATAATTTTTTTTGCTTAACCGAACTATTTGATAGCCTGCATAGAAATTTCTAACGCTATGCAACAACATGTGAGTATAAATTTGGATATTCGTCACTCTTTTTTCTATTCTTAAAGGGAAATAGACAAATATGGGATTTGATCACATTAGCGAATATAAAATATATAGCAAATGGGTATCAAAGTACATTTCAAATTTCTGTTAGAGAAAATAAAAAAATAATAATGGGAATAAGGATAAACCGATAAGAACAAACAACTGAAGGGGAAAGATTCATGCATTATTATTTGTAAATACCCAAAAAAAAAAAAAAAACGGAAGAAGAATATAAAATGTTGAGTAGTTAAAGAATGGGCACATGACCAGCAATATATATCTTACCCACATGCAACCCCATGTGAATGTTTGTGTAGGTTCATTCCCCCATTTCTCTCTGTTTCTTTCCTCTCTTTTTTTTCCCCCAAGTGATTCATGACCAGCAATTATTGAACTTATTTATATATTTTGTCTGTAAATTCTAAAATGAAAAAACAAACAAAAAAACTCGCCACACCATAATTATCTGACCCAAATTCTCTAAATTTGTACGATCACCGTAAAAGAATAGGTTAACCGGAAATTTTGCCTTCAACATTTTCAACCAGGGTTAATTTGATTCAGATCATTATGTCAGTTAATTTTAACTATTAGTTAATTAACTATGTTAAGCTGATAGATTACATATCAACCACGTCATTTTTATTTAGATGTAAATTTGTTGCAAAAATTTTAATTGAACCTTAAAAAAAATGAAGTTGATGATACAAAAATTTCCAGGACAAAATTGCACCTTCGGAAAAATTATGTAGATGACTTGTAAACTATCAGCTTAGCATATTTGATTAACTAACAAATAAAATTACTTGGGATAATGGTTGAAGTAAAATTGTGTCATTTTTTTTTATACTTTTAAGACAAAATTTCTTGAAAAACGTCTAAGAGAAAATTGTCCATTAGTGAAAACTTACCGGAAAAATTCTTCTTTAACTCTAAAAAAAATCCATTTGCAATTTTTCTTGTCACAAAATTACAATATGTTTGTGTAGTTTTGCACAGAGTAGAGTTGAATAAGATTTTTTTTTGTTTTGTTTTTGAGATCATGAACCTACTAGTCCATCTATTTTTATATATCCTATATATTAATATTGATTCAAGAATAATAGATGGCAAAAAAAAAAAATCGAGAATAATAAAAAAATTATTGCATTATTTTTCCTTAGAATATTTTGTCTTTGTTTCTTAAATCTTGACATACTTTATAATTCATCATATAATTAGGAGTTAAGATGCGTTGAGCACCACCAACGATTTTAGTTTTTTAAGGTCCAACAAACACCCTAAAATATGTAGAAGTGTAGTTTTAAATTTCAAGTATTAAAAATAAAGCAATTCTGCCCCAATCTAATTGACTCGTTAACGTCCGTTTTCTTTAACCATCTCTCCCTCGAGCACGACCTTGCTTCCTTGTCTTTTTTTTTTTTTGGTAAAAAGGTAGGCATAGCCTTTTAATTAAAAGAAGAAGGAGGGGAACTCAATCCCATACAATCTTGTAAAACTAAGCTCCTTAAGGAAGGAGGACATGAATCAATAACGCTGGATTGTAGAGAACAATCCTTTGCCAAATGGTCAGCAACTCTTTTCTGCAACCGAGAGATAAGGGCGAATTGGAGATCCCATGGGCGCCTAGAAAATTCCTTAATCTGTAGAACCAAAGAACTCATCGCACTGTTCACACAGTTAGCCAGCAACAATTCATAAAGATTCTTAGAATCCGTTTCCGCTAAGACTCTACGAAGACCCAATCCCCATGCCATTTGTAGCCCTTTAAGTAGTGCCCATTCCTCAGCTTCTTGTGGGTCACAGATACCTACATAGGATGAGAACCCACCCACCCAGGAACCTGAAGCATCGCGTAACACTCCTCCACATCTTGCTGAGGACCTGTTTAACGAAACAGCACCATCAACATTTAGTTTGATACAATCTTGAACAGGAGCTTGCCAAACACACTGAGCGGGAGGACTTGAGAATGCAGTACTATCAGGCCTAATCACAAAATGATGAATAATCTTTATGAGTACTGACTCTGGAAAGCTGGGCTTAATAAAATAAGCATCAAATACTGAATTGTTCCTCCACTTCCATTCCATAGCATCCAAATGCCAACCCCAAATACAAGGTCCCACTTGAAACAATCCTTGTCTTCTGTGCCCACCTTCATCTTGCTCTGCTCTCTCTCTCATAATCTCTCAACCATCCCACAAAATGAGTGAGAATTATTGGGGAAACAGAGATGAGTGGGAAGCCCAAATATCAGTAAAACCACTATGCCTAGCTGCCTTGTGCTTCAACTACAGATTTAGCTTTGCCTTGTTCTTCACTCATCACTTTGGTTTCAAGGACTTGTTCGTTATTTGGTCGTTTGGATGATATATAATTTGTGCTAGGTGTTTTGTGATGTGTAGTGTTGTAGTAATATATAACTATATGAAGTTCCATTTTGTGAATTTGAGCCTTGCAAATATACACAACAAATGTTAATCGATCCTCAGTCAGAAATCATTTGGACAAATGGTGCTAAACCACTGAGAAGCATTGTATAATTAGAGAAGTTTTTTTTTTAATTTTTTTTAATTTTCCTAACCAAATGTAGAACTTTTTTGTAAAAGAAAAAAAAGAATTAGAGCGTAAAAATTTTGGTGATTCGTTCTGCTATTTATTGCAAATTGCCAAATTGTACGATCTCGAAGGCATAATTTGGAAGCACACAAAGCAATAATGGCATAAAGAGAGGGGGGGGGGGGGACACAGTGGCCACAAAATCTTCATAAGATCTTCCGACCCCAAGAAAAAAAGTGAGAGAGAAAAATACTACACCATATATATAAATGTTTATATTTCTATGCATTTATATAATAAAAGAAATCACAACCATAAGACACACTATGTTGTATCATGAACTAACAAGTAGTTAAAGAAAAAAATTACTATGTAGTAAAGAAAAAAAAGAAGATAAAAATATTCCCCAAGAAAAAACCCAACACACATAAGATGAAAAAAGGGAGGTATTACTACTATTCCCCATGTATGATACAAAATATGAGAAAATGTGAGACACTTGTAGTTTTCAAGGGTTACAACCTTTGAGGCTGGAAAACCAACCCCACTCAGAGATGATGAGCGTGAGGGGGCGGTGCGGCGACGGCCTTGGGCGGTGGCAGGCCGGAAGGCTGGCACTGGTAGCACTTGGCAAAGAGACCAAAAGTGTCAATTTGCCTAATGAAATTGGTCATGCTGGCCCATCCTCCAAACCCAAATCCAACCACAAATATCCAAACCACAATGAAGGCATTAATGACATACATTGCAGTCCAGCTTGGCATGAAGAAAGGAGGCTTCTCTGCAGCATTCTGCAGAAAACAAACCACATATTTGAAACAAAACTGATACAAATACATGTTTACTTAATATATACGTGTTTATTTAATTTGATTAAATTAATAAAGTTAATTAATATGATATATATTTTCTAAAATATCTTAAAAATTATCTTTAATTCCCTTATTTCTCTCCTCCACAATTATTGTTAAGAAAACATCATTAAGGATAAATAAGAAAAATATTAACATATATAAAAATTATATCTTATATTTTAAATCATATCTTATCTTATATCAAGGAGGGGAGGGGAGAGAGTATACCTCAAAGGAGTGAGTAAATTGTTTCTACTTAGGTGAAGTGTCGGGAGGGATAGCTGAGTCAGAGAAGGCATGGTCCAATAATTGAACTGTTTAAAATAACTAAACGAAAACGACGTCCTACCAGACTCATTGTTCATTTCCTCTAGCAATGTGAAATGACCAGTATACCCTCAAATGTTTGTGTAAGAGTGATATATATAGATATAAATAGATACCATATGAAAAAGACTTATATCAAGTTTCTAATACCATGTATTCTATCTTTAAATTATTATTGCTTAACTATAAATTTTTTTAAGAAATAGAGTAATTAGAAAACTTGATATAATGATATAATGGATATAAAAAATTGATACAAGTATGTGCCGTGTTATATATACCTGTCGGGCGGAGGGTTTTCTGTAGGTGAGCATATGAGCGAGGGCGGGGATGATGTAGACGGTGAAGCTGACGAGGAGGGCGCCGACGGCGGAGTTAATGGGGCCAAAGAAAGGGAAGATAATGGCCAAGAACCAGATGGGGACGACGACCGGCAACCGGGCGAGAGCTCTGAGGCAGATGCTTCTGGTGTCATGCATGCCGATCACCTTCTCCCACACGAAGTACAATGGCGTACAGGCGAACCCGAATGTTATGAACTGGTGGATCAGCATCAGGAGCACGGCGGCGTCACGGAAACGGGTCTTCGGCAGGAGAGAGAAGGCGTTGGAGTGAGTCAGCAGCTGGTCGCCGAACGCCCAGTACACGGCGGAGGCCGATGGCAGAGTGAGGGTGAAGACGTAGAGTGTGGCCAGCAAATAAATGTATTTGAACTTCTGTGGCTTCCACATGGCATGCATTATCTCTCTGCATAAGATAATAATATCCCATTATTATTATTATTTACTACTCACTTCCCAATTCTCATCTCTCACTATTTTCCATTCATTCGTTGTACCATCCCAAAATGCCACCAACTCTTTTTTTTTTTTTTTTTTATTACTATGTCTCTGTCTGTATTTTTTTACTACTAAAAAAACGCATTAAATTCCTGATTCTCTACTATATCAATTACCATATGAAAGAGATAAAACGGATAGGCCAAGATAACAAAACATTTTATATTTGCTGTCTCTGATGGCCTAGAAATGTGCTGCTGATGAACAAAATTCTTACAAGTAGGAGCTCAAAAGAGATCTTTGACTATATTAAAAGAGGAGGAGGAGGAGATATTTGCGTCGGTAATTCACCTTATAGGCGCTCCCATCCTTAATTATTTTAAAACGTCTTCTAAGAGAAATTGATTGTTCTTATTATAAGTTATCAAGTGGATTATTGATTACATTTCCAATATTCCCCTATTTAAAATTTCATTCATTGCAACTATATTATTATTCCTTGAATTTAATTCAAATGATTAAATATGGGTAATTTTTTTTTTAAAAAAAAATCGGATAAAATTAATGGCTTGACAAGTTCCTTTTTATTCTTTATGTTTTTTAATGTGGTTTCACGGACACTTTAGTTAAGCTTTTATCAATTCATCATAGATGCATAAACGACATGCTAGGAAAGGGAGGTGCATTATTTAGTTTACATCATTAATTGCCCATGGTTCAAAAAGATATAGTTAATTGAATAATGTTTCAACCATCGTGTATGTGGTTAAAAGTGAAAAAAAATCAAAGAGGTAAAATGATAAAAGCAATTTAGAGTTTGACCAAAAAAAAATAATAATAAAGCAATTTAAAGGCAAAGAAAAGTGAAAATGCATGATATTGTCTGTGGGGCTTGTTAATTAATCCTATATGGCAGGCAAAAAGCTGCAAAGAGAAGAAGCCGTGTGGAAACGAGAGAGAAAGAAGAACACACACGCTCAAATTCAACGGAAACAATGAAAAAAATAATAATAATGACGCAGTCAAAAGACAGTTAAAAAATAAGAGAAATTGAATTGAATTGGATGAGGTAGCTAGCTTACACGGTAACAGCGTGGCCACCAAACGTGTACAGTATATTAGTTGCTCCGGTGAAGTAAAGCACCAGCTTCGTCGGACCGGAGTGAGTCACCCCCTCCGCCTGCAACAACAACAACAACAACATCCAAATCATCAAAATCTCAGATCTTCTTCCTCTTCAAATTCTTCACTATTAATACCAAAACAGTAACAAAACAAACCTGGCCATGAAGAAAAGAAGCTATTGTCAAATACCAAGCTGTGTAAGTTGTCATTCCAAGTCCCAAAAATGACCAGATTCTATAATTGTGAAACGAAGGTATAAACACAGTGGTTGCACAGCAAGCTCCAAATATGTATGTCCAAGTCCTTTTGTCCAGTTTGTCGTTTATATAGTAGATGTTACTGCCAATGACAAAATTCATTCAAAAGCATCAGATTTTGTTCTTTATCAGATCGGAAATGGTGGGAAAAATTAAAAGCCATACCTTGCACAAGCTATAAGCTGAATCACAGATCCGAAGAGAAGGAAAGTACAGTTGAAGGCCAGTCCCACAGCTTTCCAATACGGACCCAGAAGTCCATCAAGCACTTCGAACCACTGATTATAATCAACCCACCATGAAAAAAAAGTGTTTTTCTTTTTCTTTTTTAGGACACTATTGTTTGGAATTGGAATCTGGACACAATTTTAATTTTACCTGAATGACATGGTTCTTGAAGCTAACGTTTTCCTTTTCCTTTCTGGTACGGTATTCCACATAGAGGACACTGATTAAATAAGCCGTCCAGCTTCCCATCAGGCCGTAAAATACTTGCAGCAGTATGCCGGAAAGCATACCCAGTTGGGAAAACGAGTAGGGGAGCGTCAAGAGCACTTGAGCTACCTGTAAAAGAAAGACGGCAACATTACTTTTGATATCTTTTTAATTCGGTTTAAGGGTGAAAATGGAGAAGGAGGAGAAGAAGACCAAGTAGCTACTTGATTTGAGGCACAACTAAACCAGGCGTCCCAAACAGAGCCACCATGCCAGAGCAAGCTCTTGAGAGTGAACATGGAGTTATCATCTTGCTCCTTGATGTCGTCTCCTTCCCTGCCCACGGTGATGCCTCCACCTTCATTTTCTGTTTCAGTGAAGTTGGTAACTATGGCTTCTTCTGCCTGCTTCTGAGGCAACATTGTCTCCGAAATACGCAAAAGGCACCGTCCAAATCTACTAGTGGATCTGAATATAAATATGTAGATATATATGTATGTTATATTTATGCAGAAACGACAGTAAATGAGACAAAAACTAGATGATCAAACGCAACCCCAGAAAACGAAAGGGTATAATATAAATTAGGCCACACTCCCAGATCCAGAAAACTGCAAATTCTGAAATCCTGTTATTAATTCCCCCCCACACACACAAATCCAAAAGAAAGTGGGGAAGGATGACGAGAGAAGAGAATAAAAAGGTTGGGATAGATACAGAGTTTTCTTTTTTTTTTAACAGAAAAGCAGGAAAATCCAAACACTAATCGCTTTCCCCTTAACCTTACTCTGAAATGTCTCTTTCTCCTTAAAAGGTTGAAGAAGAGAAAGAAAGAAAGCCCAGATCTGTCTTCGAAAAACAGAATGGCCTTTGCTTTCAAATAATGCACTGTCTTCTTATCTTCTTCCTCTCTTGGTTGAGTTAGTTAAGAGCTCTGACACAGTTATGGCAGAAGAAGCAGAAGCAGAAACAGCGATGCTTCAGAATTTACCATTCGTAATAAGATTTTCAGATTCGCAATTAAAACCACCGTTTTAATGCGCCACAAAAGAGAAGTAAGTACCAAAACCCCAAAGGCGGCGAGGGGAGACGCAAAAATCAGGAAATATCAGAAATTTTGCAGAGACTGAAACGGAAGAGAAAGGACCCCTCTTTCTCTCTTGAAACAGTTCAAAGAAGAAGATATTAAGAGCAAGAGATGGGGCTGTGTACTGAATTTTCGTAAATATAATAAATATAGAGAGTATGGTGAAAAGCAAAAAGCAGAGAGAGAGGGGGAAAGCAGCTAGCTAGCAAATGCACTAAGCAACGCTTTAGTTTGGGATAACATTTGATACCTCAAAAAATGTTTATTTAAATAAATTTAAATAAATTTTTCTCATATGCTTACCACTGATATCCACAGTCACACAGTTGAAAAGCTGATCTCCAACTAGTTACTGTTCCAAACAAGTTTCGAATGTATTGTGAGGCTCTTTTTGGCCTTTCCTCTTTCTCTATAAATGGATATAGAGAGAGAGATGAATAATGAATAATAGAGAAATGAGAGAGATGATCGAGTGTTTATTCGAAATTCCGAATCGATGCTTTGGGGTCTCTCAGTTTGTTGGTGACACAGAGTTTGGGATGGAGACCGTAGGGAGCGAGGGTGAGCGAGACGTTGTTCTGATCAGGAAGAAGTGAACCCTTTATAAAGCCCCACTAAAGTCTCTTCAACGGCTCAGATTCTCCCTCCCTCCCCAATATTAACTCTAAAAATTAGTCTCCCCTCCCTCCAGCCTGACGTGTTCCAAACCTGATCAAGCTAAAAAGTCAGGTCAAGATCTTTTTCAATGCCTGTTTTATCTAACAGGCCAGATCTAGGCCTCCCAATGACTCTTTTAGGCCTGTCAAGCTAGCTTGTTATAAGGCTAAAATAGGCATATTTTTGACCTGTTTATATTATTAATATTAATTTATGTAATTTAGCTTTTTTTGGCTTGTTTAAAGCAGAAATGTTTTCGGTGTGTTTGAAGTAGGCATGTTTTATGATGAGGCCTATGGCTTGTTAGCTTAGTTAATTTTTTTTTTAAATGCCTCCTTAACAGGCCACAGGTCAAACTTAGGGTGAAAAAAAGGCATGTAACAGACCACAGGCCAAGCTCAGGTCAGTATGTTATAAAACAAGCCTGATCTATTATGGATGGAACCTAATTTGATTTAACATGTTTCCACCTCTAACCCTTACCAACCTCAATGACACTAAGCGCAATTTGTCTTCAATTTAAAACAACATTCCAACTTTACTTCTATATAAACACATCTCACTTGTATCTTTTTCTTATTTATCACCAATGATAGGAATAAAATTTTAAAAAGGTATTACCACCCGTTTTTAATATAAGATACACTTCATAAATCTGTTTTTTTTTTTTTTTTACCAAGCGAATTTTATATTATAGGTTGGATTTAGTAATTAAGAACTGTTTAAGTGACAGGTATTATGGATCAATAATTTTTTTTGGAAGATGCCGAACATTTTTTATTGGAGGGAGTACTCTAAACAGAGTTGCACGGGTATGTTTCTCTAGGGGTGTCATAGGTAGGGCTGGGCAGGGCGAGACCCTTGCCTGATGCCCTACCCGAAAGATCAATGAGCAGCAAAATGAGGCTCAATGCCCAGCCCTACCCGATAAAAACCCTAATATTTTTAGGCAGGGCGATAATGGACAGGGTAAGGCGAGCCTTCCATGCCCAAGTGGGCATACCCTATCACACCTTATATATAAAAAAAAGCTGCAATCATACCTAATAAATAATATTACAAACTACAAATAAAATCTATAATTATACAACTTAGGTCTTGAAATTAAAAAGACAATCATATGTCTTAACAAATAGCCAATATCTATAAGTGAACAATTAAATAACATCTATAATACAATAATACAATGCATCAAAAAATTGTAATCAAAGCCTTGTAGTCATCCAAAATTCCAAGAGGTTGCATTAAGACCCCAAATTGTCAAAAGAAAGAAACATGTGGAATCAAAAAATGGAAGGATCAAAAAATTGAAGATAATATATATATATATATATATATATATATATATATATATATATATATATATATATGTAGTACTGGGTAGGGCCAAATGGGCAGGGCGACATACCTTGCCTGATGCCCGACTCTGCCCGCAAAATGCCCAGCCCAATTATGTCCAAATTTTTTTGGGCCTCTTTTTTTTTTGGGCTGGGCAGGACGATTTTTTCATGGGCATGGGCGGGCGTACCGGGCCTTGGGCATTGTGAACACCCCTATCTTTCTCATTACTTATGGGTTTATTAAAAGAGCACAAAATTTAATTTTCCCCCTCATGAGAGAGATCAATTTTGTTACTATTTAAATAAAAATATGTATATAATGAGAACTCGTAATCTAGGACTAGCACAAAAGTTAAGACGAATCTGAATGAAAAGGGCACATTTACGAAGTTTAATTTTGTTTGTTGTTTATGGATTATTATATAACTGACATTTTATGTTTGGGTTAATAAAATTGAGCCTAAGATTATACTACCAACCATGACAAGATGATGAAATGCAATCTATTGTGTGTGGCTTCTGGGACAGGCAAAACAGTTAATTGGGTATTTGACCATTATTGTTTAGCTTTAAAGTTAAGTAATTTTTAGAAGTTTTAAATTAATGAGTAATATAAAAAAATATATACAGTTGATGTTGCTTTAATTTCTACATTAAAAAAAAAAAACAGAAAGTCAGAATGAAGCTGTTTCCTTGTGGTCCAATTCTATTATTATGATTATCTAAACTTAAGATTAGCACTAATAAACAAGGTTCAGATCCAATCCAAATCCTGGTTCATGGATTGAAATTCCCAATTAATTCTTTTCGTTAGGTTAAAGAAATTATTTTAATTAATGTTGAGGCTAATTAATCTGGCTAGTTATACAGCTTTTAAAGTGGTCTCAAGTTTGATCAACCTCCCCTTTAATCAATTTCAATGGGATGAGATGCAATTCGAATCTCGATACTCTGTACGTGAAGCTCGCTTCCGAGTCAAATAAAGAAAGGGAATGAGTTGGCGGCGAGTGGGAACGCGTTCGCGCGTGTGTGAGAAAACGATGCCTTCGAGGCAGAAAATGGAGTTTGGGAATTTAATTATTACTATTCTCTTATCATTGTTATAACTTATAAGTGATTCTTATAAAGCAGTGACATGTTTTTGAAAAAATATTAAATATTTTTTATATATGTTCATAATTAATAAAAATAATGAAAAGAGTAATAACTAATTGAGTTTAATGTTTCTTGTCTTTAAGGTAGAAACATTTTATTCGCCTTACTCACATAAAAGTGACTAGGTCTCACCATTAAGATAAGAGAAATAAAATAATAATATGACACAGTCACTTTTATGTGAGTGAGACATATAAAATGTTTTTGCCTTAAAGACAAAAATATTAAACCCTAATTAATATGATATTAAAATTTAGTACAATTAATAACAATAATATTAAAAATTATTTAAAATTTAGGATAAATTTTAAACTATTTTTATTGATTCATGAAAATTGTTAGTTTATATCTTATAAAAAAAAATAAGAGAGAGAGTAGTAATATTAAAGTTGTACGAGTATTATTAATTGAGCCGCCAAGCCATGTAAACGAAGTTTGCTTTTAAGCGCTTATAAAGCAAAGTTTAGTTTCGGCGCCGAGCGCGTTGCGTGACCTTTTTACCAGATTTGGCTCAAGCGGAGCCGCCTTGGTCCCGCCACTTCCCCCACGCTTCCAAAGGAGTAACCACGCGACATCCATTAACCTCCTTTTTGTTGCCAAGATGTTTAATTTAATTACTATAAATATAAGTAATTCTATTAGAGATACATTTTATATATATATATATATATATATATATATATATATATATATATTATTAGTATTTAGTTTAGGGTTCGTGGCTACTACTCCTCCTTATAATACAAGTGTCTCAAACTCAAGATTCAAAGAAATCTAACAGAGCCTTACACTGCTAGACTAACTTTATGTTGATGGTTAAATTCTTAAGTTAGAGGGGTAGACTCGATGTCATGATATTAAAAACGGGATTAGACCAAGTGACCTCTACCTTTCATGAAGCATACAAGTCATTGGCTAGTTATTTGAGATACATTTGTTAATGAGGATTTGAATCTTGATCTGGTTAACAATATTGGTTCATTGGTTGACCCCTTTTCTAATTAACCCCTTTTGATATGATTCTTTAGAATTATTATTCAATTTAAAATTCTTTTTATATTTTCAAAATAATTTGAATTTGTATTCATTCTCAAAGTACATGTAAATTTATTTCCTCAAACGAGAGGAAATATTTTTTAAGGATTATAATAATTTTTTAAGTTCTTCAAATGATACTTGTGCAAGTTAAACAAGTTCCTACCTCTAAATTCAAATATAAGTCATTTATTAAAATCTTAATATCCAACATTATAAGTCACATTTATATCATTAAATTCTTATTTAAAAATACATGTTACTATTGTTAAATGTTTATTTTGAAAATCAACAAGTAAAGAATTAGAAATATTAATAGCCAAAAGGGGAAACTTAAAAATTTCAATTCGAAACATATTTAATTAAAAAAAAAATTCTCTGGTCCTTAATACATAACCTATTTAGGGAGTTGATTTTGGTTCTAAATATAAAAATTATTTTTTATATTTTTCAATTTTATCCTAATTTACCCCTTTTGATATGTACTCGCTCAACAATAATTAATGTGGAGAGGGTGAAAAAAAGATAATTAGAATGTTTAAAAAAATACATGTCATATCAACTAATTTAACTAATTAACTTTCTTAATTTAATCAAATAAAATAAATGAATCTTATATTATCGATTGAGGAGTAACTAATTTTCTTAATATATATGTATGAAGGGGAATTAGAGTAGCAGTTATTTTGGGAGGAAGGAGTACTATTACTATCTGTATCAAGTGCGCAAAATTCAAAGAATGACCAAATATAAGTGTATGATGATTTGAATCGCATCATGAGATAAGATAATTGTGTATGCATATAAGATTTGGTATAAGAATAGATAAGATTCAACATAATGTGAAAAGAAGAATTGAAGAAGAGTAGACAAGTAGAAGAAATTGATATGAAAATGGAGGGGACATGGAAGAAAAAATGGGAATAGTGGGCATCCCACAAAAGAGAAAAGACAATATAAATGGGTTTGAGAGAAAGAGAGAGGATCCATGTTTGAAGGCAAAAATATAGTGTTTGTTTGACATCCCCAACCCCAAAATGTCCCCCCTTCATTTAGGGATTTGTACCCTCACACCCTTCCCATTTCCCTCATTTTCATACCATTTTAAATTCTATGATAATGAAACTAAAATTAATTAAGGCCTTGTGATGTAACAAAAAAAAATCCAATTAAAGAATAGATACTCATAAGGGTTTCCTAATTTTTTGTGATTTTGTTTTTTTTTTATTTGAATAAGTTGGAATGGAATAGGGTGTTGGGAGGGAATCAACAAGTAGAAATTAGGAGTAACGAGGGGTAGTGTTTTATGTTGACCTAGTAAAGGAGAGGGAATGGGGCAAATAAGAGAGGTCAAAAGGAATAATAAATTAATCAAAAGAAAAAAGAGAGGGGGAATTTGAAGGTGATTTCAATTAATCACTTGGGCGACTTAGTGGGCAAAGCAATGATTAGGCAGCGAATGGATTTTGCGGCTACTAATTAAAGTTATTTCCCCATTCTGTATCAAAACTCGGACTGTGTTCCATGGGTGCCCTCCATTTGGGACCCCCCTTTAAAAAGAAATACTCTAAAAAAAAAATTAAATAGAGAGAGGGATGAGTACAATGGAATATTTTTGTGAGATCAACATATTTATATATATATTGCCAATGTATAGAGGACGTTGAATGAAAATAAATTGATAATATATATTTCCTTCCCGTGCTTAATATTAATTATATTTATTTAATTTGATTAGATTAAAAAAATTAGTTAAGTTGGTTAATATGACATGTCCTAATTATCTTTCTTAATTGTCTCTCATCTTTAATTATTATTGAGGGAATATTAATAGGGGTAAATTTAGAAAAGATAAACAAATATAAAAAATATATCTTATATTTATATATATAAATATATAAAAATATCAACTATTTAAATATATCTAATATTAAAGACCGGAAGAATTATAATATATATACACACACTTCCACACTTGTGTGTGTGGAGTCGAGGAAAATGGGGGTGAATGGAAAGTGGCAAAGAACATTATGAGAGAAGAGAAGACAAGAGAGGGGACGTGTCACCCAACAACGGAAGTTTCTTTTCCGTCTCTTGTTTCCCATTTTCCTCTCATTTTACTTTCATCTCGTTAATTAATTCATTTTCAATTCTTCTAATTTTGTTAGCTGATTTTTAATTTAGTCCCCATAAATTTATTATATGTATTTTCAATTATTAACAAGTATTGTAAAGAAGAAATACTGACTCAGTAAATTTAAATTGTTACTTTTCAATTAAATAGTGACAAAACATACTTAGAAATTAATCACTTAATAAAATATTTTTGTATTTTGAGAAACAAGTTGTTAATTTTGAGAGTGTATCATTATTAGGCTTTATTTTAAATATTTTTCAATTAAAAAAAATTAAATTAAATATCTCAATATTTAATTGCAGAATTATCATTTAAATTTGTTTATTAATAAAACTAATGTAATGCTGTTAGTATTAAGGAATAGGAATTGCACTGTATAAATATTAGGGAATAAAAATGAAATTTGATGTAATGTGAGCTTAGAAGGCTAAACATATGTTTCCGACATGTTATATGGTTAGGCACAATTTATCATAAAAACTTATATTCTATATTGATATATTTAATTTTGTTGGTTGCTAAATAAAAGTTCCTTGCTAAGGATTTGCAGGGGGAAACTGATTTTCTAAATTCATTCTTTAATATTATTGAATATTATTTTATATATCATTTTTCCTTTTATTGAATTATATTTTTACTTGCTTAATCCTAACATGCATTATTCTAATTAGTCTTATGGTTTCAATATATATTCCGCCGCTAACTAACAAAAGTAATATACTGTGGAAGTCAAATTTTGAACATGTAATAAAAAGAACATAGCAGTGAAATAAGATGGCGCGGAGATCAGAATGTTTAGTACATGATTTAAAAATAAGTGCCATGATCTTTGTATGGCGTGTAAACACAAATTTTGATGCATGGGAAACAGTTAATGAAAGATTTCAAACCAATTTCTGTTGGAATATATATGGAAGGAATTATTATGAGGTCCAAAAAAATATTCAATTGTCAAAAAATTCCAAAAACAAGTGAATATATCATAAATCTATTGTTATTTCCTACCATAAAACTTGTTAATGTATGCTCATCAATTGTTATCAGACTTTTAGGTGATTGAATTCCTTCCTTACCTTATATTAATTCTCCCATATATAGAGACAGATTTTAATTACATTTTTTATTTTCTTTGGCAGTAAAGCAAAAAGAATAAATCTTTTGTAAAGCATGAACCAGGAAGTGAGAGATTTGTACACATCTTCCACTATTATGATTTTTAACAAAGCAAAATAAAAAGTTGAATCAAGAGATCTTTTTCACTTGACCTACCCTTAAAATTCTACACTATAGACTAGCTAGGTTATCCATTAATTAATTATTTCGTTCATAGCCATACTAATAATAATCACTCTCACATATTGCATCATGCTTACACAAACACATATATAGTTTAACGGTGATCCTAAACTTTCCAGACAAGATATATATAGGAAAATGTAAAGGTCATTGACGATAAGGACACAATAAAAGAAATTGTTAAAGAAGGATACATCACATGAATGAATATAATGAAGAAGATAAAGAGAATTGAAGGGCAATTCATTGATGGGGGAAAAAAATCAAAACTTGCTTGAGAGGCAGGCTAGCTATATGATGCAATATGAAGTTTTATGACCAAAGCTTAGTTTGTAGCGTAGGAATATTATGCTTTTAATAATTGGTGATAGATGACCATTCAGATAAAGTAGGAATTGGAGATAAGAGACGAACCAGTGCTACTATATATATAAAAGAAATGGACCCCCTCAATTTAGAAATTGACCTATCAATTTAGGACCCCCCCCCCCCCAATTAATTAATTTTGTGACAAATGATAAACTTTGGTCCCCTCAGACATTTCTAAGAGCCATTTCCATCAAAGTTATAAATGGCTACTCACCCAAAAGATGCTTACACTAAATTTCATGAAGAGAGGGACCTATTCTTTTATTTTCTTCTTCTTCATGTAATGTTTGATAGCTATGTTTGTGTTTGCATTTGCGTTTCCTGCTTGAGCTTCAAGGCTTCTTTTTTTTTTTTTCCTCGATTTTTACCTTTCAGAATCTGACTGCCTGTTTTGGATTTTGGGAAAATTGCCAAGGATACTTGTTTTGAACTTTACATAATCTCCAAAATATCACTTTGTTTTCTTTATGTTCTATATAACTTACTTCAATTACTCGTCGTATGGCAATATATAAATCATTCAGGGTATGTTTGCCACGGGACAAAGGTTTTTTAAATATATATATTTGTGTGTGGGATTTTCTAGTAATCATATGATCCTTAATATAAGACCTATATGGATAATTTAAGGAAACTAAATAAATTATTTAATTATAACATATATAACATGATCTTTCTAAAATATTTCTCTACAATATTATAAGTTAGGAGAATTAATTTTTTAAAAAATGATAAATATGAGAGATAAAGTAAATAAAATGTTTAGATTTAGGATCAAAATCCACTCACAAATCAGATCTTACATTTATGATCGAAGAGTACTTTATTTTGAAATAGAAGTGAATATAATTAATTCAAGATATCCATGAAGATTGATCTAGTGGGTAAAAATATGTTTCATATCCTATAAGAAGGGGTTCAAAGATCATTATTGATTAATATTCTAAAAAAAAAACCAAAATAATTATTGAAGAAATTTATTTAGGATTTTAGGGCATTTTTGTCCTTAAACTGTTTTCGCAACAAAACTGAGTAACTTCACTATGTTAAGTGGTGCAATAATATTATTCTTAAACTTAAGAAAAATATAGGCCCCACACTACTATTCAACAGCCGTTTGCTCCACTTAATAGTAGGAGTGACATTCCAACGTCATTCAATAGTTTATAATATCCGGTGCTTATGTGAAAATAGTTAAGGGTCAAACTAAAATCCATTTATTTATGGCTGTGAATCATGTGGTTTGACTGGATTTGTTTATATGGTCAAGCTCACTGTTATTTAATTTGAAGTAATGTGTAAATGCAAAGTGTGAAACACAAAATACCTCCTTTTCCATGGAAAATTTAAAAATGGGAGATAGATTAG
The DNA here is from genome assembly GCA_037074495.1 of Acacia confusa. Taxonomy (NCBI): domain Eukaryota; kingdom Viridiplantae; phylum Streptophyta; class Magnoliopsida; order Fabales; family Fabaceae; genus Acacia; species Acacia confusa. The sequence continues at coordinate 37,585,193 of CM073508.1, read as the reverse complement.
ACGATAAAAGATATATATTCTCTCAAGTTCTTAATAATATAAGACCTATTTTTTTTTTATATATTTGTTAGTCTTTTCTAATTTACGCGTATTGATATTTTAACCATAATTAAGTAAAAGAGAGATAGAGGAAATTAAGGAGGATGATTATAGTGTGTTTAAGAAAAAAAATGTTATATTAACTATTTTAACTAATTTCTTTAATCTAATCATGTTATATTCATTGTAAGGTTTGATAACCCATAAATTATCAACAACCTAATTAACATACAAATTTTAATCCGAACTCTAAAATGTGGCCAAACATTATTATTGATCTACAAATTAATCACACAAGATTCTTGCACCTTAATTTGACCTATAGCTAAAGTCATGTGATGCCTGTTTTGGTTTTAGCCAATTAGGACTGGGGACAATGAATGGCTCAGTGTATGTATGTGTGTTTTCATCAATCCTTTCGTATCATTTTCTTCAATAGTATGTTTTGTTGTTGTTCTCATGTATAGCCTTAAACATGTGAATTTGACTCATGATTTGTCTTTGTTACGCTATATCACTGAGGGGAATCTTCATCAAGTTATGTGACTCTCTCTCTCTCTCTCTCTCTCTCTCTCTCTCTATATATATATATATATATATATATATATATATATATATATATCAGGGCATTGAAAATCTATTATCTAGTATAGGGTATGATAACTTAATTTTTAATTACAATAGTAATTTTTTTATGCATCACATGGCCAGGGGAGATTTGTGTATTTTTTATTATCCCTTCTGTTAATTTATCACTAAAATTTGAAAAGAGAAAGAAATCACTGATATTAAATTAAAAACAAGTGGTCAGCGTCATTATTCACTAATTCAATCTTCCACATCCATAATAGATATACATAATTAAGCGCCACATCCTAAGGAAAAAATAATTAATTCACTAGCTCCATTAATTTAATTTTAGAAAATAATAAGATTGTAGGGTATCTTTTCACATGCATCAATGATCATCCATATATATATATATATATATATATATTTGGGTTATTAATTTGATCATACATGTAAATGAAGTTACTGATAATCAATAAGAATTTAATGGCCATGTTAATCAATGACATAATTAATTAAAAAGGCCCATCTGATTTTTTTTTTGGACAAGCAAGGAGGCCTCTTATTTCAGCTTTGTTTTCAGGAATATTATAATCACTCGGATATTTTCTTACAAAAATTGTTATACTCCCTCCGGTCATATTTATAATTAAGAGCATGTTAATTGAATCATGCAATTTTAAAAAAACTGATTAAAATTAGTTAAGAACAAGTATGTTTGAAATAAACCTTCTGTTTTAAAGTATGTCCTTATTTATAAGGAGCAAGTAAGATATAAAGATAGAGTAAATATAAGTATAGCTAACCTTTTAATTAATACAATAAATATAATTAATGAAGGAAAAAACTCATTAAATATTCAGATAACTCATGTTGTGCTCTTATAAAAAGAACCAAGGTATTTCAAATTTTGGACTCTTATAAAAAGAAATAGAGGAGTACAAGTTATCTAGGATTTGATCAATATAGGTTGGCCAATATATGAAAAAGAGAAAAAGAGATTAATAAAAGAGATTTTATAAAATTATTGCAAAATCCTTAAAGTTGTAAGATATCAGTATAAAGTGATTAAAGTCTGCAGTAGTACAAGTAATATTTCGCACAAACTTTAAAAGGGCAAACATTAAGAAGAATATATACCGTTTGTTTCATTATGCAAAAAAAATTTGCCAAACTGTAACGCCAAAACAATAAAAAAAAACCTAAGATTTTGTTGTAATTGCATGGTTAATTAGCTAATGTAACTCTCTATTGCTATTAGCAAATCGAAAACGTTGACAAAAGGAAAAAAGACATCCTAAAAAAATTAATTATTTTATGTTGTATCACTGGTTCACTGGAATATATTATTAACTCATAGTTACTCCTATATATATGCGCTCAAAAAGCACAATAATTTTCTCAAAAAATAAAAAATAAATCTTACAAACAAAAAGCAGTAAGAAATTTGAAATTTATTTCCTTTGGTCCTAATTATATGACAAAATTTATAATGCAAATTGTATTATAAATTTTGTTCTATAAATAGGATCGGAGATAATATTATTTTTATCATGATAAAATTTTTGTCACATGCTTTAAAATCCGTGAAAAGTATGTACGTTTTCTCTCGGAGATGATAATCCTTCTCACATATTACATCCAAAAGAATAACCTTTTTCCAATATAATTGTATTTTATCAAGATGAAAGTTACAAGGAATTCCATAAAAAATGGTTTTCACACGGATTTTGTGCATGAAGAAATTTAAAATATTGTCTAAGCGCAGTAGATATATGCAATGTATCATTAAAGTTTCTAGGAACAAAACATTATAGACACCCTGAAATTTATAACAAACAAAATAGTGGAAAATTGCCGAAAAAAAACCTACAGTCTTGAATGTTGAACTGTTTGAGTGTAAATTTTAGTCCAGCATATGAGAATTTTTTTTTCATTTTATTTCTTATATTAATCATTTTTCTCTAAACAAAGTTACCTTATTTATAAATTGATATATCATCTAATATTACATAATCTCTCTAAATTAGATAAATAAATCTTATATTAAGAAATTAATAATTAGAGATCTAATTAATTAAAAATCACTATTACAATCAAATGTTGGAATAAATGATTAAGTGAACTGTTTATTTCTCTCTAAAGTTTAAAATCTTTTATGCTTGTTTACTATCAATTAACTTGTTAATATAATGATAGTTTTATAATAAATTAAAGAGTTTATGAGATGTATAAAAGCATTGGATTCTACAAATAGGACTAAGAAATGAAACCCTATCATTTTTTTTTTTTGGTCATAAAACCCTATCATTTAGACTGTAAAGCATGAAGCATCTTAATTTGTACAGTTGGATGTGGACCATCTTCTTCTCTCTTATTACTTGAGTAGTAAAGCTTCCGTCTACTACGTGAGAACGACTGATCAAATGGTACATACTATATACCCCATCCCTATTTTCCTTTGCATATATTAACTTTTTCTTTTCTTTTCTCTCATATTTTCCACAAAATTCCTTTCATAAATTTGCATATATATATATATATATATATATATATATATATATATATATATATATATATATATCAGCATGACGATATTCCTCTCGAAGAAAAGAATAGTCTTGTTTTATATATGTTAGTGAGGGGGAAAAAAGATATCATTAAAATCATAGTGTGACCATACTGACAAATTAAGAATTTGTTTTATCATCATTATTGTTGAGATCGATGGAAACATGTGAAATTAGAAAGTGGGAACAGAAAGATGACGATCCCATGCTTTAATTTGAGTTTTTTTAAAGGTAAAAAAAAAAACTTCATGCTTATATATAAGGTTTTGTAAGTTTGGAACTATTTTCCGCATGATGGTGTGTGGATAAGTCTTTAAAAAGCTGAATTAAAAAAAAAGTTGGAATGTGTTTTTGGACTTCTATTCCCTCTTTATTCTTTTCTTTATGGTAGGGTAGGAGCAAAAGAAAAGAACCTTATGGTTATGATTGTATATCTTCGACTCTCCATTAACTATATATAGACTTCCTAACATTGTATCAAGACTCCTTATTATAATGCATAAAAAGAGAATATGTGAAATCACATAACTTTTGTTCAAAAAGCTCCTTCTCGGGGTGGTTACGTTGAGTAATTAAAAATTTTAGTTCATATAGATAGAGTTGAATTTACCAACACAACAATATTCTATACTATAGATAAGGTTCAATTTTGCCCTATACACAACTACTTAAAAGCCTTAGGTATCCAAAAAAAAAAAAGAGGGTGAAGGAGCAAAAATACATATGGATTTTTCCCCCAGGAGCGCCTAGCACCACATGCTTTTTTTTTTTGGAGCAAAAATACATACATGGTTACCATTTTGAAATAAAAGACACATTCTATTGTTATGTTACTGTTAACTTTATCTTTTTTTCTCTCATCACGGTGAACAGTAACATAACAGTGGCATGTGACTTTTGTTTCAAAATGGTAACCACGTGTGTATTTTTGCTTCCAAAAAAAGCACGTGGTGCTGGGCGCTCATGGGGAAAAATCCCATGTGTATTTTTGCTTCTTTAACCCAAAAAATATTTAGAAGTAATTTCACCTTGGAAGTGTTAAAAAGGCACAAATTCACCCTAACTGTTAAAAAATTAATGTTAACTGTTAATATTTTTAATGATAAGGGGCAAAATTGTTTCTCAAAATTTTCTTGAATATCCTTCTCTCTCTCTTGAGTGGTTACTTTCAAAACAAAATTGTACCTTAGCGCATGATGAATCCCATGGAGTAAAATCAGATGAGATTTTTTCAGCTTTTGAAGTTTGTAATAAATTGGGTCAATTGAGATAAATCAGATACAACTACTTTGTATGCACCAAACAAAAATGGCTTTTCCCCCCTCAACGTAAGAATTACGTTGTACGTACGAAGTCTATATCAATAATTAATTAGGGAATACAAGAACTATTTAGAGAATTATTGGATAGAGGGCACATGATGATATGTAGCATCATGCAGATGGTAGAAATGTGCTTTGATTTGTGGGGCTAACACTAACAAACACAATTGATGATAAGAAGAGGCTGCGTGGGCTAACATGAATTATAGTTTCATAACTATTGATATATAGTGGCACGTTATAACAAACCCCATTTACTTTAAAAACTGATTTAATTTATTGTGTTGTTCATGTTATATATAATTATCTGAATTAATTTTCTCAATGTTTTTCATGCAAAAGCTTTATGCAGCTTTCTGGTCTAAATTTCATAGGCCAAACATTAAATCATAGTCTCCTAATATAAATAATGCCTCTATTTGTGTTGCCTATAACTAGTTGTCTTCTTAACAATTTTCATAAAAAATCTTCGTGCTCCCCCTCCCCCCAAGCATTTTTTTAAAATCTCAATTTATTTATCATATTCAATTTTGCTAATAATGTACGTACAGTCTCTATGTGGATTCTTTTGTAATTGCATTTTAAGTTGATTATATATTAGATACACCTTAATGCATGTGAGTTTTCCAACGATGTCATTAATTAGGTGTATAATAATTATCATACAAAAACGTTGTTTGGGAAGCAAGTTTTTTTAGATGTGTAGGCCAGTAGTGATGATAAAGACAAATTAAGTTATAGTAGTTGTTAGAATTGTGTACATACCAATAAATTAGGTTCATATATTGACACATATATCATATCAACCAGTGTTAGTTTCCTTGATCAATTTGAGTTGTTTTCATATAAATTATACTTTAAGATTTTGAAATCTTATTAATCATTTTATGAATGTGATCCACGCATGCCTAAGCCATAGGTTAATCTATATATCTTCTTTCTCAATTAAATGTCAATTCCTACTCAATGAACCCACCAACATATATATATTTGTTCCAAAGTAAGATGCAATATAATGCATGCGTTAAATGTAAAATATCAACAAAGAGTAGTTCACAAGGTATACATTGTTAGTTGTTGCCGTTAATTAATATAACGTGAAAATTTTGAAAAATTAATATAGGTTAAATTAATGTAAAATATCTTATGTCTTTGAATTTTTATAATTTGATTCCTTAATGTCAAATTTATCTTCTGTCTTCTAATTGTTTTACATAAATTTTACAGTTGTTAATAACTTATTGGACGCATGCATGTTGAATATATTGACCTGACATTATTCTGTGTATAATATATGAAAGTGTTTGTTATATGGACCATAGATACATTTTCTTTGTAATCACGCTGGCGAATAAATAATTACTAAACATGCTAGTACTTGAGGAACTTTTTGAATATTATTGGAAAATATGCCTTGATTAAAGTTTCAAGGGACTTAAAGCAGCCGTCAGAAATATTGTTGAAGTCAAAAGTAGCCGCACGATGAGCAGTATTATAAGGTAATGCGTTTATTAATCATTGTTTCCTTCTGCACCCCTAAATTGTTAATTAATCCATAGGATAAAAAACAGATAATAAGTTTGTTATTTTTTAATTAATATGTAAAGAATTTGTGACACTTTCTTTTTTCAAAAAATATATTTGTCATTTAATATTTAAAATATAATTTGCAGAAATAAAAATATTCTTATAAAAAGAGATATTATGCATTCGGTGGGCAGAGAGAGGCTCCTTGAGGGAAACATTGAGATAGAGAGACCGATTAATTATAATAAATAGAATAGTGTGTACCACTTTGATTAAATCATATTTATGTTTGACTTTTCACCATTCCCCTCGGTTCTCAGACAAGTGAATCAAAGTACGCACAACTAGCATTACTATTAAATTGATTGTCTCGATGCAAATTAATTTAATTTGTGTAATAATTATTTTCCTTGTAGTGGATACGTCAATTAAAGTAATTTTCCTTGGATCTCACATTTTTTTGATTGTTTTGATTAAAATGACTTTATTTATGCGTGAGAAAAATATATAACAAATTTTAATTTAATTCACTGCGTTCTCTCAAAGATGATATGATTACATGGCTTTTTTTAAATAAAAAATAAAATTTTTAAAAATACTTTTTTCCTACTCCTTCCAACTATGGGCAATTAAAAGATATACTTTGAGAAATTATAAATTTGTAACGGAAACTAGATTAAGGTTTAATATTTAAGACTAAAATGAATCCCTAGTCAAACTCTTATATTTAATATATGAGGTAGTATATATACCACATTCAATCATAAGTGTAAGTCCTAGTTTGTAGTGCAAATTGCATAACAAATTAAGTTTTACATTGTGCATCTACAAACAAATAAACTAGGTCCTACGTCAAGAGGAGTATTATTTTTCCACAACAATCAATCTTTCATCAGTTTCATTGAAATGAATATGATTGTAATATTTTTTAAAAATATTTATCAGCATGTATCTAATGGAATTGAATAGATTTACGTATCGTCAGATCCAATTAGTTAACATCAGTTCTTTGAACATGATTATTGTAATTGGCACATGTGGAAGAGTTAGATTGTCAATCTCTCTCAGAACTTGCTTTATGTAGTGGGTTTGTTTCAAAGTGTTGGTTCATGTGTGTGTTGGCGTGCATGCAAGTCAGTATTTTGGAAAAAAAAAAAAAAGATTACTGTGGTTTGTGTTAGTCAAAGATTACAGCAAAAAATTTGCTTTGTTTAAATAAAGAAAGCTTATTAAAGCAAACACCAAGGTGGGCAGGTGACAATTTTTCACGATTGGATCATCACCTAACCTTCGAAAATGATACACTTCTCACATCTCTATCTTAAGTTGCATCCCAAGTCACTCCCACTTTTATTTTCTTTCTTCATTCATGCATTATGTCATCCATCACAGTACTATACGTACAGTGTGCCTAAGAGTTCTTTTTTTTGTTGCTAACCATTCTTCTACTAAATGTACCTAGGCAATTCACTTTGCTACTTAGAATTTTAGATATGAAAATAATAGCATCTACCTACACCTGTATCTCTTTGGGAAATTTCGTGAAAAGTTTTTGTTTAAAAATTTTATTGACTAAAAGGATCTAATATGTTTTTTATATACGGAAAGTATTATTATGTACATGATTTCATACACAGAAAATATTGGTATTTGAATTTAAATTTTGGTGGCCAGTAAAATTTTTAAATAGGAATTCTTGACAGAGAGAATTAACTTTATTTTGAATTATAAATTTTCTTCGTATACATGGATCTTTCTTGAGGTTTTCAAATTTGGTTTGTGGGGAGAGTACATTGCATTAGTAATTGTAAGTTGGTGTGCCCAACACAAGGATAAGCTCAATTCAAGGTCCTGAATCTTGTAATAGCTTACTTGAGGTTCTCGCACTGTTTCACTTCTCATTTCTCGAGACAGTATAACATTATTTTCCCGTAGTATTATTTTGACCCTTCAATTTATTAATATAAAATAATACTTTAGCCAAGAACAAATAATAACAGCTACATGCATATCTCTGATCTTTCTTTTTTGTTCAAATATATCTGATCTTTCAATGATAGCGTTTAGATATACTGGATTTTCTTTGAAACACGTGACTCTACTTAGATCAGTTAGATGTATGTAAGTATCCATGCAAAATGTCAGTATTATTTTATAGTTACAAATACACATGCATTTTTTTAATAAAAATTATTAATGGCTTATGTTATTGAAACAATTACCTCATATTTTTATCATAGTTTTATATTATATGAGTATAACTTAATTCGTTACTTGAAAATTCTAGTTTTGATTTACAATAAACTATTGACAGCTTTTAAATTTTTGTAAAGTAATGACTATTTTTGTCTCATTCATAAATGAAAACAACGATGGGTGGAACTCAAGCGTTACACTATTGATCTATTATAATGTAATGTCTTAAGAAGAGAATGTTTTAGTCAAATACTATTATATTTTGCTATAATTTAATGTATAAAATAGACTTAATGTTATAAAGTATGCCCGTATAAAAACTAAAGGGTTAAAGTGCAAAAATACATATGAGCTTTTTCCCTGTGAGCAAAAATACACATGCTTTTTTGAGGAGCAAAACTACACAGTTACCATTTTGGTGCAAAAGTTACATCTCACTATTAAGTCATTGTTTACTGTAATGAGAGAGAAAGAAATGAGATGAACAGTAACTTAACGGTGGTGAACAGTGACTTAATGGTGGAATATGACTTTTGCACCAAAATGGTAACCACATGTGTATTTTTGCTCTTGGGGAAAAAACTTATGTGTATTTTTGCACCTTAACCCAAAACTAAAATACTCTAATTTTAAATTATGAGTAACTAGCAGTCTCTTTTCCTGAATTGTGTATTTTTATGAGTTTCCCTTCAACAATTTATAGGGTTTTAATCTTGTTTTGCTTAAGGTTTTCAGTGATCTCTAATTCATCATACAAATTAAAGTCCACTTCACTTTGGTAGAATGCACACACTACCTCCCTCCCGTCTTTAATATATATAAGAGTTAGTTGACTAATTTGAGAAGACTGAATAATCTAAATAAATTATTTAATTATAGTATATGTTACATGATCTCTCCGAAATTCTCATATGTATCATCATTACACTATATATCACTTATAAAACAATCATTAGATTATACATAAGTTGGGAAAATTAATTTGCAAAAAATGATAAATATAGGAGATAAAATAATAAAAAAGGTAATTTAGAACCAAAATTCACTTCTAAACTAGGTTTTATATTTAGGACAGGAGCTAGTAAATAAAATAAACTGAATAAATGAGATTGTACAATGAGGGGGACCGTATGGTGTAATGCTAGAGTGTCAATGATGTTGATTTGGTCGGCCAAAGCTGTATTGTGAGCCTGATGTAGATAAAAATGGTGCTTTTATTCAAACCCTTTTTAATTATTTCCTCAATTTTCTTTTTTCAACCATGCAACTTATTGAACCTTGTGGTGTCTGCTTATACATCACACCCCAATATCTCTTCAACCACCAACAACATTAATCAAACTACACATCATAGCACATGTTTATATATTAGTGTTTTATACGCTAACATTACCTAGGAACTTCATAATCACTCATGTTTCTGAATTATATTCCTTACTCCAGCTTAATTTCAGGGTTTGTGTTGCTGGTTATTTCTTTTTTTCAGAGACTCTAGCTGTCTAAGTGAGTCTTTCTTCATCCGCTCAAAATATAACTCCTACTTTTATGTTTTTTTTTTTTTTTAAATTAGATGATCATATGTATTAATAAAGGAAAAACATTTTTTCATGTTACTCACACATGAAATGGTGGGACCCACATATACATATATTAATTCATATATGTATATGCGGGTCCCACCATTTCATATGTGTGTAGGAAACTTTTTTTTCTCATGTAACATGAGAAAACCAAAGCCCATTAATAAAACCTTAGTTCAACATAAAAAGACTACATGCATAAAGAACACATAAGACAACATCACATACTGGCCACTGCCTAAAAGGAAAGCACACAAGATTTACCCTAAAAGCTTCAGGCACAACTATTACAACCACTCAAATACAGAAGATGAAAATAGAAGATGAATTATCAGCAGAACATGAGCAAGTAGAACATACATTTACTAAAAAAAATCTTCATTTTGAAATGCCACATAATGAAAGATTCATCAACAAGAGGTTGGTGAAGAAGCTTATGCTTGCTTTTATGTTGATCTCTAGGCAAAAAATAAACGTCAAGAGACTTGGCTGTCATGAAATAGACATGTAAATAAAAGTTAAAAAAACATATGTCATAAGATTGACAAAATGTTAAAGTGAAAAAAGAACTGATATATATATGTCATTACTGTCACCACTGATATTGAAATAACCTATACGCACCACCATGTTTCTGAAAAAGAAAAAGCCAAATAATATGTCATCATTTAAGTTTACGCGCTCACTAAACACTGTGTGTGTGTGTTTGTGTGGCTATGTGTGTTCCAGAATGATAAAACAGTGTCTTTCAAGAGATATATCTAAGTGCATGAGCAGAAGATATTTCAACACACAATATCTAATTAAAGTTTCGACAATAATTTATGATCATTGATAGGAAATAATGGGTATGCTTTCATTTTAGGGTTTAATGACTCTTGATCACGATATTATAATATTATAATTATCATGTATTTATGCTTGATCTATACTTTAAGCAACACAAATTTTGAATGAAGATGTTACATATTAAAAAATAAATTATTCATAAAATATAGGAGTATTACTTATAGCTTTATAACATCAGATCTTATAAGCTGAAGTAGTATCATTGAGAATTTCATTCATATCTTTTGCCATGTTCCATTATTGAAATAATATAAACATTATAAATTTCTTCAAATCCTTAAAATAAAGTTAAGCGAATCCACCAACTACTAGTTAATCGATTGGTAAATAATTTATCAATCCCACCAGCAGGTTTCAAGATTTGCAAGCAACCTATAAAGCTTTAAAAACAAGGAGCATATAAAGGGGTTGACTTCAACATCGTTCGCTCATTATCGATCTTTTTGATATGGGAGAGATTGATCGAGCAAGTTGGACAGATGGACACAGTAATTTGTCTGTTTGGTGGTTTTAGTCTTCGATATTTTGAGTACAAAATAGATCCAAACTATATATGAATAAAAATATTGAACATGATGATAATCGCTTTGAAAGAAACTAACAACAAAGACGTTGGATTAAGGAGCAATGTCAGTTGCCTTACTTTATGCATACACAAGCATGTGAGACGGTGCACCATCTGATCATACTCAGTATAAATTAATTAAGTAATTAATAACCGTTGCAAATGTTCATCTTTGTCATATATTATCCATTTTTTAAATAAAAACGTAACAAGTTAAGTTTTAGTTATAGTCAAATTTATTTTGCTCTTCTTTGTGATGAATACCATAACAGCGCTAAAAAGTCGTATTGACAATTATTTAAAGATAGAGATGACCTTTTAATTTTCAAGTGGAAAAATATATTTATGGCTAATAAAAATTATGATTAAAATTTGGAAAAATTAATCATTTAATCTCCATGATATGTTTTGACTTGGTTGAAACACAATATATTTAAAGTTTAACTTGTCAATTCAATCTGTCAAATGCTAGTAATTTAATTGGTTAATTTCTATACTAAATTAGATGGCTGAAATTTGAGTGAGGGAGTTACATTTAGGTAAAAATTGTACGATTGAGTTACAACTGAGTTAATATTAATTAAGGATTAAATGATTGAATTTCTTTTCAAATTTTATTAATGGGTATTAGTTATGTTTCGAAAACATTAAGGGTTATATATATATTGCTCTATCTTGTCCTTAAAATAAGATATATTTGGAGAGTTAATTCTAATCCTAAATATAAGATATAATTTTCATATTTATCAGTATTTTCTTAATTTACCCTTATTGATGTTTGCTCAATAATAAACAAGAAAGAGAGAGAATGAGAGAATTAAGTAAAATAACTGGTGTTTTGGAAAATAAGTGTCATATTAACTAACTTAACTAATTTCCTTAATATAATCAAATTAGATATATATCTCTATAAAGCAATGGTCTTAAAACAACATAATCACTATTATGTTTTGAATTTCAAGAATTTTGTTTAATATTTAATTCAATTTGTAATTATAAGCACACAGACACATAGAGGAGTATATATTATAGGAAGTAAAGGGTTGGCTCCTGCATGCACGCCGAAAAAGACGGTGCTATATATCCGACGGAATAAGGAAGCTTCTCCAAATTTGTTGAGAGCCACAAATTTTTTGATGATTTGCCTCACCCAAAATGCACAAACATTATTATCACAGACTTTCTTAATCTCATCATCTTCAGATTTGCCATGTGGCCTGTGGGTCTTTCAAATCCAACCCCACTTGCTTTCTCTCTTCACTTCCATTCCCTGGCCCCTAATTAATGCCTCAGATTAATTCAGTGGACTTTAAACCTACCAAGACTAATCATAACAGAAGAATTTAATACTACCATCATTTCTTAATATAAGAGTTAGTTGATTTTTCTTAAAACATTAAGGAAGATAAATAAGTCATATTAAAATTTTTATATTTATTGTATGTTTTCCTTAAAATAAATTGTTTGACTTATAAACTGATATATAATCTAATGATATATACAACATATGCTATAATTAAGTAATTTATTTAGTTTTCTTAATCTTTAAAAAAAAAAAGTAATTGGCTTTAATATTAAGATATGAGAGAATATTATATATCATGATGAACACAACCTGAGGAGGGGAAAAAAAACGATTTGTCCTCTTTCTTCCATGTTACTTATATCAGTTCAAGTCTCCATGTTCTCATTAGAGTTTTCACCATGTTGAATGGGTCCACCATTTTCGCCCTTCCGAATATTATTCCTCGCGTCTCCACTCAACAAACTCCTCCATCTACAGATTGAATAATTTATATAAATTATAAAGTATTGGCTCTCTTAATATATAGCCACACCCAGCACATGCTAATGAATTAATTTGAACTCCCTGAATCGGGCACCCAAACAAAAACAAAAACAAAGGAAGAAACTTGAGTGAAGTTATAAAATTAAGAAGGTTTGATTTCATTTCGTTAATTAAGTTTACTTCAATCAAAGGACCTAAATTTCTAGTGAAACGAAAGACATGACCCGTAAATTCATCTATTTATAGACAGATCCCACATCCTATACGCGCGCGCACACTCTCTCTCTAGAGAAATTTTCTCTCCCAAGGAAGATTGATCCTGCTCCCAATTCTGACTGATCTGCTGACTTATAAAAATAATGTTATTACTAACACCTAGAACGTTAACAGAAAACTGTCACAATGTGCAGGACAGTTGGATAGTGAGAGGTGGTTGAACATTTCCGCCAGAAAATGTGGTCCAGGCTCTGTACAATATCATTGTTAGCCAATATTAAAATACTTATAATTAAATTAATCAGACTTAGAATCTTTGATCTAGCTAGGGCTAGTTTTGCTTTTCTTGAGTTGGCATGAATCTTAGCAAGTGGCTGGCTAGCTAGCTATAGCTCGTCCAATTATATATAAGCTCGTGATCGATGCAGATTAAGAAGAAACAGAGATCTGTCGTGAATACAATAGTGAAGAAGTTGAACAATCATGGACAATAATTGGTGGAGAGTAAGATATTTAATTGATATTGACTAAGATAACTGAAATTGCTATACCTGCACATGAAGCTGCATGCAGCCAGAGACCACTTAGAATAGGAATGCGTTATAATTGTACTTTTTGATTGATTTCTATATTCTTATATTAGATTTATGACTTATGGTCATATAGGCCAGCTTCCTAGCCATGTGGGCATGCATGTCCTTGTAATAAGACATTCTTCTTAAGTTTGGACCACCCCTACTGTAGGTATTATGTGTGTGGGTGAGTGCTAAAAAATATGAAGCTAAAAAATTACAATTAGTTATGTATATAGTGAGAGAGGTATACTTGAAGCTAATTTGTCAGCTTGTTATGGCATAATTTATCACTTTTAGAAGATTTATTTTTGGAGTGAGTCCCAACTCAAGAGTACAAGCTCCAATCATAAGGACTCAAAAATATCCACTCCTTATACGCTACTTATTGAAGTATTAGATAATACTAATTGAGTTAGAAACTTTGTATTTTCAAGTCATAGACATTTGAAATTTTCTACATGTTAAATTAAGAATGAAAATTGATCAGAATTACAATATGAAATTGGCAACGGCCGTGGGTAACTTTTTTTTTTTTTTTTTAATTGCATGTTTGAACTGTAACATTTGGCGTCCCGGCTCCTTAATGATAAGTATCAGAAATAAATTTAAGTCTCTTTGAAGAATAATCATATCCTAAATTTGGTGATACTAAATAATCTCAATATTAATTTGAGAGCAGACTCTTGGTTCAATGACCTTGTGGTATATGCTCTCATTATTTAACACAATAAGTTCAAATATAAGCAAAATGGTCCCTGAATGGAAAATTATATATACATGAATGAATGAAAGCATATTGCACCAAGTCCTATACAACAGGTTCACTGTTCATAATTGGTGAATGATAAGTTTCTCCTATAAATTTTCATATAGATATCGAGGAATTTATGCATCAACATCTCATGTTAGTTAATTAGATGGTCCCTGAACAAAAGTGTGAATTTAATTCCAGCCCCTTTCGGGTGTTTTCATATATAGTTATCCTATAGCAAATATTTATTCCTGCAAATTGCAACTACTATTATAAATATACTGATTATGTGGATGTCCATTGACTCCCGATCTCCAAATATTACAAGATGATATGGGACCCACGTATAGTAATATGCATAGTAATTTACTATTTGTATCCCTCTATAAATAGAGGTTTCCTGTAACTATTCATTTATACTTGAATGGTTTTCATCTCTCTAGAATTTCCTCTGACTTCTCTCTCTAGAATTCTTTCAGTTTTATAACACGTTATCAGCACGATCGCCTTCGGCTGATAGCTTCTTCTTTCTTCTTCTCACTCTGCAGATTCCTTCACGCTACTCCACCAAACTCATTCTCTCACCGATGCTCCAATCTTTGGAGTTCCACAAGCTCCCCAATTCTTCACTACTCTTCCTAGCTAATCAATGACGCCGATGGTGGCAGCATACTGGAAATCCCAGAAATTTCCTCTCATCGGAATATTTTTCCAGATCTGCAACTTTTTCTCAAAATCCCAAAGATACACTAGATCTGAGTGTCCGGTCTATTCCAAATTTGCCTCCCACCATCGCATATCACCTCCGACCTTCCCAGATCTCTAGCTCATCGCCACCATCATTCCTTCGCCCTTAACCTCCATCACCGTTCACCGTCACCCTTCTCTCTTTATCCTCCCCTGTCACCGTCTTCTCCATTCGATCTCAGCAAATCTCACCAGATCTGAATTGTTTTTCATCTGTCTTCTTTTCTTTTCTCAATTTCTTGTTTTCATTCTCGTCCAGATCTGTCTTCTTTTCTCAGTTCTTCTTTTCTTTTCGATTGCTTCTTGTCTCTTGTTTTTTTTTTTTTGCTTCTTTTCATCGGTAGTGTAACTATCGATGCTCTCTTCAACTTCGCACAAGAAGCCTTGCATGTTCTTATGTCATTCTCCATTCTCCCTGTTCGTCCTTGTTCTCATCCATCATCTTCATCATGTTTGTAGCTAGTGGATGAGTACACAGTAGAGAAAAGAGAGAGAAAAAAAAAATGATGCTTCTTGCCGACAGTGAGAGGAAGTGTGGAGTGTTTGAGAATTAATAATTGAGGGGGAGAGAGAGACGAAAAAAAAAGGGTGACAATCCAATTAATTCTAATTGTGGGTCCATATGTTTTATCAACTCTATTGTCTGCTTCTTCCTTCCATCGTCCAAACATCCCCAACTATAATATATATTATAATAGTAAAAAAAACTACTATTATGCGAATAGTAAAAAAAAAAATTATTTTTATTTCAAAAGGGACAAAGAAGTAAAGCTATTGATAATCCAAGGTGAGTAGATTTTTCAACTTTATCTTTATTATTATTGTTGTTAATTTGACTCCATATTGGAAGTCTAGATTTAATATTTCCTTTTAATCATTTTAATTTGAGATTTATTTTATTGTTACTAATATTTATTTTTATGTAACTAACATTTACTTTTATGCTACTAACATTTACTTTTATTGCTACTAATATTTATTTATCTTTCATGGAAGCACACAGTGGGCTCCATTTATTTATTTTAATTTAATTCTTTACTACTTTATTTATCTTTCATGGGGAAACACTAGTATGTATTAGTGAGCTCCATTTATTTATTTTATTTTACATTTATTTATTTTTTATGATGGCACACTAGTATCTATTAGTGGGCTCTATTTATTTATTTTATTATGCTTTATTTATTCATGGTAGCAACACTATAGTGGGCTCCATTTATTTATTTACTGCTTTACTTATTTCTCATGGTTGCAACACTATATTAGTGGGCTCCATTTATTTATTTATTTATTTACTGTTTTACTTATTTCTCATGGTTGCAATACTATAGTGGGCTCCATTTATTTATTTTAATTCTTTACTGCTTTATTTATTTCTCATGGTAGCGACACTAGTACTGTGGGCTCCATTTATTTATTTACTGCTTTCTATATATTATATATATATATATTTGCATTTGCATATGCATTCTCTTTCTTACCTTTGGATGAGATAGGTCTCGCTGTGAGTTTACTACCATTCCTATTTCATCTTCTTTTTATTTATTTAGCACGTTTATTTCCAGTCATTTATTTTATTTTTATTTATTTATTTACTGCTTTATATAAATCCCCCTTCCTTTTTATTATTTATGGCAACGACACTAATATATACATATTAGTGGGTTCCATCTATTTGTTTTATTATGCTTATACTTTATTTATCCTGAAGATAAACTGTTAAAAGATCATATATATAATTATGAGATCAAAATGCCATAGAGATATGAAGCATAAATTGGCTTGAGCCTAAGAGGCAAGATAGCCTTAATTTCAGAGGCAAGATTTCCTGAAGCCAAAAGGCAAGTTAGCCTGATAACAAGAGACAAATTATGAAACAATATTTGATCCATAAATTTTGTATGTCATCAGTTGTATAAAGGCCTCAAAATTGTATATTTGGCATTAAATATTCCCTTAAATTATGAGACAAGGGATTGTATGATCATGATTGATATTATAAATAAATATATTCAATTTGCTATTGTAGTAGCAATATTGTGGATTAATTTCTTGCCATGATCAAACAAATCCTGAGTTATGGATCATGAATTTTTATCCAACTTCATTCCCAGAAGTGAATAAAGAAAATATATTATTATGGTTGTTATGTGATTTATATGATTATAACAATTTTTATAAATACGAGAAAAGAATATTCATAAACAAAATAATTAAGCAAAAGGAAATATTATTTCAACAAAGTTTAATTGCGAGTGGCTCAACATCATTACAAACTTTAATCATCTCATTCTGAAGATATTTAATGTCTTCTTCTTTTGCTTCTCTTGAGATGGGATCCAGATGAGGCAAAGCTCTTCGTAATATCGAGATTTGCGTCATAAGTTTCTTGAGCTTCTTGTGTGGCCACTCAGTTAACCCTCCTTTTTGATAGATTTTTTGTATGGTGTGAGTAGACATATTTAATTGTTTACTCGCTTCATCAAGGGTTAAGTGAAAATAATTTCTTAAATCATGGAGCGTTGTTTTCTTTATTCTTTCTCGTTGCTCCATAGATAACCTATATAATTCACCCTAGTTAAGGGATGAAGTATCATAGGGTATACTTACTGCAGGTTGTTTTCCTTTGCCTAATGAGTGTTCAATATTGGTTTGAAATGAACTTTTATGGAGGTCATTTGGATTTATAGCTCATTCCGAACCAACACAGAGAACCTCATGATAGGCTAATACAGGATCACGCATCAAGATATATCCTGATGCTTGTAAATCTATACAATACTGTGTCAGAAATTGTTTGATTTCTTCAAAATTTTTCTTTGTGAAATCAAACATTGGAAGCCTGTCAGTATTATAAGATTTATCTTGTACTTTTTCAAATAAAACAGCATGGGTAATCATACCTGTTCTTCTTCCGTGAACTTCAAGTTTATGGTACTGGAGTTCATTGGTATGTATGATCTCTCGTAAAACATGACAACAACTACATTCCAATAAGCTAGTTGTTGCTAATTGACTTGTAGTTGATGGCTGGCTAGTGGTTATTGGTTGGCTAATTGTTATTGGTTGGCTAATGGTTGTCGGTTGGCTGATTGTTACTAGCTGGATCGTGGTTGATGGCTGGCTGGTGGTTGTTTGCTGGCTTATGAATGCTGGCTCATTGATTGTTGTGACTATTGGTTGAATTTGACTGGTAGACTCCATTAGTTCAGCCATAGTTCTACACCTTTTAACAGGCCTCCTTGATGAACCTGCTTCAGTTGTACCTTCATTCCTTCTAAATTGAGGAAGAACATTTGTTCTTGGGGGAGAAGTAGGTATATTTGAAGCAGAAGGAGGAATAGTAGAAGGAGGAATAAACATCTCAAAAGGATTAGGAGATAATAAAGAGGTAAATGACAGGTTTGTCTGATCATCATACAACAAAGCATCAAGTAATGCTGTGTCAGATGTATCAGAAACTGGGATAAAATTACTTGGACCTGCCATTGCAATAATATACGCGATTAGAAGAAAAATGATAAGTTAGTATATGGTAGTGAATGTTATCAGATGCTTGAATGTTTGTGAGGCATGCTCGTTTGCCTTCTTCTATTTATAGCCGAATTAAATCCTATTGAATCTCTGCAGATATGCGCAGTCCTGTTGAATCTTTACAGATCTGCACCCTGTCAAGCACGAGCTTAGACACTTTTTGACTATATATGCATACGACAATTCCACAGTGATACATGTTGCGCCTGTGATTCCACAGTAATGCATCTGTGATTCCACAGTATTTTGATAATTTCAATGATTTTGTATTTATTTGATTGTTGTTTCTGGAAAATTGAAATTTTGTTACCAGAAGTAACAGAATAATGCATTGATAATGCATTTGTGGAATTTTAATGATATCTGTAGAAATAGATATCATATATGGAATATTGTATGAAATTACATGAATTAATTTCTACAGACTCATACTTGAGGGGGAGATTGATATATATCAAGTGTGAGTGTTTTTGTGTTAATTTTCTGTGAATGTTTGTGTGTTGATTCCCCCAAGATTGATATTGGATTTGATGATAAATTATATGGAATGTTGGCATGACTTGTTTGATCATCCGAGTCATATTATGTGCTGCTTGTTCTCAAATAGATATGATTATGAAAATATTATTGGAAATGGATCTCTGAAAATATATTAAATTGAAAGAGTACATATGAAATTATTGATCTGCAAAGTTTGCAGTGATGATTGCAACCAGATGTTTGCAATATATTATGCGCGCAATTTCCAGATTGAATGATCCATAAATCATGTATTAAAGTATCTATGAATGGATAGATCAATGATTATGAGAACATTGTTCATACGTGTATATTTGCAGCTTATAATCCAACAAAATTCTCCCCGTAAAATTTGGCTTTTGGTCAGGAGCCAGAATAATTCCATCTTAAAATGTTTTAAATGTGCAATGATTATTAATCTACTTCAATGCACATAGATGGATATACAAAGATGGATATACAAAGAAAATTGATGATTTGATGAGGGGGAGAAAAAAAAAGCAGATTGGGTAAAGATTTACTAGAATGTATTATCATTGGCTCATATTGATCATCGTACAAGGAATTATGTACTAAAAGTTCAAAATGATAATTCAATTTCAGAGTTTAGTTAATCGAATGCTAGAAGCATTTACTGACCTAAAGAAAGTGACAAAGTCACATATCCCAACTGTAAATGCTCCTATATGAATTGTTATAAAGCACGCCTGAAGCGTTGCTGGTCCATCGGTTATAAAGATAAAAATCATCGAAAGAGAAAATGAGCTATAAAATATAGATGATCAAGTCGAGGATAATTAAGTAAAGCTCCAGAAGAGTTATCTTTTGATGAGATGTTATCTCCAGAAGAGATATTACAAGAAAAGTGTATTGTGGTCCAAGAGAGACCTAGGTACCTAATATATGTAAATATAATGAGATCTCAATAAATTATGAATGAAATCCGATGGGACTGAAAATGAAGTCGACGTTAATAATATCTATAATAGCATATGCTGCAATGAATGATAATGAGGATCATGAGCCACAATATATTTGTATGTGCTAGAAGCACATGAGGCGCCAGAAACACATATGTCCCAAAAGGACTCAAGATGATAGTGCATATAGCATCATTATCTGAATAAACATTTATTGAATTTCTATATGCACATATATATTTATGAAAAGATTATTATAACTTTACTTGACAGATTTAGATCTTGCAGGTATATAATGAACAATCAAATTGGGCGTTTCTAACAGAATATTTGATGATAGAAAGGATGATATGTTCAGAATGATATTGAAGCAATGTGGTCATCAGGGGGAGCAAGTCTGATGTAATCAAGAGGGGGAGACGATACACGCTGTACTCTTTTTCCCTTATCTAGGTTTTGTCCCACTGGGTTTTCCTAGAAAGGTTTTTAATGAGGCAGTACTGAATAGTGTATCAATGAATGATGTACTCTTTTCTTTGGCTAGGTTTTTTTTTTTTTTTCCCACTGGGTTTTTCCTAGTTAAAGTTTTTTAACGAGGCACATTCATAATGGACATCCAAGGGGGAGTGTTATAAATATACTGATTATGTGGATGTCCATTGACTCCCGATCTCCAAATATTACAAGATGATATGGGACCCACGTATAGTAATATGCATAGTAATTTACTATTTGTATCCCTCTATAAATAGAGGTCTCCTGTAACTATTCATTTATACTTGAATGGTTTTCATCTCTCTAGAATTTCCTCTGACTTCTCTCTCTAGAATTCTTTCAGTTTTATAACAACTACAAATTATTCTGGCCTTATCCGTAATTTGCTATGAAAGTTGGAATTTATTGCGCGTATATATATATAGCTTGTGGCATTAATGAAACAAATTCCTGCAGGTAGTGATGAGAAACTGATGATAAGGATAATACCCATATTTCGATTTCTTCCCATCAATCTTTTCACATCAATGACTCAAATTAAACCCCGTAACATTCAGCTTGATTAGTCATGGTGAAGAATAATGAGAACCTCAGAATATTTTTGGATTCAAGGTTCCATAAAAAACCATTGGCGGCTAATATATATACGTACATATTAGGTTTGTTAAGGTCCATCACCTTGAAGAGTGTAATTATTTGAAGCTCAAGCAGTGAGAATAGGTTAGTGGTCAAAGGAAGATAGACGCCTTTGTCAAAGAAATGGCCATTGATGGAATGTGGGACCCATGTCCTAGAAAGGCAGCATATAATATATATGAAGGTGGGGTGCCACAAAAGATTTGAAAGATAAGGGGTAATTTTGGAGTTAATGCCTCTCAACAGTCCCAACCTGCTTGAGCTATCATCTTAGCTGAGAATGGATAATCTTCTTGCCAACCCCTCTCATATAAGGGTCCCATTCCCAATTAGTGACTCATCAAAAATTACCAAAGGCGCCTTCTGAAATACAGGTGTTACACAAAGACTCATAAACAATGTTATTAAACATGAATTGGATTGACTAGGTCAACCTAAAAACTTGTAACCTGTCTATATAACCAATCCAAGCAAGTCTCCAACCCGAGGTTGGGGGTTACCTAGGGCAACGTGGCAAGTTGCTAGGTAGACCTGGGTTGCCTTTAAAAAATTGCCATGACTTTTTAGGAACATAAATTAGATATGACAATATTGGTCGAAGTTAATGATAATTTTAGTGTTGATGACTATAAGCTTAGTTATTAAAGTATTGTATATAGGAATATTTTGTTATTAATTATCTATTTTTAGATTTCAGTAGAAAGAATATTTAGTGGTTACTTGTTTTAGCGTCCTTGAATAGTGGGTTGATAGTTGGATACCATAATGTCAATATGTCAAAGAAATTGAAAAGAATGTTGGGTAAGTATATAGTTGTTTTGTTAGTGATTATTCAAGATATTGGATTGATATTTAATATTTGGATGGTATAGTAAAATTTTCATTTTTTTTCTCTCTGTTTTTTCCCCCATTGATCTGACTCTCAAGTTGACCCAATGAGTATTGACCTATAGTTCAGGATTTAATAACAATGACCATAAAAGTTGTGGGTTATGCAGGAGGCCAATGTAATTTCACAAGCATTTGTCAAAGCATTAATGGAGCTTCAGTGACTGATGGCTTAAGGTATACATTTGTGGTGCGTAAAAAGAAAACATATTGTCATATCAAAAAAAAAAAAAAAAAACATATTGAGACTGTCTCTTTGTATCAATTAATATTTGAAAACCTAAATAGGTAGGAAATAGGTGAGGGTTTTTATTATTAGTAATAATTTGGAGGCATCGAAGACAGACATTCGAGAGGGGCCCCCACGTGGGCATCACGTGCCTCCTTTCCCAAGACAAAAGACACTAAGGCCTAACTAAAGCCATACCCTTCTCTTCTTCTTCTTCAGGTTTCTTCTTCAGATTTAATTTCATCATCCTCTTCTCTTCTTCTTCTTCAGGTTTCTTCTTCAGATTTAATTTCATCATCCTCTTCTCTTCTTCTTCTTCAGGTTTCTTCTTCAGATTTAATTTATTCTCTCATTTCCATGCATGGCTCCCACACTCTCATGCCACGTGACGTTGTACTCACTTTGTGAGGTTATTTGAATGAAATGGATCTTTTGTAGGACCCTCTTCTCTTCCCTATATAACCTAAAATCAATCAGATCATTGTATTAGGCAGAAATCACAGTGAACGACTTTTAAACTCTATTAGTGACAAACAAACATTTTAGAAATAAAATTGTCTTTTTACCATCTGCAATATCAAGTTGTAATCTTAAAAAGTACGAGAGGTAACCTAAACCCGTTGAATCGAAAACTTAAATTTGAATCCCATAAACACGATTGTTTGAAGATATAAAAATCTTTTACACTCTTAATCTCCAAAAAAAAAAAAAAAAAAAAAAATCTTTATAAAAAAATTAACCTCATAGAGTAATTAATAGTAACTTATTCCTGTGATTTTTATGAAAATAGTGATTCTTTTATAATTTAAATTGTGATTCATAGAACCTATTGGTCTCTCTAATGTGATATTCCGTAATCAATTAACAATAATAGTATTTTAGGAATGAGATAAAAAATTATATATAATTTTGAGTTATTCGTAACTATAGTTCTGAATTTCAAAATATTTTATTTTTAAAAAAATCAACTTATCAATTTAGGTTACATGCCTTTTTATTTGCCAATTAATTGGTTGTCTTTAATCTTATTCAATTGAGGTTTTTATTCATTTATCATGTGATACATTCTCGTTTGTTTGGAAGAAATAAGAATAGCCTCGCTAGATGAAAGTGTACGTTTTCTTGATGAAATTAATATGTGGACCACTTCCAGTTTCGTTTTCCTTTGCATAGAAACATGTTCCAGTTTTAGTGTTAGAGGATCTGAATCAGGTAATCTCATGAACAGTAAGTTGATAGAAAATGGAGAATTCGATTGACTTTTTATTTTTTTTGTTTTGGTATTCATGTTAATACTTACATTAAAAGTCACATCAAAATATGACTATCACACTAGACAGAAACAAACTGGAACAGGGAGACTAACAAATACAACAAAAACAAACCAAATGTAAGAAAAATTAATCATCAGTGAAGAAGGTAGGAATAAAAGCAACATTAGTTACTACACCAGCCTCTTGGAGATCCATGGTTAGAAGTGACATTAAAGAAGGTGTTGGTTGAAAAACCTACCCTATCAGACACACCTCCTTATAGGCATTAACTGCAAATTGATCAACTACATAATTGTCCTGTCTTAGGGTAAAGGACAAGGAGAACTCAATCTTAAAAGAAAGAAGACAAATGATGTCTTGAAGAATACTTTTGCTCCTCCATTGAAGCAAATTTAATGACGTCAACAACCCAGCGAACAAATTTTGGTTAACACTAGTGTTTTGGATTTACCACCATCAAACAAAACCTAACAATTGTCTTATAGGTAAATTATATTGCAGTAGATACCAACGATAAAACCCTTTCCCCACAATCGTGAATCCAAGCCACAATAGAAATCACCACCACTTATATCCAAAACCACAAAAATAATAGAAACACACAGACATAAAACTACAAAAGCAGTAGAAAAGGACAGACATTGATAACTCTCCATATTTTATATATTTAAGGTATATTTTGGAGATATTTGGAGAGTTATCTAAACAATTTTGAAAGATTTCTATGAGATTATATGATTATAAGATCAAATTAAATTGGTACATTATTTATGGGATTTCAATTTAAAAATAAATGTTTTTGAGTTTAGGAAATAAATAATAATAATTAGAAGTTTTAAAAAAAGAAAGAAAAAAAAGAGTTTTATTTTATTATTATTATTATATAATTTTAAAAGCATGAAATTGGATCAAGAGGGAGCACGTGACTTTCTTTTTTTTTTTTTGATACAAGGTGAGGGGAGGGGGATCGAACCTAGGTACTAAGGGGGATATGAATCTCAATACCATTACACTACAAGTAGTAAGTAGTGTTGGTCACGTGACTTTCTTTTAATTGAGTGAAATTGGACCATTTGAATTGAAATGGAATTGGGCCCCACGAGCCCAAAGAGAATGAAGACCTAAATGAATTAAAGGAAGAGAGGCGGCAATTGAATCAATAAAAGGAGGGTCTGGACGGAAAAGAGAAGACGGCCGCGTGGGGAAAAAGAAAGAAGATAGAAAAGACGCTGGCGGCAATTAATTCCAAGCGAGAAGCAGAAAGATTGATGGAAATTAAAAGGAAGGGAGAGCAAAGAGCACACGCAGAGCAAGAGAACCAGAGACGCAACAGCTATTCTCTTCCTTGCTTTACTTTATCATCTCCATTATATATTTTGATGTCAGATTTTGATTTTACTGTCATTCATGAATTTGTTTAAAGCCATGTGTAGTTGATTTTATATTGCAACCTAGAGGATCTATGAACTTGTTAATGGATTAGACTTTGTTTCATTGTTTAATTATAATTAGTATTAATTTTGGTGGCTTAAACCGGATTAATTTTCTCTATTTAGTGATTGGCCATCATTAAATATGAATTTGAGAATTGGGATTTATCTTGACGAAGGGGATTTCAATTAGGCTATGAGATTAAGCAATATGGGATTAAATTACGATTTAATTTGTAATTAGGATAGACATATACCTAATAGCCCTATATAATTGTAAAAGAGTGTGTCCGAATTGAATCGCCTCTTGAGTAAATTTGTTAGAAATAATAGTTTCTACTTAAGAAAGGGTTGTAAGTGGATCGAAATGTATTTATAACTATTTATACTCAAGATTAACAAAATTGATATTAAGAGTAATTAAATTAGTGAAAATAAGGTTTATGAAGTTAATAAGGGAGTAGTGACTCTGGGTTGCTCATTTGATATTTGTGGTAGTTAGTTGATTTTAATTTCTTTTCTCTTAATTAATTTCAATTTGAGGTGCTCAACTTAAATAAAAGTGTAAAATCAATGCTTAACTGAAGTTGTAGATACTAAGTCCTCGTGGGAACGATATCTTACTTACTCTTTATTATTTGATACAACCCGTGCACTTGCGGAGTCTTAGGCTATAAAGTTTTTCCTTATCAAGTTTTTGGCGCTGTTGTCGGGGACTTATGTGCCGTAACTATTTTGGTTGGAATTGATTAAGCATTTGTAGTTTAAGTTTGAGTTCGTAAATATCTTGTTTCTTTTCTTTTGTTAAAAGAAATTTTTTTTTTAAAAAAAATGAATTTCACATGGCAACCAACTGGTCTTAATATTGCAAAGGAGATGAATTCTTCATCTTCAACACAAGAAGGACTGATTGATATTTTAAATTCTTTGAATGAATATAGGCAACATAAAAGGAGTATGAATGATGGTCATATTCTATATGATGATTCTTCTCAATATGCTTACATGACTTGTGTTTATTGTGGAGGGAGTCATTTATTTGTGAATTGTTCATGTAGTCCAACTAGTCATTATATGAGAGATGATTTCACTAGAAACTAAACTCATTTTAATCATTCATTTTGTCCTAGTGAAAGTTTTGAGCAACAACAGTTTGGGGATCCACATGTTTATTGTTCTCATGAAAATACCCATCCTTTTTACTCTTATCTTCATGTTGAAGAACACACCATTGAATATAAAGAAAAATCTAATTTAGAAAGATTATTTGAGGAGTGTGTGGAAGCATCAGAGAGATTTAGTAAGAGTAAAAGGAACTTGCCATTAGAGTCGAGTCAAGTGTCCAAAATATTGGGGTATATACGAGTCAAATTGTTTCAACTCTTAAAACTATAAGGCAAGATAATTCCTTAAGCTTGATGACCTCCTATTCTGATGATAATGATTATTGTGAGAAAGTTGGTGTGGACTTGCATGAAATTGTGGATAATGTAAAAAGTGATTTTGAACTTGAAATTGATTTAGATGAGAACATTGGGTGTCTAGAAGAGGTCCAGACTGTGGAACCTAAGGAGTGTGATTCTGGTGATCAAATTGATGTAGATGTCCCAAGTATTGTTGTTCATAACTCTCATATTGAACTGTTGACTCTTACTGATTAGAGTCAAGTGGATTTTGTTGGGTGGTCTAAATTTTTGGAAGTGCCTATATCTATTTTCAAGGATATGAATGTTGTGCTTAATTTGAATTCAGTGAATGCTTGTAATCCACAATTGTCTATGATTGAGGAAGTACAAGTCATTAACTTGAATGATCAATTTTTGTGTTTGAAACCTTGTTGCTTGAAAAGGAATGAAGACAAGGTAATTAAGGTGTTTGATACTTATGATTAGCGGTTTTGTTTTGGGAAGTCTGGCTGAAGACTTTAAACTTAACGCTTCTTGGGAGGCAACCCAAGGTATGATTTGATGCTTTGTTTTATTTTGTAGGACTGTTGAAAGCCCATGATAAGATGTTCCACTTTGGTAGTAAGGATTGAAAGCACAAGTCGATGAAAGATAGGGGAGTTTCCTTCTACTTTTCTTTGATCTGTTCTATTTGATTGCTGAGGATATATTGCTAAGTGCTAGTCTTAGTTGAATATAGTTGGCATGATTATTGGATAGCTATTAGCACTTGAGTTGTTTGATTGGTGGAAATCTAAAATATCTGAAATTGATGTTACCCTTACATTTTAGATATGGTTGCTCTTCACTTTCAGTACTTGTTCACATTGAGGACAATGTCACATTTAAGTGTGGCGGTGAGGGTATCCTTGATTTTACAAGATTTATCTTGTTCTCAATTTTATTTTAAAAAAATTCTTTTGGAAGTTTGAATTTTATTGATCAGGAGCAGTGGCGGAGCCAGGAATTTTAAAGACGGGGGGCGAGATAAAAAAATACTACATTATAAATCACAAATAGAATATCACAAATTCCATACCACACTCCATGTCATAAATCACAATTTTTCTAACTAAACCCTAACTTTATTTTCCTCAAATCAATACATAAAACAAATCATAAAGAAGATGAAACTCTCCTCGAAGATACATATTAAAATGCAAGAGATAGTTAGGCTCCTTACTTGTGTTAATGGCAAACATGAGCTTCAAAGAGTCAAAAGCTTTAGGTGAAACAAGTGATTGAGGATTTGCACGGACGGCGAGAGACAAATAGGGCATATGATGATTTCCCAATTTTAATAGATTAGAGACATATTTTGTCATATTTAGGAAGTCATCAATACTAAATTAAGAAACTTTTCTTAAGATTTTAAAAGATATCAATCTGGATGCATCATTTGTGGGATTTCAGCTTAAAAATAAGTTGTTACTTAATTTTAGGAAATAAAAGAATAATGAATAAATAAGAATTGAAGGTTTTTAAAAGAAGAAAAAAATAGTTGTTATTATTATCAATTATAATAATAACAATTATTATTATTATTATTATTATTATTATTATTATTATTATGTAATTCTTTTACTGTTTTAAAATTGATCATTCTATAGTGGTGTCAAAAGTATTACATTGTCAAAATATCATTCTACATTTATTGTTTTAGAATGATCAATTGTAAAGCAATAAAAGTATGACATACAGTTTCCTCGCCCCAAAAAAAAAAACAATTAATTTCATAAGGAGCTGATGAGCATGGCTTTTCTGGCCTGGGTTTCGAAAATGCATACAATAATCTGCAGTTCACTTACAAGCCGCCACGACATCTTTGGATTAAATAAAAATGGGGCCCAAAAATTCATAACAGGAGGACATAAGACTCTCGCCATCTATTTTATTTTTACCTGAAGCTTGTGTGTGTGAGTTTTTTTTTTCTTTGACAAAAAAATATTTCTTAAAAAAAAATTGGGGGGGGGGGGCGGGGGCCCACCCTAGCCCCCCGCTCCCTCCACCCCTGATCAGGAGCATTGTCATGATTGGTTTGATTTGAACATGAAAATGAGTGAATTTGATTAGAGATTTATTTTATGTTCTTTGAATGTTAGTATAAAGGCAAAGATTTGGTTTGGGTACTTTACTTTAGAATGTCAAAGAACCGGTGATGAATTTGAGCCTAAATTTCTTTTCTTTTAAGAGGGAGTACACCTATTGTGATTTCATCTCTAGAACTTGTCTTAAATCTCTTTTGAAACTTGAAATCCTTTTGTATGCATAAAGATGATTTAGGCATTCATTTCATAGCTAGTTTGGCCAAATACCCATCCCTATCTCATGAAAATCCTTTGTTATCCCATTTGAGCCTTTTTATTTTATTTTTTTCCCTTTTGAAGGAATTTGTGTAGAGTAAATAGCCCTTTATTTGATATATGCAATTTTTATAACTTTTTCTTTCCATTTTTCTCCCTATCTACTTTAGCAAGCGCTAAGTGAAGTAATTTAAAAGAGTGAAGGAGTTAAAAACTCAACATTATAAGAGTATGAGTAGGTAGTAAAAAAACGAAAAGAAATAGAGAAAAAAAATGAAAAAAAAAATGGCGCAAAAAAACAAAAAAAAAAAGAAGAAGAAGAAGAAGAAAAAAAAGAAAAAGAAAGAAAGATTGTCAAGGACAAAAGAATAAAGGTTGTATAGATATATATATAGTGTTAGTGAGTTTGTTCTCTCTTGATGGCTACTCCTTCATTCTTCATTATGAATTTCATTAAATTACTTAGCACTAATTGAAGTATTCTCCCATACCATTTGATCACCTTCATTTCATTATCCTACCTTGATCATTAGAACCTAGAGAAAGTTTTTTTGATTTGAGTGTGTAATGGAATAATATATCTAGTGGAGATTGAGATGATAAACAAGCATATGGTAGATGAGTTGCAATAGGTGAAATTGAGTGAAATACAAGCCCTTGAATATCTTGAGAAATGAGTGTAAACACTTAACTTGTGAGGGACATTTTATTGTAATTTATCTTTGCCAAATTAATTGCCTTACTACTTGCATTTTTGGAATGTAGAATAGATTTTTTAGAAAGTTGTTTCTTGAAAATTTGAATTGACTTCAATTTTATAGTGTTCACTTTAGAAATCTTGCTTCTATAGTTTTCTTGAATGAGATTGTTTGAAAATTTAAAATCTTAAGGACAAGATTTGGTTCAAGTGTGGGGGTGCAGACGTCTCCTCTGCCAAACAGTAGCTCCCACTGCCTCAAGATAGATTTGGAGGAGAGAAAAAGCTCGCCTTAAAGGTGAGAGAGGACCACAGCTACACATAAAATTAGAAGGACGCCACCACTGGAGTGATGGTGAAGATGGATAACAGAGAAGGGCCGGCGCGGTGAAGATAAAAGCTTGCCGCTGTGTGTCTTTGTTCCGATCTCAAAATCACAGCTCCAACCTTTTCTGGTGCTACAAGCTTCTAGTTCTTCAGGCTCAACTCTGCTTCTCTATCAAGACTCTGCTTCTCTATCGTGGCTAAGGTTAGGGATAAGGCTCGCTAGTGGCAAAGACGCCGCTAGTGAGAGTGGGACCCTAAGGTGTGAAGTCCAGAGAGAGTCAGAGAGGGAGTCGCATGCGGGGGTTCAATTGTTTGTTCGATTGGATTGACTTTTTAATAGATCATTGCATATATATATTTTGATTGTTTTGAAGAAATGTCTGTTGTTAATTTAGCAAATAATAATTGAAACTTATCTCCTTATATGTATTGAAAATATTAGTCATCCAAAAAATAGACAACATCAAGCTAGATTGTCTCCTACACTAAATAGAACGCATCACTGTTACTACTGTGTTTCTCACAAGTGGTGGGAGCCCTAAAGAGTTTAACCCTCATTATCGTAATACTTTTTCCCATGGTCATTAATATAGAATATCTTGTTCAAATCATTAATTTTTTTAAGAATATCCTTTACTATTGATTTTAACAAGGATTTGGATGTTTATAAAGTATAATAGTGTCATGTGATTTTTATAACCGACGTTATTTAATAAGAAAGAACTCGTTATTATTGTAGTGTCATGTACTTTTGATATTTCTTAATTAACTAATCCAATAATATCCTCTATATCAAATTAATGAACTTCATTGAGGGTAACAAGAATTGGAGGAAACCCAAGTTGTCTTTCTACCAATAAGAAAAATTGTAACTTTTGCTGTTGAAGTGAGGACATTGTTAATCGATGATCAGTAAGTAACTTTTAGAACCTAAAAACATGTGCACTCACCTAAACTTTTAATTTATCAAAAGAAAAACTACAGCATTCCAATCATACCGAGCTGTTAAATAATGTGACTAATCGTAGTGACCCATACATGATGAGTAAGCTTTAGAAAGTTTGAAGAGTCTAGAGTCCAAGAGACATGTAGTTTTGAGCCAAAAAAAAAAAAAAAAACAGAGACATGTAGTGAAGCATGTATACTGCAAAGCTTAAGTATATGGGAGAATAAATTAAAAGGGTAAGGATTTGAGTTATTAATTTAGGAAAAATTAATCAAGAGATTAGTGATGGAGTTGCTGTGATATGATGATGTACATGGAGGGGGCCGGCCAAGGAACAAAAGGAAGGAAGAAAGGATGATTTGGTTTGTAACACGTGAAAACCTCTGTCTTTTAGGTTTTGTTTTGTTTTTTTTTTTTATATTAAAAAGTTTTGGAAGGGTTCAACACCAGTCCTCTACCAAGGTCAGGGTACGGCCCCAGACTCTATGAGCACTTATTGGTTTCGTTTTAATTTGTTATATCCATTTGATGATTTTTTTTTTTTTTTTTTTTTCGGCCTTTCTTTCATTCATGGCAGTCTTATGGGCCGGCATTGCTTGCTCAGAAATGATAATTTTAAGATTATCTTTATTTTTAATTATATAAATAATAAAATAAATTTATTTAAAATATAAAAAAATTAAATTAAATCTAGATAATTCAAAATCAATATAATAGTGGAGATCGATGACACATTTTTGCTCATCAAAGTGATGAGCATAAAATGTGCCCCAGTCTTATTCATTCCGTTTGTTTCTTCAAAAACCTCTTTTATCGCTTTATGACTTTTTTGTGACTTTTGGTCACTATTTGTAGGTTGATCCTTCTTACTATATATTTTCCTGTCTAAAGTTGCCACCCCCTCTCGTTGGCAATACTTATCAATTCCATTGCACTCACCACTGTCGTCTGCAGTTTCCTCATGTTTTTTCCCCAATAAATGCAAAAAAGAATAAAAAAACAATTTTACGCGTTAAACCGATCATATATCAAAGGCATAATAAAAATTTTATTAGTTATTAAAAAAATAGAATATTATCCTTTCTATGGGGCCTTCCCCTTTCCTTTCCAGTACCATCTTATATACTCCATTTAATTCTTATTATAAGACACTAACTAATAAGTGTATTTGATCATTTTTATAAGACATTTGTTTGTTTTAAAGAAGAATTAATTTTTTTTTTTTCATGTATGCCCATAATTAAGAAGGATAATGAGTGAGAGTAATAATTAACATAATAGTAAAGTTTAATGCAATTAGTAGAAGTAATATGGAAAATTACTTAAATTTTATAACAATTTTATTGACTTTAATTATTTCTATTAATTTATGAGAATTGTTAGTTTGTGCTTTATACTCTCTTTGGTCCTTATTATAGGGCATCAACTACTAGAAGTTTTTAATCCTTATTATAAGGTACCAACTATCTTTAACTAACTCATTTATTACTTTTTTCCAATTATAATATCATTTTTAACTAACTCTTTAAATTCACATCATTAAAGTATGTGTAAAATTGAAAATATTTATCAATTCTGGACCAATTTAATAACTTAACTTATATTCCTTAGTCCATAAGAAATAGTGGTTGATACCTTATAATAAGGACTAGAGGGAGTAATAAGATTCAGAAGGGGGGTGTTATAAGACACTTTAATTGATTTACAAAAGACAAGAAGTGACAATTAACTCATTAAATATGTCATAAATTGATTTTTTTTTTCACTTTTACCCTTATTGAAAAATGTGTTTGAAAATTTAGCAGGTGAACAAAATTGGAAATTAGGATTAATTACAGAAACAATTGGAAAATGAGCATTAATTAATTATTTTACAAGTGATTTATATTGTAAACCAAACTATTCTTCTAGAAGTGTCATATATTGTGGAATGGAGGTAGTATATGACATATAAAATTCACAACAAACCCTAGCATTCATAAGCAATGAATAATTATCAGGCATTTTATTATAGCCATTTTTTCTTGTATCCGAAAAAACCACTAACATAGGAAAAGATGACCCCAGGGAAAAGCATCAAGTTGGTGACGACAAAGCTGGATACCCTTTTTTATTTAAGAAACAAAGCTGGATCCCTTGATTAAGATTAAAGAGGTATATGTTTTCAGGTGATGACCTCTGGAATAGACCATAAGGCATATATACAGACACATGCACACATATATTATAATACAAGGTTGAAGAGAATTTTAGCTTTTGAATATTTCACGAGGAATAATTTTTTCAAATGATATCTCATTGACAAGTCATCTGACACCCTAAATATGACGTGGCATATTTCAGGAAAAGAATAGGGATGCCAAAATTAATCCATATTATTAAACTTTATCAAGCAAGTTACTTCTCTATGAGTACGTTAGAGGTAAGGATGTTCTTTCATACAACGGGCGATATGAAGCTAACAGTTAACATCAATTTCTACTAATCAGAGGCAATATCATATGATGATTTTGACACTTTAGGGGTGCAACATTGGTCCCATGAATAGTTTAGGATATCTAGTGCTCTTTGTGAAATAGTTCAAATAAATAGAAGAGAGAGCATGAGTTGATGAAAAGAGCAAAAGCAATGAGTTCTTTTGACCTCTCTAAAGTAAAGCATATTGTTAGGTGTGAATGTGTATAATGATATAAAGCTTAATGGGAAATAAAGGGTAAACAAATTGATGGGATATAATAAGAAGCGTGAGGTATTGGGAGCTTCCATCACATTGAGATGCTGCCACTAAAGTTGCCTCGTTCTCTCTGGAATGCACGAGTGGTATTGCACTGTTTGTGGCAGACATAGACCAACACACACTCCCCTAGTTTAGCCGCAATGAAATTCTTTTTACTCTTTAATATTATGCACGCAGGTCAACGCTATTTTGATTACTTTATTCCCCATTCAAACTTTTCTTTAATTATACACTCGTGGGAGGGAGGGGGAGAAAGAGAGAGAGTTCTAAATTTTCGAAGATTGAGATCCTGAGAAAAGTTGAAACTTTTACTTTACTGGGAAGAAGAGCGATATATATATATATATATATATATATATATATATATATATAAGGAAGAAGAACAATATGGATATCCCAAAAAGATGAATAAAATCCATTAAAAAGAAAAGGCTTTATGAAACCCACGGGTCAGGGCCTGACGTCTTATGTATAAAGCCCAGGGTTCATCTTTGAAGTCGAAGAATTTGTTTGGGCCCATAAGCTTAGATCCACATACATGGTGGTGGAATTGCGTTTGAAGTTTTATGCTTTAAGAAAATGTGCTGAAACGTTATTAATTTTTAAGAATTAACAATAATGAGAATATTAATAGAAAGTTGCAGACGGTGAGGGAGAGGCTAATAGAGTAAGAAGGTTAGACGAGGCAACTAGGATTTATTATTGGTAGAATCACAAAAATGCCTTTTAGTGTGATTATGAGTTTTAAGCTAAGATAAATAAAAGGGTTAACGTGTAGATTTGCCAATAAAATATTGTGCTAGGAGCACAAAAAAAATTTAACTGGACAATAACTACAAAAAAACAATTAAAAAGTGTAAAATATCACAATGTTGTTAGAACGAAAGTAATGGCCGTCACTTTCTAAGGTAGATTTGTAACGTCCCAATTTTTAACAGTGGAATAAATTTTATTTTCATTAAAAATCATTTCAAATCATCAGAGTAAAGTATTTGAGCGGAAGAGTAACTGATATATATTTAAAATGTCGTAAGTCTGGCTGGAAACAATAGCGGTATAAGAACCGAGTCTTTCAAAAGTAATGTACAAAACAAAAGGAAGGCCTTTACCGAATCAACGACGGGTATTCTTCCACCGAGTCTTTAAGCATGCTGCTTCCCCTTTTCCTCCGACACCGGTTCTCCCGACCCTGATGCTATGTAAAGAGCTGAGGTCCCATGCATACGGACCCCAGGTAACGGTTAACCTCATATTTACATATATGGTATAAAATCACAGCAATTGGTTCACTTCCAAACATGTCACTCCCAGTGAATGCAAATGTACCGCTCCCAGCGAAAAGTATCATTCCCAGTGAAAACAGATATATCACTCCCAGTGTATGCAGATGTACAGCTATCCTTTAATAACAACATGTACTCAAACAGCACACCACAACATGCACACAACACACATAGCACATATACACATGCTATAAATATCAAAGTTAGTGTTACAGTACGCGAACGTACAATAGAGCTATCAGCTAATAAGCATACCATGCCCACAGCACATATACGCATATAGTAAATATCAGAGTTAAAGTTACCAGTACGCGAACGTACCTTCGTTGACGAAAGTTTAGTACGTTGACGATAAACTGTACTTTTGACGAAAAACAGCGGAATGACAACGAAATGACCGCGGAACAAGATTACTGATATCCTATAATGATAATATCACATTTATCAATATTTGATATCATAACAGGCATTTTAGGTACAAATTACCATTTTGCCCCTGATCCCCTAACCGGTGGAATTTCGCCAGCGCTTCGCTATTTTGACTTTAAACTCTCAAAATTTTTGCTATAACCTTTCCTCTAATATATTTCTAAAATAAACATCATATTTATTCCTAAAACATGATATTTAAACTAACTTGAAAAATTAAAGACTATTCTAGCATTTCTACTAGAACTACCGAACTAAAGACTAGGGACCGAAGACTTACTCAGAGCTTCGCTAGGATTTTCTCCGGACTCCTCCTTCTTCCTTTCTCTCCAAATTTTCAAAAATTGCAAGAGAACTTGGTGTGAGGTTTGCAAATGAGAGGGTTGACTATTTATAGAAAATCTCAATGACATTTTCGTAATTTCCTTGAACTTTGTCTGGTTAAATTCTGACCGTCAGATCACACTTTCTTGAGGTGGCTTGATCTTGGCCTTACACCTCTCTTTGCTGACATCATCTTGAGTCATCAAAGTGATGTCATGCTTGCATCATCTCTTGCTTTATGTGCCTTTATCTGATAAAGTTCCCTGTTCGGTGTCCAAACCGTGAAATTTGGTAAAATCTTAAAATTCCGGAAGCAGTACCCTGAAGGTCTTTGCTTCCTCTTCAAGAATACTGGGTTTTCCTAACCTTATTCTCTCATTAAGGACATTCCATTATCTGCCGAAAATCCTCGGTATTCGTGTCCGATTACAGAAATAACTTCAGCCGGTACCAACCTCTGGATAAAAATCCACTGACTAATAATATGCTCTGGTTTTGCTTAACTCATCCCCAGATTCTCACAACAGAATTATTTTCTATCCGTTCTCATTTATCCTGTTCACTATTAAAATACTATTGTTTATAAATCACATGTCTAATTATATTATTATTATATTCCAAGATCTTATCTCTTATTTTATTATTTTTTTTCTTTTTGGCCTAAAAAATTTCGGCCACTATATATATATATATTTTTTTTTCTTTTTTTTCCTACCCATATAAATTACATTTATCATATATTTATTTCCCAATGAATTCCCTTATTGGTCCAAAATCAATTTCATGGATTTAGACCTTATAAAATTTCCTAAAAATTTCCTAATTAATACTTTAATAATTTCTCAAAATTTTCTTAATTAAAACTAATTATTTTCTCACAACAATTTTACTGACATTGGTAATTTATGCATTATGTAAAATATTAAAAACCATGGGGCAATTTATGTCCCCCAAAATGACATTTAATTTTTTGCCTTATTATTTCTCAAGGAAAATAATCCCATAAATTATCTAAATTAGAGACAACATACTATCTAATTTTTAATTCAGGATTTATCATAATATTCTCAGGGTATCTTATAACCCACAAATCTACTTAGGGGCTGTCAGCTCTTTTTTTCTCCTAATTCCATGAGAAATTACCTTTAAGAAATAAGGTAATTATTTCACTTGTTTTGATACCACAAATTTACCTATTTTCAATAGGTATTTATTTGTCAACGTAATATTCCAGATATATAATTATCCGGGTATTACAAGATTAATCAAAAAAGTATTACGTTAGGAGCACCTAGCATAAATAAGTTTTGAAGGGACCAAAAATACCAATCAACAATTAAAAATGGGTAACTAAAACAATTAACAATTAAAAAAAGGTAACTAACACAATACATTAAAATCAAGTTAAGGACCATTTGGTGTGAATTGAATGTTGTGTAGTTGGTTTGTGAGAGTGTTAATGTGACATAAATCTCGTTCTTTGCACATACTTATCCCTTAGCCTTAGTTATCTACCTTTGACATACGACTCAAGAATCTTTGTCTCTTCTTCATCCTCTTCTCTTTCCATATCCAACAAGGGGGCAAGAACATGAGAGCACTCAAAGTAGGTCGAAAACAAACCTGATGTCCTTTGTTTGATCAATATTTACCAACACTAGCTTGTTCTTAATTCTTCACAGCCTTTCACCAGCAAATCTCAAGCAGATCCAGTTTTCTTCTTTGGTTTTTATTGTCTCATCCCATAGCTTTATTTGATTTGTTTGTATTGAAAATTTAGCCACTAAGCTCTATTGAAGATCAGCCTAATACCAAACAGTCATTAGTTTGATTTTAACGTCATTGTGCTAGTTACCTATTTTTAATTGTTGATTATGCTAGTTACCCATTTTCATTTGTTTATTTGGTACTTTTGGTCTGTTTAAAACTTAACATTTTTTTTAAATGACTATTACTTTAGTTTTAACAACATTGTGATATTTTGCACTTTTTAATTGTTTTTTGGTAATTAATTATGGTCCACTTAAAACTTTTTTGTGTTGGGTGCTCCTGGCATAACACTTTATTGGCCAATTTGCACTTTAACCCTACATAAAATGATAATAATTACATGTCATTTGCGAAAAATTTTGAATAGTTTGACTTGACTTTTGTTCCATTAGATTTAACAGTCATTTTAACGGTAAGGGGTTAAATGTTAAACTATGAAAATTGAGGGTGTTATTTTTAAAATTCTAAAGGTGGGGGATTATATGCAATAGATTTAAAATTGAAGAGTTATTTGTATTTTTTCCTTTTCTAAAATTTCTCTATTGATTGCACATGTTAAGGAAATTTACATCAAGGAGTAGTTTCAATGCAAATGATTTAAGAATGTGTTTTTGGTAAACCAACTATTGGAATATTAAACCATGATTTAAGATCTTATCTTTATAGTTAAGATCATGATTAGTAATTGAACCCTACAAATAGAGGCCTTAGTTGATGTGTTAAGTGTTTATGAAAGTGAGGGATGATCATTCTTTAACCTTAGTGGGTTGATTTGTATCTTGTAAAAAATCATTTGTTATTAATGAAGATTCATCTTTATTTTATTAACACCAACAAATTTTTTTGGTAGAAAACTAATTTCATTAATCCATCTAAATTAGTCAAGTGGATCATTAACTACTACCTCTTGTCCGTAATATAATATTAAATTACATAACAAACGTTCAATATTAAAGTAGTTGTGATGGTTATAGCTCAGGGCGAATTATAAAAACAACAAAGTTGAATCAATACTGCTATTAAGATCTAATATTACTGGGAATATTCATGAAAACAGATACATTGCAGCATATCCGTATACAACCACTAAAAGCTTGACAGAAATAAAGCTGAAAAGAAGAATAACAGAAAGGAAGAAAGTGAGGTCCAGAAGAGAGATAAGAGACTACAATCATTGCCTCCTCAGTAACCGTTATTCTGTCCTCTTATGTAGCTGTCCCTTCATGGATTTCACGCAGCCTTCGTGAGGGATTTCTTATGCGTTGTCCACGCCTTGGCCCAGTCCCTTCCCCATATGCAAATATTAGGCCCAACTCATTAGTGGCTATGACATTACTCCCCTTCTCAATCAGAACCTTGCCCTCAAGGTTCAATTCTGAGTAAAGGTCTTGAAGATCGAAGGCCCATTCCCATGTATTGGTGAAGGACCCATCCCAACGAACGAGGCACTGAGTATGCCATTGTGAACCACATTGTAATAAACGAGTTTGAAGGACTTCGAGAGGGCGACACACGGGACCTTCGGGAACATACATCTGTGGCAACGGTAAATATAACTGAGAATGTTCATCACTGTGGAACTTCTTTAAAACTGACACATGAAAATTGGGTGGATCCGAGCGCCGTCTGGAAGAGCCAAACGATAAGCAACCTTGCCAATACGGTGGGCGATTGGGAATGGACCAAAATAGAGCATTGCTAATTTCTGAAACTTGCGAAGGTGAACAGAGTTTTGTCAAAATGGTTGTAACTTAACCAACACCAAATCACCCACAGCAAAATCCAAATCAGTCCGTTTCTTAAAAGCTTGAGATTTCATCTTGAGTTGAGCTTTGGCCAAATTAGTTGTTAGAGTCTGAAGCAATTCGTCCCTCTGTTCTAGCTGGTGGTGAACTTTAAAAGGAGTATCTTCCAATGATGTGGCACCAAGAAAAGGGGGTGGATCCCGACCATACACAATCTTGAACGGCGCCAAGCTAATAGCTGTGTAAAATGAGGTATTATACTAGAACTTAGCCTAAGGAAGGTAGGGGAGCCATTGACGAGGATAATAATTGTGGACAAAGCATCGCAGGTGCATTTCAAGGCATTTGTTGACAACCTCGGATTGCCCATCCATTTGTGGGTGGTAGGCTGAGCTAAGACAGAGTTTAGTTCCTTGTAACTTCATTACAGAACACTAAAATGCACTGGTGAAGGCACAGTCCCTGTTCGAGACAATAGAGCGTGGGATCCTGTGAAGGCGAATGATATTCGATAAAAACGACTCAACCACCATTTGGCTGGTAAATGTAGCCAATAAAGGCATGAAGTGTGCATATTTGGAGAGGCGATCAATGACAACGAATATCACAGAAGAGCCCTTGACCAGGGGTAGTCCTGTGATAAAATCCATGGCAATGTCTTTCCAAATATGGTTCGGAATTAGCAGTGGTTGGAGCAAACCAGCTGGACTAAGTTAGGAGACCTTCGCTTGCTAACAAACAAAGCAAGAGCTAGGGGTGAGCATAGGCAAGGCTGGGCAGGGCGAGACGAATCACTGGGCAGTAAAATGCAACTCAGTGCCCGGCTCTACCCGATAGAAGCCTTAACATTTTTGGGCTGGGCAATAATGGGCTGGGCAGGGCGGGTTTCCCATGCCCAAGTAATGATATCCTACTACACCCTATATAAAAAAAAAAAATTCAATCATACCTAATAAATAATATTGTAAGCTTCAAATGTAATTGATAATTATACATTTTAGAATATTCCAAAATAAATCTACAACTTGAGTCTTGAAATTAAAAAAATTACCATGTCTTAACAAATAATCAAATACACATAACCTGAAGAATTAAATAACATCCATAGTCCATTAAGTACAAGACATCATTAGTAATATAATGAACTAATGGTCAGATACTTAATAGATATATTAGAGTATTAAATCTATTAACTATTATATAAACAAATATTTATATAAGCTATAATATATATATATATACTGGGCAGGGCCAAATGGGTAGGGCAACATACCTTACCCGATACCAGGCCCTGTCCGTAAAAATGCCCAGCCCGGTCACTGATAGGGCAAAATTTCAAAGCCTATAACTCCGCAAGTGTACGGGCCATATCAAGTAATAAAGATGAGTAAAGTATCGTTCCCACGAGGACTTAGTACCCACTACTTCAGTTAACAATTAATCTTGCACTTTTCGTTTAAGTCGAGCAATCAAATTTAATTTAACTAAGAAAATAAAATAAAAATCAAACAAATAATCTACGCAATAATCAAACGGGCAACCTAGAGGCACTAATCCCTTATTAATTTCATAAACATTTATCTCACTAATTTAATTACTCTTAATGTTAATTTTGTTAATCTCGAGTATTAATAGTTATAAGTGCCTTCCGGTCCACTTACAACCCTCTCTTAAGTAAAAGTTGTTATGTCTAACAAATTTACTCTAGAGGCAATTTAATCCGGACACACTCTTCTACAACTATATGGGGCTATTAGGTATATTCCTATCCTAATCGCAAATCAAATTATAATTTAATCCCATATTGCTTAATCTAGAACTTAATTAAAATTCCCTTTGCCATGGTAAATCCTAATTCTTAAAATCCTATTTAAAGATGGCCAGTCAATAAATAGTAAAACTAACCAAGATTTAAGCAACCAAAATCAATATTAATCATAATTAAACGATGAGAAATAAATCCTAATCCATTAATAAGTTCATAGGTCTCTAAGTTGCAAAATAAAATTAGCCAGACATGGCTTCAATCCAGATAACAGCAAGATCAAAACTCAGGTTTAGATTCATGGAGAATGATAAGAAATTGGAACTAGACGGCACCAAGATCAAGAACAATTAAAACCAACAACCTCCTCTATTTCCTTTTAATCTGTGCGTGTTGTTTCCTCTTGCTCCAGCTGTGTGCCTCTGTTTCTCCAATTCTTGTTGTCACCGTCTCTCCTCCAGCCGTCACTCTTCTTGCGTCTGTGCGTTCTCTGTTCGCGTCTTCTGTTCTTTAATTGTCGCCACCTAGTCTTTCTTTTCTATCTCCAGATCGTGCCGCGTGAAGCCTCCTTCTTTTTTTTTTGATTGCCGCCAGACTTCTGTCTCCGCCTCACACGTCTTGAATAATTCTCCTATTTATTGCTGCCTCCGCTCCTTCTTTTAGGTCACCATCTGCATCTTTAATTCATTCCCATTCAATTGGTGGGCCCAATTCCCATTCAATTGTCAAATGGTCCCAAGCATTCAACCCGTAAAAGACAATAATGCTTCCTGATCCAATTTCATTCATCAATTGGTAGGCCCCATTTTTAATCCAATCCAAACCGTGGCTATGGCATATGCTGGAGATATTCAAAAGGGAATTATATAATAATAAAATAATAATAATAATAATAATAATTTTGTGATTTCTTTTTTTTAAAATTTTGTTTTAAAACTTCTCATTACTATTATTTATTTCCTAAACTCAAAAAATTTTATTTTAAATTGAAAGCCACAAATGATGTATCCAATTTGATTTCTCTTAAAATCTTAAGAAAATCTCTTTAATTTAATATTAATGACTTCCTAAATATATCAAAATATACCTCAAATATATTAAAATTAGGAAGTCATCAGTCACGCCCATTTTTTCTGGGCTGGGCAGGGCCATTTTTTACTGGGTCAAGCTGGGCGCACTGGGCGCTTGGACTTCGTGCACAGCCCTAGCATGAGCGCATAAAATTATGAATGTCTCGACGCATGTTAGGCCGCAAAAATAGGGCAGCAACTCGGTGGAAAGTACACAAGAAACTAGTAT
The DNA here is from genome assembly GCA_037074495.1 of Acacia confusa. NCBI lineage: Eukaryota > Viridiplantae > Streptophyta > Magnoliopsida > Fabales > Fabaceae > Acacia > Acacia confusa. The sequence goes on along the minus strand of CM073508.1, from coordinate 37,542,902 downwards.
GCCCACCCAGGACCAAAGCATGAAATTCGAGCAGAATGCGACGCATTAATTCAGAGTAATCAGGTGGAATGACTAACTTGTTTTTCCAAAGCAAATCATGCTTTCAAATATGAAAATATGAATCCCTGATTGAACCATATTTTTATAGGATTTTTTTATAAAGAAATTTCGATATTTCCATAACTTATCATAGATGTTTGTAGGGTGGTATCATTCCCAACCTGGATTTGGTTGTTGGCTTTCTGCGGTGGACATAAATACACAACAGATTACGACTTCCTTTTCATTGTATTCTATGTACGACTCTGGAGGAATAGAATGAATGGTTACATTCGAATTAAAACTTTTAAAGCAACTTAACTTGCATAATTTTGATTGACAAAGAATGTTGTAATTATAAATAAGCTGCAAGAACGAGACATGGATATGTTTGTTTGGGACAACCGACATACTTAGCAAATTGAGATATGAAAACTCTTGTATAGCTCTGCTGTTTTCAGAAACTTACGCACAATCTACTTTCATGCTTTTCTAATACAGAGTTTTGAGGCTTTAAATCAACGTGCTGTGGTTGTGGTGGTAGAAATTTCCGTCGCAAATTTCTAATATTTGTGACGAAATTCATTTCTGTCACAAATTTCTGACATTTGCGATGGAAAAGAAATTCCGTCCCAAATTTTGAAATTTGTGATGAAATTCTCTTTTTCCATCATAATTGTGAGACAAAATTTTGCAACGGACAAATTCTATCACAAATTTTAAATTTCAAGCCTTTTTTGCAACGCAAAAAATGAATTTTTTTTGTAGTAAGCGTTGTAATGCGTCAAAACACCACCAACGCTTGACTGAGTCAATTTAAAGAAGGATGAATGAGCACAGTTGAATTGGGAGGGGCCATAATGGATTTCAATCGCACTAGCCAGAGTAGACCAATTGGGAAGCCGGAAGCCATTAAGCTTTTACCAACATTTGAAACCAGGGTAAGACATCGTCGTCGAGATGAACGGATGCAATGACCAGATGCAGAGAGTTTGGAGTGTCGTAGTATTTAAAATATTGCTCTGCCTTGAATAACCAATTCAGGGCCTCGGTGCCATAGAATCGAGGAAAATCCATCTTAACTAAGTGAGGAACGACAGAGTATGCCAGTGCGATGGGTGGTTCCAGGATAGAGTTCGACGAAGAACCATTGTGACCAGGCGAGGATAGCATATCCAAGCGCTTTGTAATGTCAGCCATTGAACCTGTCATCAATTTCAGAACGGAATCCAATTGATCAAACCGATGATCGACACGATCAAGATGGCTGGTGAAGTCGTCAATGAACTCATGGGTTTGCTTCATGTCGGCCTGCTGTTCTTTGAGACGTGTATTTTCAACCATAGGGAGCAAAATATCTCAACGAAAGCACCGAATTGTGATGGTTTTAGCTCAAGGCGAATTATAAAAACAGCAAAATTGAATCAATAGTACTATTAAGATCTTATATTACTGGGAATATTCATGAAATCAGATACATTGCAGCATATCCGTATACAACCACTAAAAACTTGACAAAAATAAAGCCGAAAAGAAGAATAACATAAAGGAAGAAAGTGAGATCCTGAAGACAGATAAGAGACTACAATAATTGCCTCCTCAGTAACCATTATTCTGTCCTCTTATGTAGTCATCCTGTAATACCCGGATAATTATATTGACAAATAATATCTATTGGAAATAGGTGAATTTGTGGTGTCAAAATTAGTATAATAATTACCTTATTTCCTAAGGTGATTTCTCATGAAATTAGGAGGGATAAAGAAAATTAAGTGTCAAAAAGGCTTAAAAATGCATTTTAGGGTCATAAAACATCCTAAAAAGAATTGTGATAAATTCTAAAGGGCAGTAAAATAATTATTAAAAATTAGAAAGAATATTGTCCTTAATTTAGACAATTTAATAAATTATTTCCTTTAAAAATAAAAAGAAGAAAAATTAAAAAGTATTCTGAAACCAAAATTGACTCCGTGATTTTTGATATATTACATGGGACATAAAATACGAATGTAAGTAAAATAGTTGTGAGATAATAATTATTACTAATTAAGAAAATTGTCAACAATTAGTAAGTGATTAGTTCAATAATTAATGGCTAATTGTTTAGACATGAATAAAGAAGAAAAACCGAAATTTATGTGTGTGTGAGATGTGTGGTGTGTGAGTGTTATGAGATGTGGAGAGTTGTGAGTCTGTGTATGTCTAAGTGTTGTGCATGTGTGTGTGTGTAGTAGCAAAATAATAATATCTACATATTTATGATTATAATAATAATATAAAGTGAGATATTTTGAGAAAAAGCAAATAGGATAGAGGAGAACTAATAGAAAATAAATCCTATCTCAAAATATATGAACTAAGTATCTAACATAAGGACTTATTATATACAAGTGAATTTTTATCTCAAAGTAGGCTATCTCCGAAGTTATTTCCGTAACCGACAGTGGTTGTCCGAAAATGTTCGGCAGGCAACGGAATGTCCTTAATGAGATTAAAAATTTAGATAACCCAGGTATCTTAAAAGAGAAAGAAAAGATCTTCGGGGCTATGTTCCCAGAATTTTGAGATTTCTCAAGATTACGCGATTAGAACACCGAACAGGGACTTTATCGGTAGAAAGCTTCTTGAGCAAGTTGGTGACATCACCTTGGTGACATAGGATGAGGTCAGCATAGTAAGGTGTATGGCCAAGATCTTGCCACCTTAAAGAAGTGCGATCCGACGGTTAGAAACTGATCAGACAAAGTTCAAAGGAATTACCAAAATGCCATTGCCTTTTTCTATAAATAGCCCTTCCATTCTCCTTCATTTTCTCACCAATTCACTTGCCTAGTTCAAAATCTAGAGAGATGTTAGAGAGAGGGAGGAGCTCGGAGGAAGGAGTAGCAAGGTTCTAGGTAAGTTCTTCGGTCCCTAGTCTTAAGATTCTAGCTCCGTTCGGTAATTATGGTAGAAATGTTAGTTTGATATTTTAGTCTTCCAATATGTTGTTGATATCATGCTTAAGTTTAAATATGGTATTTATTTCAAAAATATGATGGAGAAAGAGATACGGCAAAATTTTGGAAGATTAAAGTCAAAGTAACGAAGCTCTGGCAAAATTCCACCAACTAATCAAACTAGGGGCAAAATGGTAATTTGTACCTAAAATGCCTGTTATGATATTAAATATTCATATTTGTGATATAATCCTTATAGGATATTTGAAAACACGAACCGCTGTTTCTGCTGTCGTACCGACGTCGTACCGCTATCAAACGTACCATATTTCGACGAAAGTACCCGATATCGTCAATGAAGGTACGGACACGTACTGTAACTCTAACTCTTATGCTGCTTGTATGCTCTATATGTGATGTGATGATTCATATAGTCGTGGACAAGATTGGGTCTTGGGTCATGCACCGTGATTAAGACTCTGTCTTAAGTCACTGTTTATACATTTAGCTATTATGTGAAAACGGGTTACAGTCTTGGTAATGCCGTATGGATGTTTTCCTAGCGCTGAGGACACGCTCCAGGGTGTGGCACTGGTTTATGTGCAAACTATGTGGACCTTACATGGGCTGTATGCTATGTAGGTATTGTTGAGATAAGAATTGATACATGTGCTGTGTGCTATGTATAGTTATATGCTGAAATGTAAATGAATATCTATCATGCATACTGTCATACTTGAGTATAAAGTTAACCGTTACCTGAGGTCCAATGGTCATTGGACCTCAGTCTTAATGAATAGTACAGGGAAGAAACCGGGATAGAGAAGGTGCCGGTGGAAAGAGCCGTGAAGAGGCAGCGGTCGAAGACGAAGGTCGGTAGAAGTTATTAGGACTTAGTTTCTGGCAGAGTATTCTGGCACAGATTTAACAAAGTTATTTCGGACCATTTGATGCTTAAACTAAGGAAGATTTCATCAGTGGGTTGTCACAAGTCACCATAGAGTTGGTGAGACTCCCATTAGATTGAACACCGACCTGGCCAAATTGTCTGATTAACTGATGTTAGGTTTCAAGCCATAGATCTAATTTAAGACTTTCTTTATCAAAGAAATGTATTCAAATCTCTGTAAATTGTATCACATGAATATTCCTTCGGGATATTTAAAATATCAGCTTATGTCGGGGCATCATCATATGTCTGGGCATTTTATATCAGATACTCATTATCCGAATCTTGGTGCACGTTATCCATTTTCGCAGTACTCTGAGCTGTAGCATCTCAAAACTTTGTGATTTTCTTAAAACTAAGTGTCAACCGACACGATTTTCGAACCTGGAATTTGGGATATTACACATCCCTTCATGGATATCATACAGCCTTCGTGAGGGATTTCTTACGCGTTGTCCACGCCTTGGCCCAGTCCCTTCCCCATTTGCAGATATTGGGCCCAACTCATTAGTGGCCATACAGTAGTGTACTAAGAACATGAGGTAGCAATAATAAGGATGACTGATTGATGGTTAAATGAGGATGAGATCGATGTGTTATACTACTCCCTCTGGTCCTAATTATAGGACAACATTTGGAGGTTGATTTTGGTCCTAATTATAGGACAAAATTTAAATTTTTGTCAATTTTTTTCATAAAACACCCCTATTTTATTCTCTCAAGTATGTTTGGTTTTTGGTAAGTATATGCATTTAGGTGCATAGAATTTTTCAATCAATAAAACTTTTAAATTATTGAATTTTAATTTGTTTATCGATGAGTTGATGTTAATTTCCCAATATATATGTGTGTGTACATATTTATATATGAATACACACACATATAGACATACACACGCATTATGTGTGTGTGTGTGTGTGTGCATACTCACACACTTATATGTACACACACACATACATATATTTGTGTGTGTATGTGTGTGGATGTGCATACATTATGTGTGTGTTTGGGGGAAGGGATATGGGGGTTTGTATATGTGTGTGTCTGTGGGGATGTATGTGTGTTTTTTTTTTTGGGGGGGGTGTAGATATGTGTGTGTATGTGCGCGTGTGCACACACACACAAGGGTGGAGCTACACTTATGCCAATGGGGGCACATGAACCCATAAAAAAATATATAAAAATTGAGAGAATTTGGTAACAATATGTGTGGATAGTATAGTTGGTTAAGACTTGATATCTTTAGCTTAAGGTCACTGGTTTGAACCTCCATCTTCTCTTTATCTTTTTTCCCCTTTCCCCTTTCCCATTTTATCGTATATCTTGTTCTCTCACTCTCTCCATCGTTTTTCCCCATTCGAATTGATCACTCCGTTCTCGGCTCCAAAACCTTTGTTGTCACTCTCCATCTTCGCTCTCGTCAATCAATTTAAAAGGTTAGATTATTGCTTTAATCTTTCTCCTCAAGGACGTTTTTGGCGACCCCATTCACGGTTCAAATCCGACACCCTTATTCATTAGTGTGATGATTTTTGTTGTGTCGTTTGCTCTGGATCGCCATTGTGATGAATCCAGACTGGCCGCTTGAACATAGTTGAAACCTTTTGTTAGTCTGCAATTTGTCTGACCATGGTTTCCGTCGATTTTCACTGCCGGATCTGTTTTTTGTGTTTGTAGATGGTTAGAAATATCTTGTAAAGAGGAAGAACACGAATTGGTTTTTCTTGATTGCCAAAAGAAATCCTTTGAAAATGAGAAAACTGATTTGTATTTATTGATATTTTCATTATGGGTCTGTTAGTCTGTGAATCATTTGCAGAATATCAACATGGAATAAGTTTTCATTGATTGCTAATTTTTTGTTTGGAAATGAGAATATGGGTTTGATTTAATGATGTGGTTTGTTTATGAGGAATGGGGACGAGCTTAAGCAAATGTTGAAATATAGATTTTTGATTTGGGTTTGCTGTGTATTTGAACTTTTAACTTAAGCCATAAACTTATACTCAATAAGATATGCTCTGTTTCTGAACTCCAGATCTCTCTCTTTACCTGTCTATACTTGATAAACTCATACATATGTATAAAGAAAAAACTCCAATCATATGCCAACATCAGAGGGCTTGCTCTTCAAGATAATGTCTCTATGAGACTTAATTTGTGGAACATCTCTATGAGACTTTAAATTCATTTGTAGGTGTATTGTTATAGATGGTCTGTGGCTCTATGCATACAATTTAGGTGATCATCTAATCTTTACTCAGATTGGAAAATAGAATATAATATCATCACTATTCTAATTGGCGCCTTGCACTTTAAGTTTTGAAAGAATATAAGATAGAATAGTAATGATTTTTATGGTTCTCAGATTTCTTAATATGCCATATCAAAATTAAATGATTATTTGTGATATATATATATAATGATAAGATGCGGCTGAACTAATGATAGAAAGTTAAAATGAAAATACTAATATTTTTTTATTTTCTAAATATATGTGTAGGGAGATTCCTTCCTTTGTGTATATATAAGAAGGAGGAAGGGTATTGAGTGGAGTGAGAGCCAAGCTACAAAGGGAAGAGTTTGAAGAAGCAGAAGAGGTATGGTTTGATCTTGTTTAGTTTCTGGTTTTCACTTGTTTTTGGCTGGATTATGAGCGTGTTCATTGTATCTTTATGTTTGTTTTGATTTTTTTAAAAAGAAATTTGGTTCCTAATTAGCTATTCAAATTGCATTACGAAACTGAAAGGGGCTGAGGGATAAGTTAGTTGGCACAGAAACTTATTCAAAAGTACTTCCTAGATCTTACTAGGAGAAGAGATCACGTAGCAATCAACAACAGAAAAAAGAGAACTTAGTAAAAAATTAGAATTAATTTGTTCGCCAATTTATTTGAAGATGAAGTATAGATTTAGAATCATTGCATTTTATGGTAATTAAATAATGCAATATAATACATGTTTATATATGTCACTTTTGTACCCAGAGCCCCTCTTATCCAATTTGACTCTCAAGTTTATAATTGAGACATATGTTAATAGTATGTTAACTATGCTTATAATTTTAATTGTTATAATTATTGGAAATCGTAGCGTCAGTTACTTAGTGTCCGTGCATGAAAAAGATACAATCTTATAGGTTTCGATTGAGGAAGTATTGAGATGAGCTAGCTTATAGGTTGCAACATGCTCCCTAATCTTGTCAAACTTTTTTTCTTCTAAAAAATATCAACGATATAATCTTATTTCAAACGTCTAAACCCCACAAATATAGAACCCGAATCTCAAAGTGAGCAACTTTCTAACAGTATTTCAATTCCAACAGTCCAAGAATCCTCCCAACCACCACCAGCATCTCAATTTCAATTACCACCTCAAGCAAAAGTTAATATAGAAAATCTTGAAGCGGATCCGGGAAAAAGACCTTCAATTTATTCAATGACATCAAATCCTATAGAAAGAGAGGATATTTGGAGAGCTTATTTGCTCAAGGGGCCAACTCAACCAATTCTTAAACCATTCCCTCAAACAAATGTGTATGGAAAAATACGTAGATTCAATCCTAAGTGGTATGAAGAATTTGGTTCCTGGTTGGAGTATAGTGTATCAAAAGATACATGTTTTTGCTTGTATTGTTATCTATTTGATATGGAGGTTGGAGGTAGTGGTTTGACGCAGGAAGCATTTGTCGATGTGGGGTTCAAAAGTTGGCATAAGAAGGATAGAATCAAAGTTCATATTGGAGATCATAAGAGTGTTCATAATAGATGTTATCAAGATGGTCAAGATTTGATGAAGCAAAAGCAACATATTGATGTTGCCTTGTCAAATATTTCTGACCAACAAAAAATTGATTATCGTATTTAGTTGAAAACTTCTTTAGATTGTGTTAGATTCCTACTACACAATGGTGAGGCTTTTCGGGGACGTGATGAATCTACAAGTTCAAATCATCAAGGTTTATTCCTTGAAATTCTAAAGTTTTATTCTAAGCCAAATAAAGAGATGAGTGATGTGGTCTTGGAAAATGCCCCCGATAATAACAAATTGATTTCACCAATGATTTAGAAAAATCTTTCCCAAGCTTGTGTTGATTTGACTATTAAAGCAATAATTAGTGATCTCAATAATGATTACTTTTCTTTGCTAGTTGATGAAGCTCATGATGTTGCAATTAAAGAACAAATGGCGGTTGTACTTCGGTATGTTAACAAAAAAAGGGTCCATTTTGAACATTTTATTGGCATAATTCATGTTTCAGATACAACTGCACAATCACTAAAAGCAGCGATTGATGACCTATTTTCTAAACTGGGTTTAAGTTTGTCTAAATGTCCCGGGCAAGGCTATGATGGTGCTAGTAATATGTGGGTTGAATTCAAAGGGCTTAAGAGTTTGATTTTGGCAGACAATACATCCGCATTCCATATTCATTGTTTTGCTCATCAGTTACAATTGGCACTAGTGAAGGTTGCAAAACATCACAAGAAGATTCAAGAATTTTTTGACATGCTTCAAAAGACGACTACCGTTGTGAGGGGTTCATGCAAGCAAAAGGAAATTCTTCAAATGAATCAGTATGAGCTAATAGTTGAAAGAATTGTTGTAACATCCCAAATTTCTGGGATTTGGATATTTGAAATTTAAAATACTATGGGAATTTAAATGTAATATTTTGTGGAAATTAAATCATGAAATATAGATTAAAATAATTATGAGGAAAATTATTTGGAATTGAGGCCTATTTTCTTTGGTTTATTTTAGGAAAAAGAATAAGGAATAATTAGGCCTAAATATTATTGGATTTATTTCCATGAATTTCAATTAAGGATAATTGTAAATAAATAAATGTTATAAAATAAAAATGATTTATCTCTATGACTATATAATATTTATTTCTAAATCTTTTGGGCCAGCTCTTAAATCACAATCCCTGAGATTATTCCTATTCATTTGGCCCAAACGCAATATGCTAATTGTTCTCTCCAGCGCACATACACATCTTCGTTTCTTGCATTCCTCCTACGTGTCCCTCTCAATTGAATGCACCTATTATTATTTCCATTAGAACTTCTGCACATTCAGCTAATATCCATTTCAACCATCACAGACACGCGTAGGAAGATCTGATAGACAGCGAGAGATTTATCAGTTCATGCATTTCGACAAATCAGCAAGACAGATCCTCCCATACTCCACTGTTCTACTCGTCAAACCATATGCTCCCTCCTCCTAATATATCATTCATTCATTTCCCATTCATTTCATTCGGCCAGAGAGTGTCCGAGAGTGAGAGTTTGAAGAGAGGTGAGAGAGGAAGCTGAAAACTCACATTATCTCTGTTCTTGTCGCTGAAAAACAGAGGAAACCAACCAGCAACTTGCTTCAACGTTTTGACAGAAGCTTAGGAGGTAAGTGATATACTCTCTTCTTCCTTCGTTTTCTGTCATAATCTCACGTAGAATGGAGCTAAAAAGGAATTAAATCAAACCTTGCTGAAACCGAAACCAAAAGAGAAAAGAAAACAGAGAGTTAAAACTGAAAACGAAAAACATAAAACAGAAACTATCATCGGGTTTCATAATGAAAGAAGAAATGTGATTGCCTGTATATATAATGGATGAAGAAAAGGAAAAAAACAAACAAACAAACAGAAACTGAAAACGAGAACTTGAAAACAGGGGTGTTTCGGCACCATTTTTCTGTCTTGTCGTGGCTGCATATATGTGGATATGTGTTGCCGTAGATGTAGGTGTGTACGCTTAGATATATGCTATAATTTGCTGTCAAAAACATGACGTGGGGGTTAAGCCTATAAGCCACTGAAACCTAAACTAAACTGAAACTGATAAGAGAGAAGGAAATGAAAACATGCTGGAGTCTATGTTCTTGTGCTGTCATAGAGTTTTACGTTGAATGAAAACGAAAAAAAAAAAAAAAACGCTGAACCACATGTATATGTGTAAGCCGTGAACTTGCTGTGTATTTGGACCTGTGTGTGTGTGTTTATATAATAGTATATACATATATAAAATATAAACTCAAGCTTTTGCTATTCCATGTGTGTGCCGCCACCTTACTGATATTTTTTTAGATTATTGGAGTGTTGTATATGATGCTAAAGAAAGGAAGTTAAGAAGTTTGCTTTTGCTGATAGATATATAAAAGGGTTGAGTCCTATATAGATATACATACCCATGTTCACTGTTACCTTGCGTCTTTGTATGTGTATAGATGTATATATTAGAAAGGACAAAAATAAGAAAGAAAAACGCTGCTACCTTGTATCCTTAGGTGAGCTGATATTAACATACATATACACAAATAAATTATATATTAACATTCAAAAAGTCAAAGAAGAAAGAATGCTAAAGTGATATTTTACTGTCATGGGAATGAGAAGGAATGAATATCTAATACATAATGATTAAATGCATGTCTTGCGTTGCATGAGTTGGTGCCTCTGTTTCTTAACCGTTTGTATATGTGGGGGGTGTAACTAAAATGTATATTAGTTACCAAATGGGTCCTGTGTGTGTGCGTTACATTTTTTTTTCATCATAGGAGAATATATATACCTATATTATTATTATTATTATTCCTTTCCAAATATAGTTATATATTCATTAGAGTTAAATCATTTTGTGGTGGTTTATAATGTGTGTATGAATTGGTATCCATAATACATATTGTGTATGTGGTAGCATTTATTAAATTGATTATGAGTCATTATTTGTTAAACTCAAATTTACATGAAGCATAAATTAATTTGTATTAGTATTTATCCAAGTTTTAAAGGAAACCATGAGAAATGTTAAAAATACATTATATCATATTCTCATATGGGGGTTGGTCTTTATTAAGTTTAAATAATTATTAATAAAATAAATAAATAAATAAGAAATTATTATTATTAAGATTGGTAATTAGGATAATAATAATAAATATTATTATTAAGAAAAGGGAATATGGGATAAATTAAAAAGGAATAAATAATAGATAATAAAGAGAAATTATTAAAGTAATAATGAATTAAAAAGGATATAAATGGAATAAAATTTATCAGGGGTATAGGGTCATAGGTAGCAAGGTTCTCTTTTAGGACATTAACTATAAGAGAAATAACACGGTGATGATATTATAGAATATCCAGAAAAGTTGGATCCAGTACCAAAAGGTGAACATACCACTAGCGCCAAGGACTAAGGTACGGACGCGTATTATAACTTTAACTCTTATGTTACTTGTATGTTTTATATGTGATGATTTGATTCATATAGTTATTGACAAGACTTGGTCTTGGGTCATGGACTGTGACTAAGACTGGGTCTTAGGTCACTATGTTAAATACATTCAGCTTTTATTTGAAAATGGGTTACAGTTTTGGTAATGCCGTATAAATATTTTCCTAGCGTTGAGGACACGCCAAGGGCGTGGCACTAATTTATGTGCAAACTAAGTGGGCCTTACATGGGCTGTGTGCTATGTTGAGGCGAACCTTACATGTGTTGTGTGCTATATAGGGGTGAACATTACAATTGTTGTGTGCTTTGTAGTTGTTGAATTATAAACTATTACATGTGTTGTGTGCTATGTATGGTTTTATGCTGAAATGTAAATGAATATTTGTCATGCATATATTGTTATACTTGAGCAAGGTTAACAGTTACCTGAGATTCAATGGGTATTGAATCTCAGAATTTACCATAGCTACAGGATCTGGAGGACTGGGAGCCGGAGAAAAGGGTAAGCGGCACGCATGAAGACTCAGAATGAGTTTTATTTTGGATTAAGAATATGTAGGTGTATGTTAAACCTCTCGGATTACTGTAACTTAATGCGTAAACTATGAACAACATGACGAAATTATTTGTATCACGTTTTTATTCCTTCGGGAATTTTAATTAACTAGCATATGTCTGTGCATATGAAATCAGTTACTTAGTTGTCCAAACGCCTAAGTACGCTCTCTGTTATGTAAACGCCCTTATTCTGATAAATATTCGCAAGATAACTTAACCAGAGCCTTAGGACCCTAATGCACTTCATAATGGACTTAGGAAATAGGGGCGTTACAATTGCTAATAGTGAAATACCAACTGGAAAAGGTTTAAATCAAGAGACAACCTTAAAGCGGCCTAGAGACACTAGTTGGGGTTCCCATTTTGGTACGGTTACAAGTGTTATCTCATTATTTTCTCTAATAATTTCCTTGATGAAAGTTATTGAAGACGAGCCGAAAAATGATGCTGTAAGTGTTGGAAATTGTGCCCTAGGGGCTAATCATTAAATAATTTCCTAATTTGATTTATGAAGATAAATCAAATCAGCTGGCTTCTAATTTGCATTAAATAAATTGATTAGATTGAATCAATTAGACAGATTTAATTTCCAATTCAATTTCAAAATTAATAAGATTGATTTTGAATATTTAATGCGGCCCATTAGGGTTATAAATACTCTTAGGTTGTAAGTAATTGGATTACGACACACAAGAGAATTGTAGAGCCACAAAAAGAACCCTAGAAGAGAGATGTGAGATAAAAGCTTGAAGGCACTAGCACGCTGTCGTTCGTGTTGCAGTGTTGTTCGGTGTGGATACCGGTAGAGGGAGTGGATTCGTAGAGTCGGCTCCTATAGATTAATAGATCAAGAAGGTGTTAGCCCACGAGTTTGCAAAGCACGCACACAAGTTCGTATAGGTATGGTTTCTAATAACTAACCCGATTTAAACGCTGTTGATAGATCCTCTTCTTGGGATTCATAATTTATTGGATAAATTTAATTCCACTGCGTGTACGAATCCCAACAGTAAGAACCGATGCAGGTTGCATTTTGTATGCCATTGAGGATTTTGAATTTGCATTCTTATTGCATCTTATGAAATTGATCTTGGGGATTTCTTATGAGTTGTCACAAGTACTGCAAAGAAAAGATTAAGACCTTTTAAATGCAACTGGTTTAGTGAAAGTAGTCAAGTCTTGTTTACAAGAGTTGAGGGATAATGGTTTTGATAAATTGCTTCAAGAAACAAACATTTTTGCCAATAAATATGATATTGACATTCCAAATATGAATGATGTTTATTGTCCTAAAGGGAGATCAAGACGGAGATTAGAATCATTCATATTCCTGCACTACTTTAAGGTTGAGTTATTTAATACAGTGACAGATACTCTGGTTCAAGAGTTGAATGATCAATTTGATAACGTCAATATCAAGTTGCTTGAGTGTTTGAGTTGTCTTGATCCTCGTGATTCATTTGCTAATTTTAACAATGAAAAGTTGATTGACTTTGCTAGATTCTATCCTTCGGAGTTTGATGAACTTGCAGATATTCCTTTTCTGTCTTCAAGTCTCGATAATGTTATTGTTGATGTGAGGGCTAATTCTGATTTTGTCAATTTGCAAACAATTTCTGACCTTGCTTTAAAGATGGTTAAGAAGAGAAAGGATATTGATTATCTTCTAGTCTATTTGTTGATAAAGTTGGCACTCGTTTTTCCGGTAGCAACTGCTAGTGTTGAGCGGGTTTTTTCTGCAATGGCTTTTGTTAATAATAAGTTGCACAATCGGATAAGTAATGATTGGTTTAACTCATGCATGTTAAATTTTGTTGAACGTGATATATTTGATACAATTGATGATGAGGATATATTGAAATATTTTCAAGGAATGAAGAATCGAAGAATGATTTTGTAATCCTTCTGATGTAAAGGTTAGTTAACTCTTGATTATTATTTTTCTATGTTAATGCATTTGTGTTCTCATTGTTTTCCTTCCTCTTTTATGTAGGTGTTTGGTGTTGAACCTATTGAAAATGTCGTGCTCTCTAGTGGATAGCCTTTTTTGAGGCATGTTGAAGTTGGAGTGCTGGTTTGCAACTATCCTTCTCTTATTCCTTTGCTCTATGGTGAAAGCATGATAATAAGTCTTATTTGTATTGAATATTGGCATGACACAGTTTCCTTTTCTGCTTTCTTTTGCAGATTGATTTGCTTCAAGAAATAACTTTATCTTCTCGAATATTTTTGGAGGTTGATGCAGCACTCAAGGCTAAGCAGATGAAGGCTGATGTAAATGAATATCTGAAGGTAATACCCCACCTTGTGATTTTCGTTTATGATAAATTGAAGACGAAGCCAACATTTTGGTTTGCTTGCCTACCTTCTAGTTATTATAATTCTTTATTCTTTGATTTCTTATAGGTCCCAACATGTTCTTTAATATTGTCCAACTTTTTTCCTTCCATAAAATGTTAATGATACAATCTTAATGCATTTAAAACTTTTCTTAAAAAAAAAAAATCCCGGGGGCCAGGCCTCAAACCCCTACACTAATATTGCACCTATTAACTCTAAATCCTGGCTCCACCCCTGCCCCCCCCCCCCCACACACACACATGTATATATAGCAAGATCATCATTTCAATTAGAAAGCATGGAAAAGAAGATTTTAGGTCGGAGAGGTATGTTAATGTCATTGAAAATTTATATAAGGGCATTTTAGGAAAATGAGTAAAATTAACTAATTTTATTTCCTTCCTTAATCTCCCCAAAATCGGTTAAATATGTTTTATAATTAGAATCGGAGGGAGCAGTACTTAATATAACAGTGAATTGTGATTGGAGTGGATAACTGCGAGATGATGAAGCTGTGCGCCCAACGAGGGTAAGGGTTATAGTGGTAATTATATGTGATTAATTGAGACCACCCAACCCTAGAAAATATCTACAACAGATAACATTGACTTGGTCCCACCAAGGACTACACACGACTTTCGGGTAGATGATGAGGGGAGAGAGAAGAACCAATCGTCTATATTCAATCCTTTGAATGAGACTTGAGAGTGATAATACAAATATCTTTGGCTTTCGCTAAACAAAATGTCTCGCAAATATTGCAGCATTATCTCTGTCCATAAATATTCATAAATTAGTGTCCAACAGAAGAGATAATCAGTTAGCAATAGTTCATAATGGAAATCATTTCTCCAAGATCATCTAGATCCCAAGCTACAGATGTAAAGCTGCATGATCGCTTCCTTTTCACTCCCACTGCCTTCTTCACTTGGGGTAATATCATTAATTTGAAATTTGAGCCTTGCGATCATTAATTACTTTCTTCCTTAATTATTATATTTATATACGCAGGTTTGGCTGCAAGCTACTACATGATTGAATATGCCTGTCTCTCGATCATTATAACCTTCTACACACAAAAAGCTATGAAAACCAATCTAGCCGACGCAGCCATACTCGTATGTGTGCAAGAAGGTCTCGCTTCCTTCGCAGCTGTAGTTCTAGCTCGCTTCACAGGTGAAAGATCTGGTCGTCGTTTTTATGCGATTGACTTCTCAACAGCTTCATATATTGCGGTAAGTTTATATATAAATATATATATAAACTCTCAAAAAAAGATTGCTGGCTCCGGGGGCGGACCCAGGAATTTTACTGAAAGGGGGCGAAATTAAAAAATGTTACACCATAAATAAATGTATCGATGCAGACTTAATGTACAAAAAGTTGAAAAAAGTTTTACAGAAATTAAGATGACTTCACTTAACTCTTACTCTATGTGTTTTCATATTATTAAACTCAACTATAGTTGAATTCGTGTTAAAACTCAAAATAATTTATTTTTAAAAACATTATTAATTACAAAAGTAAACGATTAAAATTAACTATTAGCTATCATCTATATTTCCATAGCCATCTTTTAACAAAACTCAAAACTTACCCAAAATTTTAACCATAAAATATTCTCTAATCGGTATAAAAGTAATATAATTAAAAAGATAAAATCATGTACGATAAATTTCATGAAGGAAATTTAGTAAAAAAAAGTGATTTTGAGTGCCTTATTGATCCTCAAAATTTACAGTAAGCTTTTAAAAGAAAGACAAACCAGCCGCCAGTGAAAGGGAGAAGAGTCGATTTGTTTTCGTAAAAGAACAATGGACAGATGTTAGCCGGTTAGGAATATATTAAAGGTGGGTCCCATCTCTTTTTTAGTTTTTTTTTTTAAAAATATATATATGATAGAAAACAAACGGTGGGATGCGTCAGGTAACTGATCTCAATTAATATGTGTGTGTGTGAAAGCAAACCAATGGAATGGATGATGTGTGTGTGTGTATATTTTTTTTTCTAAAAAAAAAAAATTTAGGCTGTGTCCGCCCCTGGCTGGCTCTGATATGATGTTGAAATTTGAAGGATCAATACTAGTATTTTAGAGGCTCTTATTTTCTCTATCTCCAACATGCAAACTATAAATGATTGTCATGTTTGGACAGGGAGTAATAATTTTATGGTACCTATGCGAGTCAGAAACCTGAAAATGAAGAGCAGAACGTGCCTCTTTTCTTGGTGGTATCTTGTCTTTTTGCATTAGGAAAGGGAGGATCTGATCCAGTTCTCAAGTCATTTCTCGAGCATAATTTATGTGCAAGTTCCGCTGAAAGAACAAGCCTAACAAAAAGAGAAGAAATTTACAAGAACATATGGGTTCATAGTACTTGGATTGTGGGAGCCATCGTAGCAATCTTTGGTTTTCTGGGACTTAAATGGCCACAAGTTTTGAAGGTTTCACTTATAGTAATAATACCATCTTCTCTCTTGTTCCTTTTCGGTGGCTCAACTAGTACCACCAAACCTATGGGTCGTTATATATCACTTCACAAAAATGCCACCACAGTAACAAAACGAGGGAGAAACATGAAGTGGCTTTTGATGTTTAGCTGCATCGCATACAGCTTAGTCCTTGGTACAGGTAACATTTTCTTCCAAGAACAAGGTACTAAAATGCAGGCTTTGAAAATAAAGGACGAGGAGGTTAGGCTTTCTTTCATGATTGTAATAAAGGTCGCTGTGAATGAAATAACCATACTGATATTTAGGTTATGTGGGGCTAATAAAAAGCAAGAGATCTCATTAGTAAGAATTGGTAGTGGAATGGTTTGTGTTATTATATGTTGTGTTGTAGCATGGAAAGTAGAGATTGATAGAAAAAAAGTGGTTGATGAAAAGGACCCTAAGACAAGTGTGGCATGGTTAAGTCCTCATTATGTTCTTTTAGGACTCGTGGAAGGGCTTGCCCAAAGTGGGTTAGAGGAATTGTTTGGAAATGATAATGAGAATCAGACAATGAGGAATCCTGGGAAGATTTCAAAGGACATGGTTTCATGCGTTGGCAAGTTCTTGGGGATTCCTTGTATTTTGATTGTGAGAAGGTGGTTCAATAACTTTGACATGGATCAAGCGCATTTGGATAGGTTCTATTTATTGTTGGGGATATTGTCTTGTGTCTTCTTTTGCATCTACCTAGGTGTTGCTGTTGTTTATATGAAAGTCAATAATGTGTCTTATGATGCAGAAGATGAGGGTAATAATGGCATTTCCAATAGGGTTCATGTTGAGTCAACATGATTTTAGAAAACTTGTAACCTACGTTGTCTGTAGTACTGTGTTGAGTAGTTTGGGTTGTTTAAATTAGACTTGTTGTATTGTATGCTTCGTCAATATTTGAATTTCAGCTGTAGACGATTTTGAATTTCCAGAAAAAGTACTAATTAACAAGTTGATTAATTAATAAGGATGGATGTTTATTGGGGGAAATTGACATGTTATCTAACCAAGATAAGTGACTACTATGGGTGGATGACATTGGATGGTGATGTGAATGTGGGTATCATCGGATTAGTACGTATTTGACAATTAGATTAGTCTATTTTAAATGATTTTATACTCTACGAGATAAAATATATGTGGAAAGTTTTGTTTTGTAAATTTAAGAAGAGTTTAAGATAAACTCTCCCAAGCGCCCTCTAAATTTAGGTTCCTTATTAAATCGATTTTTGGATAAAGTGATGTATAAAACATAAGCATATGCGAAACCTATAAATAAGGCTTTTTTTTTTTAATCTAATCTAAATATACTTTACAAAAGAAACACAATTTACAACGAATTTCCGAGAGTGTTTTTGGGTGAAATTTTGTATCTATCGTTTTTGCTCCAATGAGCATTACTTTAGAATATTCAAACTAGTGCATGATGGTGTGAGTAGTAGGTAGAAATTAAATGGGCAATTTGGGAAGAGTAAGGGGCATATAGATGAATTAAATGACCCATACAATAAAGGGAGAATAGCGGTTAGGTGTCAGATTAAAAGAACAAATCAATATAGTTACGTCCTCGACAATTTTATTTTCTTAAAAAAATAAGTTGCAAATATGATTCAAACAACTATAAATTTAAGAGTCTCAATTGCACATACTTAGGCACTTGACTTTCAAACGTCATTCTCAAATCAGGTAAAAAAATTTCATCCTCAAATTATTACAATAAAGATCCATCTTCGTTGATATTTACAATCTTTTTTTTCTTTTTATTTTATTTTTAAACAACTATGACTGGAATAGAAGCTAGCCGAATATTACAATTTGAAGGTTCCAATGTGAAGGATTCCCTTCTCAGCAAGTACTCTTCTTCAGTGTCTTAGGGTTTGTTTGGTATGAGGGGAGGGTTGGGGGAATGTTTTGATGAGTTCAGTTTAAAAAAGTAGAGAAGTGGAGTAGTTAAAACATTTTAATTAATTTTCCTTACTCTTTAATCTTACCTCTTCCCTTCATTTTCATCACCCTACTTTTCCATTTCTTATAAATTGAACTCATTAAGTTTTTTTCTCCTCTCTCTCTCTCTCTCTCTCTCTCTCTCTCTCTCTCTCTCTCTCTCTCTCTCTCTCTCTCTCTCTCTCTCTCTCTCTATCTCTCCCCCCATTTCCCTTATACTAGATTCGTGACCATTAGCTCGCAAATTTGAAGACCACCTTTGAATATTCTGCGAGGAAGAAGAAGACTTATTAGGTTCAAAGGGACCAATGGTTAGGATTGTGAGGAAGAGACTAGAATTGACTCCATCAAACTATGTTGTTTGGATTAGTAAAGTTTATCCGACCATTAGATGAAAACAACGGTTGGGATTAGAGGTATTAGGGGGCCGCAGAAAAGGCACATTATGCCGTCAATTGCCCTTTATTATTACTATTCGTCAATTAAGCTACTCATTGTTGCAGTGAGATCTACATTGATTAGATACAATTTCAACTAATCATTTTTTATTTAAAAATTATTTTTTCAAAGACTAAGAGAAACTGACATAGAAGTAAAGAAATTTTAAAATAGTAAATAGCAGAATGATATTTTGAACTAGAAAGGCGTGAGTATCTGAATTTTTTTTTAAAATTAAAAATAAATGACATAGATGCCCTTTTGTGTGTGTGTGTGTGTGTGTGTTATATACATGTATATGTGTGTGTATTTTGCTAATAATGTAAAACTTAACTAATTTAAAAGAAATTTCCATTTCACGCCTCTATAGATTTCAATAAATAAAAAAAGTGCATGGTCAACGTAAATTATAAACTTGTCATTCATTTTCAATGTATATCCTCTAAAGCTATCCCAATTTGAGAACGAGCCTCTACATTCACACACACACACACATTTATTCTTTAAATTCATCAATTATTTTCCTCTGTACGTGTTCATCATATACAGCTTTGTTCATAAGCTATGAGTATGCATGCATGCATGCGTGTCACCTTCCATACAAAAGAAGACATGAAAGATCATCTAGTTGAAGCTGCACTATTATTGTTCGCTTCACCAGCCAAAGACTTGATCGTCGTTTTTATGCCATTGTCATCAGCTTCTAATGTTCCAGTAAGTATGGATGGGTTCCTTCTCTCTCGCCCTATTCTCCTGTTCAGACCTAAATATTTTTGATCTGGTGTAGATCACAAGTTGGGTCGGACTTGGCTTGGGGTGAAATCCCGGGGTCCTACGTACCACAGTGTGGATCAAAGTCCACGTAGTTCGAGAGTATACGGCAGGCTAATGATAGCCAGAGGGGGTGGTGTGTGTGCTCTGTGTGAATAGAAAAGCTAGGGTTTCCGAAGTGTGTACCTTGTAAGGGGTTTACCCTATTTATAAGCGTACCTGGGCCCTATCTTAATCAGTTGGATTTGTCCTTTATTTTAGGGATATTAAGATATGCTTTTTTGAATTATCTCCTTCTTTCATAGGCTATTACCATCATTATAGATATTCTTGATAAAACCACTCCTATTTTCAAGGAAGCGGTTATGAGCATAACTGAAGCCATTTTGACTAGGCTCTTGGGTTATTGGGCTGGGCCCATTTATGAGATATCCATAACAGTTGCCCCCCAGCCCGGTTGTTCAGGGCTCTGAGCAGCCGGGATGTATTTGTCAGGTTACGTCCTGTGTTCTAGTTCATTTCGCCGTCCTGAAGTTTTTGGTTTCTAGTTCTTTCTTTTTTCGAGGTCGGACATTTTTGGTCCCCGGGCTACCCCATCTGTCATCAATTTGCATTCCGGTTTATTTGGGTGGGACGCGGGTGCCCCCCAGCCCGGTTAACGCGGGTTGCATTCGTTTGCTATCCCGAGAGAACATTAATGTTCTATCATTTTCATTCTAGGCCGAACTCCTCCCATGCCTTCTCGAACTTTCCTTCTTTATTGGTGTCGGGTAGTATTGATATTTCTACCTGGTCTTACTCCCCGTTTACAGGTACTTTGTCCAGTTTTTCGTGGATCGGGACTTGTTGCCCCCAAGCTTGAGATTGCATGGGGAGTTAGGTCGAACGACCGGGGTGTATTCATGTGGTCGGCCACGTGAGCATTTCAATCCGGGATCATTATCCGCCTCATCTGTTGATTCAACGCTCGTCTTATCTCGAGGCCACGAGTGTCATCATTGCCTCCTGCTAATTTGATGTTTACTAGCCGGCCTCTGAGTGGAGCAACTGCCCCACTATCTTGGTTTTCATGTTTACTTAACATCAGTATTAAATGCGCACGCCTTTTAACGTCCACGTCACCATTCGTGTATGGGCCCTTTGGGCCTTTGGCGGTTGAGTTTCCTGACTCTCATCTGCCTGCTTGCTTTGCTTATAAGAGCCTTCGACTTTCCGCTTCTTCTATTTTGAAAATCGCCAAACCTTGAGTTTTCTTTTTGAGAGAAACTTGCAACCAGTCACCAGTTCATCTTTCTCAGATTCCCATTTCTGGTCTTCGTGACTCGCGCATTTCCTCTTCCCTTAACTTATCTCAAACCAGGTATTTTCCTTGTTTCCTTCTCTGGTTATTTGGCTGTGTTTTCTTCTTTCTTTCTCTATCTCTTGGTCTTTCTTTTTTCTTGGTAGGTTATTGTGAGTTCTTTCAAATTTCTTCCCCTTTGGGTTCTGGCTTCTGCTTTGTTCTTGAACTTCTCTGAACTTCTAGTCTATTCAATCCTTTTTCTCCGTCTTTGGTTTTCGGTTTCCTGTTTAAATTCTATCTTCTCGGGATGAGCCATCAAGGTTCTCCTCCGCCTTTTAATCCAAATGCTTTTTCCCCGGAAGAGGCCGAGCTTATTCAGCGCATGCCTCCCCGAACAGCTTGGTGGCTGTACGGGAAACCTCTGACCGAAGAACAAAAGAGGGAAAACGTTCTCCGTGGTTATGGCGGAGAAGGTGGTAGTCAACCAGGACGGTTTGGTCGAGTTAGGGGAAGGGCTCGAGATCGGTCTGAGTCTGTAGAGCCCGAAAGTCTAGGCCGGGGGATTGCTGCCACTAGGGTTTTTTCTTTAGAGCCGCCCTTAGGAAAGAGTAGGAGGGAAAATCCTCCTCTACCCGTTTCTTCCTTTCCTCAACGTGCGGAGCCCCTCATCTCCCTTACCCGGCCTATCGGCCCGTGCGAGGAATGTTCCTGGCTGATATATGAGGCCACGATGGTTGGCCGGTCATGGGAAGCTGAGGAAATAGCTTCGCGATGTCGGCATATCCAACCGCGGGTTGTTGAAGCCGTTTCTACCCGTCCCGCTTTACTACCTTCAAGTATCATCTTCCTCGTTTCTAATTTATTTTTGTTTTGCCTTTTCTAGGTAGTATGTCAACTTCTCCTCGTCCTGTCGAGGATTCCGGATCCATGGAGTCAGCGGCCGCCAGTATTCCACGTCATCTTGCTGAAAAGTATAACTGGGTTGCGACCGGGGTGCTATCCAGGCTCTCGAAAGCCACGACCAATCAGATCGCCGAGCTCCCATTAGGGGACCGGGATCATTGTTCTTTATCTCTTCCCAGCCCTTCTGAACCGGTGTGCATTGCCCGGGAAGGGAATGAGCGTTCTTTTTTCTTCTTCTACCTAGATTTCATTAAAAAACTCGGCCTTAGTTTTCCATTTTCTAGGTTCCAAGTAGATCTTTTAAACATTCTTCAGCTGGCCCCTACTCAGCTTCACCCTAACTCCTGGGGTTTCATTATTGCGTTCGAGCGGCTTTGCCGATTTTCAAATCGTACTCCCACCACCGGAACATTCTTTTATTTTTTTTAATATCCAAAGGGCTCGTCAACCCGGGGAGCCTGAAGAAAAGAGGGGCTGGGTTTCTTTCCGGGGGAAACCGGACAAGAAGCTTTTCCATGTGGCAACCGACACCTGGAAAGGCTTCAAGGTTTCTTTTTTCAAAATTAGTGCTGAACCCGGTCATAAACCGTGGTTTCTCCAGAGTGTCGATTCCAGCTTGGTGGAGCTACTGTTTCCTCTGTATTGGTCTAAAACTCACTATGACCAAGACCAGAACATTTTTGCATCCTCCGATGATAGCCTAGAGCCGGCCGAGGTTGAGACTGTGATAGCTCTGGTTGATCATGTGGCCGAGAGGGATGTTATTGATTCCCGGATTTTTATCCGACAGTCGGTGGAGGAATTGTACCCACCGAGTATGATTTATGTTGGTTGTTTGTTCTTTGGATTTTTTTTTTATGTGTCTCTTGTCCTTTCTGATGTTCGTTATGTTTTTTGTAATGCCCGACATAGGGAAGGCTTCTTTCCAAGAACTGGCCGAGAAGCTCCGGGCTAAGGCTAAAAAGAAAGGGGAGTCCTCTTCCCAAAAGAAGGCTGTGGTTGCTCCTTCGCCTGCCAAAACTACTACTGAGAAGAGGGCTGCGCCCTCTCTGGGCCATACGGACCTCATTCCGCGTAAGCGATCGAAGTCGGTGGCAACGTCATCGATTCCGGTCGAAGAAGAGAGTCCGGCCTTTGTCCCGGACGCCAGTGCTGCCATAAGCGTCCCTCCTCCCCCACTTCCTAGCAAGTCTCGCCTTCACTCGCGGGGTGAGGTATGGACTGATGGGGTCTCGGAGGAGCTTAAATACGTGGTGAAGCCCCCCAGCAAGTATTTCAGTGGTGAGGCCTTTGCCGACTCCGACCTCGATCACCTGCAGGTGCTGCAGGACCATCTAATAGAGACGGCCGGCGTGTTGGACGCTTATGCTGCCGTTAAGCATAAATACGCCAAAGCTGCAACCGAGATTGCCAAGGCTTGGGTTGAAAAGAAAGAGGCCGAGATTAGGCAGAGGGAGGCTGAGGAGGCGCACCTGAAAGCGGAAGAGACGCAGATAAAGGCGATGGAGGAGCTATCAAAGGCCCTTACTGAAAGGGATCGGTTCTCCGCCGAGCTTGACGCCAGTCATGCCCGAGAAGACACCCTGAATGCCTCACTGCACACCTTGCAAGGTCAGTATGCGGGGGTGGTGAAGGACCTCAATCTCGCCCACTCCGACCTCGACGCTTCCAAGGCCGAGCTAGTGGCGTCTGCTGCCGAGGTGGATAAGCTGGAAGTCTTGGTCGTGGAGACGGCTGCTGAAGCTTTCAACCTATGCCTGGCCCAAGTCCGAGCTCTGAATCACGATATTACGATGAATTTGGACGCTGTGGATTTCAGAGCTTCGGTAGAGGACGAGCAATTTATACCAGCGCCACTTTCTCCAGTCGAAGAGTCCGAGCATCTCGCGGAGAATGACCGTGGTCAATTAGCTGAGGAAGATGCTCTGACGACTGACGCCCTTGGCTCTCCTGTGCCCGGCCAAGCCCAATTTTGATGCTGTTCTTCTAGGACCTTTTTATTTTTTCCTTTGTTGTGTAGTATTTTCACTTTCATTTTTGTTTTTCTGTAATCTGGGGCCTCTGCCCTCAAAATTAATACCATGACAAGCCGGTGTTCCCGGACATTTCTTAGCATCTTCAGCTCGTCTATCTTGTCAGTTTTTATTTTCATCCTTTAAACCAAACTCGTGTTTTAATTCACCAGTTGATGAGTAAAGGGGAACGTAATCCGTGCACGAAGCTCGGTTCTTTATTTTATGACTTGGCCAAAGTCAAGATATATTGCGCAGAATCTGCTGGATATTCAACCGACGTTTTAACAAACAGGCCACGCTTATTAATGGTCGGGCATTCTAAACAACAGATGATTTTCAAAAATCATCTAAGCACTTTATCTTGTAAAGTACCTTACCGAGATGGTAGCCAACTGCCACATGTTCGGGCCCTAATATCCTTTTTGAATAGGAGCCTAAACATTTCGACCTGATCAGGATCTTTTATGGCAATCTCACACCACCCCAGGGGACAGTTCCGATACATCGTAACGTTTATAAGACTTGTTGACAAATCTTATCATGACCGGGATCGCGAAACCCAAGTCTTTGTTTAATTATCTTGCCTTTGTCACGGCCTATCTTTGCATTGATTTCACAAGTAATAACTTGGTTGGCCCATGAATTGAACCACTTTTTTTATTGATTGAAATAATCGGGATTACACAGAATTTAAAATCAACGGAAAATACTACCAAAAGCAAAACAATGCGTAATAAAAAACGGTTCTCGGTCACCACCAACATCCGTTGAAACTGAAAAGCGGTTCTCAGTCACCACTGACATCCGCTGTGCGCTTATTCCGAGTGTATCCCGGTCTTTAGCTGTAGTAAGTCCTTAGTTTGTCCGCGTTCCATGTTCGTTTAATGGGCGTGCCATCTAATGTCTCAAGTACATAGGTCCCGGACCCCATTTTGTCTGAAATACAGTAAGGACCCTCACAGTTTGCTGCAAGTTTTCCGTCCCGGGCATTCTTATTTCCGATATCCGCTCTGCGTAATACCAAGTCACCTTTATCGAATGCTCGTGGTCTAACTTTGCGGTTATACTTAGCCACCACCAGCTGCTTTGTTGCCAGATCTCGGCAGTGTGCCGTCGTTCTGACTTCATCGATGAGGTCTAGCTCGACTGCTAACTGCTTGCTGTTAGCGTGTTCTCCCTCCTCCATGACTTTGGCTTTCCTCCATGATGTTTGCCCAATTTCAACCAGGATCATGGCCTTGCATCCATATGTCATTCGGAAGGTGTTTCCTGGGTCGAGGTTTAGACACTAGTTCGGTATCCCCAGAGTACCGGGTATAGTTCCTCGACCCAGTTACTTTCTGCATTGGTCATCCTTTTTTTGAGCCCGTCAACAATGATTTTGTTGGCTGCCTCGGCTTGCCCATTAGATTGCGGATGCTCTACCGAGGCAAAATGGTGCTTGATTTCTAGCTCGGACATCAACCTCTGGAAGCCTTAGTCAACGAATTGAGTACCGTTGTCAGTTATGATCTCGGCAGGAATCCCGAACCTTGCAACAATATTTCTTTCGAAGAATTTTTGTATTCGAGCGGCCGAGATGGTTGATAGTGGTTCGGCCTCGATCCACTTAGTAAAATAATCCACCGCCACCACAAGCCATTTCAGTTGCCCTGCGGCCGGTTTGAACGGTCCAAGGAGGTCCATACCCCATTTAAAGAATGGCCACGGAGCCATGATGGTCTTTAACTCGGTCGGAGGTGGCCAGAGGATCCGAGCATGTTTTTGGCAGCTTTCGCATGTCCGTACATGCTCTCTGGAATCCGCGACCATTGTCAGCCAGTAATATCCAGCCCTTAGGGCTTTCCGGGCTAACGCCTTTGCCCCCATGTGCTGTCCGTTTATCCCTTCGTGTATCTCTGATAGCACGTACTTGGTCTCTGCCTGGTTTAAACATCTCATCATTGGGGATTGGAGGCCTTTTCGGTATAGTTGGTCATCGACCACCGTGTACATTAACGCGGTCCGTGCTATCTGCCTTGCTTCCCCGGGATCGTCTGGGCTAACTCCCTTTTCCAGGTAATTTATGATGGGCTTTCGCCAGTCTTCTGCTGCTGCGATAACCATGATACATGTGGGCTCTTTCAGACTTTGTTGTATTACAGTCCGATTATTTCCCGGGTTCCTGGTGCTTGCTAATTTGGAGAGGATATCTGCCCTCGCATTTTCTCCCCTGGGGATGTGGGTGACTACGACCTCATCGAAGTCGGCCATTGCCTCTCTGACTTTCCCCAGATACTTGATTAGCAAGGGTCCCTTAGCCGTGTATGAACCGTTGATTTGGGCCGCGACTAGCTGAGAGTCGGTGGAGAGATGAACCCGCTTGGCCCCATTATCTTTTGCTTGTGATAGCCCGGCCAATACAACCTCATACTCGGCCTGATTATTGGACGTTCTGAAGTGCAATTGCAGGGAGTGTTCTATGGCGACTCCTTCCGGGCTTTCGATTATAATCCCGGCTCCACTTCCTTTGGCGTTTGACGAGCCGTCTACAAATACTTTCCAAATGTTAAGGTTGGCTTTCGGGACTACCTCTGTTGGTACCAGTTCTGCAATGAAGTCGGCTAAAGCTTGGGATTTAATAGCATGTCGAGCTTCATATACTATGTCGAATTCGGACAGTTCGATAGCCCAACTGGTCATTCTTCTTGCTAAGTCAGGCTTATGGAGTATTTGGTGTATCGGCTGACTGGTTCACATAATTATTCTATGCCCCTAGAAGTAGGGACGTAATCTCCTCGCGGCAGTGAGGAGCGCAAAGGCCACCTTTTCCAACCTTTGATATCTTAGCTCAAAACTTTGCAAAGCCCGGCTTGTAAAGTAAATCGGTTTTTGTTCTGTCGATTCTTCTCTTACCAGGGCGGCGCTTACTGCTTCTGGGGCCACGGAGAGATATAATCTTCCCCGGGCTCGGGTTTCGACAGAACAGGTGGTGACGACAGGCATTTTTTGATTTTGTCAAACACGGCTTCACACTCTGAGTTCCATTCTCCATGTTGTGCTTCCTTCTTCAATAACTTGAACAAAGGAAGAGCATTTTCTGCCGATTTCGGTAAGAACCTTGTCAGCGCGGCCAGTCTGCCAGTCAACTGTTGTACCTCTTTTTTGTTTTTTGGGGCAGCCATATTGAGGACGGCCTGACATTTGTCCGGATTGGCCTCAATCCCCCTGTTTGTCAACAGGAATCCGAGAAATTTACCCGTTGGTACTCCGAATGCACATTTAGCTGGGTTAAGTCGGATTTTGTGATCCCGGAGCTTATCAAATGTTTCTTGCAAATCCTAGATGTGGTCGGATCGCTTAACTGACTTCACGATCATATCGTCGATGTAAACTTCGACGTTCCTGCCGAGCTGTGCCTCAAACACTTAATTCATCATCCTCTGGTAAGTAGCTCCTGCGTTCTTCAGCCCGAAAGGCATGACATTATAGCAATAATTAGCTTTTTCCGTGATAAAAGCTGTTTTTTCTTGGTCTTCAGGATGCATAGCTATTTGGTTATAGCCGGAATACGCATCCATGAATGAGAGCAGCTGGAATCCTGAAGAATTGTCCACCAGTTGGTCAATATTTGGCATGGGGTAAGCATCCTTGGGGCATGCTTTGTTGAGATCGGTATAGTCGGTGCACACCCTCCATTTGCCATTGGGTTTCTTGACCATTACCACATTTGATAACCATGTGGTATACTGGATTTCCCTGATGAATCCCGCATCCAGCAGTTCTCTTACATGCTCGGCTAGGGCTTTCTGTCGGTCTGGTGCAATCTTTCTTTTCTTCTGCAAGACCGGCGTATATCGTGGATTTACGGTCAATTTGTGACAACAGAACGCCGGGTCGACTCCTGGTAACTTCGAAGGTTTCCATGCGAACACGTCCTTGTTCATCCATAACAGTTTTTTGAGCTCGATTTTTTCTTGCTCGGCAAGCGAACTCCCGATCTTCGTTATTTGTCCGGGCTCCTCTCCTAGTTGGTAGTCTGTGAGCTCTCCATCAGGCTCTGTTTTCATCAACTTTGCTTCTTCTCTTACATCCAGTTCTACCACGTTGACCGAGCTCGGCACAATTGGTGCTGAATGTTGAATTCCTTTCTGCTGCGAGCTGGATGTTCCGGGTTCATTGTTTTTAACCGTCGAGAAGTAGCATTACCGGGATTCCTTCTGATCCCCTTTGATGGTGACAACTTCATTCTTCCGACTTACCATTTTCAGCTTCTGATGCTTGGTTGATATGAGCATGTCCCAACTATGAATAGTTGGTCTGCCTAAGATTATAATGTAGGACGAAGGGAAATCCGCTACAATAAACTTGACTCGCTCAATCTTAAAGGCTTCTTTAGAGCCCAAGGTCATTTTTAGCTCTATACACCCTTTGGGACTTGTATCCTCTCCGTTGAACCCGACTAAGGTTGTCCTGCACGGCTTTAGATTTTCTAGGTCGAGGTCCATGCGCTTAAAGGCGTCCCACAGGATGATATCCACCGCACTGCCAGGATCGATGAATATCTTCTTTACGCGGAATTTTCCCATGAGGCCGGTTATGACCAGTCCGTCTTGATGACCCGAGATTACGTCCCTCAGATCTTCCTGAGTAAAGAACAACTTAGGAGGCTCTTCTGTTTGCGATGGTTCCGGCTTGAAGGTCGGTCGTCCCCTGACGGTTAAAACTTCCCGAAGGTATTTTTTCCGCTGATTGGCGGTATCGCCGCCACCTCCGTAACCTCCACTAATGACATTGCAGTCAAACTCTGCTTCCAGGAACTCGTCCTCATTGTCGTGCTTTCTCCGGCCTTCGTCCGGCTTTCTCCTCTGGGAGACCGGGCTTGTACTCCGATCCGTCTGCTTGCGCTTGGCTTTTTGCCCTTGTGTTTTGATAACGTACTGACGTAATTTTCCATCTTGGATAAACTTCTCAACCGCATCTCTAAGGTCCCAGCACTCATCCGTTGTATGCCCAGGTCCATTGTGGAATTCGCAAAATCGTGTGCGGTCCAACTTACCCTTGTTATAAAGTGGTCGTGGTCGCTCCACCTTCCTCATCTCGGTCAAGGCTACCTCTCTCCATAGTTGCGAACGAGGGACATTTAGTGGAGTATATCTCTCATACTTCCCCTCATGCCTTTGTCCTCGTGTTTTTTGGTCCAAGTTCCTGGGTCAGTCTCTTGCTGCCCGGTCCTTCCCTTTCGGGGGTGGGCTTTTCTGTCTCTCTTTTCCCGACGCGTTGGCTATCTGCATCTGCTCGATGTCCAGATACATTTTGGCTCGTCTATGGAATTCTTCCAGCGCCTTGATCTCGCCAGATATGACCGATCTCCCCATTCTGGATTCGCTATCTAAGCCCGAGATGAGCAAGTGTACGTGGACGCTTTCCGTTAATCCCTGGATTTGCAATGCGGCAGCCTTGAAACGATCCAAATACTTCTGAAGGGTTTCACCGGGTTGCTGCTTGATTCTCTCCAGCGTGTAGATCGACCTGGGCTGCTTTTTGCTTGTCGCGAAATTCAGCAGGAACTTCTCGCTCAGGTCGTTGAAGTCGATAATGGACTTGGGAGATAGAGTCCGGAACCAAATTTGAGCGGCTCCTCGTAACATTGAGGTGAACAGCCTGGAAATGATTGGCCCCTTGAATCCTCGGACCAGCATAGCATCTCAGTGTCGAAAGTATTCAAGTGTGTCTGGGGATCCTGACTTCCGTCGTACTTAGGGAGGTCGAATGTACTAAATTTCCTTGAGTACTCAGCTTCCGTAATTTCATCTGAGAACGGGCTGTTGTTTTGTCCTCCGTCCCCATACCACATCTTGTACCTTCCGGAATCTGGCCGAATTCCCTGATTGTCCGAGGTACGGCTGTCTTTCCTATGCGCCCGGGCTTGATTCTCCTGACTCGCATCCCGGTGATTACTTTGCTGAGAATTTTTTGTTGAAACTATTCGGCCTTGCCCGGGATGGTCCGCCTGTAGGATATCAACAGTTTGGTGATTGGTTTCTTCGTCCTCATTCTGCTGATCATCCCGGCGTTCCTCCTGAAGAAGGTCTTGTAAGTGTTTAAGGATTTGGTTCATCACCTCGGTCATATGGTCAATCTTTTGATTTTGAAGATTGCCGCGTTCTTCCACATTCTCGATTCATTTCAGCATTGATTCAGCAATGTTATGTAGGAGCCGTATGTCCGGGCTGCCAATCTGAAACTTTGTTGAGGAACCAGCGTGGTTAGTATTTTCCAGCGTTTGGCCTACTCATCCATCTTGAGATGGGAGGTTCGAGTCCGGGGGCTCCTTAATTTGTTCCTGATTAACGCCTTGAACGTCCTGCTGTTGGGTCTCGCTAAAATTTTGTTCCTAACCTTGCTCGTGTGCATGCGGGTGGCTTTTGCTTCTGGTATTAGCCATCACGGGTCACGGGAATAGGACTTTACAGTCCCCACAGATGACACCAATGATTTGGTGTAGATCACAAGTTGGGTCGGATTTGACCTGGGGTGAAATCCCGGGGTCCTACGTACCATAGTGTGGATCAAAGTCCACATAGTTCGAGAGTATACGGCAGGCTAATGATAGCCAGAGGGGGTGGTGTGTGTGCTCTGTGTGAATAGAAAAGCTAAGGTTTCCAAAGTGTGTACCTTGTAAGGGGTTTACCCTATTTATAAGCGTACCTAGGCCCTATCTTAATCAGTTGAATTTGTCCTTTATTTTAGGGATATTAAGATATGCTTTTTTGAATTATCTCCTTCTTTCATAGGCGGTTACCATCATGATAAATATTCTTGATAAAACCACTCCTATTTTCAAGGAAGCGGTTATGAGCATAACTGAAGCCATTTTGATTAGGCTCTTGGGTTATTGGGCTGGACCCATTTATGAGATATCCGTAACAATTTTAATGGCAATGTTATTGATAAAATGACGATGATAGTTAGGGACTTGCTAGAAGGGGCTGAAATGGAATGAGAAAAGGAAAAAAAAGAAGATACTCGTGCTTTGTACAAATTACTCTTTTTTATTTTATAAAGTTTATTAAAAATTGAAGTTTAAAGTATATTTTTTGTTCTTTATGTTTACCTGAGGTTTCATTTTAGTCTTTTATGTTTATCAAGTGCATTTTTAGTCGTCAAAACTTAACACCACTTAACATGAAGTACTGATTAAGAAAAATTAAATTATGACTGTGCAATGTTGATGAAGCAATTTTTTTTTTTTTAAATGAGAAATACTTATATAGTCCCCTCATATGTGCTCTAACCAATCAAGACTCATCAAGCAATTGATTTTTTTATTTATTTTAAAAAACAAACTTAATTTTGAGGAAAATAAAAAACTTCCATGAAAGCAATGCCCTAGCCCAACCTTCGGGCATCTTCTACACTTTCAAAACGCTCTCTTTGTAGAACCAAAATTCTGTATTAAAGATTTTGTAAGGCCAGGGTCACTGATAATGTAGAATCTTTGTATGATATAAGAATAGAAAATACAAAGTGATTATGAGATTAATGATGAAGAAAAAGATGAATCGCTAGTTAGAAAGTGTAATACAAAACAATGAGAAAGAAGAATTTTTCTTGGGAGAATAGATGAAGAGGCTTGATCATGTCCCCCCTCTTGACTTGATTGCCCATATTTATATATAATGCAACATAAAGTGATCTGGTAGTTTGGTTACATTGTTTTCGGATCTAAGTGGATTGGGTGTTTTAGTTCCGCTCATTTCAGATTTGCCCGACTTCTTCGCCGAGTTTGTCACATCAAATGGTTCCCCAGGCTTGACAAAGTATTCATGGGAAGTAGCTGATCATAACCTTGGGCCGTACTTATTGGGCAACCCTTCTTGGCCCTTCCTCACATGCACTAACATACCTATGGGCCCAAGTTGATAAATTTGGCCCTACACTAAGCCCCCACTCTCTAGGCTCAATAATTAGTTATTGGCATGGAGTGTAAACCTTGAATTCTATTTATTCAATGCTTCTTAATCCAAGGGTTAGGAATTCTATGGGTAATTTTCGATGGAATTTTTTTCATTGATAATTTCGTTGGTAATATGGTATGTTTTTTTTTTGTAGTGGTGTACTCACTTCTTTTCTTCGATGGAGGGTATCGGTACTTTATTCTTGGCTTCCGCAGAGGTTGTGGTTTTGCTTTCTATTTTGGATGTATTTTTCCAAACTAAGGGATTGGTGGTAATTTATTTAGTTAACTGTTGTGGGATGTCGTATTTGTCTTGTAACATACCATCTCGAATGACTTTTCCTTGTTTTGTGGTGCACATGGCTATCATTTTTTGTTCATTTGTTATGTCCAGCTAATACATTCCATGTTATGTAGACATACCAATATAGAACTTTATTTGTTAGAAAGTTTATGTATGCTAGTATAGAGTTTAGTGTTATCGTAATATTTGACTAGGCATGGGAATTTGGTCACTTGGTATGTACGCCATATCTTCGTGGCAAATTTGGGTTTCGCCACTAAACACCCCTAAAGTTATATTCTCAACATTTATAAGTGTTGGCATAAAGCACTCGTGAATTTTATGATACATTAGTTGTATGTCGTGTAGCTTAGTAATTTGGTCGTGCACCAACTGCCCTACTGAGTTGGTTTGGACGCAGTATGTGGAATGGAAAAATTAGGTGGTCAATAATATATAAAAATTAAATGACTTACAAGAAGAAGAATAATATACAATGTTATTCCCTAGTAGGATACAACGTTTTGGTACGTATTGCAGATAACAAGAGAACGGTCTCATTCCTTCAATGGAATAACAATTGGATAGATGTGCAATTGACATAGAATTGTAACAATGTAGTTGAAGAATCTGATAAAAAAAAAAAAAAAAAAAAAAAAAAAAAAAAAAAACCTATTACATAACGGAATACATTGATTGTGAGGCTTTTTAATATTAACATACCCAATATGATTGGACCATATAGTTTAAGGGAAAATTTATATAGGGCCCCAAGTAACGGAAAAAAATTCAAAAAAAGCCCCAAGATTCTGAAAATACCAGAAAAGGCCACAGGGCCTTTTCTAGTATAAATTCATTAAAACCTTTAGTTGTTAACGGGGTTGATATAATTGTTAATGAGGCTGATATAATTGTTAATGAGGCTGATATAGTTGTTAACGTTTTAATGAATTTATACCAGAAAAGGCCCTCGAGCCTTTTCTGATATTTTCAGAATCTTGAGGCCTTTTTAAAATCTTTTTCTGTTACTTGAGCTCCTATACAGATTTTCCTATAGTTTAAAGCGTCGGTTACTTTATCTCGGTCATACATACGGGTTGTATCATTATGTCTTGCTCATTGTAACATCTCAAATTTTGGATTTTTGGGAATTTAGAATTTATCATGGAAAATTTGGCCTTAAGGAATTTTAAAAAAAAATTAAGGATTTGAAATTAAGGCATATTTTCCCAAAATTAAGGAATTATTGAGAAATAAATTTTTGGCCTAAATATTTTGGGGATAATATTTCATTTCCAAAATAAATTAGTGAAAGATCCTTAAATGGAAATAAGGATTTATTCTCTTACCACATTTAATTAATGTTGCAATTAGATTTGGGAGAAATAAAAGAGTATTTAAAATAAAAAAAAAATGGAACAAATAAATCAAATGGGCTCAATACAATCCAAGCCCAAATCCAACGTGAAGAAGCCCAATACCTATAACCAATTGATTGGCCCAACACGTGAAGAGAAATACATCAGCAAAATATTTTCTTCTATCCAGTTCCAACGAGAATCAGTTGTAGAAGCAGTCTCGTTTTATCCGTCCAATTCATCAGCACAACCCATTGCTTCAGCCCATAAACCTTTACTATCCATCATCTAATAACTCTCGATCAGTCAAAGTGAAGAAGTAGATCACGCACGCAAATGCAGCAGGAAATCATAACAAAAACTGAAGAAGCAGACACGCAAGATCCAGCAAGCCATGCTTCATCAGATTTTCAGCTGCACTCTTGAGCCCTGTGCCTAAGGACCATCGGTTATGCTCCTGGACTGGATATAGATAAACTCTATAAATTCAAATGGCTAGCCATCTTTCAGTTAGCCTTTGTCGTGAGAAAAAGAGAGAGTTTGAAAAAGAGAGGAAACCGAGAGTCAAGGAGAGGGAGTTGAAGGACGAAGAAGGACGAAGAAGGAAGGAGAGGGTCAGCTGGTAATATCTTCCTCTGTTTCGGTTGTCAAGAGCAGAGAGATATTTCAACGATTCTCTTCATCGTCCAGCTGCTTTAAGGTAAGCCATCGGATCAATTTCCTGAACTTCCTATCCGTTTTTCTGTAGAAAAGCTTGTGTAACTAATCATAGGAGTACAAAACCGTGGAAGCTGAAAAATGAAACTATAAACAGGGGGGGCTGTTAGTGTGTTGCGTTTCTGCATAAGTGTGTGTAAATATATAGTAGGTTGCTGTCTGAATGTGTATGGGTGAGTGTGTGTGTGTGTGTGTGTGTGTGTGTGTACGTTGTTCCCTGTCTGGCTGCTCAGTTTAAAGAAAACGAAAGAAAACCGCTGGATATAGGTTAAGTTATATATATGTATATGTGTGGATGTGCTTGCTGGTCTGTGAAAATAAAGAGGAAACTTATGAAAACGATGGAAGGAGAAGGAATACGCTGAAGTTTTGTTCCTTGCTGTTGTTGGATTTCAAAACGAAAGGGCTTAAAAGAATATGGCTTTGGGTTTCACTATGGAAAAAAAAGCTGAAGGGAGACCCTTGGTTTTGGCTAAATGGGTAATGGATATTGGGGGTAAAAAAAAAAGAAAAGAGTAAAAGAATACTGGACGTGTAGGTGCTGTTTATGTGCATGTATGTGAAAGAAAACTCCAGTCTTATTGTAAAAGAAAAAGGAGACCGTGGGAATATGTAGAAAAGGTAAGAAAGAAAAAAGAAAACACAAGGGAATAAATAAGGAATTATTTTTATTATTATTGGGGATAATAATAATAATAATAATAATAATAATAATAACAACAACAACAACAACAATAATAAAATTATTATTGTTAAGGGAAATTATTAACTGACTGAAAGAGTTAGTATTATTAAAAAAAATGAATTAAAAAAAAAATATAAATAGAATAAAATTTACAAGGGTATAAGGGTTATGAGTGGCATGGCCCTCTCTTAGGATGTTAATTATACGGGAAATAATGCGATGATGATATTATAGGATACTCGGGAAAGGTTTGGATCCAATACCGAAAGGTGAACGTACCACTAGCGCCAAGGACTAAGGTACAGAGGCGTACTATAACTCTAACTTTTATGCTGCTTGTATACTTTATATATGATAAGATGATTCATATAGTCATGGACAAGACCGGGTCTTGGGTCATAGACTGGGTCTTAGGTCACCATTTGAAATACATTCAGCTTTTATATGGAAACAGGTTACAGTCTTGGTAATGTCGTATGGATGTTTTCCTAGCGCTGAGGACACACTCCGGGGCGTGGCACTGGTTTATGTGCAAACTTTGTGGACCTTACATGAGCTGTATGCTATATAAAGGTATTGTTGTAATATGAACTATGACATGTGCTGTGTGTTATGTATAGTTATATGCTGAATTGTAAATGAATATATGTCATACATATACTGTTTATACTTGAGCATAAGGTTAACTGTTACCTGAGATTCAATAGGCATTGAATCTCAGAATTTACCCTAGCTTCAAGATCAGGAGGATCGGGAGAAAAGGAGTAAGCAACGCGCGTAAAGATATCAGAAGGAGTTTTATTTTGGAAGAAGAACATGTATAAGTTCTTGTGAACCTTTCGGATTACTGTAATCTAACACGTCAACTGAGATCACCATAATGAATGTAAGTTGTATCACGTTTTTATTCCTTTGGGAATTTTAATTAACCAGCATATGTCTGCACATATGAAATCAGTTACTCAGTCGTTCAAACGCCTAAGTACGCTCTCTGTTATGTTCTACTCTGATCTGTTAACGCCTACACTTAAATAAATACACACGAATTAGTTTAATAAGAGATCTAGGAGCATAATTGGACTCTATAAGTGGCTTAGGAAATAGGGGCGTTACACTCACAAGGTTAGTAAGTGTGTATTTGAAGGAATTTGAAAAAAAAAAATTAAATGGTAAAGATTTAGAAGTTATACCTCCTTAGATGTATGGCATTCCAACTCCATTAGACGGGTTTCCCATTTTTGCAAGAGTTTGAACCAACTCACCTAATTAGGTAGAAAGGTTATATTCCTCTATTCTTGGTGGGAGCATTCTGTTGGGGAGAGTTGATTTATTATTAGTTTGATTTCCTCCTTGGTGGATTGAAGGATATGGTTCCACTCTCCAATTGTGGTTGAACCATCTACGATTTCTATTTCCCTAATTTTGATGCTCAATATCATGATAGTGAGACTAATGCATGTTCACCTCATTCTTCTTCCCACTTGATTTGGGCTCAGGATCGAGCCACTACATCATCCATTGTATGGCAAGTATATTTTGTTAGTTCCTTATATAGATCATAATTAGGAAGCAAACCTTTGCGGAACGCAGTAATTATTGTTTGGAAGTCACAATTTGGTTTGATTTTTTTCTCTATTAAACCTGACAACGTAATCTTGTAACGGCTCTCGCTTTCCCTCAATAATCTTTCAAATTCGTTTGCTTCTTTTCTACCTTCTGATTGCTGGAAAATTGTTGCATGAACAAATCATTTAGCTATGTGAACAATCCGATTGAGTTGGTTGGTAAGTTGGTGAACCACTTGAGTGTTGGTTTAATTAGACTTGACTCAAAGCCCTTGTACATACAAGCTTCTTGCATGCCTTGTTTGAGTCCATTGAAGCATGTGCACCCAAGTGCTTGTTTGAGTCCATTGAAGCATCATAGAGTCATATGTGTGGGAATGTGAACTTCTTCGACATCTCGACTAACACAATATCGTCCATGAATGGTGAGGCAACAAAACTGTTGGGAGTACTCTTCTTTATTGGCAGCGGTACCCCAGGTAGACAGAGTATCATCACTTCTAATTCCTAACACACTATAAGAAACTGGGAAATGGAGGCGGTTTTATGGGCATTTAGAAGCAGTTCAAACCGCCTCTATTTTCCCATGCAAGCGGTTTGGAAACCGTCTAAGTTACCACCGTCGAGAGCCAAACTACGGCGGTTTAAATCAACCGCTGGTGTAACCGCCAAGAAGGAAACAAAGGCGGTATGCTAGGCGGCTATAAATACCTCAACTAGCACAACAAAAGTGCTCTAGAATATAAAGGCGATTTGCATAACCGCCTCGAAATAATATTTGGAGGCGGTTTTGTGAACCGCCTCAAAAGATAATATAGAGGCGGTTTGGTCTAACTGCCTCATATTATCTATTGGAGGCGGTTATAATTACCGCCTCAAAATATCATTTAGAGGTGGTTTACTAAGTGTCTCAACATGTCATTCAGAGGCGGTTTGTAGATAGTTATTTATGAACTAATATATATAAAAATAATTTTTTTTTTACTTTTTTATATGTTTAAATTTTAATAACGAAAGGTAGTTAATAGGTGATTTTTTACAATTTCAATTTAATAATTTTTTTCTAATAATGAAATAATAGCTTGTTACATTTGATGTATCAAGGAAAAAAATTATTGCATTTCAGCATACATATCCATACAATGTTAAAAGCCCTTAATTAAAAGCGTAAGATATTTAAATTCAGCACAATCACAGAAATCTCAACTGCCAATTATGTTTAACAACCATAAACGAAGTCATAAGTGTTAAACATGCTAAATATGTTTGCATACATTATCCAAAATCATGGAACAAAATATGTTTAACAACCATAAACAAAGTCTCAACTGCTACTGAATATTGGATAAATTCCCTTGATAATGACAACAATACTATCCAAAAGCAATATCTAAATAAAATATTCAAGGTTGTGGTTGGGGTGATGGAGATGGAATATGAGGTGAAGATGAAAAACCGCCTCTAATTAGTAAATGTGCAATGAAGACGAAAAAGGCCTCATGTACCGCCTATTATTAATTTGGAGGCGGATTTAGATCGACCGCCGCAATTGTATAATAATTTGGAGGCGGTTTGAGAATACGCCGCCCAAACCGCCTCTATATTATTAATTTGGAGGCAGATTAAGACCAACCACCGCAATTGTATGATAATTTGGAGGCGGTTTGAAAATACGCCGAAAGAACAGCCTTTAAATGTCATTTAGAGGCGGGTTACTTAAAACCGCCTCTAATAGTCGGTCTGTATTTACCCTTTTCCTTGTAGTGACATCTTCTCTTCTATCCTCTATCATATGATGTGCTAGACAGTGATACAGTGTTCTTTAAAGGAATGTTTGTTGATTTTTGCCCTCCATCATCAGGCAAATCCAAGTTAATTGGTGTACCTACATTGTGAGCTTCATCAATATTATTTCCAGTCGGGTTGTCATTTCTTACTTGTTGGTCCGTTGTGCCAAGAGTCTTCAACGATTGCATATGCAGGATCTGCATGACCTAGAACCATTCAGGAGGATGGTGAGTGGCATTGATTCATGAGGAGAGGAAAGCAATTCGTTCCTACATGTTTGAATTGTCTCCCAGATGGTGTCATTTTCCTCTTCCATGCGCTAAAGTCGTTTGACTTGTTGCACAGCCAATCTTGCCTGGGTGGAGATATTGAGTTTGTTCTTGCGGCAAAACAATTAGTTCCTCAAGACACTCCTAGACAGAGGCGGACCTACCGGGGGGGCTAGTGTTGGCGGCTGCCCCCCCTAAAATTTCAAGAATCTTCAAATATGACCGCTGAACCTTCAAGATTTTAGTATTCATTCAATGAGATCGATCCATGCATGCGTATATTTGAGTTGGATGGATTCAGTTAGTGAACTAAAGTTGAAATGAAAGGCTCCTTTCTCGTGCGAAACCTCAGGTCTTAGCTATGGCGTAGTGAGTTTAAGGTGTTTCGTTTTCCCGCATTCGTGCTCAACAAAGATGGAAACTGCAACGGGTTTTCGCCGAAGAATGACTAAGGCGTGGAGCTATACTTGTTAGGAATTAGGATTTATACTTGTGAATTGGGTGCCTCACTTTGGGATTTGGTTTTATCTCGAAGTAATATACATTATACATCTTCTAACTTGGATAGGTAACAATGTGGGGTTTGCTGACGACTTTTTTCAAGTTTGCCCATAAAAACTTATGGTTGTCATAAGGATGTTTTGTGGTTCATATTTCTCAGTCAACCACAGAAACTTTTATTTCCAAATTGAGCGCTGTCATTCGAGAAAGGCCTTAATGTACTCATGTCAAAAGCTACGACCCTTGTGTTCATAGAGAAACTTGCTACTATCCTCTGTCTGTGATATGGATTCATGATGGCTGTTTGTTTTTAAATGCAGTGCATATTTGCTGGAATGCTTGTCTTTTTCTTACTTTTATTTCTCTAGATTGGCCCTATCTGGGAATGTGAGTAACTAATCATATTATTCTGAAAAATCTTTCTTTTATGAAGATAATCAAGAACATGATTTAAAATAGAATGGAATACCAATTTTTTTAATGATTCTTTAATTACATACATTAAAAAAGAAATTATTTTGAGTTGTAGTATGAATTTAATTATAAATGAGTTTAATAATATAAAAACACTTAGAGTAAGAATCAAATGAAATGATTTTAATTTCTAAAATAGATTTCTTTCATTTTTTTTAAATTTTTGTATATTAGATTTTTATTGTATTTTAAGTGCTTTTATTTATAATATAATTTTTTATTTTATTTTCGCCCCCGTCATTCAAATTATTGGGTCTGTCACTGGTCCTAGAGGTCCTAGAGGTTTGTAGGTACGTCTGTCATAATAGATAGTTAAGAATGCAAGGAAGGAAAAATCTCTCCCCTAAAAATCGACAAAGGAGATCATGAAATTCATTGTCGAGTCCCCACGATTAACGCTCAACTGTAGAACCAAAATTATATATTGAAGATTTTGTAGGGTTCACTAACAATGTATAATCTTTGTATGATATAAAAATAGAAAATAAAAAGTGATTACAAGATTAATGATGAAGAAAAAGATGAATCACTAGCTAGAAAACGTAATACAAAACATTAAGAAAGACGAATTTTATTTAGAGAACAAACGAAGAGGCTTGATCACATCCCCAAAAAAAAAACAAAACAAACCAAAACTGGTTGCTCCTATTTATATTGTAACATAGAGTATTTTGGTAGGTCGGTTCCGCTTTTTTGGTATGTGAGCAGATCGGGTGCGATAGTTCCACTTATTTCGGATATGTTCGACTTTGGTGGAGATCCTTAAATGTGGCATCCTCTTTTCTGGATTTGTCACGTCAAACGGTTCCTTCGGCTTGACTAAGTATTCATCGGAAGTAGCTGATCATAACCTAGGGCTATTTACTGGGCAAACCTTCTTGGGCCTTCCTCACATGGACTATAATGCCTATGGGTCCAAGTTGATAGATTTGGCTCTACACTCTTCCCGCCTGAGATCGTTTCAGACCCCAAATCGGAGTTGTCTGCTTCAATGCGTGAAAAATAAAAATGGCACGAATTGCATAAGTTAAAGAATGACAAAGAAACAATATGCAATGTTGGTGGGTAGGTGCATGTGTTGGGTGTTGAAACATGTGAACTTTAAACTGATCCTTGTAACATCCCAACATCATTCTACCGAAGCTAAGACCCATTTTGATCACAACAACAAAACTGATCAAAAACTCAAGTTCCTTAATTTCCTTTTGTTTCAATAGAGAAGAAGAGATAAATTATGAAGATGATTGAGTTATCGTAAGATTTTTTTTTTTGTTTTGATATAAAGGCGATAGGGAATTGGGGGGATCAAACCCAATACAAGAGGGTGGGGAGACTACTCCCAATACCACTGTACTACTAATAGTACCGGTGAGTTATTGTAAGATTGACGGTGGAGAGCTTTTTGAAAGATTATGTAATGCCAAAAGAATCAATGAGGAAGGACCACGGTAAAGGGAAGAGATTATGTTGATTGTTGATGTTACGGACTCTCCCCGGCAAAGAAGATGCCGGAAGGTTGGGCGAGGCACGCGTTCATAGAAGTGTTTAATTTCCCTCAAAATTAAGAAGTCAATTTTTTTTTTTTTGAAGGAAAAAACGATTTCTTGGATGAGTCTTGATTGGTCAAACCACATATGAGGGGCATCACGTAAGTATCTCTCATTTTAAAAAATTTAAATTTGCTTCATCACCAATGTCTAATCACAATTTAACATAAAAGACTAAAACTATACTTCAACTTTAAATTTTACCGTATACAAAATTTTACGATTTTGATTTTCCTGGACATTTTTTGATGATAAATTTTCATTTTCAATAGATTTGAGATATATTTGGGAGTTATCAATGCTAAATCAAAAATATTTTATGAGATATCAATTTGAGGCACCATTTGTGGGATTTCAAATTAAAATAGAAGTTTTTATGTTTTAGGGAAAAAATGAATAAATAATAATTGGAAGTCTTTTGAAAAAAAGAAAAGAATTCAATATATAAAGATAGTTGAATTACCCAAATTTTAATTTGGGTTACTGAACCTAACAAATTATATATCAATTATACATCAGAATTATGAATTTAAAATTTGAGTCAAATTATCTCTATATCCCTTAGTTATCAAAATAGCAAAATTGAAAACATAACCTTATTATTTACTCTATTAATTAATTTCTTAGGAAGTATTCCATAACAAAGCATCATTTGTAAGCTTATCAAAATGATGCTTTGTTATGCAATGATTAATGAAATATATACCATCAAAATATGAAAGCTTTGTTACGAGTTTGTTGGTGTTATCTCAATATAAAAAATATTATCCACAATATCTTTTATACAGTGTTCGATTTTATATAATAAAGTAATAGGATAGATGAAATCTATTGTGACGGTAAATCTCTGTATCCACGTCAACATCTATTACCTTTTTTTGATATATTTTTTTTATTCAAACTTTTATGGCTCGAATCCTGTATATAGATAATGAATATATAATCCATGATTAGTTTTCTATAAAAATGGGAAATCCCATATAAAAATATTTTTGAAACATTATAGTGCACAAGAATTCACCTCCTTCAATTATATGCACTCCTATTTTCTTATAAAACTGAATATTGTTTTAAAAAAGAATATTGGTCATAATTAATGTTTGGAAATAAATAGGAGCAACTCTCGTACGGTACTTCTTAAAAATTAATTTATTAAAAAATAATATGGTTATGTTTTTAGTCTTGTTGTTTTAATTAATAACTATGGCATATGTAAGTAATTTGATCTAAATTTTAAATCCTTAATTATGATGCATAGATTTATATGTAATTTGTTATATTCAATGACCTAAATTAAAATTTAAGTAATTCAATCATCTTTGTATAGTAATTTTCCTTTTATCATCATTAACATCATCATTATAATAAAAAAACTTTGACCTCTCTTACATTTTGCCTTAATTACATGAACCTCTT
Source organism: Acacia confusa (assembly GCA_037074495.1). Classification (NCBI taxonomy): domain Eukaryota; kingdom Viridiplantae; phylum Streptophyta; class Magnoliopsida; order Fabales; family Fabaceae; genus Acacia; species Acacia confusa. The sequence continues at coordinate 37,500,455 of CM073508.1, read as the reverse complement.
TTTATTTTGAAATCATGCACTTAAGTCCGAATCATTAACTCCATTAAATATATTTATTTTTAATTAAAAAATATATTAAAATAAATTTTATTTTCTAATTTACCCTTCATCATTACTAATTGCCTAATTTTGGTTAAAATTGTTTAAGTAATTTAAGATTTTTTTTATTTTTATTAATTTATTTCTTACTTTTGCAAATAGTTATATGTTAATTTTTTTTTCATATTGAGATAAAGACTTAATTTATTTAATTAATACATACAAAGAATTCAGGCAAAAATAAATGCAGACCTAAAAAAATTAATTAAAAATATGATTAATTATTTAAATAAATGCATACTTAAAAAATTGTGTTTATAAATGTTTGAGCAAAAAAAATTATTTAAAAAAATAAAATTTAAAATTAATATAACTTATATAATATCTCAAATTTATATTATTAGTAACATATGGTGAATAAAAATATGCCTTTTAAATATGTTTTCAATGTGACAAAAAAATAAATAAAAATATATCTTTTTAGTCATTTAAAACAATACTAAATAAATAAGTGTCATTAAATATGATAAGAAAATTAAAATTTTATAACACAATAAAAATTAATAAATTTTATAATGTATTAAAGATTTTGAGCATACATGTATTAGAATTATTTTTGTTAGTTGTATAAGAAATTATTTTTGGGAGAGTATAAATTTTTATTCATTTGTTAAAAGAGGGCGTAAAAAAAAATTTAATAGTCAAATTTAACAATCAACTAATAGTTAAGTGATGAAAATGAATTCTCAAATATGTAAAGTAAGTTTATATAACATGCTTTTGAATTTCAAGGGATGTTTATATATATTTTCAAAACAAATGAAATGTTTGTGTGATTTAGGTAAAATAGAGGGTTGCTAATATATTTTACACATTATTATTATTATTTCCTTGTCTCTTCATTGCTATGATAGAGACGGCACCGTTTTGAATAGTTAGACAAAAAGTCACAGAGAGCGGAGCACGATCATAAAAGGGCAGAGGCGGTGACCAATTAAAACAACTGTTCATCATCTTTCTTCAAAGAGCGCAAAGGAGAGAGGAGTTTGGTGCTGTTCTTGGAGGACGCCGGGAACGGAATATGACTCGCGACTGAGGGAGAAGAAAGTTGATTCATTGCCGGTGCTTCATCTCATTGAGCTATTATATCAGAGAGCACCTCTTTCGGTTTCCCTTTTCACTGTTTCAAGTTTTCTTTCCTTTCCTTTTGTTGTTCTCTGTGGTTCTAAACCCAGAATCAATTTTTGCTGAGAGATGAATTGGATTAAAGCCACGCGTGGCTAAATTTTTCATTCAACCCTAGAAAAACTATGAACTTATTAATCTTGTTTTTATTGGTTATTACTTAGTGATCAACTATCATATCATTAAGCATGTTTTGGGGATTTAAGATTGACTTTCTTAAATTGACCATGTGATTAAATAGCGTAGAATTAGATTTTAATTTAATTTGCGTATAAGATAGACATATACTTAGAAACTTTGCATAATCAAATTAGGGTGATTTCGATCTAAATTTCGTCTTGTTTAATTGTGTGAGGCGACATTATATAATTAATTGGGATAAGTATGTAAATGGACCAGCATACATTTATAGATTTTAAGACTCTAGATTAGTTGATTAAGTTAATCTTGATTAATTTGGTGAAGATAAAATCCAAGAAGCGAACAAGTGACTATAAGTTATCATTCTTGACATTATATATAATTTGTTTTTTTAGCGAAAAGTCCTTGTTGTTATTATTATTTTTATTTAATTCCTTTTTCTATATGGGAGTCAATTTTGACCTGTTCAACATTAAATGAAAACAAGAAAATTCAGTGCCTAATCACTAGCGTGCTTGAGTCTATGTGAGATAACTTTAATTTGCCAATGTACTATTTTATTGCCGATACACTTGCTATGCCTATTATAAATCAATGTACTATTTTATTGCCGATACACTTGCTATGCCTATTATAAATTTAGTAGCATCAGTTGCATTTTATTTAATTAGCACAAATTTTTGTTAATTACGCACTTGTGTCTCAACTTCTTTCTTTTTTTTTTTTTGAAAAAATTCCGTTTTCATTTTTGGAGGCATTTTTACACTAGCCACATCTGTCATTTCCCAACCACAATTCCCTTAAACCCTAACAATGGCTCTGATTATCCCTTTCCCCTCAATCACACTTCCTAGGACAATGTGCTCACAGATCACCATCTCTCCCCACGCTCCTAACCTAAGAAGCCAGAGGCTCAAATGCTCCCCCAACCTCAACCGAGAGGTTAGTATTTTTGAAATTATTACTGTCTCTTTTGTGGTTTTTGCTTGTCTAAATCTTCTATTATAGGAAAAATTAAATATATAATATACAAATATGCTCACAGATCCCCAGGGCAAGCTCCTGGAACATCTCAAAATCACTTTCTCTCCGCGTAGCTAACCCAAGAAACCAAAGGCTCACGTGCTCCCTCAGCCGCAACCAAGAGGTTGGTATTTTTGTGATTACTTGTCTTCCAATGAGCCTGCTTTTATATGAAAAATAATGATAAGGTCTTGAAGAAACATGAGAAAGAGGGAAACCATGATCATGAAACCCAATATGGGTGAGAGCACAGACTTGGACGATATTTTATGTATTAGTGTTCAATATTTTACATTTCCGTCATGTAATTAGTAATTAGTACAAGCTATATATCTCCGTGCACACGAGAGAGTATTAAACCTGAAAGTAGTAATTTATGATAGTAACATATGTATAGATATATAATGTTAGGTAGTAAAATTATCAAAATATATTGACAAGTAATAAATATGTGGCACCAACACTACAAGTTAAATGGATTATCATTGTGGAAAAAAAAAATCTGAAATTGTTTTTGGATATAAAGGGAAAAAATTAACAATCTTATAACACAGTAAAATCAAAATATTAAAACTTTTCAGTAAAGGAAACACTCAAAAGGAAAATAACTATTTTAAACTCAAATCCAACCTCTTAATCAATCAAACATGAATGAACGTAAAGTAAAGTAAGGAAATCATGAAATATTATGAAATCAGCATTAATATCATGTATTTATTAATTTGTGAATTTAAACCGACTCGATTTACACTAAACCGTGGGGTATTATAAGTTTTTATAATTGATTGATTGATTTTATAACACTGTTTTGGAAACAAACAAAAAAACAAATTGAAAACAGAAACTAATCGGCAATAATCTTTGTAGCATGGATTACGTCTTGAGAAAATTAGGAAATAAAGGCAATCAAGAAATTTCATAAATAATCAAATCATTTTTCAACATGATCACTCAATCAATCAATCAAATATGAACAAACGTAGAATAAGGAAATTAGGAAATATTGTGAAATAGTAATTGATATCATGTATTCATTGATTGGTGGATCTAAACTGACATGTTTTCATTAAAATGTGTTTTACTTGAATATCGACTTTTGATGAATAGTATTCTTCTAATCCTTAATATAAGACATATTTATCTTATTTGATTAGATTAATGAAGTTAATTAGTTAATATAAAATCTATTGTCTAGAACATCCTACCTTATTTGTGTTGGCTTCCTATGAAAAAGGCCTTGGGTCCCAGGGAAAACTTGAACCTGATGATTGAAATAATTATTAATATCGTGTATTTATTAATTTGTGATTTTAGACGGACCCAATTTATACTAAACCATAAAGGTATTATAAGTTTTCCAGGATTTAGTTGGTTTATTTTATAACACTATTTTTTTCCCCGGGGGGGGGGACTGAAAAAAAAAACAAATAGGCCATTATTTCTGTGGCATGGATCATGTTTTGAGGAAACTAGGAAATAAAGGCAATTAAAAACTTTAACAAATAATCAAATCATTTCTAAATATTATTGATTAATCAATCAAATATGAACGAACGTAAAATAAGGAAATCAGAAAATATTAGTAATAATTGATATCGATCGTTTATTGATTGTGAGATCTAAACCCACCCGTTTTTCACTAAAAAGTTTTCAAGAATATAATTGGTTGATTGATGATGTCATTGATTGGGCAGGAGAGCATTGTTGAGGGGAAAAAACATGCATGGAAGATTCGTTATCTCATCTGGAAGCCATTAATATTTTCATCCATTGGTTTGTGATTATTCAATTGATGGTCTTGATCGACAACAACTAGAACAAAAGAAGCTTTAACTAACTAACTAACTAACTAGTTTTAGGGTCAGAACTAGGTTTGTTTATGTATAATTAGATGTGTGGTTAATGTCAGGGTATAAATGGCGAGAAGGTTACAATCAGATTTCAGATTGAGACCCCGCTGCTGCCCCAATCCATGATTCTATTATCGTTGCCGATGGGGTCAACAAGTATGACACAAGATGGTATGCGATGGAATGAAGAGGCCGGATACTGGTTCAATGAGGTGAAAGTTAAAAAAGGAACAAACTTAGACTTCTGGCTGCGGTCACACCAGGAACAGTTTAGTTTAAAGTGTAGGGGATATGTGCTGGCAAATGGGGATAAGACAATCAGGGGAAGATGGAGTCCTGAAGAGGGTTTCCAACCAGAAGCTGATGGAGAATCCGATCAAGGAAGGTTCTTGGACAAAAGGAAGTTCAAGGACAAAGGAAAAAATAAAAAGGGTTTCCAACCAGAAGCTGATAGAGAATCCGATCAAATAACCAAAAGGAAGCTGTCCAAGGACCAAGGAAAGAAAAGAGCAGCCGATCGAGCGAGGTTCTTAGCCGATAGGGAGTCTAGCCGTTTATCCCTTGTCAAAAAACTCAATATGAATATTTCTTAACTTTTCATCCAAATCCCTTGGCGAGGATGATATACCAGGAACTTCAACTTCAGCCTTCAACGTACGTTTCATATCTTTCCTTTGCTTCAATGTGATAGCCTTCTTATTTTTATCCGCCTGAAATTTTACCTGAGATTATTTTTTCATAATTGGGAGCTGCTGGTAATGTTAAAGTTTTTAATAGTCTATAAAGTTCATTAATTTCTATTATAGTATTTGTTGAATTTTATTTACTTAAGTTTTTTTTAATAACTAAGAAATATTTCAAATACATACTATATTAAAATTTTTGTATTTTATTAAAGGGATAGGATATTTTTATTACCATTTTTTGTTGCTACCAATGTTATTACCACTTTTTCACCGTTAGATCAGAATCTCAATATGAGAGAGAAATGATAAAGATAGATAAGATTTTAATCTAATGGTGGAAGAGTGGTAGACAACATTGGTAATAACAAAAAATGGTAGTAAGAATATCATATCCCTTTATTAAATAATGTTAAAGTTCAAAAAATTTTGAAATTATTTTGATAGTTCAAAATTTAAAAATTATGTTTATAACACATGCTTGAAAATGCACTTTATATTTATAAAAGACTAAAATGAAAACTCATATAAACATAAAATACCTTTGGCCTCTAGCCTCACGTGCTCCCTCAACGTCAACCGAGAGTTTAGTTGGAAGGGTTTCTTATAGGGTGTTGTAAAGTTTGATCAAAGGACCTTGGGCCAGGCCGAAGGTAAAGATGTCATAATAAATGTAATTTTAGAATGTATCAATTGTGTTTGAAACTGTTATATGATACTAGTCAACAAATCAATCGACACAATAAGCCTAGTCAATTGGAATTGAGAAAATTCTATTCCTATTGTCATAAACATACGATTCACAGGGAGATAAAGAAATAGAGAAGTGAAAAAATGTGGATCGATGAAGCTATAAAAGAGAGTGAAGTGATGAAGACAGTGATGAAAGAAAGTAAAACTTATCTGGGCACTTCTCCTTGGTAGTCTTGGTATATGAGGCAATATTTCCTTCAAACTACTAAAGATTGCTTGTTCGTGTATGGAATTGTATTCTTCATGGGTGAAATTCAGGCGTTTAACATTCTCCTTCCACACCATGTAAAATGCAAGTGCAGATGAAATGAGTAACAGAAAAATGGGCTAAGCCCAACCAAGGTGTTTGACTCGGTAATCACATCAAGCCACATTGGACAAGGAAAATCTTGCAGGCCCGCCCGAATAAACTAAATTAAATCTTGCCCCTCTTTGACTAATGTTTTGAATTAATCCTACGAAAAACGGCCTTATTTCTAATGTGAAAAGCACACTACTACAGAACAGAACAGGTCATAATCATCGGTTATTTTTGGCCTTATTTGACAATAATTAATTAACAAGTATATAGGCCTTCATTTAAACTCTAAGCTCATACTTAAGGGTTTTTAGTATAAAATAGGGGCAAAAAAAAACTTTTTGACAAAACCTAGTATGATATCATGAAGCCGATAACTATCTATATATACATATACTTGTCATGTATTGATAGGGAATAATGATTTTATGGTCCTATGCCAGACACAGTCCTCAAGAGAAGAAGGTACATCTTTTCTTGGCGGTATCTTGTCTTTTCGCATTATGAAAGGGAGGATCAGATGCACCTCTCCAGTCATTTCTTGAGCATAATTTATATGAAAGCTACAATAATATTCAATCAACAATAAGCCACTAAACGAGGGAGAAAAGTAGCGATGAAAAGTCGCTTTTAATGTTTAGCTGCATCGCACACAGCTTAGTCTTGGGTACGGGTAACATTTTGTTTCAAGAACAAGGTACTAAAATGGAGGCTCTGAAGATAAAGGGCGAAGGAGGTACGGTTTTATTTTATGATTGTAATAATGACTGCTGTGAATGAAATAATTAACCATACTGATATTTGGGTTAATAAAAAGAAAGGAATGACATTAGTAAGAATAGGTTGTGGAATGGTTCTCGCTATTATTGTTAATGTTTAGGTATCCTAAAGATAATCCGTAAGGACACCTTTTTTAGGTTGTAGTATTTCATTGTTAATAGATGAGCACATTTTATTTTTATCATATTTCTGTATTGCCTTTATTTTAAGGTAAATATGTGTTTGAAGATAAAAACTCTAGGAATGAAACATGTGTTAATCTTGAGGATCAATGATAGAGATCATAATCATAAAGACTCAAAAACATTAGATATCTCTTGCCTAAAACTTGTTCTTAGTATGGAATCACCAAGAAAGGGCATCAATAATATCAATAAGACTAGTACGACATCATCTACATGTATAGAGATTCAAGATAGGGACCTCATGGAATATAGGTATGATGATGCCTTAGCTAATATCGTGGGTAGATATGTTGTTTTAGTTGATGTCGTTGGTAGATGTGTTATAGAACATATAGCACCGAACAGACCTGCCAAGAGACTCCACAAAGATTCATTGTAGATATTATCATTGGATATGGAAAGTCTATCATCATTTGGTTGTGAGGATCGTTCTAGATAAGAGGATATCATTGAACACTATATCATATGATTATACTTTGATTGTACAACTCTATTAGCCTAGAAATGGGGAGAACAATATACTTTTAGGTGTAACTCGAATGCATGAGTATAGATGGATATACTGAGAGGAGTCATAATCCCCTACAAGGGATTAGTCATTCAGAATACTAGTAGAGCTTGGATAGTTTCTAACTAACTCGAGAGTTTTTGCACAGCAAGTAATCATGAAGAGTTATAATCCGTTATAGAGTTAATATAAGAAGATTCCTAGTTCTGTGAATTAACTACATTTAGTCAATTAAGAGAGATGATACTCTATGTTTGCTCTCAACTAAATGTGAATGACGTTGTGAGGGATAATGTTTGCATAGTGTCCAAATATGAAAGGTAGATCACTTGATCTATGACGCCCGGCTTTTGGGGCCTTTATTCCATCAGAGTTATCGCGGAAAGGATCGAAGAGATTTGGACGACTTGATTTTGTGATTGAAGTTTTTGAAAATATCTTTGTTTGAAAAATACAGACTAATTTTTTCGCGATTCAATATCTATCCCACAGAGGGATATTAATACATTAATCTATAACAGACGAATGATAAACGTTACAAGTACAGTTTATTTACTCCTAATTTTGTCCAAAAGATTCCGGAAGTTGTAACCCTTACAGCTGTTTCTTGCTTTTTGATCCCAAACCTCTGCCTGTATCTTTTATGGGGGGGTCTGGAGTCCAAATGAATGGACCACAGGGTAACAGTTAATCTCATGCACATGTATGAAAATATAAATGACATAATAGCACATGATATAGCATGGAAGAAATTACACATAACTGTAACCGCAGTTAACGGCCAAGGACTGTAGCCCTTGTCTATGACACGTAGCCCTATAAGACCGCAACCTCGAATCCATTGCCAGGAAAACACAAACAAGTAATTCATCCAGCATATATGGTCTACTAATAATTGCACAACATTTACATACATGATTACAAGATTAAAGTTACCTACTTCAACGTTGTATCTTTTTATCTTCACTGAAGTTGTTGGGATCAGAAAAATGTCAAGGGATGCCTAAAAATGTTTATCATCGTTATCAACCACTTATTCGAATCGCAGATAAACTAATTATGTGAATTAGTCTAAGGATTAATGATAATTATTAATCCCTTAATTTTCTCTAACAATAATAATTTTATTATTATTGCCATTATTATTATTATTATTATTATTATTATTATTATTATTAATTCTAGTAATAATAATAATAATTCTTTATTTATTTATTATTATTGTTGTTATTATTATTATTCCCAATAATAGTAATAATTCCCCATTTATTATTTATCATTATCACTCTTTCCAAATAATAATAACATTATCTGTTATTATTATAAATATTCCAAATTTTCTAATAATGACACAAATATAATTCTGAAAAATTCTCAAACTTCAGAGGTATTATTTTATCCTTTGACCTGAAATTTTTAGGCGTGCTTTGACCATCTAAGCATTTCTAAACATACTTCCATACTTTAAGTCACTTACATGACAGTTTACAATCCCAAATAAATTTCCCGGTGCAATGATCTTCTTGAGCCATCCAATTAAATAAAATCAATTCCTAGCCTCATCGAACAGCCTAGGCCGTGGCCCACATAAATCATTTGTTTTGTGCCTAATGGTTCATTGTTATATACAGAATCCTCTTTGAGCTCATTACTTTAATTATATTCATCGAAACTTCATTTCTTCCATGAGTAATGCTGACCGATCCTCTGGAAGAGAAAGATTTATGTCTTAAATCCCATCCTTCTAAAACACCAATTCGAATAGTTTTTGTTTTGTTTTGTTTTGTTTTTTTTTAATTCTTTCCTCTACAAGGAACCCGAACATACACCTCTTGATAGCATCATTCAAAGGTTTTAAAAATCTTATATTGAAGAGCAAAACTGAATTACCATCTCACAGATAATTCAATCCTCATTTAGATACCTAAATTTGATACTCAACATTTAGGATTATTCAGCAACAACTTTGAATCAGTTTTCAGCGGTTCAACAACTTAACTTAACAAGCTGATATTAATTTTCCTTTACTATGAATATATTTTCTTAACCATCATATGAAGATTCCCAAATATACTCTTATCTTTTCATTAGAGAAACCGACGCTATACCCAACAAAACAGGGATTTTGGGTCCAGCCCTCATAAAAGAAAACCAGACAAATACTTGCCTTAGGTGTAATATTATAATTTAGGATAATTGCTCCACCTTCCAGGATATTTAACAGTAAGCTTCCTATAATTTCTCAGCCTCGGATGTTCAGTTTCAGCCCCCACAGGATCAACTCAAAATCACGCCCAACGCCAAACCAATCGCTAACACTGATATCCTACATTCTCTTTAGTATATGAATATCCTAACACTTAAGAACATTATGAATAGCCTCCTCTCTTCCAGCGTTTTTTTTTTATTCTGCTTTTTCTTTTAAATGACAGCAAAATACCAATCTCTAATATACATTCACGGCATGCACAATATCATTATTGGATATAAACCAAAATTCATGACAGCAAGCTTCTCTTTTCTTCTGTCTTTTATACTTGACAGCAACAAGCACTCCTATATATATATTTATCATGATGCAACCCGTTAATACACGCACACAGAACCCAGCTTCTTCTTTCTGTACATTCATACATATACACGTAAGTCTTTATGCTTCTTTTTCTTTTCTACTTCTCAGCACAGACCCACAAAAATATATATACATATTACTTCCAGTGTTTCTTTTTCCTTAACTTAAAACAGCACCCACGACAACACACACACAGACACGCTGATTCGGATTCAGTTCTTCACTCTTTCCTTTTTATTCTCTTTGACAGCAAACCACACCATTTAATACGGACCCTTACTGTATTCAAGATCTTGTGGTTATATATACATATAACAGTCCCGAAAACAAAGCCCAGATTTAGAGGCACAAAGTGAAAAGCTAACCTTTGGTTTCCAAGCTTAAATGGCAACAAGAAGGTCGCTGCAAAACTCCCCTGTTTCACCGCTATCAGAACAGAGGAGAAAATTCCAGCTTCCTCTCACTCTTCTCTCTATCACTCGGTGTTCTTCTCTCCGTCCCTCACTTTGCATTTCCAAAGGAATGGAAAATGAAGGAGCAGAGACGTATGCTTCTACATATAATGGTCCAGTGATCCAGTCCAAGCAAGGGACCGACGGTTTCGAAAGTCTGTGTGTCTCGAGAAGCATGGCCATGTCTGAACTTCTGCTCTCGGATAATCATCATTATCTGTCGTTAATAAATGCTGGCTGCGGTTTGACTTTCGATTATAATTTCTCTAGTTCCTGTTCGGTTCGAGCTGAGGTTCAGTTTGGTTCCTTCCATTCTCAACTGATGCTGGTTTACTATTATAGTTGATTTCGGATGGGTTGTAGTGTGGGCTGATGATCACGTGATGCTTCTGTTCTTTGGCGAGTTGACGAGATAATGCAGCAAAATGGGCTGACACCAAACGATGGAGCATACTTTGCTGGTTCATGGTTTGGGCCCAAAAGAATAATTGGTTAATTGCTACATGTATTTTCCTTCTTCTTTGCTGCTGATTTGATTTTTTTTATAAAAAATATTGCAATTTGGTTTAATTGCAATAATTTCTAGGAAATTTAAATTCTTGATTTCCTAGGCTTGAAATACAAATTCCAAAATTTTGGACCTAAAATTACATTTTACAAATATTCCTTACTCATAGTATTTTCCTAGAATATATTTAAGGAAATTAAACCTTAATTTCCCAACATCCCCTCGATTATTTTCTATGATTTTATTTCCAAAGAAAATAAATTTCTCATTTCCAATAATTATTTTAGGCCATAAATTATTATCTCCAAAATATTCTGGCCAATAATTATTCTTAACTAAATTGCCTTTATTTTATGGAAAATATGCCTTAAATTTCCAAATTCTCAATCTTTAAAATTCCTTAAAGTCAAATTTTTCATAATAAATTCTTGATTTCCAAAAATTCAAAAATTGAGATGTTACAATTCTCCCCCCGTTCAATAAATTTCGTCCTCAAAATTTGAACGTTCATACCTTGGGGAATCATCGTTGGCATACCACTTATCTCTTTCCTATGCATGCTTATTAAGCATACCAACTTCATTATACCACATTCTTATCTGTCTTGTACCCATGTGTCTATTCAACTATATAGGACTTACTAGTCCATTCTCCAAGCGCCCAGCTACACAAACTTCACTGTTTGTAATACTCTGCCTTTCGGCTTATTACGCTCTTGGCCTTTCAGGCTCATTCTCATATTGTAGCGCTGGATATCCTGGCTTTAACGCTCAGGGAATCACCTCATGCCATAGGCATCTCACCTATCACATGGTACAGTTTAAACATTCTGCTAGCCTCAAGGTGTACTCTAACACCCTAGTTTAAAATCACAATGTTCATAAAAATTTCACTCAGTGCTAAACACACAGGTCTTGTGACCCAGGGACACACCCTGTGCAATCTTGCACACCGGGTATCATAACCATGAGCCTATGCCCATCTATTTTGTGTCCGAGCTTCCTCAACTTAAGCTCTCAGATCACCTTTCTCTTGCTTAGTACTGTAACCAGCAATTCCTATCTGACCTATTTGGTTCAGATCTCTAGACTCTTCTATTAGTTTCAGTTCTTGTATCCACAAAGATTACCAACTTCATTGCTTCTCATTTCAACTATGTTGTCTCATTTTCAAATTTTCACACAATGAAAATTTTCTGTGGTTGCAGTATTTTTCACAATGCGCACTACTCAACAATAATAGCGCTATCACATTTTCAAACTTAATCGCTGTCAGCTCAACTTTTCGTGAAAACAATTCTCTGCTGGATTAATTTCAAAACATTTACTACCGGCACACATTTATGAGCGGGATTATTTATATTCACAAATTTAACATTTAAAAGCTCTCGTCTCCACTTCAACCTTTCAGTACAGCGGCATCTCCCCAATCTAATCATACACAGACCACCGCAATGGCAATGCACTTGTTTATTGACACACTACCCTGGAGGATTCAACTGCAGCTGTCGTCCTGCACGTGCGTCGTTTGGCCAAACTTTTCAGATTGGATGCATACACGCAGTAGCATCTCCCCAATCTGATCGTACACAAACCACCGTAGTGGCAATGCACTTGTTTAATGACACACTACCGTGGAGGACTCAACCGCAGGGTCTTAGGCCAAGTAGAATTTGGAATTTGAACTTTAAATTTAAGTTTGAAATTTAAAATTTGAATTTTTATTCTAAAAGGTTAGGTTATAAAAGATAATTTTGAATTATCTTATAAATTTATATATAAAGATATAGATATAGATAAAGATCCAATAAAGATTAGATGAAGATACGAGAAATAATAAATGAAAATTGAATTAAAAATGATTTTGAATTTTAGTTTAAGAAATGAATGTAATCTATCATCTTAAATTATTAGTCAATCAATGAATCAAGATATAAATGTGTTCCATTATCTCAAATGGTTGATTCAATCAATCAAAAAATAAATGTGATCAATCATTTTAAATTCAATCAATCAATCAAGGTATAAATATGATTTATCATATTAAATTCAATCAATCAATCCAAATGTGAATTTAATATGACTTGGTTGACAAATAGTGAGCCTATTACCTAAAACCTCTTTTCTTAGAGCATGAGACTAAAAATTGCTATGGCAATTAGGGCTTGAAATTTTCAACTCACTAAGGCTATAAAAGGACGGGGAGGATTAAAATTTAGAAAGGCTTTTGTGCCCTCCAAATTTTGGTCTTCACCAAGTTGGTTTAGAGAGGAAAGAGGCGTCATATATACACAAGGGTAAGGTTCCAAATGTCTTGCTTCTCCTATCTTCAACCTAATTCTAAGGAACCACCACCTTCTTGTAACGATAAAAAAAACCTAAGGAAACCAAACCTCAACCTTGTCCTCGCCTAGCAAACATTTAAAGAGTGAGAGGTTTCAAGAGAAAGAGTTCTTGATGCAATTAGGTGATAGCCGTGTGAATCAACATTAAAGGATATCAACAACATTGAGGTCTTCAAATAATTTAAGGTAATCCTATTCTCCAATAGTCATATTATCAAGTTATCATAATCCACAATAGTTGTTTTAATGAGTAATCCTGAAAATCATAAATATTATAAATTGTAAATGAATTCTCATTAGCACCGTAAAGAGTTACAGATTAATAATTAATAACTAATTAATGTAATGAGTTAAAATTAATAATTCATGAGGACCGTAAGGAGTTATGGGTTTCCACAACGATTAAACAAAATTTTTGTTTTCAACCTTATAAAACTTTGTATGAAAGTTATGTAATAGGCAAAACTTAACCAACAATTATATATTGTATTGTAGCTTGGATAGTAGAGATTGATTGAAATGAAGTGGATGAGGAAAAGGACGATTGAAATGAAGTGGATGAGGAAAAGGACGACCCCAAGACTAGTGTGGCATGGTTGTGTCCTCACTATATTCTTTTAGGACTCATCCAAGGGTTGGCCCGAAGTGGGTTAGAGGAATTGTTGGCATATGATGATGATGAGATTGAGACATTAAGGAACCTTGGTGGCTTTCAAAAGACATGGTTTCATGCGTTGGCATAATCCTAGCTCTACAAAAAAAATGACTTTCGACGGCGACAAAAGTCACCATTGAAAGTATAAAAGTCGCTGCTAAAGGATTTTCGATGGCGACGAATTGTCGTCGCCTATGCGTCTGTTGCTGATACTTTTGGCAGCGACATTTTTTTGTCGCCACTAAAAGCATACAATCAGCGGCGACATTTTGTCGCCACTGAAAGTACACAATCAGCGGCAACAAAATGTCACCACTGAAAGTGGGGTATAGGTGGCGACAAAAGTCACCGCTGAAAGTCTAAATGTCGCCACTAAAGGGTTTTCAGTGGCGACAATTTGTCGCCATTGAAAGTAGCATTTATCAGCGGCGACCTTTTTGTCGCCACCAAAATATGTATCAGCGGCGACTTTTGTCGCTGCTGAAAGTCAAATTTTTTTTTAAAAGAAAAAATTTGACTTTCAGTGTTGACATTATATCGCCATTGAAAGTCACATTTTGAAAAAAAATAATAATAAATGGAAAAAATAATTTATGATGAAATCCAAGATTGGGAGAGGTACAATTTGACCATAAATTAACTCTAATCATACAACAACTTATTACTCAGCAGGGAGGGATTGAAGGATATAGTCAAGAAAAGGGATGTTAGCACTACAAAGGGAGGTTGGTTCTTGCCAAGAAATATACTAGAATCCCTTTACTTCTCAAAGATGATCATCACTCTCCTCTACGAAGTCATTCTGGCTATCTTTGCACATATAAGAGGCTGGCTACTGTTGTATATTAGAAGGAAATGAAGAAAGATATTCAGCTGTATGTAGCTCAACGTGATGTGTGCCAAAGGAATAAATACCAAGCTTTGTCACTGGCTTGACTTTTACAACCTTTGCCCATTCCACAAAAGGTCTGAGAGGATATAAGCATAGATTTTATCACCAGGCTGCCCAATCAAAGAGATATGATGTTATTTTGGTGGTGGCCGTCTACTTATCGAAGTATGCACATTTCCTGCCTTTATCACATCCTTTCATTGCCAAGGATGCTGCTGAAAAGTTTGAGAGCAAAATTGTCAAGTTGCATGGATTTAGGAAAATCAGGAAGAAGACATATAAGATACATAAATTAAAATGCTAATTTTTTTTTTGCTAGTGTAACATCCCAAATTCCAGGTTCGAAAATCGTGTCGGTCGACACTTAGTTTAAGAAAATCACAGAGTTTTGATATGCTACAGCTCAGAGTACTGCGGAAATGGATAGCGTGCGCTAAGATTCGGATAATGAGTATCTGATATAGAATGCCCAGACATATGGTGATGCCCCGACGTAAGCTGATATATTAAATATCCCGAAGGAATATTCATGTGATACAAGTTACAGAGATTAAATACAATTTTATGATAAAGCAAGTCTTAAACTAGACCTATGGCTTGGAACCTAACATCAGTTAATCGGACAATTTGGCCAGGTCGGTGTTCAATCTAATGGGAGTCTCACCAACTCTATGGCGACTCTTGACAACCCACCGATAAACCCTTCCTTAGTTTAAGCACCAAATGGTCCGAAATAACTTTGTTAAATCCGTGCTAGAATACTCTAATAGAAACTAAGTCCTAATAACTTCTACCGACCTTCGTCTTCGACCGCTGCCTCTTCACGGCTTTTTCCACCGACACCTTCTCTATCCCGGTTTCTTCCCTGTACTATTCATTAAGACTGAGGTCCAATGCCTATTAGACCTTAGGTAACGGTTAACCTTATGCTCAAGTATAACAGTATATGTATGACAGATATTCATTTACAATTCAGCATATAACTATACATAGCACACAGCACATGTCATAGTTCATATCACAACAATACCTCTACATAGCATACAGCCCATGTAAGGTCCACATAGTTTGCACATAAACCAGTGCTACGCCCCGGAGCGTGTCCTCAGCGCTATGAAAACATCCATACGGCATTACCAAGACTGTAACCCGTTTTCACATAATAGCTGAATGTATAAACAGCGACTTAAAACAGAGTCTTAATCACGGTGCATAACCCAAGACCTAGTCTTGTCCACGACTATATGAATCATCACATCACATATAGAGCATATAAGTAGCATAAGAGTTAGATTTACAATACGCGTCCGTACCTTTCACTGGGTAACTGTCAAACGTATGACCTTTGGATCCGGCCCTGGACCTCCCGGATATCCTAATATATCACCATATCACTTAGAATAATATCCTAAGATATACTTCCACCTCTATTTACCCATCTACCCTTGGTGGATTTGTTATTTACAACTTTGCCCTTACATTTATTTAAAAACGTAGTGCAGAGCTTTCTGGGCAGATTTTTTGGTAACTTTGAAAAATCATAACTAATTCTACAAAAATCAAAATGAGGATCCGTAAAATTCCCCAGAACCCTTAGGATGTCTATGTTTGAGGAAAAATATTCATTTTCACCCAGAATTAATGAGTCATTACCAGTTTTTACGTTTCTCAATGTTGCTCAGATTTTATTCCAGTAAAAATGACTTAACTTCAAAAATTTATATCTCCTTGACCAGAGATCAAAATGTTGTATATTTTATATGTTTAGAAAGCCCTACATGTCTACTTTCTTTCTGGAAAATTTCATGATTTTATAACTTCATTTGTTACATAAAATCATAACATCTTTTTCGATGTTTGTCTAAGATTTAAGAACCGAAAATTCTACAACTTTCACAATCTTAATCCAAGGACTTCCAAAAATTATTTCCTACCATGTTCTTACCTCTTCAGGAATTTTTCAATGCAATGAGGCCTAAAAACAAGTATAGGAATTTATTTTCTAATTTTCTAGATTAAACTAACATTTATACTAAGAATTTATAAAAACTAAAGACTAGAAATTTAAGAACTAGAACTTACCTCTTGAAAACTCTTGAACTCATTCCTCCTTCTTGCTTCACTCTCCTCTTAAACTCTCCAATCTTTGGTATGAGTTTGGTGTGAAGAATGAAGAGAGGAGAGCTCTCTATTTATAGCAAATTAATGGTTAACTTTCTAACAACTTTCACTTGATCTAATCCCTTAGATCTAACTTAGGAAGGAAATTAAAATCTCATCCCTACACCTATATATGAACATGCCACCTCCTCTCATTTTTCATACACATGTGCTCTTGTGATGTCATCTTGATGACATAATCAAGGCTTAGGTGTCATTGTTGACTTTTCAACATTAATTAGCAATTCTTAATTATCATGTTAATCAAGTGTTTACATGCTCCTTAATTATATTTTGCCATTAGCTAACTCAATTATATGAAGATTTAGACTTAATTACTTAAGATATTATTTCATTCTCTTTGGCTTAATTATTTTTAAATATAATTAGCCCTCTTTTAATTTGTCTCTAATCATCTTGAAGAATTGTGCCACTAATCTCAATTAGTGCAAGCTTATTCTATCAAGGATATTTGTAATTTACTTAATATACCTCTTAATTATGCTAAATTAATTAGCAACATTCTTTATGCCAACCTTGACCCTCCATTGGTCATTAATATCAAATTAGGGGTTTTATATAATTAACTTTGGATATTCCCTTTTATTCATGTTTAAACAATCAACAATTAATTACTTATTTAATCACTTACTAATTGTTGACAATTTTCTTAATTAGGATTAATTATTTTCTCACAACTATTTTACTGAAATTGATAATTTATGCATTATGCAAAATATTAAAAACCATGGGGCAATTTATGTTCCTCAAAATGATATTTAATTTTGCCTCATTATTTCCCAAGGAAAATAATCTCATAAATTACCTAAATTAGAGACAACATACTTTCTAATTTTTAATAAATATTTAGTTGCCTCTTAGGATTTAATCATAATTTTCTCAGGGTATTTTATGACCCACAAATATTTTAGGGACTTATTTGCAAATTATCTAATGTTTTAGGGACCCTTTTCGCATATTATTTAATCTTAGGAGAAATTGTTCTAATAATAAGGTAAATTCAATACAAGGTGTTTGAGGCCTCATATTCACCTATTTTCAATAGGTATATTCTACCAATTTATGATATTTAGCCTAAGTCAAATTTTAGGGTATTACAGCTAGTTATCAATTCTCACATTGCAGTGCAGATGTAAGATATAACAACTACCAACACTCATGCTTTGGGAACATATTAGAAATTGGTCCAACAAAGATACAACAAAATAATGTTTTGGGTCACAAGACAATGAGCCAGTCTCTATCTCAGAAGAATGATAAATCCTATCATTGTGTTGTGCTCATTGTTGCAACATGATTCTTGAACCATGAGCTATCCAGTAACAAGAATTCACATCACAATTTATGCAACAAAAGCAGATCATCCTCATATATCATGGAACTTCAAGAATATTATAGAAGCCTTGATAATCAAATAATGTCATTGAATATATTAGTCAATGGTGAAAAATTCAAAGAGGAAGAAATATGTTTGCAGAGCTAAAGGATAAAGAGAGATATGAAAATAATTTGGTTGCAGCAGGGAATATTACGGAAAAGAGAAAGAAATATGTTTGGGACTTTGGATCGGACATGAGAAGGACGGCCAACAAACACACATAATTAGGAAGCACATGGCATGAATGAGAGATAGAGAGGGAGAGAGTAATATAATGGACTAAATCATCACAGAATTGCAATTTCATCACAGACTTTAAACAAAGCTTTACATAAATGAATTGAATAACATGATGAAATAGTTGTCCAAACTTACAGGATTGAGTAGACCTGATTTTAGGGATGAGTTTGCTTCATAGGTTCTTCTTTTTCTTCTATCAATGCATGTTATTTGAAACTGAATTATGCTTTCAGATGTGAGTGAGAATTCAAGATACTGCAAACAGATTATTTCAATCTATTAGCAAGATAAAAGAGTCATTAGAAGAAAGTGGAAGTGATATATATGTGAAACCGTGAGTATGCTTCATATAATTTATCATGTCAAATACTAAGCTATTGAAGTAGAAATCTACTTTCAGGTTTCAATGAGAATTCAACATCTGAAAAATTTATTATAATACAGATCTGATATCAACACAGATCCAAAGCTTGTGTTTTCATATTAAATGAAACAATTAAATAGGCGATGTAATAAGTGTGCATAGCTAGCTTGTCTCTGAAGGATTAGCCAATATATAAAGTGTTTAGCTTGTATAACAATTCCCTCCATTGTTACTGGTAACAGTTAGGAAGCTTGTTATATGCATTCATGAAAAATCACATTATTATCCAATAATCATTTCATAATTGTGATGCCATGCAAGCAGGTTCATTGAATTTTATGAGATTCGTTTAAGACTAAACAAAGGAAAAGGAATGGTGAGATCTATCTTATCTTTGCTTCCTCCCCTGCCTTCTTCTTCGCTTCTTCTTCTTTTGCCTTCTTCTGTGCTTCCTGCTTGGCCGTTTCAAGTGCTTCAATCAACCTCTGTAAGCAACTCCGTTCATCTTCCTCCATTGACCTGGGCATCAGATTCTCAGCTACATCAGCACGCATCATATCTGTCTCCTTCAACAATTCCTCAATTATGGGAAACAAATCGTGAGTTTCGACATCCAAGTAATTCCTCGCAAGCACCTTGAATGCTTCAAAGAAACAATAAGACAATTCAATGTGCTTATCCATGCGTCCTGTCCTATAAGAGCAGGATCAAGCTTATCCACAAAATTAGTTGTGAACACAATTATCCTCTCTCCTCCACAAGAAGACCAAATCCCGTCAATGAAATTTAACAACCCCGAATGACGCACCTCCCAAACAAATCCTGATCGTGGACTCATTTTTAAGATAATCCATTATATTCTTTTCTATCAAGTATCACAAACAGCCTAAACTTTCGGAGAAAAAGGTTAAGCTTAGTCAAAGCATAACAGAGAATTGAAAATGGGAAAAAGAAAAACCAGATGCGTTTAATTCCTCACTAATAATGATTCAAATTCCAAAAGCATATCATATTACCGAGATTGAAGTAAGATTTCTGTTACAGGCCAAAGAAGAAGATAAATCATCCAAGAGACATACTAGTAAGTACTAACCTCAACCAAATGCTGCGCCCGAAATGCACAAGAACCGCCGCAGCAGCAAGAGGATATGGAGGACGGAGGAGACCGAAAGTGAGAGAGATCGGGAAGGAAGGAGGTCGAGAGTGAGCGACATAGGGAAAGAGGCCGAATAGGGACTCTAATTCGAGAGAAATTCTGCCAAAACTTCATCCTCACGCCCAAATTTTTAAAAAATAAAAAAATTTGGACTTTCGGTGGCGACATAAAGTCGCCACTGAAACTACCTTTGGTGACAACACAAAAATGTCGCCACTGAAAGTCATACTTTCAACGGCGACAAAACATGTCGCCACCGAAGTTTTTAAAAAATAAAAAAATAATAAAATTAGACTTTCGGTGGTGACATAAAGTCGCCACTGAAACTACTTTGGGTGGCGACACAAAAATGTCGCCGCTGAAAGTATCACTTTCAGCGGCGACATTGTTATGTCACCACCGAAGGTTCCACTTTTAGCGGCAACTAAAAAAGTCGCCACCGAATATATTACTTTCAGTGGCGGCTCATTTTGTCGCCACTAAAAGCTACACTTTCAGCAGCGACATCAAATGTCGCCGCCAAATGTCGTCACCAAAAGTCTTTTTTTTTGTAATGTAGGGATTCCTTGTATTTTGATTGTGAGAAGAGGGTTCAAGAACATCGATACGGATCAAGCCCATTTGGATAGGCACTATTAAATGTTGGGGATATTATGTTGCGTGTTCTATTTTATCTAGCTTGTGTTTCTTTTCAAGATATGTTTGCCATCTTTCTACTGCAAGTATACAGATCGTAAGTAGTATAAAAAGTTATCATTCCCATGAGAACTAAGGTAAAAGTGAGTCAATTAAGGCGATTGGGCTCTAAATTAGGTTGGGCAAGGTCATTTGAAGCATTTTAATTTGAAAGAATAATTTTGATTCAAAACAAACTAAATTGAAAGAAGCAAAGTAAAAGTTGATTCTAACTTCAAGGAAATGAGGCTCTAGGATCACTTTTCTCCTCTATACTTCAAGAAACCAATTAATTTCCTCTCAATTAGCACTAATAAAACATCAAGCGTTTTTCTAAGATTCACCAGTATTGGAAAAGTTTTCTCAAGTCAAAACTAACAACTATTTTCAACGAATAATCTCTTGCAACAAGCTAGTAAAAATAGTCATTAAGACCCAATCTTATAATAACAATACTAGATTAATAGATAAATCTCTTTTCTATTAAAAAAAAGTATACATTCAAGCATGAATTTCAAGACTAGTGTGACTTTATTCAAGTTTGGGTTAAGGTGCAAAAATGCATATGTATTTTACTCTGAAGAGCGCCCAACACCAAATATTTTTTTTTGTGCAAAAATGCACACGTGGTTACAAATTATGTGCAAAAATATTGTTTGACCGTTAAGTTTAAATTTTTTTGCTAACTAGACAGTGACGTGACATTTCAAATGTGCAAAATTATATATGTGGTTTGGCAAAAAGAACACCCAACACTAAGTTCTTTTTTTTAATTTAATATTTTATTTCAATTAAAGGAAAATTATTATTTCTTTAGGTATAATTCTTAGAAGGCCAAATTTTTTATTTCCATAATTTATTTTTTTAAAATCCTTATTAAATATTTTAATTACTAATTAATAAATAAGTATTTATGCATTTGTATATTTAATTAAAAATAATTTTAATTTTTTGATCTAACAAATTGAACCAGAAATTATTTAAATAATTTTTTAATCAAAACCGAACAATATTATTTAATTTTTATTGCATTAAGCAATATGTACTATAAATGTTTGCACATTTAAATGAGTTATTTCTATTTATATAATGAATGAAAGTAGATCAATGAATGTTATAACCTTATAGTTATATAGTTGACTTTTTCAAAGTATATGAATTATTTTTTTGATAGAATAAATAAATTATTTCTTTAGCTATTTATTTTTCAAAAAATTAAAATTATTTTTAAGTAAATATATTATTTATAATTTCAAATTTATAAATACTCATTTATCAATTATTAATTCAAAATTTAATAAGGACTTTTTTTAAAAAAAATAAATTATGAAAATAAAATTTTTATCGTTTTTACCCATTGTCCTTCCCAAAATGATAAATCAAAAGAAAAAATTAGGCCTCCCAAGAATTATACCTAGAGAAATAATAATTTTCATTTCATTGAAATAAAATTATTAAATTAAAAAAAATAGCACTTGGTATTGGACGCTCTTTTGGCCAAATCACATATATATTTTTGTACTTTTGAAATGCAATATCATCATCCAATCAATAAAAAAAGTTGAACTTAACGGTCAAAGTCAAATTTAATGATCAAACGTTATTTTTACACCTAATTTGTATTCATGTGTGCACTTTTGCACCCAAAAAAACATTTGGTAATATGCACTCTTTGGGGTAAAACACGTGCGCATTTTTACACCTTAACCCTTCAAGTTTTTAAACAAGATAATCTTTTTCAACCATCATCTCATTCAACAAAACAATCGAATGGTGATCACTTACTTAAAGACATTAAGCATAGAATAAAATCAACACATAATACTTTATTAGATGCTAAAAAATAGATAATAACAAAGTCTAAATTCATATAGAGGTTTAAAGTAATCATAGAATGATAGTTTAGCGACTAAAGTTCATGTAACATCCACAAATACACAAAAAAGTTACAAGCATATCAGAAAAATGAAGAAGAAGGGGAAAGAAATCAACAAAACCAAAGAAAATGAGCTCAAATCTCCAAATCTTCAATCTCCATTTGAATCTCCTTCAAGAACTAACACCAAACCCTAGTAGAGAAATGCTCCCAAATAGCCTCACGCTTCGTAAGAAGTGAAGAATGATGATGTTGCTTGATTTCTCAGCACATAAAGCCCTTGAATCAGTTCTAACCCAAAACATATAGCTTCATTAATTCTCATTGGCTGCAGCCAAGACTTGTCTTGATTGCGGCCAAGAGCTCTCTTCCAGTGTCTTTGGCCGAGGCCAAGAGCTCTTTGTCTTGTGTTTGCCTGAGGCCAAAAAGTGCGTTGGTTGAGGCCAAAGACTCCCTTCTTCTTGTCTTATCTTTTCTTGTTTTACCATGGTGTCTTGACTCTAAACCCCATTCCAACTTCTCAACTAGTAATTTAAGCTTTAAATGGCTCCACATGTGGCTCAAATGGTAA
This sequence comes from Acacia confusa, assembly GCA_037074495.1. Taxonomy (NCBI): domain Eukaryota; kingdom Viridiplantae; phylum Streptophyta; class Magnoliopsida; order Fabales; family Fabaceae; genus Acacia; species Acacia confusa. The sequence continues at coordinate 37,477,146 of CM073508.1, read as the reverse complement.
CCCTATGATAACAAGAAAGTCTATAAAAGTCAAAGTTGATGAAATATACCAAAATATTCACACTTCACCAAAAGGTGTGAGAAATTATAGGAAAATAAGCCGAAATGATATGAATTTCATGAGGTTAAAAGTATATCAAAGTTGTGCATGATGACAATGATGCAGAAGATAGGTAGGGTTCATGTTGAGTCAACATGATTTTAAGAAGCTTGTGATCAATATTGATACGTTTGAGTTGTTTAAATTAAATTTTTTTTATTGTAAACTACTCCTAATAAATGTATGACATACTTTAAAAGTGAATTTCGCTTCTAATTAAGTAACACCTTTTTATGTTTTATCTCTTATATTTATCTTTTTTTTTCTCAAACTAATTTGCCTAACTTATAAGTTAGTGGTATATAATCTATTGTCAAAATTAAAAATTTTAGAGAGATTATGTCATATATGGTATATTAAATAATTTAACTTTCTTAATTTTTTAAATTAGATAAATTAAATAAGTATTACATTAAAGTCCATAGAGGATTATATTAGAGAGAGAGTGTGAGTATTAGTAAGGGAAAACCCCTTGTGAAACCAATTGGTTTCATAGCATTATTGTTGATTCATAAAAGCAAGTGTTAAACGTTGAGGATGAAGACTTTATAATTTTGACTTGGAAGATTAAGTGCATGTTTGGCATGGTGTCTAATAACTGAAAAAAGTCCAGTAGAGGGGCTAAAAGCCCAGTGGAGGAAGAAAATCACATCTCTTGGTGTTTGGGGTAGCATACAGATAGGCTTCTACCCCAAAAACAGCTTCAAAGAAAAAGCCACAGATATCAGATTCTCATGGCAAGATATGGCTTCACGGTAGAAAGCATGAAATGCGAATTAAAATTTTACCTTCCTATCCTTCGCATTTGTCACCTCTACTTGTATATTTGTCGCCTCTGTTCTCTTGATTTTCATCAGCCATGGCCAACCTCAGATCTCGGTGTCAGTTGTTGAATCTCTCTCTAATCTCTTATCTATTATTTCGATGTCCAACTGGTACGGATGCGATTCGGAGTTCTGATTCTCTAATCTCTCTCTCTCTCTCTCTCTCTCTCTCTCACTCACTCACTCACTCTCCTTTTCTCTCTCAATAAACTAGATGAACCCTAACTTGCTTCATATCTCTTATTCATTGACGATGAGAAACAAAGGAGTAGATGGAGATCATTGTATACTGAGCACTTGCTCAATCCAGTAGCAACCAAAAAAAAAAGGTTGAGGTGTATTGGTTTGAGAGTAGGAAACTGTTGGAACTTTGAAGAGCTATCCCATAGGCCCAATCTTTAAATTAGTACCAGTATACTCGTACTTCATAATTAAAATCGATTTGCTTAAACCCGCATTCATTGAAAGGTTTTTGACTTTGGTGGTGAGTGGATCGAGTGGGGCCATTTCTTGGGGCAGGACTTGCTGCTTTGTATCATGAGATAGTGATAAGGGCCGTGCCCTTCAAGCTTAAGTGATGCATGTCCAACCAAATTAAAGTTATGTAATCCAATGGTGTTGAGTAAACTGTCCCCTCCTCTCTTTTTTGTTTGGCACAAGTATCTTCTTATTAGAAACAATCATGTTCAAAGTACTGCCAACAATAAATATAGACATATCTTCTAAAAAGAATTTAAATATTAATTTATCACATAATGAGGAACTAGCCTCTTCGGTAAACTAGTTTCTTCCTCTCTAACTCTGTATATACCTTTTTTTCCCTCTAAACTAGTTTAAATTTCTTTTTGGGCCTAGAAAACTTATCACACGTAAAAAAAACAAAAACAAACCAATAAGGGATCTAGATTGAGTAAGAGAGACCACTAGTCTCACAAATCATATCGAATTAATATTTGAATTCCAATTGGAAAATATGGTCACGTTTATTGTACAACAGTGTCCTCAATAAGATTACATTTATTAGATAATGTTTTTACCTAACCAAAAATAAATAAAAGAAAAGAAAAAAAGCTATCTTGAACTTGGAACCTCTTGAGTGAGTTATTTGATCTACAGTCTCTTATGAATTTTTGACTATTTGATTAATATGACAGTCCAGATAAATCCCCCAATATACATGGGCCTATGGGGATGGGTCCATAACCTAGAAATGGACTGTTAAGATGTGAAGTTAGCCCAATTGTTATCCGTGACTAAATTTTCACATGACTGCCTTAAATAGTTGAAAGAAATAATAAATTAATAATCTTGTCATTAAAATTGTTCATTAAAAAAAGAAAGTTATGTTTGGGGGTGTGCACAGAGAAAAGGAGGGATGTTGGAATCTTGCATATATTTAATAATTATGGAAAAAAATTTTATGATATTCACAAAGTCCCGTTGTCTGGCCTAACAGTTGAATTATTTGATAGCTTAGGCGACTAATTTATCCCAAACCTGTTGATTAAATTGTCAAATAAGCAAAAATATATTTATACAGACACACAAAGAAGATAGTATAACGTATAAACAGTACTATATATCCGACAGTACTCAAGAACCTTAGGAACATTCCACCTAACGTATTTTTTCCCTAGTCTTTCAAATATCTATTACTTGCACCACGAGGTCACAGAGAGTTGGTATTCTTGTCTCTTATTTTTCTATGGTAGATTGAAAACATAATATTGTTGAAGTACAAAAAACGGTGTTGTCAACATTCCTAATCAGCCTCGGCACTTATTCTTTTGTGAGGGCCAATTCAATTTTTAACGGTGAGACTTCCTGCTACTATAATAATTAATCTCAACAGCCTTAAGTTTATAAGGATATTTTACCCCTTTTTATGATATAAATTATAGTAAAAATAAGCTAACTTACAATCGAACACTAATGAATCATTAAATATTTTCATATCATTTTATCTCTTCAGTAGTAATAAAAATGATACATGAGGCTCAAGTTCTGTAATATCTTAATATAAAATTATTTTAGTTGAATATCATTGGATTCTGTAACAAGTTAGGTTTTTTAATATAGTTTCCTAAGTATGTACTCCTTCTTGTAATTGATATAAGACATATTTATCTAATTTAATTATATTTAAAAAGTTAGTTAAATTAGTTAATATATCATGTATTTCTTAAAATACCATAGTCATCTTCCTTAATTCTCTCATGCTCTCTCATCATTGATTATTGTTAAAAGAGCACCAATAGGGATAAATTGAAAAAATATTACCAAATATAAAAGTTATGTCTTATATTTAGAATTAATGTTAACTCTTCAAATTAAATATATTTTAATTAAGGATAGGAGGAAGTATATGCTCTTTCTAATTTTATTTGTAAGTCCCTTAGATAAAGGGTTTTATGGTCCTTTTCATGAGGCACCCATATTGGTTATTTATCACAGTTTTTCATTTTTATTTCTTTCAATCTTGACGACTTTTTAAGAAATATACTTCATATGAGTAAAATAGAAAAATTATTTAATTTTTAAACTGAGTTCATGAGTTTTTTAGTTTTTTCTTGATTATAATAAAAAAAATGTGTAAAATTACTTATAAATGGGAATTCAAAAGAGTAAGTGTAAACCACAATTTTTTTTAAAATTAAAGTAGAGAAAGAATGTTTAATTCCAATCCTCGCTTTCAGTTAATAAGAAAATATCTACCATGACTATCTCGTTGCAATAACACCCAACCATGTTTTAGTAAAAGAAACCTAACCATATGTACTATATATGTAGGCATGTTCGATTTTAATGAAGTTGAGCTCATTCAACGAACTCGGCCAATAAAGAAGAAACAAGTTACGCATGAAAGTTCTCTTATTTACGTACAAAAGTTGAACACATTTTACTCTTTTTTTAAAAAATGTTTTTATCCGAACGGTTTTGATAATGTTGTTGATATGTACTTGATATATTAAAGATGCTAAATTTGAAAATTGTGAAGAAAAAAAAAAGAGATTACATTTATAATTAGAAGCATGTTCTCGTCTCTGTGTGGAGTTTGACAACAATAAGCTGTATTATTTATAATTTACTCTCTCCATTTCATATTATATAAGACAGTTTTAGACGGGTTTAGACGATATGTTTCAATCAATATATATTTATTAATGAACTTATTCCAAGACTGCCCACAACGATGATCTAATAATTGTGAGTTTGGGTTGGGATTAATTAAATTAAGGATATTTTTGAAATTGCATAGTCAATTTTGAGAGAGAGAAAAGTGAGAGTTAAAGTTTTTTTCGTAAGTTGTCAATTAGAGGGAGAGGTAGCTCCAAACACATGCTTATGTATCACTTACCGATGTATAGTATCTATACATCGACATCATAATTAACAATCCATAGTATCACTCACCGAAAGTTCCATATATACGTACAAAGCTACACATTTTATATATAAACAAAAGGTTTAATGTTTCCGTCTTTAAGGCAGAAACATTTTATCTGCTTCACTTACATAAAAGTAAGTGGGTTCCATTACTCTCTCTTCTCTTGATGGTAGGACCCACTCACTTTTATGTAAGTGAGACAGATAAAATGTTTTTGCCTTAAAGGCAGAAACATTAAACTCATAAACAATATGACTCATTTTATGAAACTCTACCGTGTTAATCAAAACTCGTGAGAGAGCTAGCGCCGCCCCAGGGTGGGGTAGACTTTGGAATTCAAAGTAAACGGACAAAGCGTGTGAGGAAGCAATTCAAGTTGTGATCAATAAATACCTCAAACTCAAAATCAAACTCAGAAGTCGAACCTAATGGTTAGGTAAGAAGAAGAGAGAATTTTAAGAGGTGTGATTTTCAAGTTTGAAATTAAACTTGTGTGTGAGTTTTGTTTTAACTGTGAAGCACGGTGGTGGACTTATTAATTAGTAAGGTTGGAAGTGGTCACGCACCCAAAGTTTGGTAGTGAGAGACGGCCATTTATTATAAGGACTCCTACAACACACAAATACATTATACATTGTGTGGCCCTCCTCTTACTTCTTTGTGTGGTACCAAAAATTTGAATTTAGTATCTCCAAGTTAAAAGTCTTCAAACACGGATTCAAGCTACGAGGTTTTATCAAACTAATAATGTCCTCTTGTATCCTCTGTTTCTTTTCTTCAGTGTATTCTAATTAAACACCGGGAATTTGTTAGCTTTATTAGGTATTCACTCGCACTATAAATGGGATTTTGTAAACTATTCTCGATCCTAAATATAAGTCACATGTAACTATTTCTTTTGATATTTAATATAAGACATATTTATCAAAATTGATTAGATTAAGAAAGTTAATTAAATTTTCTCAATTCATTTATTCCTTCTTCTTCTTGATTGTTGTTGTAGGGCATCAATGGAGACAAATTAATTAATACAAGAATGCAAAATATAAAAATTATGTTGTATATTTATAACCAAAATCAACCTTTCAAATATGTCTTGTAGGAGAGCAAGAGCAATTTATATGTGCTAACAAATTGTTGATGAAAACATTAAATTTGCTATAAAACTTAAGTGATTTTCAATATACCTTATTAACTATACTAACTTCCAACATCATACTCTATTACATGTGAATTTTAGAAAATGTTCTTGACCCTTTTTTACAAGGCATTTGCTAGCTAGTTTAAAAGAATATTTTTTTTTTTCATATACCCCCATATTTAACAAGGTAGTGCTGATAAAAAAAAAAAAAAAAAGGTAGTGTGAAAAGGTATAAATTAATATAATGTTAAAGTTTTGTATAATTAATAAAGATAATATTAGAAATCATTTAAATTTTATAAAAAAATTTAATGTTTCAACTATTTTTATTAATACATGTATGTGAATTAGTTAGAAGTGACTTATATCTAAGGAGACAAAAAACAAAGAGAGTATATTTTGGAGGTAGAGGAGAAGATATGTTCTTTAATCTCGCTTGAATCATGACAAATAGCACGAAAAATACACATATCCATCTCATAATTAAATAAGTTGAAAAATATACACTCTTCTGGTCGAGCTTTTGCTAGTCGCTTCTTAAAATGATTATAGTTGTTGTGTATCGATCAAAAACAAAATTGCATGATTTAAGTTTTGGCCGAATGTTAGATTCATTAATTAATAGATTTAAACAAAGTAGTATATATGCCTTAAATTGTAATCTTGTGTGTAATAATATATAGGTTAGTGTTTAACACGTGTGCATTTTTTGTGCCCCTTAATTTGAAGCGCTTCATATTATTGAATGAGAAAATTACTACATATATCAAGCTTTGATTAATGATTCAACAATCACCACCCAAAAAAAAAAAGGTTAATTAACTTTCTACACATAAATATATTATATTATAGTTTTATATCAGGTTAATTATATGTATTTCAAACAAACGAAAATTTGATATACGCTTCAAACTTTCATTAAAGTGTTAATTATCTTTTTCGTTTCTTTTCTTTTTTTTTCTCCCTTATTTTATCTCTATTCATTAACTAAGAAAGAAATATTAAAAAAAAATCCATTAAATTAGTGAGAGAGTATAAATGTTTAAGGATATTTTAACAAAAGAACTATAACAATTCAATTTCTGAAAATACCCTTGTGTGAAAAATCCTAAAAATGACAAATGTTTTGAAATGTTTTCGCACGTACGTCACTTCTAAACTTTTGGGATATTATATAATTGGTTTATATATAATTGACCCTAAATAACAAAATTCTGTTTATATATTCATATGGATCGTATAATTAGGTAGATAGGTTAAGGGATGAAAGAGAAATTCAAAGATGCCATGCAGAGTAATGGTTTGAATTATTAGAATTGACAAAACAAAACAAAACAAGCATTAAAAATGTAGTTTTGGTGATTTGGTCCGAAGAATTAAATGTTGTATTTAAGGATGAATGAAAAGATGTTAATAATTAATCCAAAACCGACTAAATAGGTGATGGTATAATTTAGCGAATAGAGTGGAAAGGGCATATCCTTCCCCTTGACCTTTCATGAGAGCCATGTCCTCACTTCACCTCTTTATGATTTGATGGTTACATCTTCACTTCTTGGCATATAAGTTAAGCTAAGTTGGTTCGAAGGCTGATAATCCGACAAATATCATGGACTCGAAAAGTATCATATACTTACCCTTTACTCTATTATTTATGGACAGATTATCATATTACTTGATAATAAGATTTAATTTTTAAAAACTTGTTTGATTTGCCAATCATATTCAATTATTCACGTCAACCTTCCCCTTGTTTGATTTCCTATTTTTAAAAACTTGTTTGGTAATGAGTTTTTTAATTGTGTTTTTATGAAAAAAAAATAGAAATATATTATTAAAAATTAAACAGTTGAATAACTTTTATATGTTTTCTTATTTTATATTATGTAAGATAATTTTTTATTTCCTAAATTCACGAAAAAATAAAAGCAGAGAACAACCATATCTTTGAACAAAATATTTTCTCTAATAAAGTGTTTGTTAATGATTTTAAACAAGTTTTATCTGTTTTTTCCCAGTCATGATTTTTTTAGAACAGTCATCGAAATAGATTTCATTTTTACTTTTTGTTCCCAAAATTTATTTTAAGAAAAAATTTTATAAAGCTATTATAAGAACATCAAAAATTAAAAATTAAAACAAAGCTTAAATTTATTTTGGAATTTTCGTTATATTTTCAGTTTGTTTTAATTGAAATCATATCTTATGTTATTAAATTGTGAAAATAAAAGTATCCATATTTTCCTTTTACTATGTATTTCATTTATTACTGTTATGTAAAAGCATATATTAGATATAAACGTTTCCATGTGATTGTAATAAACAATCCTCATTTATCAAATGTGAGTTTTGTCAATGCTTCGATCCACATATTAATTAATTAATCGATCATGTAAATGTCTGTGGCAAGTTGGGCAAAAATAATTTTACTTGTTAAATGCTTTAACACAATATATAGTACCCTTGTTAATTGATTGAAAGGTCATTAAATTTGAGTCAGTTTGAAAATGTAGTATGTCTGATTTAGTCCGCCTCGTAAAAGGAATTTGTTGCCTTCCTTTATTCTTGTGTTACTCAATAAAATAAACTAAAGGAATAAAAATCATATTAGTAGAATTCTTAAAGTTGAACCTACTAGTTGAGCTTAAACCCATCTAGCTTTTTGTTTTGTTTTTTTTTTTTTTTTGGTTAATGACAATTGCGAATCATTAACATGTTATTATTTCATGCAATATAATTTGTCATTGTATGTTCTTCAATTGTTATCAGAGTTGATGATTAAATCTCTTAATTGGGACCTTATTGTAATTCTAATTTATTTTTCCAAACACTTAGACCTACCAAAAATACATGTCCGTCTAAATTACGTTACATATTTAGTAGTACTATATATACTACCTTGATCCTTTATACCACCTCCGGTATTTGAGACAACAGGGAGTATATGAGTACTACTCCACCAAAAAAATTGGAACTATATGAGTAATTAGGATTTGAAGCATATAATTTAAAAATTATTTTTTTCATAACAGTCTCATAACCCAACTCATGAACAGATAATTGTGAACGAGTTCATTTTTACTCATGCTGTATATTTGAAATATTAATTCGAGTTCCTTTAAGTTTAAGCAAAGTATGTAATAAAACCTAATGAATTCTATTGCAACTAGTAAGGTTCTTTTCTACTTCAAGGCAATGACCTAAATAACCTAATTTTTACCTTATAGGATCCGCTGTACTGACCCAAACTAAAATCCCTATTTCTCGATTCATGAGGATTAATATATAAAGTGCAAGTCTTTAGATAATACAACATTGTGGACTTTCATGATTATTATTTAATTTGATTATTTTGACTCCCATTGACAGATCTTTCGTTGTTGTTAAACTTATTTAACAATTAATTAGAAAAGAACAAGTTAAATAGGTCTACGAAGAAAATGTGAATCGACACGGAAGCACATGATCTTATGGATTACCAAGAAAAACGCCAAATAAAATATTTATGTGTTATGTAAATATGTAGGGGCAAAAGAGAAATTAAAGTACTATCTTATCTCAGTATAATAACATTATACACAGACATACATATATATAAATATTAATTATTCATTAATATGATATCTAGATTATCTATATAAAGGCTCTAACGACATAAAAGCTCTTTTGTGAGTGAGAGGTCGTGTGTTTAATCATACTTATAACATCGTTGTTAGTGTTTACCTCTTCAATTTAAGAAAACAGAAAATATGCATCTCATTTCATATATATAGGCTATGTATTAGCTATAAGACGTACACATATAGTGGATATGTTTAAATATTGGGAAGTTGGTGGTGAAGTTATCAAGTTAACTGTTTCTTGTGGAGGAGAGGGAGAGAAAGAAATAAAGAAGAAAAGAAGAGAGGTGGTTATGGTGTGATATCGACCAGTAGAAACTTCTGGACTAAGTGGTTTTGTTAAAGTCAAACAAGTTGAGTAAAAGAAAACAAGGATTGATTCACACACAGTCACACACAACAAAGAGAATTAAAGGGCCAATTTTGTTAGCTCACACAGAATATCAGTTTTCCAGCCTGCATTTATTGTTTTCGTCTTATTATATTTAAATATCCCTACGTGTATGCCTATGCACCAAGGTTTTCTATATGGTAAATTATTCTTAATTCTTACAAATTTTATTATATGTATAGATAACATCTTTAAGCTTTGAAGCTTTTACAATGAATAGGTATAAACTCTAACATTTATGCAGAGTTGCATGTAGGTTCCTGCATATATACTAGCTATTACCTCGTCTTAAACGTAGAACAAAGTTTTACACTACAGACTTTATATTATATTACAAGCTTTGTTCTATATTTAGAACCAGATGGAGTATCAGATTTATTCATTACTTATATGCATATATATAGGAAGCTTTTCTATATGCATATAACCTAAAGCTTGAGAGAGTTATACGTACAAAAATCTCATTTAAGGGGATATATAATTGATGGTTGTACGTGGTTTATCTGTGTTGAGTTGAAAGTTTAGATGGGTTTTTTATTTTTTTTAAATTACGTTTTAAAGGTTAATGAGGTTATTTGTACATGGTTAATAGTTTAGGGGAATTATGTGTAATATAGCCTTTATCTATTAAAATTTGTGGAAGCTTATAAATGATAAATGAGTTTTTTTATTTATTTCATATAAATACTAATTGTGGGGGAGTTTTTTCAGAGTTTTTAAATTATATATTGATACAATTAAGTCACATAATTAATTTTTAATTATATATTTCCATGATAGGTTAAATCTCAATGGCTCTATTGTAGAATTTAATAATTTTTCAACTTTACATCTTTACCCTTATTTAATAACTAAGAAGTCCAATAAATTATAAGTAAAATTGTACATTTATACAATAAATTTAACAAGCAAGGTGGCTTATATTAATGACCAAAAAAAAAATATCTACCTTATAAATAGGATTAGAGGAGTAAACATTTTTTAATGATATGTGACTTAAATTACAGGACAAGCAATATGGGGACTTCAAACAAACTAAATGAATGAAAGGTGTTGCAGAAAATAACTTGTTTGCTTATTTTAATCACAGGGATTAAATTAGTTTCCCATAAGAAAAGCAAGAAGGAGTGAGAAAATACTTTGGAAATTGCCTTAAAGTGGTAAATTTTGCCACCTTTCAACTTGCAACATCTAACTACACCTCCTTTCATGTTTTCCCGTAATTAATATTCGCACCTCCTATATCTCTTAATTAATTTCTTCACATCCCATATACTCTATTTATTAGTCACAAAAATTGATTTTTAAAATAAGAAATTTATTTCATATACCCCCTTCAATCCTAAATATAAGATAGAATTAACTTCTTTTGGAGAGATTAATGAAGTTAAATAAGTCACTTAATCATATCATATATTGTGTATCATTAGATTATATATCATTTTATAAGTTAGACAACATAGTTTGGAGAGAAAAAAATCATAAACATAAATATTTTAAATTAATTTTATTAGCAGAATTAATATCTCTAATAAAGTCAAATATGTCTCATATTTAATACTAGAAGGAGTATAAAAATAAAGAGGCAGGGAAACTACTCATGTTACTCCCGTCTATATCCTTTTTATGAAGTATATATCGTAAGAGAGATATTGATGGACCTTTTCATATCTCACTATATTAATATCTATAAGAAATTTTCCAATGTTGTCCAGATTAAAATGTGATAAATTGTTTATTTATTAATATATGAGTTTCATTAAGAATTAATTTTTTTTAAAAAAATAATTTAGACAAATTAAGGATAACGACTTAACATCTACTCTTACTGTTGAATTTTGATTAAGTACTTTAAACCCAAAAAAAAAAAAAAAAATTGCTGGCCATAGGAAGGAGAGACGGTTGCATTCATGTTCTATTGGATCTAATTATAAATGAATCTAATTACCTCATACATACTAATAAAATTAAATTAAATTAAATTAAATTTACATAAAATTTACTTACTTTTCATTATTATGCTCGTTAACCATAGGAGATTCTTACATAATATTAACTATAAGAAAATATCACTTGAATTTCAAAATCTCGAATAAGTCTTCCCCAGTAGAAGTGTAGTATCTATTAACTATAAGAGTATAGCAATTGAGAACTCATTTTAGTGAAAAATCATTGATTTGAAATTTTGAAGTTCAAGTGGTGTTTTTTCCCCTCTTCCCCTATTTAATACTCCTTAAAACTATAAAAGAAAACATTACAAAAAAATTAAAAATACCCACTAAATATGTCGTATACATTGTGTTGGGGTGAGTGCATGGAATTAAAACATGAATTGTATGAAAAACAGAAATAATAAATTAAAGTCAAAGTCAAAGTAGGATGAATAAATGGAAGGCGGCAACAGTTAAGTAGCTGAAGATTAGAATTATTCGGTTGATGAATGGAAGGATACAAAAAAAAAAAAATATTATAAAAGAAAAGAAGGAAAAGAAAGATTATAATACTAGTATTAAAATATTAGAGAGATTAGGGGAAATGAAAAATGATTGGAAGAGAAAGGAGGCGAAGATGAATAACTAGAAAGTAGGCTAATTGAATGAAACGCGGCTGTTGTCATCGACTTCCAACCACTTACACTCCTTCCCCTCAACTGCCCTAATTAGTACGTCAACATTCCACACTACAATCCCCCTCCTTTGGTATGGTCCTAATTTATATTATTAAAACTATTCAATTATATCTAAGAAATTCATATTATTTTTAATTTTAGAATTCTCCCTCCATCCCTAAATATACAAACCAGTTGACATTTTTAAAGAAAATTAGAAAAATAATAAGTTACTTTATAATTATTCGTAATCATTATCCTAATTTCCGTAACTTATAAAATAATATTTATTATAATGATATACATATATTATAGTTAAATGATTTATTTAGCTTGATTAATATTTTTGTAAAAAAGTTAAATTGCTCTTATATTTAGAACTAGAGTTAGTACTTATTCATCCGCAGGGAAAGCAAATCATACCAGCAGTGTTGTGTCTAGCTGAAGAGACTAATCTTTCGCATAATGAGACAAACCAAAATTTGAATCTCTGTTAGGAGACGTGTTCACATTTACTTTTTCTTAAATTAGATTGCCTTCAATAGAAGGATGCATATGCTTAGAAAAAAAAAAGGGATTAAAGTGCAAAAATATACATGAGTTTTTTCTCCAAGAGCACCCAGTACCACACACTTTTTTTGGGAGCAAAAATATACATGTGGTTACCATTTTGGAGCAAAAGTCACATCCCACTGTTAAGTCACTCTTCATCGCCGTTAAGTTACTGTTCACTTCATCTCTTTTTTTCTCATCACGGTGAACAGTGACTTAATGGTGAGATGTGACTTTTGCTTCAAAATGGTAACCACGTGTGTATTTTTACTCTAAAAAAAGCTTGTAGTGTTAAGCGCTCCTGGAAAAAAACTTATATGTATTTTTGCACCTTAACCAAAAAAATAATAATAAAAAAGAGAGAGAGAAAGCAAATCATGGTGAATGACTTTATAACCATTACGCTGTTAATGTTTGTCTCTCTATTAAAAAAAAAATAGAGAAAAATACTGATTTTCATTAGATTTTCTACGAGATGAAATTTAAATCATTAACGCAAGTCCTGCTTTTTTCTTAATGAATTCATATAATAATAAAAAAAGATTACTTAGATATGGAAAAAGGATGCGTACAAGGTAAAAGGATCCAATTTCTTAATATTAATGGACCGAAGGCACACACGGAATATAACATTATTTAATTTATTTAATATTCATTTTCAAAATTTGTATCTGGAAAATTGTTCACCAACATCACCATCTTGTTTCCTCTCCCTCTTTTTAAACCCCATCTGCTCCCTCCCTCTTTTCTCTCTCAAGGCCCTCACCATCATCCAAACTAAATCTTCTTCTCTCTTTCTCATCTTTTGTCGTCATGGTCATGGGAGCTTTACGACATCGTTTTGAACCAATCTCAAAATGCAACACCGATCAACGCTCCAACCAGACGGTGGCTTCCGACCTCGACGGCACTCTCCTCGTGTCCCGTAGCGCCTTCCCTTACTACATGCTCGTCGCTCTCGAGGCCGGAAGCATCCTCCGAGCTCTCATCCTCCTCGCCTCCGTCCCCTTCATCTACTTCACCTACATATTCCTCTCTGAAACAGTAGCCATCAAAACCCTCATATACATCACCTTCGCCGGACTCAAGATCCGCAACGTCGAGATCGTGGCGCGGTCCGTGCTGTCGCGGTTCTACGCGGAGGACGTCCACCCCGAGACGTGGCGGGTGTTCAATTCATTCGGGAAGCGGTACATTGTCACGGCGAGCCCAAGAGTAATGGTGGAGCCATTTGTAAAGACGTTCTTGGGGGTGGACAGGGTGCTGGGGACGGAGCTGGAGGTGACGGCATCCGGGAGGGCGACGGGACTGGTGAAACCGCCGGGGGTGCTGGTGGGGGAGCACAAGAAGGTGGCGGTGATGAAGGAGTTTGGGTCGCCGGAGAACTTGCCGGACTTGGGATTGGGAGATAGCGAGAGTGACCATGAATTCATGTCAATTTGCAAGGTTGGTATATTCTCCGATCAGGCGATCATAACAAAACTGTCCCTGTCTATAGTACAGTAGTAATATAGGGACTCTTACATAATAAATTAAAAAAATCAGATTAGTAGATGAGCAATAAACTAATTTTTTTTTACTGCTATATAATACTCTATCGGTCTTTTTCCTAAGAACCCAAAATTTAAACTATGTTAGTTTACTTTATAAAAATTTGATAAGAGTTGTTTAAATATTTAATAAGTTTTTTCTCCTTTTTTACCTCCATCAATCATATATATTATATTAATTAAAAAGTTATTAAAATCTATACTCGCCCTATTTCTCTATCTTACTTGCCCATTATAAATAAGGGTATAAAAAAAGAGGGTTTAAATTCTACATATTTATTGTTTTTATTTAATTTTAACCACTTTTTTTAATCATGTAATTCAATTATCAAATTTTTATAAATAAGACTGGGATGGCATACGTGTACAAAGGAGAAAAATAACGTAGGAGAATAAAATTAAATATGGGGCCTTACGTTTTGTTCATTGATGTATTTTATAATCTGTACACAAATATGTCATATATAGTCAATCTTATAAATAATCAGATGCTACTATAAACCTGGTTCATATTTTTTCTTTTTTAATTATGTATATATTAAATATATAGTATGTACTACTATAATAACTTTTTCTCCTTTTCCGAGGATGCCTAGTTTTCAAAGTGAATCTTACTTAAGTTGCCAAAATGGTAGGATGTTATTTTCCATGGTCCCAAAATAAATAAATAAATGTTTTCCATGCAAATTCAATAATTAAAGAAAAACGTTACTTGAACTAATTTTCAAACCAATATTTTCTGGCATTGAAAAGGATATTTTCATAAAGATGAATTTAGGTTTGGTGGGAGTGTTAATGGCCATGTAACGGAACTAGTTGCTCTTCACATGCCTTATCTTTTTTGTTGCAGCCATGCCTTATATATTTATTTATTTATTTATTTATTTATTTTTCTATTATGGAAAAATGAGACCTCCAACTCATATCAGCTGGGCTTCTTAATTTCCTTCACCTCCTATATCACTCAAATGGTCCCCCCTAGTTGTTTGAATTTGGTCCATTTTATAAATACTTTCCCCTCTCTTCTTTACTTCTGCTTTTCTTTTTTCTATCATATGAACCCTTCAATTATTTCTTACAAACTAATAATAACTGGCACCTCCCTGTTTTTTTTATTTTTATTTTTTTTTTTAATTTCTCAAGTACACACTTTGTGTGTTTTGTTAATGATTGTTGAGACCGTTTTGTCACTCTCCATAACTTCCTCATGTCTGACCCTGTTCCTGTATTTTGTTCCTCTCATGTGGTAACTGTGAGATCTTTGTAATTTGCATATCTGTTCATCATTGAATAGTAGTATATCTCTAAGCATCATATTATTGTGATCTTTCTTATTCAATTTTATGGTTTATTGATGCTTTGTGTGGGCTTGAGTTTTGAGTTTTGTTTATTGAGTAATTTTATCAAACAGCTATCATGCAAGCTCCATGTTCTGTTCTTCATGTAAAAGAAATTTGGGAAATTGTAATTTGTAAGTTGAAAGCGCAATTCTTGTGAGTTTTCCTCATTGACCTTCTGTGTTTTGTAAATTTTGGAATAGGTCATAATCTGAAACTTCATTTACCGAGTAATTTTGTCATGCACTATTTAACTAATCCAAGCTCTGTTTTTTTCTTCATCATGTAAAACTTATGAAAATTATACTTCTTTGGAGAGGTAAAAAAACTAAATAAATTATTTTCGAGTATTTATATTTATTTTTTTATATCAAAATAATTTGTTTAACTTCCAAATTGATATATAATTAAATGATGCAAAGTATCTTATCATCAACTAATTTATTTAGTTTTTTTAGCCTCTCAGAAAATGTCTACTTGGTCTTATATTAAGGTTAAAGGGAGTAATAAGCATTCGCCAACATAGTTGACATCATTGGATAGTAGTAAAGCCTAATTCCTGTGTGACTTTCCTATTGACCTGTTTTCCCTCTGCAAATTGAAACTGTTTATGGGCTGAGTTCTGGTTACTGAATAATTAATCATACCAAACAGCTATAATGCATTATAATATGCAAGTGGATGAAATATCTTCTACAGTTATTATGAAACTGATCCCACCTTCTGATAAAGTAAATTTTCTTGATTTTTGTCGTTTCCTTTTGCAGGAAGCATTTAAAGTACCAAGGACCAAGTGTGAGCCACTTCCAAGAAACAAACTTTTAAGCCCTGTGATCTTCCATGAGGGTCGTTTAGTACAAAGGCCAACCCCACTTGTAGCCCTATTGACCTTCTTGTGGATGCCAATAGGTATCATACTCTCAATTTTAAGGGTATACCTTAACATCCCTTTACCTGAAAGACTTGCTTGGTATAACTATAAGCTTCTAGGAATAAGGGTCATAGTTAAAGGTACCCCACCACCACCCCCAAAGAAAGGCCAAAGTGGAGTCCTATTTGTATGTAACCACCGTACAGTTTTAGACCCCGTGGTTACAGCAGTGGCACTAAAAAGAAAAATAAGCTGTGTCACTTATAGCATAAGCAAGTTCAGTGAGATGATATCACCCATTAAAGCTGTGGCATTATCAAGGGAAAGACAGAAAGATGCAGAGAACATTAAGAAATTGCTTGAAGAAGGTGACTTAGTGATTTGCCCTGAAGGTACCACTTGTAGAGAGCCATTTCTTCTGAGGTTTAGTGCACTTTTTGCAGAGTTGACTGATAGGATTGTGCCTGTTGCTATAAACACAAAGCAGAGTGTGTTTTATGGTACATCGGCTCGCGGGTTTAAGTTCTTGGATCCTTATTTTGTGTTCATGAACCCTGTGCCTACATATGAGATCACCTTCTTGAACCAGCTTCCCACTGAGTTGACCTGTAAGGGAGGCAAATCTTCCATTGAAGTTGCAAATTACATTCAAAGGGTTCTTGCTGGGACTTTGGGATTTGAATGCACAAATCTGACAAGGAAGGATAAATATGCTATGCTTGCTGGAACAGATGGGAGGGTCCCATCCAAGAAGGATCAAAAGGCCTCAAATTGAAAAGATGGACACAAGAACAAGAAGAAGAATTTAATTTGTGTATGCATGCATTGGTTTCTTTCTGTTATGTTTCTAAAGGGATTTAGAAGTAAGCATGATAGTAATTAATAAGAATTTGATTGTACTTAATGATGGTGGTAGTCATAAAAACTAAACGATTTATATTATATGGTTAATAACATTGTTAGTTCTTATATTTTGATCGAATTTAATTTTGGTTCCTATAATTTAAAAACCAATGATTTAAATTTCCAAGTTCGTAGCATAACAAGTGGTCTTTGTATTTTTATATTTGGATAGAGAAAAAAATAGGGGACAATTTGGGAAGAAGGGAGTATGAGGAAGGAAAACTTTAAAAAATGATAAATTTCTTTAATTATTTTTTAGAGTTTTTCCTCTTAATACTCTTTCCTCCCTAATTTTCACTTCATCCAAACATAAAGCTAATGAATTTTGGTTTTGGTTCCTATAATTAAATCTTATGAAAGTATAAAGACCAAAACCAACTATTAAAAATATAGGAATCAAAACATAATCCGATCAAAATTGAACTAATAACAATAATATTAACCCATATATTTATATATATGTATTATGCTGTCATTCTGATGTAAAACAAGGATACAGTTTCAGTAATTGGTGGAGTCATGAATTGTGAGCATTGTGGAGTCAAAGGATTTTAACCAATAGAGATTTTGTAAGAAACGGTGATAGTTATGGGAAGGTAAGAGTGACAGAGGTGGGGCTTTGTGGGTACAGCTTAAAAATAAAAACTGACATGCATGTCTAAGACAACATAAATGTCTTGTTATTATTTATTATATGATGAAACACTTCGGTGAAGAAAGTAACGGTTAGGAGAAGTTAATTGGATTCTCCTGTTGTGTCGAGTGGTCTTATTCAGACAGCAAATTGGTAGAGAGAAGAAGTAATTGATTTGGGAGGAACACCAAGCACACCCAGTTATGCTTCTTCAAATAGCGCACACAGCTGGTTTGAGTTTTCATTTTCATTTCGTACAAGTCATGTTCTAAATTTTAGAATATAATTACTGCAAACACTTCCTTATGTTCTATTTATAAGCTATTTTGAGGATGTTTCACCTAAGCTAAAGAAAAACATTAAAACACATCAGTAATTCTTTCTTAAAATTCAATAATTTTCGAACCTTATCTTTATTTAATACCACCTCATGAAAACAAAATTTACACAATACTCCCTTTAGTTTAAAATATAAGAGATAAACTTGTGAGGGAGTGTAATTTTGTTTTTATAAGACCCACTTTTTTTATTATCTCTACATTTATTATTTTATTTTTTTCAAATTTGCTACACTTTCTCTTATCATTCTCCTCCTCTACATTCTCTTTCTTCCTTTTTCCTATTTGTTATCTCTCTTATATGTTCTCTTAATAAATAAGGGTATATTGAGAAAATAAAGTAAATATAAATATTACATATTTATTAATTTTAACTACTTTTAATTAACTTTTTGATAAATGAAAAGTAGGTATTTGGCTCTTGGATTGTATACCAGAGAGAGTACTCACTTCATTCCTTTTTATAAGATAGCAATAATCAAATTATGTAGATAAAAAAAGTTAATTAAAATTGATTAAAGACAGTAAATACTTAAAAAAAATGCAACTCATCTAAGGGGTAAAAGCGAGAAGAGATAATGAGTGGAATAAAATATGTATTTAATTGAGGGTAAAAATGAATAAAAAATGCATTAAATGTCAACACATCTCCAAATGATGTATTATAAAAAGGAACATGGGAATAATAGTATCTTATAAAAAGGGATGGAGGGAGTAATAAATTAAGGACAAAATTATACATTCTTATGAAAAATTTGATAATGTGACTCGTAAATATAGTAGGGGGAAAAAACTGAATAAAATTTTTGTTAAACAGAAGGCATTAAATATGAAGAGTTAATATTTAAAATAGTTTTAAGGCCCAAGTGAGCCTATAAAGTATTCACGGATGCATGAATTTATGAATGTTTTAAAATAATGTAAACATAGAAAGCTTGTTGAAAACGGGATGAAAGACAGTGGGTGAGAACTGAGAAGGCGTGGTCAGAAAAAGCTGGTGTCTTACAAATTACTCCCTTCGGGTTCTTTAAAGAAAAATGGTAATTATGTCTCAATCAACAGAATTAATTATAATCAGGTCTCTTAAAATAATCAATTTGTAATGAAGTCTTAAAGGAGCTGGGTGCTATTAATTTTAAACATGAAAGTACAATTATGCCCCAATGATAAGATCAAAGCATCTAGTAACAAGTTTAGAATAATCAATGACAAATGCAAAGCAACCAATGCCAAGTTAGCAATTAATGACAAGTTTAAAGCAGAGTGATAAATTACATGGTGGCAAGTAATTATATAAAATATTAGCTTAGAAAATATAAACAATTTACACATATTGTTCCTCTCTCGCATAATTCATTGTTGGTTTTATACTGTCAACTTACACAAGATTATTATTTGTATGTTATATTTATTATCTATGTTGTTGTTTCATTAAGTGTGAGGGACGGTTTGGATTTATGCTATGTTATTGTAGAGTGTGTTATATTTTTGTGTGCTCGAATAGACATGAATAGAAAGGGGCGAAACTTTATGTGTTTATAACCCATTATGTGATTTTCAAAACTTGTCATCAATACAATACTTTAAAGTTGTTAAGATTACTCGTATAGTTACCAATAACAACAAGGTGACAAAAAAGATGGAGAGTACATATGAAAAGAATATCTTATATTTTTTGCACATCGAGGGACAATTTCTAAATGAATTAGAAGGTGATTTACAATATGTGGTGGTAGCGTTAGAATAAAATCTATTAAGGAAAGCATTATGTATGAGGAGTTGATAACAATTGTAGCATCAATTGTTAGAAAAGAAAATAGTGGAATTACCAAGAAATTTATATAATTATATTGGCCTTTGATGATGCAATAATCTTTGTAGACCTTGTAGATGATGAAGGAGTAGAAAATCTTATTAAATTTAATGAAGAAAGTAACCATGTGTAATTGTGTACTTAGAAGAGAATGTAGATGACACAATATAAAACCAAAAAGGGAAGTTGCAAGAGAGAAATAAAATGTGTAAATTGTACTAGTATTTGCTTTTTGAATTAATATTTTACATATGTGGTCACTTGTTGCCATATAACTTATCACTAGTTGCTCAAAATTTATCATTACTTGTCATATAACTTGTTATTGGTTGCTTTGAACTTGTCATTAGTTATTGGAGCAAAATTGTACTTTCACATTTGAAATTAATAGCACTTAGGTCCCTTAGGACTTTATTGTAATTTGATGATTTATAGGATTTTATTGTAATTCATTATGTTAATTGGGACCTTGTTTTAGCTTCTTTTTTTTTTTTAAGAGATTAAAATTTAAATTATCTTAATCCTTTTTAGAAGAGTTCGACAAGATTTATTTGAACATTTAATAATTTTTTTCTAATTTTACTCCTATTACATTAATTTAAAGCTAGTGATGAGTATTTTACTTTATTTTCTTTTACTTGCTCTTCACGAATAAAAGCATAATTAAAAATAAAATTTATTTTAAATATAATTATTATTTTTAAATAATTTTTTAAACCTCATAATTCATAATTCAATTAGTCAATTCATAACTCAATTAGTTATTTAGCTGTTACTTGAAACTTTGTTCGTGGGAGTAGGATTTTGGGTTTGAGGAGTCTGTATTTGATCCCTGGGCATGACCGAATGACATAAAGCCACGTGGAAGTGATGGGGGGCCGTAATTTCAGTGAGTTACTTCTGCTGTCGTTTTCTGCTAAAGACTTCCTAAAAACAGAAAATATCGATCACACACACACTTTCCTTCCTTTTATATCTCCCAAATCCACACAGATTTTGGGCTTCTTCCCGGCCCATTCATTTCATCCCCGCCCATCCCACGCAAGCCCTGTATCATTGCCGTTATTCAATTGGAAAAAAACCCCGTGTCCTTAGGCTCAACTGGCAAAAGGGTCGGACTTCCTCATCAAAAGGAAAAGGGTTCGATCTTGAAATTGGTTAAGGTACTGGGGGAAGTTCCTAGATTATGTGAACTTGTGGAAAGGCAGAGACATGTGTACTCTCAGTTCTGTGTACTCTAAGGAGCAAAGCCATAGCACCCTACCCCTTGGTTTGTAGGTGAACTCAACCCCTCTCCTAAAATTTTTATAGAAAAAAAAAATAAATTCCACATTTACTTTTACAAGGACATATATATAAATGTGTGTGTATTTATTTATTGGGAAAATGGAATTTAAATACTAAATGAAATTCCAAAACACTCAAATATCTATTAAACATTGTAAAGGACTTAAAGGTAATAAATACCAAATTGAGATTTTCAAATGTTGGTGAATTTATCCTTTTATCCTCCGTTTTTAAATAAATTTTTAAAAAAATGACCCTTACCGGAGGTTATTTTTCTTTTCCTTTTTAATTTATTTAAAAACTAAGGGCAAAAGGGTAAATTCACCAACAATTGAAAATCCCAATATAGCCTTTGTCACCTTTAAGTCCTTTACAAACTTAATAGACATTTGGGAGTTTTGGAATTTTATTTGGTATTTAAATGAAATTTTTCCTTATTTATTTATAAAGGTCCGTGTAGAGGTTTATAAATAATTGTTTTTCAGTTTTATCATAAATGAGGAAAGAGATGAGTGAAAATATCTAGCATAATTTTTATTTTCTCATATGCTTAATATAAGATAAATTTTCCTAATTTGATGAGGTTGAAGAATTTAATTAAGTCAATTAATATAACATATATTTTTTAAAATACTCAAGTCATCTTATTCAATTCCCTCCTTGTATATGATTGAGAGCATTGTCATCAAACTCGCGAGTTAATTCTCCGAGTTTAATTTTTTACGTTTTCATTTTACAAAATCAAGTTGAGTCACTCATCAACTTGGTTAAATTCACAAGTTCATATACCGATTTTATTGATTTTATGTTTCCAACTTATAAAAATGTGTAAACCCAACCTTAAACTTATGTTAACTTCTTCTATTTGATCATTTTCAATGACTTTAAATATAAATTTTATTAAAATTTCTTTGTTAAATATGATAAATTATGAATTCTAATGGATTTAATTTCAATTATTTGGATTTAAAAAATATTTAAATCAAATTGTTGATATTTTTATATTTTTATTATTTAATTAAACACTATTAACATTTATTTAATAGTGAAAGTAAACTTTTACGAGTTTATAATGTGAGTTCACATCAATATCATGAGTTTGACAACCTTAGTTGAGAGAGCATCGATAGGGTTAAATTAAAAAAATATTGATAAATATAAAAATAGATCTAATATTTAGAAATAAGATCAATTTCTTAAAGATGTTTTACATCAAAAACTAGAGGGAGTAATACACATTTTTTTAGTATGGACAAGCCTGTAAAATTCTATAAATTTAAGACATATATTTTTTGGTCGATTAAGACATATTTAATAACTTGGTAACCTTTTTTCCCCCTTGTATAAGAGAATTGGTTGAAATGAACCATAGTAGTATGATCTAATGGGAAAAAGGAAACAAAAATACTATTAAAATTGGTAAAAGATCAATAAGTATATTAAATTTTAATAATTTTAAAGATACTTATTTAGAATTTTACAATTTTGCTAAATTTGATAAATTACCTAATTATCATTGAATTTTGTATTTAAAAAAATCCTTAGCCCCTTCTTGGCCACTAGAGCTCCAACACTAGCGACTGGTGCACAGAGCACCAGTGGCCTAATATATAATTTTTAAATTTCTCAAGCAAAAGTTGTTAAAATAGATATTTGGGTTGTTGATAGCGATACTAAAATTGTAGACGGCCTCTCTCTCTCTCTCTCTCTCTATATATATATATATATATATATATATATATATATATTGAATTTCTCAAACAAAATTTGTTAATATTGATACTTGAGTTGCTAATAGCAATACTAAAGTTGTAAACAGGGTATTTGTTGAGTATTTCTTAATAACTTTCACCGGATCTCCAGTGGTTTAATTTTTCTTACATTTCTTTGGTAAAAGTTGTCAAGATTAATACTTTTTTTTTTTGGTAAAAGAGTAGGCAGCACCTTATATATTAAAAGGAAGCAGTGGGGGAGAAGATCCCCATACAATCATTGAAAACCGTGGCCCTTAGAAAGGAAGGGCACATATCAAAATAGAAGGACACAGATAATCCATGCTTAGCTAGTCTATCAGCTACACAGTTGTAATCTCTGGAAGTATAGTTAAAACTAAGGACCCAGTTAAGTTTCAACATTTCTGTAATCTTCAAGGCCACTAGACTCTGTGAACCATCAAACTTCTGACTTTTCAACATTTCAATCAGGTTACTTGAATCAGATTCTATAATTAGGGAGTTGTAATTCAACCTGGCAGCATACTCAAGAGCTTTTAAGACTGCCCATTCTTCAGCCTCATATGGACTACACCTACCAAGGTGGAAAGAAAAACCAAACATCTACTTACCATTCGAGTCTCTACACACTCCACCACATCCAGCCCTACCTCACTACAAAAAATTGGTTTTTGCAACGGAAAAATTCCGTCGCAAAATTCCAATTTTCCGTCGCAAAATAGGATTGCAACAGAATTCGTCCATCACAAAAAAAGCCTCACAATTGCAACGGAATTTTGAATTTCCGTCGCAATTTGCAACGGAATTTTTTCCATTGCAAAAGTTAAAAAAAATAAATAAATAAATAAAAATTTAAAAAAATCGTAAAAAATATTTATACAATAAAAAAATTAAAATTATTAAAAAATATAAAATTGCATGAAAAGATATATAAAAAATATATAAAAATGATCCTATATGTCTATTTCTTTCCACTACATACTCAAAACTCACGTCCTCATCTTTCTCCTGTAGCAAACTATATACATATACATATTCATACCCACATCCAACACATGTACAGACAACACACACATAATAGGGAACACATAGTAAAATATATATACATACAAAACATACATAGAAAATAAAGTAGGGATGAAGAATGAAAAACGAAGAATGAAAACGGGGAAGAAGAAGAAGAAGAAGAAAGCAATGAAAATAAGCTACTAACCTGGGGAAGAAGAAGAAGCAACATTGAGATCCCACGTGATTGAAAAAGAAGAACAAGAAAGCAATGAAAAGCGAAAGAAAATGAAGAAAAGAATGAAAAACGAAGGGAAGAAATGAAGAATGAGAGAAAGAATCGGAGGAGGAGGAATTTATATTTCTGACGAAATTTTGTAACGGAATTTATTTCCGTTGCAAATTTGAAAAATTTTGCGACGGAATTTATTTTCCGTCGCAAAAAGGAAAAATTTTGTGACGGAATTTATTTTCCGTCACAAAATTAAGCGACGGAAACCAATTCCGTCGCAAAACCCTTGAGGTTTTGCGACAGAAAATAAATTTCGTCCCAAAATTTTGCGACGGAATTTATTTTCCGTCATAAATTTTTTTTAATTATTTTTTATCAAAATTTTGCGACGGAATTTGAATTCTGTCGCAAAAATCTCACCTTTTGCGACGGAATTTAAATTCCGTCACAAAATTTTAAAATTTTGCGACGAAAAATATTCCATCACAAATTCCGTCGCAAATTCACTAATTTCTAGTAGTGCCTTGTGAAGAAGTTACTGCACCATCCACATTTATCTTTAGCCATCCTAGAGGGGGAGGGTTTCAGGATCTCACAGGTGGAACAACATTCACTGAAGCTTCCATGAGAGAGTCTGTCGCTGTATAGTGTCACTACACTTTGAGGATAAACTTTACAGGTGCAGATGGCCTGTGAAAATCAGTTTAAAAAATTTCTAAGTTCCGCCACTTTCTAAAGAAACTAGGCTATGACTCCAAAAACCTGGCTCTAGTTACAATCAGCCTTTATAGCTATGTCTCTTTTAAGGTTTAAATGGAACCAGTCTCTTACTCTTGCAGCAAAGAAGGTAGCATAGGCATTCGGTTGTATAAGCTCCTTCCACAGCCTCTCCGCATACTTACAATCCCTGAGAATATGTAAAACCGTCTCTGATTCACGGTTACAGTAAACACAAAGTGGTGAGGAATTTGCCCACTTACTCCTCCATTCATTAGTAGGTAAGCGGTTATGGAATGCAGTTTAGAGAAACACTCGTATCCTTTCAGCCCCGTTCTACTTCCATATTAGCTTAAAACAGGGGTAATACAAGTTTAGGAGTAATGGTTCAATCATATAGTAGGCAGATTTCACAAAGAAATGGCCATTGGCAGCCCCACTCCAAATCATTATATCTTCACCAGCCCTACTCATCGGAGGTAAGATTGCTATAAGGCGTTGGAATATTTCACTAGAAACAGTAATTCCAAGTCGAGAGAAGTCCCAAGCACCATTTGAGGTCCAGTCAACCACCTTGCTATTCTTTTCCTTCATTGATAAAGGTCCAGTGCAGTAATCCCGGATCTTCAATCCATTGGCCAACCAATTGTCCTCAAAGAAGGAAACAGAACATCCATCTCTCACTCTCCATCTAGTGCCATCATTTACATGACCCTTCTGTAAACATATAAATTTCCACAGGGAGGAATCCTGAGGTCGCGCTTCGAAAAAAGATGGATCATTCCTCTGAACGTATTTATGAAATAGCATATCTGCCCATAGACCCCTAGATCCAGTCGCAAGATTCCAGCTAGTTTGCATCCAAATGCCTCATTCATGGACTCTAACTTCTTTAATCCCAGGCCTCCAAAGTTCTTCGGCAATACTAAAGTATTCCAATTCAGATTGTGGAAACCATGTGAACTTTTTTTCCCCATATAAAATTCCACTGGAGTTTCTCCACTTCCTTACAAATACTTATAGGCATCTGAGTAACTTGCATCGGATAAAGTGGAATGGCACTGATCACTGATTTAGCAAGGGTTATACGCCCCGCCATTGATAGTGTATTAGCCTTCCAAGAAGACAATTTAGCATTGACCCTATCAATGATATACTGGAATGAATCTCTGGATTTACCTCCCCTAGATATTGGAAACCCCAAATAAGTACCAATTCCACTAGTAATCTTCATTTGAGTAATTCTCTGAATTCCTGTTTTAACAGTAGAAGCAACCCTTGGGGAGAAGAAAATAGATGACTTAATGGTACTAACTTTTTCGCCAGAAGCTTTGCAAAACGAATTTAAACATTTCGTAATAAAGTTTGCTTGTTCAATAGATGCTTCACTGAATAGCAGAATATCATCAGCAAACAGTAGGTGAGATATCTTCGGCCCATCTCTAGATACACTTATCGGTTTCCACTCATTTGCCATGACAAAATAATACTTAAATTGTTAATAGCGATGCTAAAGTTATAAACGGTGTATTTATAAAATATTTCCTAATAACTTTCATTAGAGTTTCAGCGGGCTAATATTTTTTTAAAAAAATTTATTAGACAAAAGTTGTCGATATAGATACAAGAGTTATCAATAGCGATATTAAAGTTGTTAATATTATTTCTTCATTTATAACTTTATTATCACTGTTAATAATTCCAATAAATCTATTGACAACTTTTACATGAGAAATTTTTTTAAAAAAATTATTAGATTTCTAGAGCTTCATTCACTGGATGCCAGCCAAGTCATCGGAGCTCTGATGACAGCCGCCATTGCTGGTCACTAGCGTCCGAGCTTCAGCAAGGGGAATTGAGGGTTTTTTTAATTTAAAAAAACAAACAAATGTAGTCAAGTGATTTCTCAAATTTTGTAACATTTAAAAATTCCAAATCATGTCCTTTAGAATTATTAAAATTCAACATGTTTATTTGTCTTTTACCAATTTTAATAGTATTTTTCCATCTTTCTCCTAGTCCAATATTATTATACATGGATATTTTAAAGGCATTGTGTTAGACAAGTAAAACTTCAAAATAATGATGAAAAAAAAGAAGGAATACAAATGGATATCTCCGTAATATTTAGATAGGGTAAGATCGGGTGTAGCCAAGTCGATCAAGGCACTAATTTGTGGATTCACCATCCGCGTGTCCAATTCCCAATTGATGAAAGTCATATGTATCGCTTGAAGTGAGATCTTTCATATCTTTCGAGATCTACCTTTCAATATGAGTAAAAAAGCCAAAATAAATTATTTTAGCTTTTATAAAAAGAAAATGGATCCTTGAACTTCTTTCACACTCATGTCACTTTGAGATAAGGTGAAACGCTCCCATATCGATGCATTTTTACATTCCACTGCTTCGGCATATCACTTAGCTCTATTCATTTAATTTGTTGACCCACTGTTGGCCGAATAACCTGAGCTCAAGGTCCAATGTGAGAAGATCGCTTAGCCATTATATCACTAAATTATTTAATGGGAATATTGATCTCCTGCCCTGATAGTTTTACTCAATTTTGAATTAGGTCCCTATAGTTTTTTTCTCCTTTTTATTTAATCCTTATTGTTTGCTCAGTTATTAAAGTAGGTCCTTCTGTTTATATTCCATTAATCTAAGTTGAAAAGGGGTGATGTGCCCCATAATTTTGCATTTCCAAGAAAATCCCTAAAACTCCTCTTGTGTTCTTCAGCGTTTTCCTGATAATGATATAAGGATATGAAGAACATACTTTTGTATGACCCAAATAGCCCGCGCCCATCGCTCTTGGTTGCCATTTGAAAATGGGGGTGTAAACAGTAAACTTAATTCTTAATTACCCCTTTCTTAGATAAATGTAATTTAAGAAACTTCACATAAAATGAAAAAATAAAATGACTTTCTGCCTATATATATTTTTATTGTTGACAAACAAAATATATATTTTTTTTCTTATTTTCCTTCTAATTAAACATAAAAATAAACAGTAATTATTTAATAAAGTTTGAAACTTATATTATTATTATAGACGATAAGTAACAATTCAAAACGTTTAAAAAGTAAAAAACTAAAAAACGATTTTTTAAAATCTATTCACTGTTTTTTTAATTAAAAAAAATATTTTTTTTGGCCCAGAAGATTAAAAAAAATTATTGGGAAATGAAGTGTTTTCTAGTGCAGTTCTGCAGTTGGCCATCTTGCTTGAGAAGTGTAATTAAGTCACCAAGGCCGGAGTTATCGGTAGACTTGTATCACATACACTCACCAAGGCGGGTGTTTCATTGCATTGTAATTAAGTCTCATCTCAGAATTTTGATTGATGTCATCTTGCCATTCTTCCTGGTGATAAATGGACTATTGTTGGCTATGTTTCAGCTGAGGAGAAAATTGTGGGATGGTACAGTACATGCCCAAAACTTCAAGAGAATGATCTGGACATTCACAGATTTTTCCACGAGTAACAATATGTGTCTTTCTTTTTCAAGAATATCTGGGAAAGATATGGATTTCTTGTTGTATAAAGTCACTTTCGTTTTCTCTGCATGATATAGTTTTGTTGGTTTTGACCACATATATAGACTAGGCCTCAGTAATTGTGTTGTGCCAATTGAATTGAAATATACTGTCATATGGAAAAATAGAAGTTGTGACTCATACATACATATTAATATTGAGATTTGAAATTTTCTACCTGACTTCTGCTTTTCTTCTCAACTTTTCAAGCTTTCTCTTCTCATCAATTGATGACCTCTTCATCCTATGCTAGCTATGTTACAAATTCGGTCTTGGTCCTTACTGGTGTGCGATCTACAGCGCCTCTTATAACCACAGAAGATTACTATGATGTTGAAGTAGTGAAGGAGGTGAGACCCAACGATATGATATATGCTTCTTAAATGTTCTCAGAGATCAATAATTGGCAATGAAAGATCTATGGATGATAAATTACTTAATTTTTATTCAAACATCTTAAATATACTTTTGTTTTATAATAATAGAATGCTACGTGAAAATCCAAAAAAAGAAAAAAACAAAAAAGAAAATGCTCCCCGAAAAGGTCAGAAGGTTTTCTTATTAATAAGGTTCCTTCCGAAATTGCTGTTGATGTCGTTGATGAAAAGAATGCAACCCGAGAATGTTCTTCGGAGATCGCTTTGTTTATTGTACATGCTGCAAAAATGATTTTTTTTTTTTTTTTTTTTCATTTGCCTGGGGGAATTAATGCTTGTTCTTACTAAAAAAGGATGTGGGATTCTCGGGTTCTATTGTCTTTTTTTTTCCCTCTTTTTTTTTTCTTTTCATTTTTATTGTAGGGGTTATGTAATTTAAAAATGGGTTTGATTCCGGAAGGTCTTCCTATATTAGTTTACTAATTTTTAGCAGCAATATCTTTTTTTTTTTTTTTTTTTTGTATAAGCTAAGTACGGAGCTAAGCGATATAGGAAAATAGGAATTAAATACATGGTTCCTATACTATAGAAATTAAGAATTAAATGTACCTATTTGCCTATTATAATTTTAATGAGTTCTGCTGGAATGCATATGATATACCTATGGAATAGGTCCATGTGTTGTGCTGGGTTATTGTTACTTTCCTCTTTATCCTCACACAAGTGAATGAGATTACCTTAAAGAAATTTTTCTTGGTGGCAATTCCTTAAGAAGTGTTAGCAGCAAGTTTGTTTCTATATATCAAGCCATCTTAATTATTAATCAAGAATTAGCAAAAAGGCTAGATTGGTCCCTGGAATAATATCAAATTTACTCCTCAAAATAAGTGAGCAAGAGACGAAAGAGCTTGGCAATAACAACATAACGTAACTATATTTGTCATAGTTAAAAGCTTTTAATTAATTTTTCTTATTGTTTTATCTTACATATTCCCTTTATTGTCAAGTTTTTTTTTTTTTTTTAAAAAAAGATCCCTTTATTGAAATTTTGAAACCCCACTTGTCTTTTTTTTTTTTTCCTTTTAATCTTACATGTTCCCCTTTAGTGAAATTTCGTAAACCCAGTTATCTGAATTTTGACACTATATAAAGCTTACACAATAGCATACAGAATTTTGCAACCCCCTGTACTGAAATTCATGGTTAAATTACAAGTTTAAAGCATTTTATTTAGACAAATGAAAAAAGAAAACTCCAGATCATTACATGGTCCCCATGTCAGAAAGACAAAGCATCAAATTCTTTGTTTATGAAAAACAAACTCTCAACATAAGATCCCGCATATGCTGCATCAGCTTTCTGATGTCCCATAGGCTCCATTGATTCCTTGGTTGGGTCAACTAAAACTATAGCTCCGTCAAGATGGCGCATGATCCCTTTTCCATTGCTAGTTAGAGCTAATACGTCTAATATGACGGCATCACAATGCAATATTTCAGTCCATGAATCAGTAACACCGTATTCTTTCATCACCCAAATATGTAAAAGATTTCCAGTCCTTTTTCTAAGATGATTCACTACAGCAAGCCAACGGCCTCCTTCCACAACAAGTAATGTTGATATTATATTAGATTCTTCATTTGACTGTAATGGTAATGTTAATTCTCCAAATGTTTCTTCTGTCACATCAAATAATAAAATAGACCGTTGCCTTGAACCATCTTTCATGCGGCGAACAATCCAATGCATTGCACCATTCACAAACACTGGGGGAGTCCCAAAGTCATGATCAACGGAAAACTTAGGAACACAAATACTAATACTCCTCCAAGAACGAGAAACAAGAGAGTATACGTCAAGGTGATGAGTATGTTGTCCAGAGAAAAAGTCCATGAGTACAACGACTTTATAATCGTTGTTCCTGGAATCAAAACCAAGCCCAAAACATTCAGGATACACATGTGTGTTGCGGATCATGATTGGTTTGGGAAGCACCAGATATTTTCGAAGCAAGGGATTCCAAATAAGGATAGTTACGGAACCTGATGATGGACAATAGTAAGCAGAACTTACAAGGCCATTGCATGTGCCACCAAACCATGAAGAACGATCTGGGGGAAAATATAGATAAGGGAGTAGCAATCTCTCAACTGAGAAGTGCTGATCAGTTTGTTGATTAGTAGTTGAGTACAATGAGTAAGAATGCTCTATATGACGATCAAGCCAGTCTATGTTTCTTTCAAGCCAGAATTGAAAAAAGAGGGAGCCGTTGTGGCCATTGGAAGCTTGAATTAATGTACGGTCGAGATGATCAGATATGAAAGTTCGATCTGTGATGAGGCAATTCCAATCTTTACAAACAGAGGTGAATTTCACAAGAGACTTGACGGGTAGTCTGTGAAGAATTTCCAACACAATTTCTGGGGGTAAATAATTATCAGACATATTGGTTCACCTTGCCTTGCAAATCTGTACTCTATCTTTAACCGCTCTGCTCCTTGATTAGCACTTTAATACCTACCTGGGTCTCTGCAGCGCAGAAACTCATAGGAACATCGGAGTGTTTATAGAATAAAAGTACCTAATTAACCTTCGAAATTCATCTATGAAAAGGATAGAATGATAGATGTTATGTATATATGACTAAAGGATAAATTTAACTGTTGCAATAGGGTAAAAAGAGATATTTTTTCAATAACTTCATTGATGTAAAATGGTTTGATAGATAATGGATCATGAGAAGATAATGGAAAATATTTAGGGAATAGGTTATAATTTTAAATGTGTAAGGATAAGGATAAGAAATTTATACATGGATAATATTAAAGAGATCATATGACTAAAAGATATAAAATGGATTATTAAAAGATATTTTTAATCAGATTGTTTAAATAATATATTTTAATGAATAAATAATATATTACCGGAGGATAACGTAACTAAGATTTTGATAAATAAGATATATACTTCCAAAGATATATATTAGATTATTTAAAAGGTTAAAGTTACTTTTGGTTATTGAAGTTTCACACAATTTTGATTTTGCTTCCTTAAGTTTAAAATTGGTGGTTATGATTCTTTAAATTTACTCTGTTTATATCTCTAAAGTTTGAAAAAGATTTGGAATGACATTTGAGGGTGTTAATTTATTTTATATGCCACTAATTCCGTTAAATTAGCTTATGTGTCATGCTTAATGAGAAATGTGATGTGGTAAATATATTATTTAACTTGTGAGGTGTTTATTTAAATTAAAAAAATAAATAAAAGAAAGCCTTTCCAAAAGTCCGATGATCGACAACACCTCCGCCGTCAAAGCGATTATCTCTGCGTCCTCCGTGGACATCGAATCCCACACCTTCCTCACCAATATCGCAAACGCCAAAGCTGAGAACCCCAGAGAGAAGCTAATACAGAGCCTAACAATGGCAGCCAGCTTTGCCCTCTGAGGATTCTCGGCGTCGAGCTCATTCCCGATTCGCGTCGATGCAACCAAAGCTTAATGAAGGAAACGTGTAGATCAAAGCCGTGGTTTGAATCAGAACTCCCAGAGTAATATCATTAATTCGGACGCAGCTTTGGTCGTTTGCGGGTTTCATTTACTTAAAACGACGACGCCGTTTTTGGAGCAAAAGGTTTCCTCTTTTTGTTTTAAAAAAAAACATATTTTTAAGATTGACTAGTACTTAAAAAGATATTTGAAGGTATTGAAAAAATAGTTTATTATCTTAAAAAATTATTTTAAGATCTTGAAAAAAATATTTCAGGGTACCTATTGATGTTAAAAAGATACTTGAGGATACTGGTACTAAAAAATACTTTATAATGATGAAAAATTAATTTAGGATCTTGAAAATATTTTAGGTAATAAATGATATTAAAAATATGCCTTATGATATTTTTTTCAACATCATAAAATAATTTTTCAAGATCATAAAATATTTTTTTAGTACGGTTAGATATCCTAAAGTATCTTTTTAATATCAATAAATACCCTGAAATAATTTTTCAAGACCCTAAAATAAATTTTCAAGATCATAAAATATTTTTTTCAGTACTAGTTAATATCCTGAAGTACCTTTTAAGTACAAATGACTAAAATATAATTTTTTTCAAAAAACAGTGTCGTTTTAAGCAAATGACCGCAACGGATGGCAACTCGTAAAAGATACACAACATATAACATAATTAAGTAAATTATTTAATTAACCTCAGATTTTTAGTTAATATATAATGGGACTGTGATCATGTTATAAAGTACGAAGTAGTTAAAGTACAAAATGACAATACCTTCATAGTCAAAACCGGAATGAATTCTCGATTACCAAGTGAAACTGCTTAGATATAGGAGTATCCCGGTTGTGAAGTTAGTCTAGAAGGAATTGTCTCCAAATGAGACAATTTGGGAAAAACGATAGTAGATATATTCAGAAATTATTGACTTAAAGTCTAGATAGTATAGAGTAAATTTCGAGGGCGAAATTTTATTTAACGGGGGGAGAAATGTAATACCCTAAAAAAATTCTCACTTATTATAAGTGTCATATTTTGACAAATAATACCTAGTAAAAATAGGTGAATATGTGGTCTCAAACGTTAGAAGCTTATTGATTATTATTTTAAGTAATTTCTTTTTTAAATTAAATAAACTAAAGATCAAATATTCTAATTTCTTTTAAGGATCATAAAACGCCATAAAATTTGTCATAACTAGGCATAGTCTTAATTTAATCATGAGAGACAATTAAAAGACATGGAAATACTTATTCCAATTAAAGAAAATTGTCAACAACTAATGGGCAACTAAATTGACAATAATTAAGATATTTACCTTAAAATTCGAAATTAAATAATAATTAAGTTAAAAAGGCGTAATTAAGAATATATCAACATAATTAAAGAGCCAAATGCTATCAAAGGGCCAAGATTAGCATAGAAGGGGTCTCCAATAATTATAATAGTAACCTATCAATTAAGCATAACAACATATAAAACACTAGCTTAGAGATATTAACCAAGATTAAGTTAATCTTCCCTAAGTGATATAAGAGGGGCGAATTTATGGAAGAAGATAACACAGATATTAAATCCTAAGAGCACATAAAATATGAACAAATATCATCAATAGTGGTAGGATATTTTCAACACAAATTAAAGGCTTGGATTAAACCTAATAAAGCTGAATTCTAAGGCTTTAATTAACCATCATAAAGTGTAATCCAATAAAAGACTTTTCTTCTTGACATTGTGAGACAATTAAAAAACCTTAATCCAAGTAGAAAACCTATGAACCAATGAGGACTAAGTTATAGAATGAGTGAGGTAATGGAAACACAACTCAAGAGTGTAAGAGGAAAAAGCTACAAATATCTAGATATTAATCTTTCCAACACATGTTGCAATTAGAGTCTTAAATGGTGGAAGAGGATAAGAGTACTTGTCATTAAGGCTCTTAATGACTATGGAAGAGGATAAGGGATATTTTACAAGTGGAAGAGGATAGAATGAGGGGGGGGGGGGGACGGTTTTTTTTAGCTTGGAGAGGAAGAAGAGGTTTATCATATTTTAAAGGAGATATTTATGTAAGAAGCACATGGGATGATTGAAGAAAGAAGTAGAGTTTTGAACCAAACAAAGCCTTATCATTTTCCTATAAATAGAGGCTTTTGCTCTTCATAAAATTCACACCAAAACAAGCTAAATCATCTGATTCTAAGAGTGGAAAGTGAGAGTTAGTGGAAAGCAAGAAGGAGTAGCAAAGTTCTTCAAAGGTAAGTTTTCTAGCTCTTGAGTTATAGATCTTGAGTTCATAGATTAAATGTTGTTTTGATCTTTAATCTTCTAATATATTTTTGTTATCATGATTTTATGGTTGAAAATGGTTTTATTTAGGAAAATTGATGTAGAAAGTAATATAGCAAAATTTTTGGGAGATTAGGATCAAGGTAGCGAAACTCCGGCGAAATTTGGTCAGTTAGCGATTTCTGAAGTCAGGGGTAAAAACGTCAGTATTTTATGTTGAAGATAGGGTTATAAAATTATGAGAAAATTTATGGTTAAAGTAGACATATAAATATTTTCAAATATACCTAGAGTGAATTATTTCGAGTTCTGTGCTAGGAGATAAAAATTCCCAAAGTTGGGCTATGATTTCTAGAAAATTTCTGGGCAGGAGTTAGGAACATTAAATCTGGGAGTGTCTCGTGCAATCTGGGTGGAAATAATTATTTTTACTAAAAAATATACATCTCAAGGATTCCAAGGAATTTTACGGGCCCACGTTTTGATTTTTGTGGAATTAATGGTGATTTTTTGAATTTAGGTGAAAAATCAGCCCTAATGCTGTCATTAGCGTTTTTACGAAAATTCAGGGAATTAATTGAAAAATAAATTACAAAGGGGTAAAATGGTCATTTGTGACTAAGATATCTATTAGGATATTATTTATGAATTAATAATTGTGATGGTACTATTATAGGCTGTCCGAGAACACAAATTGACAGACAAAACATACCACTATCTACACAGACTAAGGTACGTTCGCGGCGTACTGTAACACTGACTCTAATGTTTATTGTATACTTATATGTGATGGATACTTTCATAAAGTCATGGACAGGACTCTGTCTTGAACATACACCGTGACTAAGTTTATAGGGCTTAGATCACTACATACACATTCAGCTTTACATGGGTTATGGTTTTGATAAAACCGTTAAGTTTTCCTAGTGCTGAAGACACGTGGGTTTCGTGGCATGGGTGGTGCAGATAAATAACTTTACATGTGATTGTATTGTTATTAATTGATCATATATCTGTTATGGGCTTTTGTATTGATTATTGTTGTAATGTCAAGAATATATGTCATACATATATTGTTTATATAGGCAATGTGGTTAACCGTTACTTGAGGTCCGATGGGTATTGGACCTCAGCTCTTACTATAGCTTCAGGGTCCGAAGAACCGAGGACCGAAGACAAGAGTAAGCAGAGTAAACAGCACACGTGAAGCCCGGCCAAAGATATTTAAGATATGTACCGATAAATGTACCGTTCTTTATGAACAGATAGATACGCCACCCTTAATGTTGTATTAGTTACTCAATCCTTTACTTGCTCCGATGCTCTGCTCTGATGAAAAAAAAAAATTATTCCGCTTTTAAAAATTGGGGTGTTACAATTGTTGCTTTCCTCTTTATGCTCACACTAGTGAATGAGAATACCTTAAAGAAATTTTTCTTGGTGGCAATTCCTTAAGAAGTGTTAGCAGCAAGTTTGTACCTATATATCAAGCCATCTTAATTATTAATCAAGCATTAGCAAAAAGCCTAAATTGGTCCTTGGAATAATATCAAATTTACTCATCAAAATACGTGAGCAAGAGAAGAAAGAGCTTGGCAATAACAACATAATATAACTATATTTGTCATAGTTAAAAGCTTTTAATTAATTTTGCTTATTGGTTTATCTTACATATTTCCTTTATTGTCAAGTGTTTTTTTAAAAAAAGCCCTTTATTGAAATTTTGAAACCCCACTTGTCTATTTTATTTTTTTTTAATCTTACATATTTCCTTAGGCCTTTAGTGAAATTTCGTAATTCCATTTATCATAAATTTTTGAAATTATATAAAGCTTACACAATGGCATAAAAAATTTTGCAACCCCCTGTATTGAAATTCATGCTTAAATTATAAGTTTAAAGCATTTTATTAAGAAAGCTCCGGAATTACATGCTCCCCATATATATGTCAGAAAGACAAAGCATCAAATTCTTTGTTTATGAAAAACAAACTCTCAACATAAGATCCCGCATATGCTTCATCAGCTTTCTGATGTCCAATAGGCTCCATTGATTCCTCGGTTGGGTCAACTAAAACTATAGCTCCGTCAAGACGGCGCATGATCCCTTTTCTATTGCTAGTTAGAGCTAATACGTCTAATCGTCTTGCATCACAATGCAATATTTCAGTCCATGAATCAGTAACACCGTATTCTTTCATCACCCAAATATGTAAAAGATATCCAGTCCTTTTTCTATGATGATTCACCACAGCAAGCCAACGGCCTCCTTCCACAACAAGTAATGTTGACATTATATTAGATTCTTCGTTTGACTGTAATGGTAATGTTAATTCTCCAAATGTTTCTTCTGTCACATCAAATGATAAAATAGACCGTTGAATTGAACCATCTTTATTGCGGCAAACAACCCAATGCATTGCACCATTCACAAACACTGGGGGAGTCCCAAAGTCAAGATCAAGGAAAAACTTAGGAACACTAATACTAATACTCCTCCAAGAACGAGAAACAAGAGAGTATACCTCAAGGTGATCAGTATGTTGTCCAGAGAGAATTTGCATGAGTACAACGACTTTATAATCGTTGTTCCTCGAATCAAAACCAAGCCCAAAACATTTAGGATTGTGGGTCATGATTGGTTTGGGAAGCACCACATATTTTCGAAGTAAGGGATTCCAAATAAGGATAGTTCTGGAACGTGATGATGGTGAATAGTAAACAGAACTGACGAGGCCATTGCATGTGCCACCAAACCATAAAGAACGATCTGCTGGAAAAAATAGATAAGGGAGGGGCAATCTCTCAACTGAGAAGTGATGATCAGTTTGTTAATTAGAAGTTGAGTAAAATGAGTAAGAATACTCTCTAGGAGGATCACGCGAGCTTAAGTCTCTTTCAAGACAGAATTGAAAAAAGAGGGAGCCGTTGTGGCCATTGGAAGCTTGAATTGTACGGTCGAGATGATCAGATATGAAAGTTCGATCTGTGATGAGGGAATTCCAAGCTCTACAAACACAGGTGGATTTCACAAGAGACTTGACGGGTAGTCTGTGAAGAATTTCCAACACAATTTCTGGGGGTAAATAATTATCAGACATATTGGTTCACCTTGCCTTGCAAATCTGTACACTATCTTTAACCGCTCTGCTCCTTGATTAGCACTTTAATACCTACCTGGGAAAAACAATCTCTGCAGCGCAGAAAGTCATAGGAACATCGGAGTATTCATATAATAAAAGTACATAATTAATCTTATCAGGACTCATCTAAGAAAAGGATAGAATGATAGATGTTATGTATATATGACTAAAGGATAAATTTAACTGTTACAATAGGGTAAAAAGAGATATTTTTTCAATAACTTGATTGATGTAAAATGGTTTGATAGATAATGGATCATGAGAAGATAATGGAAAATATTTAGGGAATAGGTTATAATTTTAAATGTGTAAGGATAAGGATAAGAAAATTATACATGGATGATGTTATAGAGATCATATGACTAAAAGATATAAAATGGATTATTAAACGATATTTTTAATCAGATTATTTAAATAATATATTTTAGTGAATAATATATTACCGGAGGATAACTAAGATAGATATTGATAAATAAGATATATACTTAGATATATATATAAGATATATATTAGATTATTTAAAAGGTTAATGTCACTTTTAGTTATTGAAGTTTCAAGCAATTTTGATTTTAGTTTCTTAAGTTTAAAATTGGTGGTTATGGTTCTTTAAAATTGATGTTAAAAAGATACTTGAGGATACTGGTACTAAAAAATACTTCATAATCTTGAAAAATTAATTTAGAATCTTGCAAATATTTTCGGTAATAACTGATATTAAAAATATATCTTATGATATTTTTTCAAGATCATAAAATAATTTTTCAAGATTATAAAATATTTTTTTAGTACAGTTAGATATCTTAAAGTATCTTTTTAATATCAATGAGTACCCTGAAATAATTTTTCAAAATTCTAAAATAAATTTTCAAGATCACAAAGTATTTTTTTCAATACTAGTTAATATCCTGAAGTACCTTTTAAGTATCAGTGACTAAAATATAATTTTTTTTTTAAGGAACCAGCTGAGTTTTGCGCAAAAAACAGTGTCATTTTAAGCAAATGACCACAATGGATGGCAACCTGCAAAGGATACACAATATATAATATAATTAAATAATTTATTTAATCTCTTGAAAAAAAAAATCATTTATATCTTATAATTAGAACTCTAAGAGAGTAAGAACTAAATATTTACAATAACATTAACAAACAAGGTATAAAAAATCAAGGGTGAAGGAGCAAATTTACCAATGAACTATTGGTCTAGGAGCGTCCAACACAATAAACTATTAAATGGACCAAAACTACCAACAAACTTTTAAAAATGTAAAATCCACACAATACCATTAGTTTGACGGTAGCGCTGTTAGTCTGAGGTTCGGAAAAAATTACAGAATATGACCCATATGTTTATTAAATTATACTTAAGCCACAAAAACATTTCAAAATTTTTATTTTAGTCCATCTACGTATTTTATATGGAGGGACTAAATTGAAAATTATAAAAAAATTTAGGGCTGTAAGATAATTTCCTAAAATTTCGGGTTCTTTTCTGTAATTTTTGCAGGGCCTAAATCCGCCCCTAGTTAAAGGCCTTTTTTTGGACTGTGGCCTATTAAGGAGGCCTGTAATTTTAAAAATTTTGTAAACAGCCTAACAAACAACAAACCTACTTCAAACAGGGCGAAAACATAATTACCTTAAACAAGCAAAAAACAGACTTGCTTTAAACAGGCTGTTAGATGTAGGTCTGTTTAATAGGCCACATGCCAGGTTAAAGCTGAAAAAAAGGCTTGTAACCAGTGGCGGATTTTGAGGGGTAGGGATGGCCTGGCAAAAATTACAGAAAAGAACCCAAAGTTTTATCTCACAGCCCTAAAATTTTTTTATAATTTTCACTTTAGTGTCTCCATATAAAGTACGTGGAGGGACTAAAATAAAAAATATAAAATGTTTTTATAGCTTAAGTATAGTTTCATAAACATATGGGTCTTATTTTGTAATTTTTGCTGGACCTTAGACTAACGATGTTGCCTTCAAACTAAAGCATTATGTGGATTTTACATTTTTAAACATTGAAGAAAATGTGATTTCTTAAAATCTCTAAAAAAATTAATTATATTTTATAATTAAAAATGGAGAGAATAACAATTAAATATTTACAATGACATCAATAAAATATAAAAAATTAATAATATTATTATCATATAAATAATTTAAAAAAATATATCACCATCGTCAACTATATAAGTCATGGGATTGGTCTTTTGAAGCCGTTTTTTACTTTTATTGTAAAATAAATTCTTAAGCTCACCCTACAAATTCAGTTT
The DNA here is from genome assembly GCA_037074495.1 of Acacia confusa. Taxonomy (NCBI): domain Eukaryota; kingdom Viridiplantae; phylum Streptophyta; class Magnoliopsida; order Fabales; family Fabaceae; genus Acacia; species Acacia confusa. The sequence continues at coordinate 37,436,972 of CM073508.1, read as the reverse complement.
TCCCGCTTTGCTGGTTGCCCATTTTCCCTCTCATCAGATCGTTATTCGCCTGAAGAGGGTGTGATTGTCATTCTGTTTTTACGTAGGACAGGTAATTAGAGATCCCTAAGGAGGAAGAAACGAAGGATTGGAGGGATTTTCAACATGGACGCAGTCGTAAAGTCGCCGGAAAATTCATCGCGGCCCATCGAGAAGGTGACCATACACCCTCTGGTTCTTCTCAGCACTGTCGATCACTACATTCGGCTCTCCCAGTGTCCGCTCCGGCGGGTCGTCGGAGTCTTGCTCGGCAGTTCCTTCGAAGGCACTGTCAATGTTTCCAACAGCTACCCAGGTCTGCGTCTGTCACTTCAATTTCAATTTTTTGATCGATTTCCGTGTAAGAATTTTGGGAATTTACTTCTAAAGACTCGGGGAAGAAAGGTTCTTTGGTAGATTATAAACATTTTACTGTCTTTCGGGTCAAGCAAGCTGGGAACTGGTATTATGTATGTGACGTTGGTCATGAATTTATGCTTATGTGGATTTCCTTTTACAATCGGAAGAATCATCTCTTTCGGATATGCTAACTCTGGGTAAAACAGAGCATTGGATTTCTTTAAACTTGGGAACGCGAACATTTTTCTTGATAGGACCATTCTTCTTTCATTCTTGTTAACCAAGAAGGGAAATGAGGATTAGGTTTGTGATATTAAATATGTGATTCAGTATATGTTCATTGGTGACTAAATTACCTTGGCAAGATATCATCCTCTTTAGAGAGAAATTCAGTAGGTTTGTGTTTCTGTAATGACAGTTCCTTTTGATGAAGACGACATGGACCCAAGTGCCTGGTTTCTTGACCTCAACTACGTCGAGAAAATGTTTTCTATGTTCAAGAAAATATATGGTAATCTTGCTTATTGCTACAATATTGTATTTTAATTAAGTTTCATCTTAGAATTTTGATTGATTCCATCTTGCCATTCTTCCTGGTGATATACGGACTATTAGTGGAATGGTGGCTATGTTTCAGATAAGGAGCAAATTGTGGGATGGTACAGCACAGGGCCAGAACTCCAAGAGAATGATATGGACATTCACAGCTTATTTCACAAGTAAGAATATGTCTTTCTTTTTCAAGAATATCTGAGAAAGATATGAATTTCTTGTTGTATAAAGTCATTTTGTTTTCTCCTCCCCAGGCCTTTTTGACTCTATGTAATTCTGATGTTTCTTTCTCAATGTTTATATATAAACTGTGAAGCTTGATTGTTAGTCAAATATACTGTCATGAAGTTGTACACACACACACACACACATTAATATTATGGTTTGAAATTTTCTAACTGACTATTGCTTTTCTTCTCTATTTTTCAAGCTTTCGCTTTTCATCAATTGACCTCTCTATCCTATGTTAGATATGTTCCAAATCCGGTCTTGGTCATTGTTGATGTTCTATCTACAGAACTTGGTATACCCACAAAAGCTTGTTACTGTGATGTTGAAGAAGTGAAGGAGGTGAGACCAATATGACGCTTCTGAAATGCTCTTCTATAGGGGTCAATAATTGGCCATGAAAGAGCTATAGGATATAAACTACTTCTATTTTAATTTATTCAAACATCTCAACTAAAAGATACTTTTGTTTTATGACAACAGAATGCTACTACAAAAACAAGTCAGAAGGTTTTTGTTGATGTCCCTTTTGAAGTTGCTGCTGATGATGACGCTGAGGAAATTCGTAAGACAAGCAAAAATGGTGCACACTTACTTGCTCATGATCACAGCGACGAAAGTAAGGAGTTGACTCATTTTTGGATTAGATCTTACTTGTGCAATAATATTGACAATAACATGTTTGTATTTACAGAAGTTGAAAGCTTGTCAAGAGATGTGGAAGATACACTCGAAGCTAAGGTTTCCCCTGCTCACTTCCCTTTCTCCTTTAAATTTTCCACTAATTGAATTAGCAAATTACCTGCTACTTTGTTTTCAAGTCTATCTCCTCTCTCACAAATGACATGATGTTGCTCTTATTTAAATTTCTATCCCCTCTCTCATCCGTTGTGTCGTTGCGCTTTACAACTTGATAAACAACAAGGTCACTGATTGACTAAACTCTAATTTTGAAGATGGATTTGAGAATGGATCCTAAATTCTGTGTTTTTGTTTCAGATTCGGAACCTGGAACTATAGAAAGTTGAAGAGGAAGAGGCAATTGCATTTGTCTATGGAGTTCCTTGAGAAATCAGAACTGAAGTTGCATTTGAGACATTTTTGGTATATTCGTAACAGTTTTGTGGTCAATAATGAATGTATACGAAAAATAAAAATTTGTGGTCAATGAAGTGAGGGTTCTACAGAAAATTAAAACTCATACGTTTTTAACATTAGTCAAAAACAATAAATGTGTTTAAAAAAAGGTATATTCATATTTTTTTTATAAGCAACTTTTTTCCTAAGATTAGTTAAAAACAATTAAAAAAAAATGTCATGTCGTTTTAAAATACACCCCTATTTATGTATGAGAGAGAATGAGTAGAAAATATGAGAGAAAATAATTAAATGAAAGAGAATTAGTGGTGAGTAAGGGATAATTAATATAAAGTTATGTTTTAATAGGGATAGAAAAGAAAAAGATAGTTTAAATTTTTATATATGAAAAATAAAGTTGTTTATATTGGGGAAGAGAGAGAAAATTACTATAACAAAAAGATGAGGGAGTATCCAATAGAGTAGGATTGAAAGCCAATATATTGATTCAAAATAAAGGGCACATTGGTATCTGATAATAAGTGTTTTGATTGACGACAGATTCTTCATTCAAATTAAATGTTTGGTGAAAACATAAAAATTATTCAAATTTAAATAGTAGAAACAAAATTAGACAAGTAGGAATTTTTAAGTATTAGGCATGGGAAAACATTTTCTCATGTTGTAGGAAAATGATTTTCACATGTAGGAAAATTGTTTTCTCATGTTGCACACACATGAAATGATGGGACCCACATATACATATATGAATTCATATATGTATATGTGGGTCCCACCATTTCATGTGTGTGTAGGAAAGTTTTTTTCCTCATGTAACATGAGAAAACCAAAGCTCATTAGGCATTGGCAAAAAAAGATCATTTATATGTTAAGGACGGGAGTAGTATTTTTAAAACCAAAAAAATTATGAATAACGAATCATTCAGTTATATAATGCTATTTGAGAGAGAGAACCAAAAAAATTATGAATAACGAATCATGCAGTTATATAATGCTATTTGAGAGAGAGAGAGAGAGAGAGAGAGAGAGAGAGAGAGAGAGAGGTGTAAGGTATACTCTAACCCCTTTCTTAGATAAAAGCAATTTAACAAACTCAATTATATATAAAACGAAGAAAGTGGATAATTTTTTCTACATATATATTTTTATTGTTGGCAAAATATATATATATATATATATATATATATATATATATATATATATATATATATTTCCTTTTAATTAAACATAAAAATAACTTGATAGCCATTTCTCGTTATGGTAGAATTAGTTGAAATGTACTTATGAAAAGGATTGTGTAATATAGTCTAACACTGTTGTACATGGATATTTTAAGAAGATTATTTGAGTAATTTATCTAGCTTTATTAATTTAAATTAGCTACGTAGCTTTCATATTCATGACAACGATTGTTATTTTTACTTTATGAATATGAGTCATGCACTTACATAATGCTATTTGAAAAAAGGGGGTGTAAGCTAATGGCCTTATAGTCTAATGGCATAAGAACTCTCCTTTGGATGGAAGGTCACAGGTTCAATCCCGCTTGTAATCTCAGGCCGATAATATGATGAGGACATAGGAGGCGACATAACCAAGGCAACAAACTTGGAGGACATACAAGGTCTTGGAGGCCTGATGACAAGAGCAAAAGCTAAAAAGGCTAAAGAGGTGCTAAATCTCTTGGTGACCACCTTACTTGAGAAAAGCCCAAGTCTAAAGGAAGAAGAGACTAATATGATACACTTAATTCAGATTGAAGACCTTGAAGAATAATCCTCAATGGATATGCATGAAGGAATTCTGCACTTAGTTTTTATCTTTCTTTCATTTTGTTAAACCTTTGTAATAAGGCTTATTGGGCTTGCTTATTGGGTTGTCTTATTTCCCTTTGTGTGTTAGCATAATTAGGTTAAACTTAATATGGTTGTCGTCCACTATATAAGGGAACACCATAGCTGTTGGGACGGGAGATTTGAATAAAGCGTTAACCTTTTTGGTGAGAGACAAGCTTCTCTAGGGTTCTTGTGAGAATCTCTGAACTTATCAAGGGCATCGATCCTTGTGGCGTTCTTGGGCTTATCAAGTCTTTGGAATTGTGGCGCCTACCTATAATCCATAAACTTCAGTTTTCGTGCTAAATTTCTTGGATTCGTATCTCTAGATTCCCTTATCCTTTTTTGGTGTTTTTTGAGTCAAAATCGTGGTTCAAAAAGCCATCTTTCTCCTCGTTTTGGAAGCACTCCATTCTGAGGTCTGTAGCGTGAGATACGTTCGGTTCTTTCAGGACGCGTTGGAGGCTGAAATTCTGGTGCGAAATTCCATCCCTAGTTGATCCAATCATCCTTTTCTATCGGGAATCATATCATCTGGTATCAGAGCCCTAGTTCTAGGGTTGGAATTGGGTTATCTTTTCTCAATCGTTCACACATTTGGTAACCCTAGTCCCTAAAATTTGATTTTTTGATTTTTGAATTGTGCAATTCTGTTTTAGCTATTCTTGTTTGTTCCTAATTTGTTCTTTCAATCTTCTGGTTGTTGTTCTTTCGATTTCTTATTCAGTTCACATATTTCTGCACTTGGTTCTTGGTGTTCGTCCCTTGTTCATCATTGTTCTTGAATTTTAATCCTTTCAATTCATGTTTCTTGAGTAGTGTGATGATAAAGTGTTAAGTCATAGCTCAGATTGTGGGGAATTCTATCTAATTCAGTTCTGAATTAGTACAATTTCAAAGTTTGATTTCAAAATCCCAAATTCCTCTTGTTGAAGAATCAGGTGTTAAAAAAAAAACCCAAAAAAAAGCAACAAAAAAAAAACTATACAGGACCTTGTTGTTCAAATTACACACACTACTACGCGTGAATCAAGTCCAAAGTGTCTTCCTTGAATAATTCCTCCAAATTGTTTTGGAATTTCTTTTCCTTGTTTTCTTTGACATCTTTGCCAATTTGTATTGTGAGTCACCACCAATTCCAAAGTTTGGGGTTGTACTCTTAAGTGTTCTTGGAGATTCTGTTAAGAACTTAAAGAGAGCTATTGAGTGGTAAAAGGCAAGAGAGCACACTACACAAAATCCTTATAGAGCGCAACAAACACGAGTGATACATTTTTAAGAGTGTAAACACATGAGTGAGTGGTGAGGACCTATTACTTTTACTCTTGTTCTTTTCCTTGAATTATGGCAGGTGCAGGTGGTGAAGGTACTTTTACTCTTGATAATATATTGCTAATTGAAGCCATTACAACTCAAATGCAAAGGATGATAAGGGAACACACAGAGAAGCTATATGAGAGAATTGAGAGAATAGAAACTCAGGGGAATCATGATGAAGATAGACAGAAAGGGAGGGATGAAAGAAGGAGAAGAAGAGATAATGAGACTGATGCTAGAGAGGATAGAATTAAGGGAGTGAAGCTTAATATACCATCTTTTAAAGGGAAAAATGACCCGGAGGCCTATTTAGAGTAGGAAATGAAGATTGAGCACTTATTTGCATGTCACACTTATACTAAAGAGAAGAAAATGAAGGTGGCAGCCATAGAGTTTAGTGATTATGCTCTCATTTGGTGGGACCAATTGCAAAAGGAGAGGTTGAGGTATGAAGAACCATTGGTGGATAGTTGGGTGGAGATGAAAAGACTAATGAGAAGAAGATTTGTTCCTTCCCATTATCATCGAGACCTTCACAATAAACTTCAAAGACTCACTCAAGGTAACAAGAGTGTAGATGAGTATCATAAAGAGATGGAGGTGTCCTTGATTAGAGCAAATATTAGTGAAGAACGGGAGGCTACTATGGCACGTTTCTTGCATGGGCTGAATACTAATATAAGGGATGTTGTGGAGTTGCAAAATTATGTGGAGCTGGAGGATTTAGTGTAACAAGCTTGTAAGGTAGAACAACAACTCAAGAGAAAGGGTGTCATGAGGAAAAGCTCTTCAAATTTTAATTCTTCAAGCTGGAAGGATAGAAATAAGAAGGAGGGAGGTACTTCATCAAGCAATCCTACTGCTACACCTCAAGGGACTCAAACTAAATCCAATGAGAATCCTAAAAAGACAAGGAGTAGTGAAATAAAATGCTTCAAGTGTTTGGGGAGAGGTCACATAGCTTCAGAATGTCCAACTAAGAAGACCATGTTACTTAAAGAGGATGGAGAACTTACTAGTAAGTCTTCTTTGTAACACCTCAAATTCCATGCTTGAAAATCGTGTCGGTTGACACTTAGTTTTGGGAAAGTCAACAGAGTTTGAGGTGCTACAACTTAGAATACTGCGGAAACGGATAGCGTGCGCTAATATTCGGACAATGAGTATCTGATATAAAATGCCCAGACATATGATGATGCCCCGACATAAGCTGGCATATTAAAAATTTTCCCGAAGGAATATTTATGTGATACAATTTACAAAGATTTGAATACATTTCTCTGATAAAGAAAGTCTTAAATTAGACCTATGGCTTGGAACCTAACATCAGTTAATCAGACAATTTGGCCAGGTCGGTGTTCAATCTAATGGGAGTCTCACCAACTCTATGGCGACTTGTGACAACCCATCAATGAAACCTTCCTTAGTTTAAGCACCAAATGGTCCGAAATAACTTTGTTAAATCCGTGCCAGAATACTCTGCCATAAACTAAGTCCTAATAACTTCTACCGACCTTCGTCTTCGACCGCTGCCTCTTCACGACTCTTTCCACCGACACATTCTCTATCCCGGTTTCTTCCTTGTACTATTCATTAAGACTGAGGTCCAATGCCCATTAGACCTCAGGTAACAGTTAACCTTATGCTCAAATATAACAATATATGTATGACAGATATTCATTTACAATTTAGCATATAACTATACATAGCACACAACACATGTCATAGTTCACATCACAACAATACCTCTACATAGCACACAGCCCATGTAAGGTCCACATAGTTTGCACATAAATCAGTGTCACGCCCCAGAGCATATCCTCAGCGCTAGGAAAACATCCATACAGCATTACCAAGACTGTAATCCGTTTTCACATAATAGCTAAATGTATAAACAGTGACTTAAGACAAAGTCTTAATCACGGTGCATGACCCAAGACCCAGTCTTGTCCATGACTATATGAATCATCACATCACATATAGAGCATACAAGCAGCATAAGAGTTAGAGTTACAGTACGCGTTCGTACCTTCATTGACGATATCGGGTACTTTCGTCGAAATATGGTACGTTTGACAGCGGTACGACGGCGGTCGACAGCGGAAACAGCGGTTCGTATTTTCAGATATCCTATAAGGATTATATCACAGATATGAATATTTAATATCATAACAAGCACTTTAGGTACAAATTACCATTTTGCCCCTAGTTTGATTAGTCAGTGGAATTTTGCCAGAGCTTCGCTACTTTGACTCTAATCTTCCAAAATTTTGCCGTATCTCTTTCTCCATCATATTTTCGAAATAAATATCATATTTAAACTTAAGCATGATATCAACAACATATTGGAAGACTAAAAGATCAAACTAACATTTCTACCATAACTACCGAACGAAGCTAGAATCTTAAGACTAGGGACCGAAGAACTTACCCAGAACCTTGCTACTCCTTCCTCTGAGCTCCTCCCTCTCTCTAACATCTCTCTAGATTTCGAACTAGGCAAGTGAATTGGTGAGAAAATGAAGGAGAATGGAAGGCTATTTATAGAAAAAGGCAATGGCATTTTGGTAATTCCTTTCAACTTTGTCTGATCAGTTTCTGACCGTCGGACCGCACTTCTTTAAGGTGGCAAGATCTTGGCCATACACCTTACTATGCTGACCTCATCCTATGTCACCAAGGTGATGTCACCAACTTGCTCAAGAAGCTTTCTACCGATAAAGTCCCTGTTCGGTGTTCTAATCGCGTAATCTTGAGAAATCTCAAAATTCCGGGAACATAGCCCCGAAGATCTTTTCTTTCTCTTTTAAGATACCTGGGTTATCTAAATTTTTGATCTCATTAAGGACATTTCGTTGCCTGCTGAACATTTTCGAACAACCACTGTCGGTTACGGAAATAACTTCGGAGATAGCCTACTTTGAGATAAAAATTCACTTGTATATAATAAGTCCTTATGTTAGATACTTAGTTCATATATTTTGAGATAAGATTTATTTTCTATCAGTTCTCCTCTATCCTATTTGTTTTTTCTCAAAATATCTCACTTTATATTATTATAATAATCATAAATATGTAGATATTATTATTTTGCTACTACACACACACACATGCACAACACTTAGACACACACATACACTCACAACTCTCCACATCTCATAACACTCACACACCACACATCTCACACACACAAATTTTGGTTTTTTCTTCTTTATTCATGTCTAAACAATTAGCCATTAATTATTTAACTAATCACTTACTAATTGTTGACAATTTTCTTAATTAGTAATAATTATTATCTCACAACTATTTTACTTACATTGGTATTTTATGTCCCATGTAATATATCAAAAATCACGGAGTCAATTTTGGTTTCAGAATACTTTTTAATTTTTCTTCTTTTTATTTTCAAAGGAAATAATTTATTAAATTGTCTAAATTAAGGACAATATTCTTTCTAATTTTTAATAATTATTTTACTGCCCTTTAGAATTTATCACAATTCTTTTTAGGATGTTTTATGACCCTAAAATGTATTTTTAAGCCTTTTTGACACTTAATTTTCTTTATCCCTCCTAATTTCATGAGAAATCACCTTAGGAAATAAGGTAATTATTATACTAATTTTGAGACCACAAATTCACCTATTTCCAATAGGTATTATTTGTCAATATAATTATCCGGGTATTACATTCTTCAGATTCTGCCTCACAAGATGATGAAAATGAGTATATTGAAGAAATAATTCCAGAAGGAGATTTGTTTATGGTAAGAAGGATGTTGGGTAGCCAAGCAAAAGACATGGGTGATAGTCAAAGAGAGAACATCTTTCATACTAGGTGCCTTATCCAAGGGAAGGTATGTTCTTTAATTATTGATGAAGGGAGTTGTACCAATGTTGCAAGTGCTAGAATGGTGTCTAAATTGGGCATGGAAACCATACCCCACTCGCTGCCATACAAGCTTCAATGGCTTAGTGAGGATGGTGAAGTGACCGTAAGCAAACAAGTAGAGGTGAACTTCTCCATAGGGAAGTATGATGATACAGTTTTATGTGATGTGGTACCATTGGAGGCTTGTCATTTGCTTCTTGGGAGGCCATGGCAATATGATGAGAAAGTTTCACATGATGGTTACACCAACAAGTTCTCTTTTGTACACAAAGAACGCAAGACTATTCTTGCACCTTTGACCCCAAGAGAAGTTAGTGAGGATAATTTAAAAATGAGAGAAAAAAAATGCAAGAGAGAAAAGAGAGTGGAAGAGAGCAAGAAAAGAAAATGGAAAAGGAGAGAAAAGCACCAAGCTTGTTTATAAAAGAAAAAGAGGTGAAAAAGGCAATGCATTTGAAAAAGCCAATGCTCTTACTTTTGAGTAAAGAGAATAATTCTACAGATGCAAGTCCTACTAACTCTCTTCCAAATGAGGTTTCTAATTTATTGCAGGACTTTGAAGATGTTTTTCCTAAAGAGGTACCTCACGGACTACCACCTCTAAGAGGCATAGAACATCAAATTGAACTCATTCCAGGAGATTCATTGCCTAACAGGCCAACCTATAGGAGTAACCCCCAAGATACCAAGGAGATTCAAAGACAAGTTGGAGACTTGATGCAAAAAGGGTGGGTGCAAGAAAGCTTAAGTCCATGTGCGGTTCCAGTCATTCTAGTACCTAAGAAAGATGGAACATGGAGGATGTGCACTGATTGTAGAGCCATCAATAACATCACGATAAAGTATAGACATCCCATTCCTAGATTGGATGATTTATTGGATGAATTGCATGGTGCTTGTTTCTTCTCTAAAATTGATTTAAAGAGTGGATACCATCAAATTAGGATTAGAGAAGGGGATGAATGGAAACAACTTTTAAAACTAAATATGGGTTGTATGAATGGTTGGTTATGCCATTTGGTTTAACTAATGCTCCTAGTACCTTCATGAGATTAATGAATCATGTGTTAAGGGAATTTTTAGGGAAGTTTGTTGTGGTGTATTTTGATGATATTCTGATTTATAGCAAATCCTATGATGATCATCTTGTGCATTTAAGGTGTGTTCTGGAAGCTCTTAGGCATGAGAAATTGTATGCTAACGTGGAAAAATGTGTGTTCTGCATAAACCATGTAGTTTTTCTTGGTTTTGTAGTTAGCTCACAAGGAGTGCAGGTTGATCAAGAGAAGGTGAAAGCTATTCAAGAGTGGCCAACTCCTAAGAATGTAAGTGAGGTAAGAAGCTTTCATGGCTTAGCTAGTTTCTATAGGAGGTTTGTCAAAGACTTTAGTACAATAGCTACACCTTTGAATGAAGTGATTAAAAGGCATCTTGGTTTTAAATAGGGGGAAAAACAAGAGCAAGCCTTTGCTGCCCTTAAGGAAAAATTAACCAATGCACCTATTCTTGCTTTGCCTAATTTTGCTAAGTCATTTGAAATAGAGTGTGATGCATACAATGTGGGGATAGGGTTGTTTTGATGCAAGAAAGGCATCCCATTGCTTAGTTTAGTGAAAAATTGAATGGGGCTACTCTTAATTATTCCACATATGATAAGGAATTGTATGCATTAGTAAGGGCTTTGTAAACTTGGCAACACTATCTCTTGCCCAAAGAGTTTGTCATCAACAGTGACCATGAGTCCTTAAAGTATTTAAAAGGATAAGGAAAGCTTAACAAAAGGCATGCCAAATGGGTAGAGTTCTTGGAGCAATTTCCCTATGTGATCAAGCACAAGAAAGGTACGTCTAATGTGGTTGCAAATGCATTCTCAAGAAGGTATGCTCTGTTCTCTACTCTCAAGAAGTTCATTGGCTTTGATCATATTAAGGCATTGTATGAACATGATCCAGACTTTGCACAAATCTATAAAACTTGTGTTCATGCTGCTCAGAATGGATTTTTCAGGCATAATGATTACTTGTTTAAAGAAAAGAGATTGTGTGTTCCTAAAGGGTCCATTAGGGAATTACTTGTGAAGGAGGCACACGAGGGGGGACTAATGGGACATTTTGGGATCCAAAAGACTCTAGACATGCTGCATGAACATTTTTATTGGCCACACATGAAGCGTGACGTACATAAATTGTGTGAAAGATGCATTGTATGTAAGCAGTCTAAGTCTAAATTATTGCCTCATGGGTTGTATACTCCTTTGCCTATTCCAAATTGCCCTTGGATTGATATTTCTATGGATTTTGTGTTAGGATTACCTCGGTCTAAAAATGGCAAAGATTCTATTTTTGTTGTGGTGGACAGGTTTTCTAAGATGGCACATTTTATCCCGTGCAAAAAGGTTGATGATGCAATCCACATTGCTGATTTGTTCTTCAAGGAACTGGTAAGACTCCATGGGCTTCTAAGAAGCATTGTCTCAGATCGTGATACTAAATTCCTAAGTCACTTTTAGAGGACATTATGGAGTAAGTTGGGAACTAAACTTCTCTTTTCTACTACTTGTCATCCACAAACTGATGGGCAGACTGAGGTAGTGAATAGAACTCTTTCTTCTCTTTTGAGGGTTGTAATTAAAAAGAATATCAAGTCATGGGAACAATGTTTGCCCCATGTTGAGTTTGCATATAATAGGGCTGTTCATAGTGCTACTCATTATTCTCCTTTTGAAATTGTTTATGGCTTAAACCCTCTCACTCCTCTTGATTTGCTGCTCATGCCTAACAACTCTGTTTTTCAGCATAAAGATGGTAAGAGTAAGGCTGAATATGTGCGGAAACTACATGAGAAGGTAAAGGCAAACATTGAAAAAAAGGTAGAGAGTTGCATCAAGCAAGCGAACAAAGGAAGGAAAAAGGTAGTGTTTGAACCAGGTGATTGGGTTTGGGTTCATTTGAGAAAAGAGAGGTTTCCTACCCAAAGGAAATCTAAGCTTCAACAAAGGGGAGATGGTCCTTTCCAAGTGCTATCCAAGATTAATGATAATGCCTATAAAATAGATCTCCCTGGTGAGTATGGTGTAAGTGCTACTTTTAATGTGGCTGATTTGTCCTTTTTTGATGCAGGAGACGAATCTTACAATTTGAGGACAAATTCTTCTAAAGAAGGAGGGAATGATGAGGACATAGGAGGCGACATAACCAAGGCAACAAACTTGGAGGACATACAAGGTCTTGGAGGCCTGATGACAAGAGCAAAAGCTAAAAAGGCTAAAGAGGTGCTAAATCTCTTGGTGACCACCTTACTTGAGAAAAGCCCAAGTCTAAAGGAAGAAGAGACTAATATGATACACTTAATTCAGATTGAAGACCTTGAAGAATAATCCTCAATGGATATGCATGAAGGAATTCTGCACTTAGTTTTTATCTTTCTTTCATTTTGTTAAACCTTTGTAATAAGGCTTATTGGGCTTGCTTATTGGGTTGTCTTATTTCCCTTTGTGTGTTAGCATAATTAGGTTAAACTTAATATGGTTGTCGTCCACTATATAAGGGAACACCATAGCTGTTGGGACGGGAGATTTGAATACAGCGTTAACCTTTTTGGTGAGAGAAGAGCTTCTCTAGGGTTCTTGTGAGAATCTCTGAACTTATCAAGGGCATCGATCCTTGTGGCGTTCTTGGGCTTATCAATTCTTTGGAATTGTGGCGCCTACCTATAATCCATAAACTTCAGTTTTCGTGCTAAATTTCTCGGATTCGTATCTCTAGATTCCCTTATCCTTTTTCGGTGTTTTTTGAGTCAAAATCGTGGTTCAAAAAGCCATCTTTCTCCTCGTTTTGGAAGCACTCCATTCCGAGGTCTGTATCGTGAGATATGTTCGATTCTTTCAGGACGCGTTGGAGGCTGAAATTCTGGTGCGAAATTCCATCCCTAGTTGATCCAATCATCCTTTTCTATCGGGAATCATATCATCATATCTGCCCTTTTAATTCATAAAAAAGGGGTGTAGATAAAGATATTTAAATACCATTTAAATTTGAAAACACCCAAAAAAATCAAAAAAAGGGAAATGCCAGAAAAGTAATAGTGGAGGGATTTAGGTTTTGGATGTTAAAGTGTTTTTACCAAAATGCCCCATATTTCTCTCCCATTGTCTACCCTCTCTAAAAATCAAGAACCAAGAACTTTGACCTAGGACATAGATTTTCAAATGGAAAACAGAGATGAGGAGAGAGCTACCTTCGGCTTCACCAACCAACTTTCACCGTCAATGATCCCTTCATTTCCATTCTCACCTTCATATTTGTCTTCATCTTCATCAAATCACCAACCTTTTCGTCTTCATCTTTGTCTATGCCCCATAGCTTTAGTTTGAAGGATGATGTCCTTGAGATTTTGGAGAAGCAGGAAAGGAAATTAGAGAGGGGAAGAATGAAAGAAAAGTATTCACAATCGATGCTTCTCTTACCACCATTGCGTCATTGATTGCTTTCTCATAATGTTCTCCATCAATTTCACTTACAGCCACCACCAAAATCACCTTCCATCACCTTCACAACCGGAATCTAATTTCAAGTTGTGGCTAGGCTTTTGTTTGTGTTTTGGTAATTACTATTTTGAAGTTATCATTGCATATATTCAAGTTATTAACACCCCTATCAAAAGTTATTGACAACTTGAGTAAATTAATTAGCAACTTAGATATAAAGATTGATGATTTTGGAGCTCAAGTTGTGAATCTCTATATCCAAGTTGTTAATTGCATATACTTAAGTTGTCAACGACACCTACTAAGGATATTAGGAATACTAAAGTTGTCAACAAGTCGTTGACAAATTGATTATAAGTAATGACAACTTCAAAATAGCAATCAGTAACTTGAGTATACAAAGACACAACTTAGGGAGCTCAAATTGTCAATCTATATACTCAAGTAGTTAATCGTTTCAATCAAGTCGTCAACTTGGCGCCCCCCTATTTTTTTTTTTAATTTGAGTCATTTTAGTAAAAATACTCAAACTTCAAAATCTCATGATTCATCATGGATTCCCTATATGTCCTTTTATTAATTTAGTAGACATTTTGGGTTTTGGTAATTCAAATGGTATTTTTCTATCTTTTTCCTTAAACTATAATCTAACCCCTTTCTTGGATAAATGTAATTCAACAAACTCAACATAAAATGAAAAAAGAAAATGACGTGCTTATAGACACAAGAGCACACACAGATGCTATAAGTTCATATAGAGATAGTAGACTAGTAGTTAACCAATAATGATTTGGGTGATAAAAGGATCTATCTCCTCTTTCATACAAAGATACTGTTACAGAGCTTCCTCACTAGAGCTCAGACCTTCCCCTTTCAAATCATCTCAGCACAACCTTTCAATGATCCAAGTGATAGAAGGATCGATGTTTTCTTTCATACAGAGATACTGTTACAGAGCTTCCTTATTGGAGCTCAGACCTTCCCCTTTCATATCATCTCAGCACAACCTTTCTTCATTTCCTACTAGAGGCATAACTATCTTCCTGTCTAATATGGACATATAACTAGTAGTTCCTTTACAAGATCATTACTTTTTGGATTAAGATAATATTACCTCTATGATCCCCATAGAGAGTTTAGTCACACAACTTATATGTCTATTACTTTGATATTGATATAGTATTTGAAGAGAGTGTAAAATCTAAGAACACTGTATATAAGAATAAAGATTTCTTATTGAGAAATGATGAGATTATAGAGAGAACGGCTTAGATTTTGATCGATGATATTCAAGAGAGTTTACATGGCTTTATATAGAGTTGTGCATTCCCAACTTTGATTATTCTACATTATTGTCGATAAAATTTTCTTCTTTCTCTCTTTTGTCTTCTTCTCATTTGTCTTTTGACTTTTATTCTTTATCCTTTTATTCTTTTTCTTTTCTTTTTTATTGATCCACCTTATCTTGTCTTCTTTGTCAGAAGATATTTCCCATATTAGCTAGTAGTTACCGTAAGATATTTATAACAATTGAAGGCTCTTGATAGTCTTTATTTGTCTAGTCTTGGTCATCACAATAATTACATTTCTGGAGATCCTTTTCCTAACCCCATACGTGTTTCTGTAGGAATTGTTGTAACCGGCTTATCTGGAAATATGCGTACCCATGCATATTCTTCTTTTAGTGTCCCCAGGATTCTTCATCTTTATTTTATCATGCCATTGGAGTAAGAACTTGACTTGTCTACTTACTCTTCCTACTGAGTATACACGTGTTGTTGGCTTGTGAAGTATACCCATTGGGGTTCTTCAAAAGTTATTGTTATGTTCATCTCATGGAATATTATATTATGATTTTGGACTCTAATAGAAGATATATGATAATAGAAATATTCTTCTTCTTCAATATCTTATTTAATTAACTTCTGGATTACAATTGATAGGCTTCTTGGTAGTTCCCAATCTTATCAAATTTATTAGAGGATAAAATTTGTCGGAACTATTTCAACAATAGTCGAATAACATCTAATAAATATTGTATATTGGGTTACTATTCCAAAATAATGTTTTACTGCATCTCATATAGACTTGGGTAATTTTGATATTTCTACTATACTTGGTGAAGGATAAGTGGTCTGAATTAATCTATAGCCATACAAGGTTCTTACAAGGCTTGGTGAGGTTCCTATGATAGCTTTATTGAAAGCACAATGAGAAACATATTTAATAGTTCTAGTGGCTAAGGATGAATGATTTAATTTGTGGATAATGAGCTTAAAGCAATTTATATTGTTGTGGGGTATGGAAGAAGGCTTCATAAGAAGAGGTTCTTAAGGTTGGAGTCTTTCTGGGGATTTTTGAGCTTGTTATTGGGCTTGTTGGATTTTTATTATCTCTATTAATGGTATAACCCTTGATTGAGATAGGCTTTCAAATATTTGACTTTGAGATGTTTGTAATGCAACATCAGCTATAGATACTTGTCTTGATATTGGTCATCCAATTCCTTCCATTTTCTTTAAGAATTCTTCAACCTATGAATACATATTTGCAACAACACTTGACAAGCTCTGGATATTCATATTAACTTAGTTATTTAGAAGACTCCTATTCATCTCAAGAATATTGATCTTTAATATTATTTGTGTTAGTTCTCGATTTTAAGTTTTAATGATAACAATCACTTGCCAAGAATAAGAACATAATAATTCAAGACAACTCGAGTTGATGTTTATGAAACTCAAGTTATCAAACTGTTATTAAAATGACTTGAATCAAGAAGTTAGAAGACAACTCTAGTTTCTAGATTTAAAACTAGAGTTATGATTTCAAAGTCAAACATTCAAAAGTACTCCAACAACTGAAGTTATTGACTTATACTCATTCTAGATCAAACAAAGTGAAACTTGAGTTTGTGTATGCAAAACTCGAGTTCCAAGTAATCAACTCGAGTTCTTTTTATAAAACTTGAGTTTTGAGGTATTTCCTCAACACCTATGTGATCTTAACTATATTCAATGAATATTTTGGAAATTTGAGTTTCACTTTATGAAACTTGAGTTTGAACAATAATAACTCGAGTTCTTATGTTTTTCCAAAGAAATGATGTTTTCTACCAAACTTTCATGAACGCTAGTAAATCGAGTTCCTCGTTAGAATTGGAACTTCAAAACTCGAGTTCCCTTTATGAAAGACTACTTACAATCTGAACTCATTTTGTTACAATTTTGTTCTAAGAACAAAACTCGTGTCAGTAACTCAAGTCGTATTTAACAAACTTGAGTTTTGTTGCCTCAAGAAAATTGATCAGTATCTTCGTAAATTCAAAATCAATGTTCAATATCCTGTTACTCAAATTATCACTTATTGTTATTCTCAATTCTTTTAATCATGTTTATTAGTGAGTTTCAAATAATCAAACGAAGGTTAATGAGAAAATTCTCAAAAAGCAAAATCTGTGTCAGAAGCATTTACTGTGGATAGGTCATTTTCTGAATTTGGAGTTATATTAAAAAACATTATGCCACTAGAAGTTGCTGCCAATAACCCTACATTTTGAAAGTCACTCACAATTATTTGTGGGAGTTAGAACTTTCCACTTGAGTAGACAAGTTATCACTGAAGTGATGATGTTAACTCGCAAGAAATTTGCAAGTGACTCACACTATTTCTGAGAGTTGGATGTTGAGTACTTGAATGACAACTTTTGCCACTTGAGTGAATTAGCGTCACTCGCAAGAATTTTGCGAGTGACTTGCATAAGTACTGACAGTTGAAGCTGATCACCCAAGTGATGATTTTGAGCACTTGAGTGATATGGTCAAGATTACTTAAGTGAATTGTGAATCACTCGAGTGATGATGTGAAGTTCAAGCGAGACACTTTGAGATGAACCAAGAGTGTTTGATCTCAACATAAGATCACTCAAGTAATCTTGAGAATCACTCTAGTAATTCGAAATCACTTGCAAACATATGCAAGTGATCCATAAAATCACTTGAGTCACACTAAAAGATATTTCAAACAACAAAAGATTACTCAAGTTATATTTCAAATACTCAAGTGATATTCTTTAAAGATTTTCTTAATCACTGTCTCAGATTTTTTCATATATGTACAAGCTCATTTAAACCTTGATTACATTTCTTATAATCATTTATAATAATCACTAATCAAGTTTACATGAGAATTACATGTGATTGAACATGGATTAGAGCTCAAAGGCCGAAGAGTAATAATTTGTGACAGAATCTCCAACGGTTATATTTCTATAAAATAACAAAATCACAACAGGAATACGAACGTTCCTAATGAATACTTCAAAATCCCCAATGGTAATCAAAGCTAAATTGACTATAAATTGAAAAGCATTCAGAGACAAGGATACATGAGCTTGCGCATCCACTTTCAAAATATCAACACTCTGACTTTATATCTCATTTGCTCTTTGTTTTCTCAGTGATCATACAATTTTCCATAGAGAATGAGATTATTTGTAATGTACTTCCGTGTTCATATTATTCACTTCTAAGAGAGAAAAATGATTGTAATCCTGCATCATAAAAGTTATATTCTTATGTATCTAAGGAGGAGTATCTTGGTGAGAGATTTGTAAATGGCTTCACAAGTGCCCGGCTAAACTTGTGGGATTGAATAGGCTTCTCTTGTGCCTAGATTAAACAAGAAGATAGTGGATTGAAAATCTTAAGTGGGGCTTAGGGACTGGATGTAGCTCATCAAGGATTGGACCAAATCAGTGTAAATCACACTTTACATATTCTCTTATCTTATCTGTTATATTTCCAGCATACCTACTTTATTTAATCGATTGTCGTTTTATGGCTCATTATATTCATACCTATTATTTTCACTAAAGTGCAAAAAGATTTTCAAAGTTCCTAATTTTTTATCTTACACCCAATTTACCCCCTCTAGGTGTCAGCCGAGTCTAACAATTATTTCTACCCATATTGCATCTTTCTTAACTTATAGTCTTGTATAATTACTAGATTGAGTTAAATCTATTTGTTATGTTTTTGGTCTTATTTGTGCTACGTTGGAATTTATTGGTATTTATGTTAATAAATTTCTTTGATAATTGTTGTCTGTATTACTCCTCAAACTCAAAGTTCTAGATAAATCCTTTTTTTGTTATTGGTTTAGGATAATCTATATTATGTCTTCGTGGATTTATATTTATATTCAAGGTCGATTTGATGGTGTATTTATTCTTAATAATTTTATTGTATTATCTAATTTGATGGTGGATTTATAAGTAATTGTTGTAGAATAGTTATATTAGTGGATCTAATAGAACTTCTTGTAGAGTCTAGCATGAATTATTTATCTATAGTTACTTTTCCATTAGATTTTTTAAATATGTTATGTTCATTAGTAAATATTAATCCAACCATGGCTATTATACTTATTGTTCTTGTTCCTGGTAATAATCTTACTCCTTCCAATTTATGATATATTATTATGGATTTATTCATATGTTTGTCTACTCTAGATATTGCAAAATTCGTATTTAATGTAAACTTTAGTTTTTTGATATATAAAATTTCATGTTAATATCCTAATATACTATCTTATACATTAGTTATTATTCTTTCATCTCTTATTAATAATTTCATAGGGGAATCTATTCATTCTTTAAAATGGGTTTTTACTAATAACTAAACTTCTGCAATATATATTTTTTTGACTTTATCTTTAAATGGTAATTTGGATATTTCATTTTCCATTAATGTTTTACTTATTAGAGGTATCCTTAATACTAGTTCTGTTAATATTGATTCTATAGGATATATTTTTTTTCATTTTTCTTTGATTTTAATATTCTACTTACCTTATTGATAAAATTCTCATTTTTTATTTCTTCTGGTTTCATGTCTAATTTTATATTTTATTGTATATTTTATTTTTATTTAATGTTATTCTTCTTTCTGTTATTCCTTTTAAAACATTCCTATATTCTTCAAATTCATTATATTCTATATTACTGAATCCTTCTCCATCATGTATTACATTCATCATATAAAATTGACATTCTTCTTCAACCGATGAATATTCAGATTCACGATTTAAGAAATCACTTCTATTTTTTAATTTATAGATTTCTATTTCTTAAAAATCTATTTCATTATATATAACTTCATCAAATTCTAAAGGTTCTAGATCATATTCATGAGCTTGTTCTAATATATTCATTATTTTTTTATTTGTTGGTTCTGGGCAATTAATAGATATAGGAACAATTTTTCCACAATTATAACATTTACTTTTTATTGGTCTCTTGTTATTATTTATTTTATTTTTCCCTTTCTTAAAATATTTTCTGGGCTTATATTTCCGATAAAAAAAATTAGGATATTTTTTAAACTTATATTTAGTTTTACCTTTCATTATTCTTTTTATTTTTTCTGGTTTATATGCCCATCTATGAGTGTCTCTAATTTACACACACACACACACTTCATTTCATTGCAAACAAAATATAATTTCTTCCTCTTATTTTCCTTTTAATTAAACATAAAAATAAAAAAAAATAACTATTTAATAAGTTTGAAACTTACAATTCAAGACGTTTTAAACACACACACACACACTTGATTCTGTTACGTTTGGTATAACAAACATCTGAAAGGAGAGGTAATTAGAGATCTCTAAGGAGGAAGAAACGAAGAATTGGAGGTTGTTCAACATGGACGACGTGGTTAACTCGCCAGAAAGTTCATCGATTCCCATCAAGAATGTGATAGTACACCCTCTCGTTCTTCTAAGCGTCGCAGATCACTACTATCGGAACTACGGGGACTCCGAGTCCAAGGAACCGATCGGGCGGGTCGTCGGAGTCTTGCTCGGCAGCTGCTTCCG
The DNA here is from genome assembly GCA_037074495.1 of Acacia confusa. Lineage (NCBI taxonomy): Eukaryota > Viridiplantae > Streptophyta > Magnoliopsida > Fabales > Fabaceae > Acacia > Acacia confusa. Next base: position 37,416,306 of record CM073508.1, on the reverse strand, counting down.
AGACACTGTCGAAGTTTCCAATAGCTATGGAGGTCAGCGTCTGTCATTTAAATTTCACCGATTTCCATGGAAGAATCATGCGAATTTATTTCAAAAAACTTGGGAAAGAACATACAATCGAATTTCTTTAAAATTGGGGAATCGAACATTTTTATTGATTGAAGCATATTTACCAACATTTTCATTCTTCTTAACCAAGAAGCAGGGAAATGAGTATTAAATATGTGATTCAGTGTATGTTTTCGTGACGAAATTATGTTATCATCATTATAGAGAGCAATTGATTGGTATTTGTGTTTCTGTAATGACAGTTCCTTTTGAGGAAGAGGGAAAGGACCCAAGTTTCTGGTTCCTTAACCCCGACTACGTCGAGGATATGTTTTGTTTGCTCAATGAATTAAACGGTAATCTTGCTTATGGCTACAATATTGTATTGTAAGTCTCATCTTAGAATATTGAGTGATGTCATGTTGCCATTCTTGGTGGCTACGTTTCAGCTACGGAGCATATTGTGGGATGGTACAGCACAGGCCCAAACCTTCGAGAGGTAGATATGCAAATCCACAGATTATTCCAAAGGTAAGAATATGTGGCTTTATATTTGAAGAATGTCAGGGAAATGTCTGGATTTCTTGTTGTATATAGTCATTTTGTTTTCTTGTCGTCATGGTTTTAATTTGTTGGTTTTGCCCTCATGGACCAGGCCTTTTTTACTCTGTAGTTTTGTCATGCCAAACGAATTTTCTTGTCAACTTTTTAAGCTTGTACTTCTCATCAATTGACCTCTTTATTTTATGTTAGATATGTTCCAGATCCGGTCTTGGTCATTGTTGATGTGCGACCAACGGAGCATAGTTTACCCACAAAAGCTTTCTGTGATGTTGAAGAATCGAAGAAGGTGAGACCAATATATATGATGCATCTGAAATGTCTTGTATAGAGATTAGTAATTGGCAAAGAAACAGCTATAGAATATAAATTACTTATAGCTTTATTCAAACATCTTAACTAAAAGATACCTTTGTTTTATGATAACAGAATGCTACACAAATAGGTCACAATGTTTTTGTTCATGTCCCTTCTGAAATTGCTGCCGATGAGGCTGAGGAAATTGGTAAGATGAGCAAAAATGTTGCAGTTAGTTTTAGCTGACTAAAGTTAGAAGTTGGCTTATTTTTGTGTCAGATCTTACTTGTCTAATACTGGCAATAACATCCTTGTATTTATAGGAATTGAACACTTATTAAGAGAAGTGAAACATACAACCTTCTGTACACTTGAAACTGAGGTTCCACCTGCTCACATCCCTTTCTCCTTTGGATTTTCCAGTAGCATACATTGTTTTCAAATTTATCTCCTCCATCACTAACTTGAGAACTATACGGTTATATGTATAACATTTGAAGCAGAAATTGAAATGAGCAAATTACCTCCTTAGTCCTTTGTTTGTGACAGGTTTTTGATAAACTTTCAGCCTTAAAGGAATTACATACTCTCTTAAAAGAAAAAATAAGTTGGTACCTCGGTATGGCTGTTTCGGGATTGTTTCCATCAAACCGTGAGATACTTTGGAATCTACAGGTACAATTTCTTTGGAACTACTTTGCGTCATCTCAATATTTAACTTATATCGAAATATTTGTATGGTTGTTTTCTAATTTTCCACTTGAGTTTCTTTTTAATTGTTTGAAAGAGGATGATCACCAGGTTATAGAAAAATTTGCCCTGAAATATATTTCAAAAGCTAGTGTACGATTACTTGTTATTATATTTATTGTAGGCCAAGTATGTTGGGCATAATTTTATTTTCCATATACTGAGTCGTCTTTGCATATATAATTTGAGATTCGCAGGATATGCAAAACTATTTGCTGAATCCCAATGACTCTGAGTTAATCAAGGCCCTTACAGGTAAGCCTCATAGAACAATGGATACTCTCATTCCTTGCTTTAACTTAAATCTATGAATCTGTTATTAATAAGAGAATGCCATATACGTTCATTTGTAATTGTTTTTATATATGTGCAGTAAAAACAAACGACATGATGATGGTCCTATTTCTTTGCTTTATCATCCGTTGTGTCATTGCGCATCACAACTTGATAAACAACAAGGTCGCTGACTGACTATTCACTATTCTAATTCTAAACATGGATTTGAGGAATGGACATGGTTGTGGTATTCTGATTGGGTGTTTATTTGATTTCAGATAATGAACAAGGAACTCGAGGAAGCTAAAGATGCAGGGATAGTTGCATTTGATTATGGAGTTCCTTGAGAGAGAGCAGAAATCTCTCTACTCTCTAATGGGGGTGAACTGAAGTGGCATTTGATCTGAGGCATATCATGTTCTTTTGATATATTTGTATTAACAATGAGGTTTTCAGTTTTGAAGTGAAAGTTCTGTTCATGTTACCTCACTGTGTAATGAAATTCATCGTTCCGTTTCCTTGTTGAGTGGTTTATAATGTTCCTGTGGCTCCTCTTATACGACTATATATGATCACTTGCTGCAAAATTGTTTGAAGATCCAAGTCGCAGCCTTTAGAAGAATCCTACCCAAAATTATTAATTATACAGAAAGTAAGAATAGTCATATATGTTTATACTCTTTCCTTGTTTTGTACAATAGATAGAGTAAGCATTGATAGCCAAGAAATTGATTCAAAATAAAAAGGCCCTAGAGACACACATGCACTCCTTCTAGTATTTATTATAAGGTACCAACTACCAATAATTTTTTGTCTTTATTATAAGACACCAACTACCTTTAACTAACTCATTTATTATTATTTTCCTATTATACCATTATTTTAACGAACTCTTTTATATCTACATCATTAAAGTAGGGGTAAAGTTAGAAACATTTACCAATTTTAGACCAATTTAATGTCTTAACTTTCATTCCTTGGTTTGCGAGAAATAGTAGCTGGTGCTTTATAATAAGGACCAGAGGAAGTGTGTCCGTGCGTGGGTGCATGGATGTGTGCGTGTATATGCGTGCGCGTGTGTTATGGTGATTTAGGAAAATAATCCCTCTAGTTCTAAATCTAAATATATGACATATTTAAGGGGTTGTTCTTGATCTAAATGTAAGACAAAATTTTCATATTTATAAACATTTTCCTCATTTACTCTTATTGATGTTCCCTCAACAATAATAAAGGAGGAGAAGGAATGGAGGAATTGAAAAAAAAAATAACTAGGCCTTTTAGAAAATACATGTCATATAAACTAACTCAACTAACTTTTATAATATAATTAAATTAAATAAGGGTTTTAGTTTTCTCATGTTGCATGAGAAAACTAAACTTCCTACACACATATGAAATGGTGAGATCCACATATACATATATAAATTAATATATGTATGTGTGGGTCCCTTCATTTCATGTGTGTATAACATGAGATAATTTTTTTCCTACAACATGAGAAACATTAATCCCTATAATTAAATTAAATAAATATATCTTATATTGAGGATTGAGGGAGTACTACATTATAGACAGTCTCCCTCATGGCTTTCTGGAAAGAGGTTCCGGGTTTGTGACATGATATGATATATTCAAATATTCCCTCCTTTGAACCCAAAAAAGAAAAATTTCAAAATTTTCAAACTATAGGATAAAATAGAAAGGGCTAAAGTATACATGTTGTCCTTTATGTTTGCCTCTTGTATTACTTTAGTCTCGTAAGTTTGTAAAGTGCACCTTTGGTCCCTTAATGTTAACACCGTTAGTTAGTCTGACTTAATTAAATGAAAATACTGACTTAACAATTTTAAATGATGACTGTGCAATTAAATGCCGACCAAATATACTTATATGTTAGTATTTTAATAAATTAATATTTTAAATCTTATTAATTGAAAAATATTTAATCATCACAAATTGTTTTACGATTTTTCATCACTTGTGAAGATTATATATATATATATTTCAAAGAAGATTAAATAATTTTCAACTAATAGGATTTAAAATATTAATTATTAAACTACAAACATATAAACATGCTTGATCAACATTTAATTGCACAGTCATTACTTAAAATTATTGAGTCAGTATTTTCCGTTAAGTCAGACTAACGGTGTTAACATTAACGAATCAAACATGCACTTTACAAACTTAAGAAACTAAAATGATATCAGAGAAAAACATAAAGGACCAAACGTATACTTTAATTAGCTAATAGAAAAAGTTGAAGATGAGACCTTTTTAAGTATTATATATCAGGCTTTGGGCAAAAAAGGTTTTATATTTATAAACATACACGCATAAAGATTTTTACATTGGCTGTTGAGAGTCTAACATAATCATCTTCCTTTACCTATGCTTGTACTGTCTATAAAATATAGGTTGAGTTAACGATTTGATTTTTGATGGAATACAAAGTTGATAAAACATGAAGCTATTTGCAAAATTTTGAGGCCGCTGAAGACTGATGCAAAGGCTGAGACTAAGCGTGAGACATGTCTAGATTCCATATTAAATAGGTAAAAGTATACTATTGATTTTTCTTTTCTCTCTTTTTTTTTTTGGATAATAATCGCAAGCGAAGCATGAAAGGATATGTCATAAGCTAGACTATGAAAATCTTGCCCTTAATACATCAAACTAAAAAATAAACTAATAATGGCAAGACCATTGGTCCTTCAAATCCATGTCAAGGCATCTTTTGGGAATTGTTGGAATTAGAGCCATTCCAACATTAACAATAGTACCATGTCCTTCCTTAGTCATATAATCCGCATATGAGATGTTTTCTATTGGCATATGGTGTGATTGCACATCCAAGACTTCTCCTTGATCCATTTTGTCCAATTGGGAAATTTGATGGTTTAGATTTTGATTTGTAGTAGTTTCCATGAGAAGGTAATTGCACAGGTGTAGCACCTCTCTAGTATCTGTGCCTCCTCCCTGAAAAAGAAATTTGTATATGGTTGTCCAAAGAATCCAGCATCCCAAACTAACGACTCATGGCCAAGAGAAATTGTGTAATCTTCCTTTTCCAAGTTTATGGTTGGTGTTCCCATACTTTAGTCTTTTAAATTTACATAAGGTTTTATTTTAATCCTTTAAATTTAAAAAGTATAGTTTTAATATATAAAACTTAACACCGTTAATATTACTAACGAAAAAAATTGACTAAGCAAAATTAAGAGGTATTGTGTAATTTTGGCTAAGCAAGCTTGAATTTTTTTTAGTGAAAAACTCATGCAGCTTTTGGAGTTTCCTTAAAAAAATTTTAATTTTGAGGAAAATGAAGCACCTCTCAGCAAATTCCTCAAAGCTGAATTAGATGGAACTTTGAACACGTACCCTAACCCAATTGATAACGTTAATCCTGACGAACTTTTGGCCAGTGATGGTGTCAACGTGCAATTGAAGGTAGTGCCATCCTAAACTAGGATCAGTGTGGTGTGGTTCACGTCCATCGGACTGTGACCCCACCTCGTCATTGTGCTGCTATCTGTCCCAAGATTGTCTCATTTCTAAACTAACATCAAAATCCCTCCCCATCTTTTCATGAATCAAAATAAAGGTAAAATTAAAAGGGTTAAATTGTAAAAATACACATGAGTTTTTTTCCGATGAGCAAAAATACATATATGTTTTTTTTAGGAGCAAAAATACACATGTGGTTGTCATGTTGGTGCAAAAGTCACATCCCACCTTTAAGTCACTGTTCACCGTAATGAGAGAGAAAGAGATTAGGTGGATAATAACTTAACGGCAGTGAACAGTGGCTTAACAGTGGGATGTGAATTTTGCACAAAAATGGTAACCACATGTGTATTTTTGCTCCTCAAAAAAGCATATGTGTATTTTTGCTCCTAGGGAAAAAGCTTATATGTATTTTTGCACCCTAACCCAAATTAAAATACATCCACTACCTTTTTTTTATTAATCCAAATAAAGTAATATTAAAATTTTTCTCTTCCCCCATATTAAAATCACTCTCATCCCCTCCTCAGTCGAACCAAACAGTATCTCTTAAGTACTATCTCTGCCATCTTTTATTTTATTTTGATTTAGTTATTTTTCATAATTAGTTATTAGGATAAATAGTTTATTATGGTTTCATTTTTATGGCAGATTCTTTGGATTATTGAATATCATGCGGTTGGTTTTCTCTCTTTTCGTTTCTTCTTCTATTCTCCTCTCTAATTCTTCTTATTCAGTGTTATATATATACTGAATTTTTGTCGCCTTCAAAAGAATACTGACTCATGCAGTTATATAATGATATTTTAAAAGGGTGTGTAAAATATAATCTAACTTCTTTATCAGATAAATGTATTTTAACAAACTCAGCATAAAATGAAATAGAAAAATGACTTTTTCTGCTTATATAATTTTTATTCTTACTAAAATATATTTGTAGTTCTTTTAATTTAAATGAAGTATACTTTTAATCTCTTAATTTTATAAAGTATATTTTTAGTTCTAGGATTCTAACCCCTCTCATCCGTTGCGTCTGTATGCTTTACAACTTGATAAACAACAAGGTCACTGATTGACTAAACTCGAATTTTGAAGATGGATTTGAGAATGGATCGTAAATTCTATGTTTTTGTTTCAAATTCTGAACCTGGAACTTGGGAAAGTTGAAGATAAAGAGGCAATCGCATTTGATTATGATGTTCCTTGAGAAATCAGAACTGAAGTTGCATTTGAGACATTTTTGGTATATTCGTCTTAATTTTATGGTTAATGAAGAGAAGGTTCTACCCAAAATTAAAACTCATACGTTCATACTCTTTTCTCGTATTATTCCCTCTGGTTGTTTTGTTAAGCAAATTTTTTTCTAAAATTAGTTTAAAACAATAAATATGTAAAAAAAATGTCATTTCCCCCCTAAATATACCCCTATTTATATGAGAGAGAATGAGTAGAAAATATGAGAGAAAATATGTAATAAATGATTAAATAAAAGAGAATTAGTGGTGAGCAGGGGATAATTAATATAAAATTATGTATTTAATAGGGGTAGAAAAGAAAAATATAATTTAAATTTTGAGATACAAAAAGAACGTTGTTTATATTGAGGATCAGTCTTAAGAAAAAGAAAATTGCTTATAAAAATGAGAGGATGGAGTATACATTAGAGTAGCATTGAAAGCCAGTATATTGATTCAAAATAAAAGGCACAATGTTATCTGATATCAATGTTTTGAGTGACGACAGATTCTTCGTTCAAATTAAAAGTTAGGCGAAAATTAAACATCAAAATTATTCAAATTTAAATAGTAGAAAAAAAATTAGAGAAGTAGGAATTATGATAAAATAAAGAGAACCACGTAAACATAAGCAAATCACATTATTCATGATATAATAGTTAATTCTCTTCAACTTATGATTATCTTGATAAAAATATAAAATCCAAACGCTGGGATAAAGTAGAAAAAATATTGAAAAAGAGACACTTTTAAGTATTAGGCATTGGGAAAAAAAAAAGATCATATATATTAAGGATTTTTTTAAAAAAAAAATTATGAATAATGAATCACGCAGTTATAGTCTTATAGAATGCTTTTTTTGGGGGAGGGGGAAGGAGGTGTAAGGTATAATCTGTGACGACCGCCTTTAAGGGTCTTTATTCATCAAAGTTAATGCGTACAGGGATCGAGGAGATATAGACGACTTGATTTCGGAATAGAAGTTTTTGAAATTGACTTAGTTTGAAAATACACGAGCAAATTTTTCGCAATTTAATTTCATCTGATAGTTGGATGTTAATACAGTAATTCCGAAATAGACGAATGATAAACGTTAAACTACAGTCTAATTACTCCTAATTTTGTCCAAAAGGTTCCGACTGCTGTAACCCTTACAGCTGCTTCTTGCTTTTCGATCCTGAACCATTGCCTATATCTTTCAGAGAGTCTGGAGTCCAAATAAATAGATTCCAGTGTAACAGTTAATCTCATGCACATGTATGAAAGCATAAATGACAGATTAACACATGTTAAAGCATGGAAGCATTTACAATAACCGTAACTGCAGTTAATGGCCAAGGATCGCAGCCCTTATCTAGGACACGCAGCCCCATGAGACCGCAGCCTCAAATCCATGGCCAGGAAAAACATATAACAGGTAATTAACCAGCATACATGATCAGCTAATACATAAACACTTACACACATGCTTATAAGATTAGAGTTACTCACCTCAACCTTAGATCCTTTTCTCTTCACTGAAGTTGTTGGGATCAGAAAAAGGGTGTCAAGGTCTACATAAAAATGTTTATCATTGTTGTTAGTCACTTATTCGAATCGCAAATAAACTAATTACGCGAATTATTTTAGAGGATTAATAATAATTATTAATCCCCTAAATTTCCCTAACAATAATAATTTTATTATTATTATTACTGTTGTTGTTGTTGTTATTATTATTATTATTATTATTATTAATCCCAATAATAATAACATTATCTGTTGTTATTATTATTATTATCCTAATAATAACACTAATTTCCATCTATTTATTCTGATATTATTATTTTACCAATTATTCTATAATTAATATTAAATCCTATTAATTACTTATCAATAATTTATTTATTTTATTTATTTCCCCCTTTATTTATTTATTAATAATCAATTAAAATTAATAAAGACCAACCATCATATGAGAATATGATTTAATGTATTTTAATAATTCTCATGATTTTCTTTTAAGACCTTGATAAATACTAATACTATTTGACTTATGTTTCACAAAATTTTAAGTTAAGCATATTTATAAAATGCATTATAAAACTAATTCCCTAAAAAAAAATCACAAGATCTCAAAGGCTTATTATTTACCACTTTTAAGTATATGTTACAACACTTTTTCACTAACTAAAAAAAAAAAAAAAAAACTCTAAGTGCTGAAAAAATACATGCAACCAGGGATCAATGTGATTTTATAATGTGTATATATATATATATATATATATATATATATATATATATACTTAACATACACTACACAGCAACATTCACATGAATGGTCTTTTGGTTCCTTTCATGCAAAAATACATATTCCATGCACATAAAAAAAATTGTCTACACTTATGCAACACGTACACATATATTTATAGTTATATAAAAAAACACAAACTAGCTTCTCCCTCCTTAACTTAAGACAGCAACCTGGAACCACATTATACACACATACATACCATAAAACAGTTTCAAAAATAGTAAGCAAAACATTGGGTCCATGTATATTGTTTTGACCGAAACCACTTTTTTTCTTTTTCTTTTTTTTTTTGCCCCTTCAGGAAACGACAGCACCCACACACACTCGTGTGTGTGTGTGTCTGTTTTCACAAAGCTCTCCCTTTCTCATTCCTATGTGCATATATATATATACTCATCATACCTATATACAAGTCTAACATTCTTTTCTCTTTCTCTTCAGCAAACCCGACACACACACACTAAGATGACAGTAAAATGAAAACAGCATATCATGGATAAACTAACAGTACACCTTCGTTTTTTTTCCTTTCTTTCTTTGCCTATGAGTTTACGTAAGCATCAGCTATCATATACATATGGTTTCACTCTTAAGATTAAAGAAAGTCGATAACAGTGAAACCTATGACAGTAACAAGAACTTCAGCGTTTCTTTCTTTCTCATTCTTTGAGTTTACACAAGACAGCACTAAAGTATATATAACTATCCTTGTTTTTCATTTTCAGTGGCTTATGGTCCAAATATTCACGGCATGACTATGTATTTCCCAAGTCTTCATTCAGTTTCGGTTTTCAGTTTTTTAGCTCCCTGTTTTTCTTTCATTTTCAGTTCCAGCGGGTTATGCTACTAATCTTTCATATAAAGCTTCTATGTTTCATATGCTACTAATCTTTCATATAAAGCTTCTATCTTGTGTTGAAACATGAAGAAAACAAGAGGAAATGGTGGCTTCATGAATTACCTTCAGCTCTCAACTCACGTGACAGAAGTAGCTGGATGTTTTCTCCTCTGTTCTTCGGCGCCAAAACAGAGAAGACAATGGCTTCAGCTCTCTCTCTCCGACACTTCCTTTCTCCCTTTCTAACTCTCAGACTCTCTCTCGGTTTCTTTCTTTTTCTCTCTGCCCAAACGCCAAATGGAATGAACAGAACTGGAACAACCATTTAAATAGGTGTTCAAAGTTCAGTCAATACACAACAGTCCAGACACAAACACTATCGGTTAAGGGACTCAGGGTTCGAGGAGTATGGTTGGTCTGATTCTTTCTGCGCGATCTGCTTCTGTTCCCGTAGAAGGTGCTGAAACCAGATTATAACTTGATTTTTCTGCTGCATTACGTGTGTGATCAGCCTCTGGTTCTTTTCGGTTTTGACTGATCTTGCGTTATTTGCTTATTCATTTTGATGGGTTGCTGATACAGATGATGGGTGTTTGCTGGAGGTGGAGTGGGCTGCTGGAATGGGCTGCTGTGGTCGGTGGTAAAAAATGACACTGTTTCTGCATTCATCTTGTCGGGTTGGGTGGGGAAAGAAAGAAAAAATTATTCATTTGATGCGTGGCCCATTTATTCACTGCTGCATGATATATATACAATATAACTATCCTATTTTGCTGCTGCATCTTTACGTGTTGGGCCTGCTGCAATGGTTTGGGCTTTAAAACATCTCAATGTGGATAATTACATGCTTTTCACGTGGCCCATGATTAATAGATTATTGGATAGGTTTTAGGCTTTGGAAAAAGTACAGAAAAAACCTTAATTAATTAATTAATTACCAAAATGTCACAGCGGGAAAACTATTAACCCATCTGCCCCCTGTAATCGATTACATGACTTATGTAATCGATTACAAATGGTTAGATCTCTTTTTTTTTTTTTCAAATTTTGCACTATGTAATCGATTATGCCACTGTAGCTTAACGAGCTTTTACTTCCCCGTGCGTTGCACGGGATGATGGTATTTCATGGGTTAGTTAAATATATTTTGCTTTATAAGTGATGCAACTTTCTTGTCTTTAAAGAACATTAAAACATCAAAATGACTGACTACATATTATTAGAAATGAACCCCCAACAATGATAAATAATAATATCCTCCAATTGATTTAAAAATATATTACAAATGAAATCTAAATAATGTTAAACAACAATGTGATGTATGGATCAAGTTAAAGAATACTAACTCACCTCACATGTAGGAAGCATATAATTTGTGCTTTATATCTTACGCTATTTTCTATAATCGTTATAATGATGTGTTTTTAGCTTTTAAAAGAGTCTCTTTCACTCTAAGTCACTCTTTGTTTAGCTTGGATTTCCTATTTGTGACGGGCATAGGTTCATTACAATTCAATATATCCTGAAAGAGGTGACGTTTTTATGTCTTATTCCATATCTTCCTTTAGTGCTAAATTATTGCTAGTTAACTTGAATATATATTTTTTTCCGCACTTTATTGAGAGGTAAATAGGATAAGATCTGAAAAAGAGTGAGACATTCTTTTGTTCTAGACAAGATTTTTATTTGAGACCTAAATCTAATTTTGGGTGTTTACCCTTCCTGATTTCTGTTTTCTAATCAGTAAGGTATTGCTTTTGCACATTGCTAGTTTTATCTGGCATCTTTCTGAGATTTTAATCCTTCTACTCATGGAGATATTGCATTTTCTAAAATTCTAATGTTTGAAAACTTGAAATACTCAGATACAATTGACTCTGGTATTTTCTTACAAAGAGGACAAATCAATGAAAGGTCATCTAATTTGGCATTTAACCCACATTTTGAGCATCCATCATAACACCAGTCTAATCTTGTTTCAAGCTTATGATTTTGACAGTTGATTACAAACGAATCTCCCTATTAGCAATGGTGAAACCACAAATGATCAATTATTATAAATCTCAATCATTAAAAAAAAAAAAACAACTGATGAAATATTACATAAAATTGCTTGTTTAACCTCTAAAGAGATTAGTTTAAATTTAAATTCAAACTATAAATTTCAAATTCATTATCCTGAAGTGAAGGTTGTTTCCTTTTAGAAGAAAAGACATGTAGCATGACTATCTCACGAAAATTTAGACCTTTTTATTGGGAAAATTACAAACTTTATTTCCCAATCCTCTTTATACTAAAAGAAAAGCGTGGACATTTTTACATCAGATCAACAAATGTGTTTGTGTATGCAAGATATGGGATTTTTTTTTCTACTTCGAAGTTCCTTTGATCTTTCTTAAAGATATTTAATATGCCTTACATCTTATTTGATCAGATGTGAAAAAATGGCAGGAATAAATTGAAATTTACAATTCATAAATATATAAATTTCAAACCATAAATTTAAATTCAAACAGTAAATTTCATATTCAAACTCCTAAAGTGAAGGTTGTTAGTTTTTAGAAGCAAGGCTGTTTCATAAAACAAAAACATAGACCTACCAACTGGTCTGCATAGAGTCTACTGTGGTTTGAAAAAGGAAGAATTGCCAAATAAATAGGGAAGATCCACAAAAAAGTAATTATATCAATAAATGATGCATATTGAAATTAGGAGAGACGGATAGAAACAGAGAGCTTGTTTTCTACTCAAATTTATGGATAAGTTTTTGAAGAGTTCTGGAGGAGAAATTGTGTCATGCTTTGCTCCAAGTATAACAATTGGAATTTCAACACCTGAAAGAGAATTCAATTATTGACTAATCATTAACCTAAAAGATGAACAGACCTCCATGTAATTTAAAAAGCCTGTACTCAACATGCTTAAACTAATAATTAACCTGAAAGATGCAACAAAACTTGGATAATTTTCCTCCCTTTGGAAAGAGGAAGCACATTACCTTCAATAAATATTGACTGCAACCTCCTGATAGAAGTTTTGAAGCAAAAGCAGATTCAACCTGCATAAATTTGAAATATTTATCAAGTTACAATTACATTAAAAGGAAAAGGTGACCTTAATTCAGAGGACGCCCTATGCATGTGAGGTTACAACAAAGAGAAAAGAAGCTTACAATATCATAATTACGTTGAACAGCAAATGGGAATGAAGTCATTATTGTACATAACAAATGAAGTGCACCTTCCTGCATGCACCGCAATTCAGATAACAATTAAATCTCCATAAAGCAAACAAACCAGATATACAAGAACTGACAAGCATAACCTAGGGCGAAAAGCATGTCAAGAAAAATAATATTGTCAGGTCAACTGTTTGCAGCATTTTGCAAAAAAAGGAATCATGATAAACTTCTGGTCTTCCAAACAACCTAAGTTTTAACAGAAAGACATTTTCAATGCTTGCCATTTATTTATTTGTATGAGAGACAAAGTGATGAATAAGAGGGGAAGCAAAAGTAAAGGTATTCTGTAGACTTTATTTTTACTGGAGAAAAAAAATCTAGGCACAAGAAAACTACCCAGAGAAATTTGAGCACACTCTTTTGGCATTTTCCAGTCAAACAACTGGTTTCTTACTTTGAATCTATCAACACATATTGTTCATTAATATATTGGGCCTTTAGCTATGATTCTGTCAAAATGAAATCTAAACAGAAATTCATTTCAAAACAACTGTTTCTCCCAATTCTCACTTCATGATCCCAGAATATTTCTATTTCTTGTAAGTCCTGCAAAAAGAAATGTTTCTAACACAACAAAATATGTACCTTAATCCTTTTTACTTGATATTTTTTAATTAATTATGTAGAAGAGAAAACAGAATCATAGTCTTCAAATTATGCTAGTAGCACTTACCCATATAACCTTTGAGTTATCATCATTCAACAGCTTCAGAATTGGTTGAACAACTTTTGCAGCAAAGGAAAACCCATTTTTCTTGACATTAAGAAATCCACTTAGCCTAACCTAAATTAGAACATAGTATGAGGCAAAGGATCCAGCCAATAGAGTCAAGCTAGATCATTTTTAATTGATTTGCCCCAAGGGAAAGATGTATAAAAGTAAAAAGCATGCTTTGATTTGTGTGGAGTAGATATGATTTTGTGCATGTGCAGGGATGAGTAGATAAGTTGAGAGTGAAAACTCATTGCATATCTATATATTGACTAATCTAGCACAAATATTTCTAGGAATTTTGTCAATCAATACCAAAAATGAGCATCTTACAGGACATGTCTACAATTATACACTGATGAAAAGGGGAAAAGAATGAGTTAAAAGAAAGATCTAACCTTGAAAAAAAAAATCAGACATCGAAGCAACATAAGCCACCCTCACAAAATGAGAACTTGCTGGCGACTGTTTAAATATGCAGCAAGGAAGACATGTTACACATAGGCATTTAATGTAACAACAACAACCATAAAATGAATAAATAAATGAAGTATGACACAATTTAAATCTAGACCCTCCATCATGCATGGAAACAAGTGATATATGCGCTTAAGCACATACATACACTGAAAAAAATGCAAATAGGGAGCCCAACCATGCAAGTTTCACATATACATTAGTCAAATACTAGATGAATAAAGTAAAGACAACTGATTGATAAATGAATTGCACTTTTTTTTATCCCACGTAGTATCTTCTTATAGAAGAATAGTCTGAATTCCTTACTATAATTCATGTACAAATCACATATATATACAAAATAGGAGAGCCTCAATATTAATGGCTCTTAATGAGGATTGATCCCTAATTCCTAATTTCCTCAAATCTCTAATTATCCTTAAATCCCTGATTGTTAGGGATACTAATTACATTGATTATTTCCTAATACTATTATTTCCTAACACTCTCCCTCAAGTTGGAGCATAGATATTAATCATGCCCAACTTGTTACAAAGATAATCAACCCGAGTCCCATTTAAGGCTTTAGTTAGTAGATCAGCCAATTGGTCGCTAGACCTGACATGTCCTGTAGAAATGAAGTTCTCTTTGATTTTATCACGCACAAAATGACAATCTATCTCAATGTGTTTCGTGAGTTCATGGAAGACAGAATCGGAGGCTATGTGCAAAGCCGCTTTGTTATCACACCACAATTTTGCAAGCAAAGATGTAGTGAGACCAACTTCCTTCATCAACTGATGAATCCAAACAATTTCTTGTACTGATTGAGACATGGCTCTATACTCAGCTTCTGCGCTCGACTTTGAAACCACATCTTGCTTCTTACTCTTCCAGGATACTAGATTTCCACCCACAAACACACAATATCCCGTAGTGGATCTTCTAGTAGCCTTTGACCCGGCATGATCTGCATCACAAAAACATTCAATCTTGTTGTGACCATGATTCATATAGAGTACACCGTGACCAGGTGAGCCCTTCAAGTAGTGTAAGACGTGCTCCAAAGCTTCTCATTGAGCCACAGTTGGTGCAGTCATAAACTGACTCAGTACACTAACTGAAAAGGTCACATCCGGGCAAGTCACCGTGAGATAGTTCAATTTCCCAATCAATCTCCGATGTCTCTCAGGATAAGGAAACGGCTTGAGCTTCTCTAGATCAACTTTCTTTTGTATATCCTCAGGTAGCTCATCAAACGGTATGCTGTCATCCATGTCCAAGAAAGGGTTAGGAATCATAGGGAAGCTACTTGGTGATGCGCAAAGTTTCCCAGTTTCTTTTAATAGATCAAGAACATACTTTCTCTATGTCAACAAGATCCCTTTCTTACTTTTCATAACCTCTATCCCAAGGAAGTACTTTAATGAACCCAAATCTTTTATTTGAAAGTGAGAATTAAGAAAGGTCTTCAGTGATGAGATCCCTGAAATATGGCTGCCTGTAATGACAATATCATCAACATATACCACGAGTAGAATCATGCCAGCATCAGTCTGCTGATAGAACACAGAGTGATCACATTTACTCTGATTCAGACCAAACTCCTTAACCACAGAACTGAACCTGTCAAACCAAGCACGAGTACTCTGCTTCAAGCCATATAAAGACTTTCGAAGGTGGCAGACCTTCCCATGCTCCCCCTGAGCAACAGAACCAGGTGGTTGCTCCATGTAGACTTCCTCAAGGAGATCACCATTCAAGAATGCATTCTTAACATCCAACTGATGAAGATCCCAACCATAATTGGCTACCATAGAGATGAAGAGGTGAACAGAGGACAATTTGGCCACAGGAGAGAAGGTCTATGAATAATCAACACCGTAGGTCCGAGCATAACCTTTGACAACCAGTCGAGCTTTCAACCGTTCCAAGGTGCCATCAGCTTTTGTTTTCACCGTGAACACCCATTTGCACCCAATAGCCTTCTTTCCAGGAGGTAAATCATTGAGATTTCA
The DNA here is from genome assembly GCA_037074495.1 of Acacia confusa. Classification (NCBI taxonomy): domain Eukaryota; kingdom Viridiplantae; phylum Streptophyta; class Magnoliopsida; order Fabales; family Fabaceae; genus Acacia; species Acacia confusa. Next base: position 37,400,065 of record CM073508.1, on the reverse strand, counting down.
AGTACCGGCCGTATTAAGGGCCATCATTTCTTCTCTCATGGCAGCACACCAACCAGGATGGGCCAAAGCTGTGTGGAGATTAGTGGGAACAACTATGGAATCTAAGGAAGCTATGAAAGAGCAGGATGAAGAGGAAAGATGGTTATAGAACACAAAAGAGGAAATAGGGTAAGTGCAAGAACTCTGACCTTTTCAGAGGGCAATGGGCAAATTAGGAGGAGGGGAAGCCGGCACTGTGTCAGATTCAGAGGCGGGGAGAGTATCAAGTACTGGTGGAGTATCAAGTACTAGATCAGACGTCGAAGCAGGAACTGGTGGGTCATGAATCTGAGCAGCGCCATTGTGCGCCTTGGGACGCTTCCGATACATATGATAGATAGGTGGTTTAGCAGGGGTCGGATCAGATGCCTGTACTGGTGGTAATTGAACCTGATAGACCAAGATATCATCAAGACCGTCGGAGGGGTCAGAGGGCGGAGATGGAGGAGAGACAGGAAAGAATGGGGTCGACTCATGAAAAGTGACATCAATAGAGACAAGATAACGCCGAAGAGTAGGGGAATAACATCGATAACCCCTTTGAACCCTAGAATACCCTAGGAAAACTCATTTGAGTGACTTGGGATCGAGTTTGGTAACGGTAGGGAGAACATCCCGAACAAAACAAACACACCCAAAGATTTTCGGGTCAATAGGAAACATAGGATTAGAAGGAAACAAGGTGGTGTATGGAGTGGCGTCACGAAGAACAGGAGAAGGCATACGATTAATAAGAAAGCAGGCAGTAGACACAGCATCAACCCAGAAGGGTTTGGGAACGTTCATTTGAAACATTAGAGCCCGGGCGACTTCTAATAAGTGGCGGTTCTTATGTTCAGCAACACAATATTGAGCTGGTGTATCTGCACACGAGGACTGATGAATCATGCCATTTTGAAGCATATATGTTTGAAATTGAGCGAAAAAATATTCTTTCGCATTGTCACTTCTTAAGATTTTCACAAAGACACCAAATTGAGTGTGGATTTCAGCACAGAAGTGGGAAAAGTGATTGAACAACTCAGAACGATGTTTCATTAAATAAAGTTACGTGGTTCGAGAAAAGTCATCAACAAAAGTAGCAAAGTAACGAAAACCAGACTTGGACTTAACATGACACGGACCCCAAATATCTGAATGGACTAAATCAAAAGGGGACGCAGCCCGTTTATTGACGCGAGGTGCCAGAGGAACACGGTGATGCTTTGCAAACTGACACAACTTACATTCTAAAGAAGACATATGATGAAAGTGAGGATACAACCTCTTTAAAGATGACAAAGACACATGACCCAACCGATAATGAACATCAAACAGAGAGGAACCACCAGAGCAAGCAACTGAGCGCGACACCCGATCATCAAGGAAGTAATGGCCGCCAGATTCATACCTCCTACCAATAATCTGCTTCGTCGTAAGATCCTAAATCAAACAATGGTTAGGGAAAAGTGAGATAAAGCAATTTAATTGACAAGTGAGCTTACTAGGAGATAGAAGATTAAAGGCAAGATCAGGAACATTAAGGACAAATGATAAGGAAACAAACTGGGTAGGTTGAACAGTGCCAGAGCCAAGGACACGGGAATATGAACCATTGGCAATTGTGATAGAAGAAGGAGTGGCATAAGGTGCATATGAAGAGAACAAATGATGATTACCTGTCATATGATCAGTAGCCCCGGAGTCGATGATCCACTTTGAGGAAGTGGTAGCAAGACATGAGTCAGAGTTACCTGTAGCAAGAGCAGTCGGTGTTGATGGAGCAGCTGAGGGGACATGAGCAGAAGCGTCAGATGATTGAGCAATATTAGCAAACCCGCTGCGTTTCTGTTGCAACTTACGGCAGTAGCGTTTCGTATGACCGGGTTCCTTACAATAATAGCAGATGACCCCACTAGTGCCCGAAGGTGGAGGATTGTTATCGGGCCTCGGGAGATTCGGGTTCTTTGGAATAATAAGACCTTAACCAGCTAAAGCACTAGCAGTAGAAGAAGCAGGGTGCGCAAGACTGTCGACACGCAACACACGAGAATACATATCTTGCAGCGAGGGAAGCTCAGAGCTAGATAAGACCTGAGATCAGACAGTCTCATAAGATGAGTCAAGAGCAGTGAAGAAGCTCGTAATGGCCATTTTTTCCATATTGTCTATCTGGGTTTGAAGATCCGTCGTAGGTGGCATTAACTGCCGCATTTCCTCATACATCTGCTTGGACTCGATGTAGAACCGCTTCAGGGGGCGACCTTGCTGCTCAGCCTGATAGAAACCTTTACATACCTCATATATGCGAGTAATATTTCCCTTTCCAGAGTACAGGAACTCCAGGGACTCAATAAGTTCCTTGACCGTGTTGCAATGACTCACTGAAGGAAGAATTTCGCTGTCAATGGAATTTTGGATCTGTAAGAACAGTCGAGCATCGGGTCGAGCCCATGGCATCTTCGTATCATCCGTAGGAGGATTCTGAGTCAAGTGACTCTCTTTCTCAATACTGAGTAAATGCATGCGAATAGTTTTGATTCAATTCGAGTAATTTGTCCAATTCAACTTATGATCAGTAATTTTGTTGGAAACAGGAACCATTTCAGTAGTGATACTTGATTTAGATTCAGCCATAAGATAGAGGCACACAAGATACTTAATAACAAAGAGGACAGCAGTAACCAAAGATTCAACACACCAACTATAAGAGGCAAACCTTGGCAAAACAACCGCCAAGAAAAACAAACAAGCAGCCACAACAAACGCTCAAATAGTAACAAGAAGCCTCACAAGGACCCAAAACAAGGCTAGAAACACAAAAAACTCCACTGGACCAAACAGAAACAAAACAAGCAGAGAGCTACACAGTAAGGGACCAGCGAGAAAACAACAAGTAATGAGAGCGAAAATACTTGGGTTACATCGGAAATAGAGAGTCGATCCCAAAAAGGCAAACGGGGACGGTCAACTCGCCAGAAAATTGCGTCACGCGCCGGTGCGTGTCTTCGATGGCGAAGCTTCGGTGAGCGTGTGACACTCCATGCGCCGGTGAAATGGAAGGCGGTGACCTAAGTTCCGCCGATCTGGACCCCCTGAGCACGGTGGGGCGGCGCGTGGCAGCTAATTCTCGCCGGAACTAAAAAACTCTAAACTCCTCTATCTCACTCGTCTGGACAGAACGCAGATGAAAAAGAAATTGGAAAAAAATGTTTCAGGAATCAGAACCTAATTCCTCTGATACCATGTAGAAGAATAGTATGAATTCCTTACTATAATTCATGTACAAATCACATATATATACAGAATAGGAGAGCCTCAATATTAATGGCTCTTAATGAGGATTGATCCCTAATTCATAATTTCCTCAAATCTCTAATTATCCTTAAATCCCTGATTGTTAAGGATACTAGTTACATTGATTATTTCCTAATACTATTATTTCCTAACACTTCTCTTTTCCAAAAGTCATTGAGGGTCACAGGGGGTTTTTAAAAGATATGGTGCATGATTTTCTTTGTTCATGCTTGGGAGAGAAAAATATACATATATAGTTTCCAATAAAAAAACAAATCCACAGTTGAAATTTGAAGAGAATGGAAGTTCAAGAAAGCTACCAAGCAAAGAAGCCAAATGCATGCAAAAACAGCTTGTAACCTGTAAAAATTGTAGCAACTTCTACAAGAAGTATCTATCCACCTTAGCACATAACAATTTATGCCATGTACCAGCAAGATCAAGTGTTAAAATATGAATCCAGCTGTAACCAACACACACACCAAGAAATTGCTTAGAAAAACATGTCTACACCTTTTATCTCATATTATTAAGAAGGTTATATACTTTATCAGAAAATTTAAAAAATATACATGTTTGTTCCGAATAAAGCTACGGCAGTGTCAATGAAAAACAACAGCAAGAGAATCTCCTGTAACAACATGATTGACCTACGATAAGAATGTTCCAGGTGTAGTAAAGGAAACCTTTTAAGTGAAATATTTTGCAATTAAATTATTAACAGTAACTACAGTTTGCAGCTATAGTTGTCATTTCAACGATAAAAAGGTTTAAAAAATAAAAATTACTGCATTTAATAACATTTGAGAAACTGAAAACAAATTATAAGGTTTACGCACTACCAATGTAACTAAGGCTTCCATTATAATTATGCCCAAGCCCTACAAAAATTGTAATGTGAGTTTACTCTCAGAGATGTGCCCAAAACAAGATTACCAGAATTAACTTCATTGCTAAATATGAAATAGAGCGTCAAGACTATACACCAATTTAAATAAAAATGTTATAGGTTTAACAGAAGTAGAATTCATGCATCCAAATAAATAAACAAAAATTAAATTGGTGGAAGAGTATAAGAAGACAACTGATTAGTAAGGAATCATAGAGATCAAAGACGAAGGGAAGAATGGTGGAAGAGTACAAACCTTCTTAGTAGGAAAAGCTACAAAAGAAGAGGACCAGAAAATTCATCGATGGCGACAGCAGAGATCACCGAGCTTGAGTTCAGTAAGGAGATTCCTTACCCTTCGGAGCGGATGACTAAGAGAGAGTGGGTGAAGAAGAAATATCATGGGATTGAAAATAACTTGCTCCCGAGATGAGGTGTCTATGAGAGAAAGTAGAGAGAGCATAGGAGAGAGGAGCGAGAATAAGGGATTCAAATTTTGAATCCTGTTCAGATATGAGCGAAGGAAAGGGCCTCAGGGAAATAAAAAGAAAGTGCAATAAAAAAGGAGATCATCTCACAGCCTCACACGGAGCCCAATAACAATTGATTTGGCTTATGAACAGTGATCTGTGAGGAGAGCCTATGATAAGCCATATAAGAGGTTGGCTTGAGGGATGAGATTTATTATATATATTGATTGATTACATAAAACTTTGCACTATGTAATCGATTAAGCTTTGTGGCGTAATCGATTACATAGTATAAAATGTCATGTAATCGATTACGCTACAGTGTGTAATCGATTTCATAACCTCAGAAGGTAAAATGGCAGTTACAACGCGATGTAATCGATTACGACACGAGCCGTAATCGATTACATATCGCGTTTTCAGTTTTTTAAAAACCCAAACGCCTCATTTTCCCTCATTACTCATCCATCTAATCGATTAGGGCTCCCCACTCTCCTTCATCTTCATTTTCGGCCAGAAATCGTCGGATCTAAGGCGTGGGTGTAAGAAAAATCGAAGATTTGCTCTCATTTGTGTTGACTTCGTTAGGTTTTTGGTACCCATTGCAAATTTGTCCCTATTTTCTTCGTTTTTCTGAACATATGGTGCATGTAATCGATTAGGGTTTGTTTTCTTTGGGTATGTAGTGTTTTGATCATTGATTTGAATTGTTGGTTGTTTTTGAACAAATGAGAGATTAAGTTGATGGATTTGTGCGATTTGGAAATAATGTGTGGCTATTTGCATGTGAAACTTAAGCAAATAGTGGGGTTGAAGCATGAATTACATGTTATTGTGTGTATGGATGTTGACGGTTATTGATTACGTTTGTTTTGATTGTTGATTGTGCATTTTACGGATAATGACATTGTGACTGTTAATGGATATTGACATTTGCATTGTGATTATGCCATTAATTGTGTTTGTTTCATGTTTGTTGATGGTTTATATTGTCTCTTTGTAGGTATTTGTTGTCATCATGCCTCCACGCAGACGAGTTGACAGTCAGACTGAGACTGAGAGACGTTAGAAGCAGCGGAGGGAGGGTGATACATCTGGCTCTCAGGCATAACCGGAAGATCTCCGGTATGGATATATGTTGAAGCATCATACAGCATCCCACAAAGCATTCCTACAAAACTTTGCCTATAGAAACGTGATCAAGCCCAAGTCACTGGACATTGTGTTTTTTGCAGAGGAGGGATTTGATATAGTCCCATTGCTGGAGGCTTCGCATCTGCGTGGCTTGGCGGAGTTTGTCAATCCCTAGTCAAAGGATATGGTTAGAGCTTTCTACCATAACCTCAGTTACATTCATGGAGATCTAAAGTTGCGCATGTGTGGCATTGAGATAGTTATGACAGCTCCCATATGGGGCCTACATACTAGGATATGATTTTGATGGATGAGTACCATTGAGTATGATGGGGATAGCACAGTGCCCCTACCTGGATGGGACCGAGCCGCCGCTATCCATGACATCAGGAGGCCATTGGGTCAGAGAGCCCTTTTCACTGTAGGGCAGCTGACTGTGGATGCACAGATCCTCTTCTACATGCTAATGCATATTTTATTCCCTCAGGCCAACAACCATTCTAGGGTGTTGGAGGTTGATATATCGATCATGTGGGCCATCCGTCATGCCCGACCGGTGAATTGGAGACATTATATTTGTTGGATGATGTCCAAGGTGAAGCTGAAGAAGAACGTAGCACTCCCATTCGCCTATCTAGTCCACCGTATTTTGGTCCATTTTCGTGTTCCGATGCACACTAAGGAGATGGTGGACCAGATGCTTTGGAACGCTATCTTCGGGAGGCGCCTACTGGAGCAGTGGAAGATCTCAAAGAATGCAAACGGTGTCTAGATATGCATTGTTACTAGCGAGGAGGATGCACCAGCTGTTGCACCCGTGGTTGATCCTGAGGTCCATATGTAGGACGATGACAATGCTGAGGATGAGGACATGGTTGAGCCGGACGGTGGATTCTCCCTTCGTGATGTGATGCTGCAGATGAGGAAGATGGAGCTGAGACAGAAGAAGCGGTGGAAGAGCCACATTAACAAGGAGAACGAGCGGTGGCGGTGGATGCATAGCTGGATGCGAGGGCTGGAGGATGGACTACAGCAGTTACAGGTCGGACAGGACCAGGAGGCAGCCAGGGAGGAAGACCAGGTGCCTGACGTCTCTAAGGAGAAGGAGGAGGAGGAGGAGGATTAGATACTTGTGTTATGCATTGTTAGACTTGACTGCTTGACATTTGCTTCATGTAATTTTTTTTTTTGGACATGGTGTATTTGCACTAACTATGGCACATTATCTACTTGTGAATGTTTATGCTTTCAGTTCATATGATTTAAGGTGATGAATTTTGCAAATGACATGTCATATGCACAAAAAACAAATATGGGGACATTGATGGACTAGGCATGGGGTAGACGACTAATTGTTGGCAAAATACCTTCCCCAAGTCACATTTATTGGTAAAAAGAAGTTGGACATCAGTTTCCACATGCACCAATTCGAAATCAGGACTTCATTGTGCTTCTGGAGCTGGTGTGATCGATTACATCATACTGGTGTAATTGATTACATGACATTTTACACTATGTAATCGATTACGCCACAAAGCTTAATCGACATAGTGCAAAGTTTTATGTAATCGATTACGCTATAGTGGCGTAATCGATTACATAGTGCAAAATTTGAAAAAAAAAATACATAAGTCATGTAATCGATTATATAAGTCATGTAATCGATTACAAGGGCAGATAGGTTAATAGTTTTCCCACAGTGACATTTTGGTAATTAATTAAGGTTTTTTTCCATACTTTTACCCCTTGGCTGTTATGTTTTTAATGAGCTAGGAGAATAATAGCCAATATAACATGAATGGTGCTACCTGTATACATTGATTTATGGGCTTTATGCATTCATTCATTTTCATTTTTTATTTTATTTTATTAAGGAATATAGGAAATAGTGAGTTTCATCCTATTTTAATCCAATAAATTTCTCTTGGCCACAAAATATTGTCTCAAAAATATTTAGGCCAAAGTTTATTTCCTAATAATCCTTATTTCCCAAAATTAAAAATTTGGGATGTTACATAATCTAACAACTTTCTTAGACAAATGCAATTTAACAAACTCAATTATAAAATGAAGAAACAAAATAAATTTTTCTTCATATATATTTTTATTGTTGGAATATATATATATATATATATATATATATATATATATATATATATATATATATAACATTTTCCTTTTAATTAAACATAAAAATAAAAAATTAATTACTTATAGTTGGAAACTTATCTTGATATTATGGCATATTTTTAACACACATTTTTTAATAAGGAGAAACTTGAAAAAATCTATAAATTTAAGACATTAATAACTCCATGGTCATTTCTCGTTATAGTAGAATTAGTTTAAATGTACTTATAATAAGGATTGTAGTGATATAGTCTAATATTGTTATACATGGATATTTTAAGAAGATTATGTGAGTAATTTATCTAACTTTATTAATTTAAATTAATTAAGTAGCTTTCATATTCATGACAATGAGTATTATTTTTATTTTATGAATATGAGTCATGCACTTATATAATGCTATTTGGAAAAAGGGGCGTAAGCCAATGACCTTTGTAGCACAGTGACATAGGAGCTTTATTTTTTGTGGGAGGTCACGAGTTTGATCTCGCTTATAACCTCAGATTGATAATGCATACCCTTTTATTTCATAAAATAGGGGTGTAAACTATAAGGAAAAAGATATTTAAATACCATTTGAATTTGAAAAACCCCAAAAGATATGATAAAAAAGGGAAATTACATTGAGGTAATTAGGGAGGGATTTAGGTTTTTGGATGTTCAATTGCTTGACCAAAAGGCCCCCTATTTCTCTTCCATCGTCTACCCCCACCCTACATCACTTTCTCTCAACGAGATCTGGCGGCTTTAGTGGTCGAGGAGGAAGTGGTAACTAGGATTGTGGAAGTTGTTGTAGGGGCACTCGACGAGAAGAGGAGGACAATGGGTTCAAGGTCGAAGATGATGAATAGTGAATGTGGCTCCACCCTTCTCTCCATCACAACTATCACCGCCGATCTTGCTCTTACCATTGAGAACAAAGGACCTTAACCTGGGAAGTAGATTTTGAAACAAAAAATGGAGCCAAGGAGAGAGCTACCATCGAATTCACCAACCAACCTTCATCGTCAACACTCCTTCTGTCAAATCACCACCTTCGTCTTTGTTTTCATCTTCATCAAATCACTAACCTTGGTCTCCGTCTTCATCTTTGCCCCATAGCTTTAGTTTGAAAGAGGATGTCCTTGAGATTTTGGAGAAGCAAGGAAGGAAATCGGAGAGAGGGAGAATGTGAAACAACCACCATTTAATTATCTAAATTAACCTAATATTAGATAGGTAATTAACTTAACAGAGCTTCAAAATTTACGAAAAATTTAAAATTTTATCAGAGTAACCTTTATGAGTCCTAACGTGGCAATATATAATTATCTAACACAAACCAAAAGAGACAGAAGCACTACTTTTAACGGAGTAGTCTAAGCTTCTGAGGTCTTCCCTGACGGACTCGGACGTGAGCTATCACCTGGGGAAAAATTTTGTAACCATCAGTCCAGCTCATTATGATTATTAACATGTGCTAGTGAGGTGACGAGTTGATTAAAACAGTTCAACTCAAATAAACAATTCATCAACATCTTCATTATATAATATCCCATAATGCTTTAGTATCATGATCAGATGTAATATATGCAATACCCAAATACCTCCATTCACGCCAGTCGAACCGCCTTATTTCCCCTCGACTAGACCCATGGGCTAAGTTACATCCATGTTATTGGTTACTCCAAAAGCTCACTGGTCAAGTGATGAGGACCGGCCAAAATCCTCAGAGCACCTGCCCCAGTCCATGGGTCTTTCCCTACTTTATTCTAGTGAGGTGTCGTAAGCCCTATAAACTGTGGGCTGGTCCCAATAAACTGGTGGGACAATAAAGAAAAGCCAACCAATGTGCACCAATGGAGGCCTCACCATGTGGTGGAAAATAAATTTCACATTTCCTTCCAATCCTTCCCTTTCCCATGATTTTCATGATGATTCAATGCATATAATTTCAATTTATAAAAAAAGTCCACATGCATGGCAAAATTTATTTAAAACATTTATAATCAGTCAGAAAAATACTCAAAAGCAGCATGTCGATATCATAGTAAGTGGAAAGTGGTTACCTCTCGCCAAAGCTAACTATTTTACATGACTTCTAATCTGAGCTCAACAAACGCCAATAATCAATCTATCACAATCAATTTTCTATTCGTTAATAACTCTACATATACAAATTTTGATAATAATTTCTAATCATAATATTTATCCTGGCTTTTCCCAAAATGTAGTATTAATCATATATAGGATTTAAAACCCTGAGTTCGATAAATACAACCGCACAAAATACTCTTTATATGTAGCAATTAACATTAGTATTCAATAAATAATTTAGCTTCGATATATTATTTATTTATTCCCTTTAATTAAATCCTTAATTAATAATCCCCTATTAATTTATTAATTAATATAATCTCCTATTCCGAATAACCACATTTATTGATTTAACTATTGCTCCACCATTAATTTAAACTCTTAAGAGTTACCTTTTTCCTTTAAATTGATAATTTAATAACTAATCAAAATTAATAAATACCAACCATCATATGAAAATATGATTTAATATTTTTATTTAATGATTCTCATGGTTTCCTTCCATTGACCATAATATAATGCTAATTATGGTTTCCAAATTATTTAGTAAAAATATATATACTTTAAATTAGGCTTTAATAAACACCAATACCATATGAATTAATTTTTAACTCAGAGTTTATAAATATTAATCATTAATATACATTTTAATGTTTTTCTCATAATTCTTCTTAAAGCCTTAATAAACACTAATACTTCATAATTCATGCTTCACAATACTTTTAGGTTAAGTCTACTCGTAAAAATGCATTTCGAAATTTATTTCCTAACAAAATCCCAAGGTTCCCAAAAGCTTCATCATTATTTGATACTTTTATGTATATGAACCACACACATAAGCATATCTATACATATGTAAACATAAATCTACCAGATTCAGATGCATTTAAAAAAAAAAACCTGCTCCTTTTTCTAGCGTTTATATATATATATATATATATATATATATATATATATAACGCTGGATGCTTTGGGGCAAAGGAAAAGATATATATGTATATGTGTGTCTTATATATAACGCTGGATGCTTTGGGGCAAAGGAAAAGATATATATGTATATGTAGTTTTCTCTTCTTTCTTATCTAAGACACACATATACATATATATCTTTTCCTTTGCCCCAAAGCATCCAGCGTTTTATCTTATATACATGCTTAACACACACAGACACGTCTTTAATAAGTATTCAACGTCTTTCATCCTTTCCTCTTCACTGGGCAGCACGTTTTCTATATGTATATAGGTAAAAAAAAAAAAAACTACTCCGTCCTTTAAAATGACAGCAACATGTTTACACACACACACACACATATATTTAGATACATGTTTCAGACACACACACTTACGGTAACAGCTGAAAGAACAAAATCATGCAATTTTCCTTCCTTTAACTTAAGACAGCAAGCTCCCCAATTACGTTTTTGGGGCAAGATGTTGGGCTCTTGTTTTTTTTTATAAACTATAAATTATTTGCAATTAGCTTTAATTGTAATAATTTCAAAGAAATTAAATTCTTAATTTCCTAGGCCTTGAAATACCAATTCTATAATTTTAGACCTCAAACATTCCTTGAGTTTATTCTTTTTCCGAAATAATTCAAGGAAATTAAACCTTAATTTTCAATAATTAATGCTATAATTATTCCCAACAATTCATGAAAATTAGGCCTAACTTCCCATAATTAAATTCTTTCCTTGATTGTTATTTCTAAATATTACTTCTAAAATAGTTAAGGCCAATTTATCCTATTAAATTCTTAATTCCAAAAATCCAAAATTTGGAATGTTACAGAATAAAAGAAAAGTATTCATAGTCGACACTTCTCTTACTCACCACCACAACGTCATTGACTGCTTTCTCATAATGTTCTCCGTCAATTTCAGTCACAACCACCACCAAAATCACCTTCCATCACCTTCACAACCAGAATCTAATTTATGGTTGTGGTTAGGCTTTGTTTGTGTTTTAGATATTTGCTTGTGTCTTGGTAATTTCTATTATGAGGTAGTTATTGCCTATAGTTAAATCGTCAATACCCCTATCATAAGTTGTTGACAACTTGAGTGTAACAATTAGCAATTTAGGTATAGAGAGATTGATGACTTGGGAGCTCAAGTTGTGAATCTTTATACTCAAGTTATTAATTGCACAAACTAAAGTGGTCAAGGATGCTTAATAAGGGTATTAGGAACACTCAAGTTGTCAACAAGTTATTGACAGCTTGATTATAGGGAATGAGATCTTGAGTATACAAAGACACAACTTGAGGAAATCAAATTATCAATCTCTACCCTCAAGTAATTAATCGTTATACTCAAGTTGTCAACTTAGCACCCTTTTAAAAAAAAAAAAAAATTGAGAGGCATTTGGATAAAAATACTCAAACTTTAAAATCTCAAAATCATCATGGATGCCCTATGTCTCCGTTTATTAATTTAGTAAACATTTTGGGCTTTTGGTAATTCAAATAATAGTTTTCTATCTTTTTCCTTAAACTATTATCTAACCCTAGCCTTAGATAAATGTAATTTAACAAACTCAACATAAAATGAAAAAACAAAATGAATGACGCGCTTTACGCGCGCGCGCACATGGAGGCAGATTGGTGATAAGTTCATATAGAGATAGTAGAATAGTTCCTTTACATGATCATTACTTTTTAGATTAATATTATCTTATCTCCCTAATCCCTATAAAGAGTTTAGTCACATATACCTTATATGTTTGTTACTTCGATATTGATAGAGTATTTGAAGAGATGTAAAATTTAAGAACGCTATATAGAGAAATAATAATTTCTTATTGAGAAATGATGAGATTACAGAGAGAACTTCTTAGATTTTGATCAATGCTTTACAAGAGAATTTATATGGCTTTATATATAGCCAGACATTCCCAACTCTAATTATTTATATTATTGCTAGTATAATTCTCTCCCCCCCGCCCCCTTCCTTTTTCCTTTTCTTCTTTTTCTTTTCTTTTTTATTGACTCCACCTTATCTTGTCTTCTTCTTTGTTGATAGATACTTTCCATATTAGCTGTCAGTTACTATAAGATATTTATATCTACTTAAGGCTTTTCATAGTCTTTATATGTCATTTATTTGGTCATTGCAATAATGACGGTTGGTATAATCTGATAACACTTGGCATATTCTTCTTTTAGTATCCTTAGGATTCTCCACCTTGTTTATCTTTATTTTATCATACGTACTATTGGAGTAAAAACTTTACTTGTCTACTCATGTAATACCCTAAAAAATCCTACTTAGGATAAGTATCATAATTTAGTAAATAATACCTATTGGGAATAGGTGAATTTGTGGTCTCAAAACTAGTATAATAATTACCTTATTTTCTAAGGTAATTTCTCATGAAACTAGGGTGAATAAAGAGCTAAAAATCCCTAAGAGAATTTGTGGGTCATAAAATACCTTGAGAATGTTATGATAAATCCTAAGAGGCAACTAAATACCTATTAAAAAAGGAGAGTATGTTGTCTCTAAATTTTTAACTGATTTACTATCATTTTTAAGGGCAATTTTTCTTTGGATTCTAATAAATCCAAATCCAATTTTCTAAATCTTATTGAGAATCATAAAATATCCTAAGATTATCATAATGTAGTATAATCTTAATTATGTCATTATAACAATTTAAAATCATCAGAGGATGATAAAAATCAGTTGGAGGAAATTAGTAACAATTATTGGGCAATTGAAAATGCAATAATTGAGGTACTTTATTAATTTTTGAAATTAGTTAATAATTAATTTTTAAAGGTCATACTTAAAGACCAAATGATATTGATTAGCATCAAGGAGTTGTTAATCATCAAAATTAAATTCGAAACCTTGGGTAATTAAGCCTAGTGGTTTAGGATATTGTTTGTGTATTCAAAGGCACATTTAATGGTTATTAGGGGGGAATTTCGGTCAACATTTTGAAGGAAGGAGAAAGAATTTATAATATTGTAAAATAGAGTAGCACATGGGATAATTAGCTAAGTGTATGGGAGAAGTTAGGAAAACTTATGAAGCAAGTTGGGAAACTTGAGAAGCAAGACAACTTGGGGAGCAAGTTATTGTTTAATTAAATGAAATTAGATGAGCATCTATAGAAAATAAATCATATCTTGAAAAATTGGAACTAAGTATGAAATATAAGTACATATTTGAAATCAGTGAATTATGAGCTTCAACTTGACTATTCCCAAAGGTATTTCCGTATACTTTGAGGATTCATACTTAAGTATTTCAAGAATTAAAAATCACCATAAATCTAGTTATAAAATTAGGATTCCAAAAGTGAAATTAGATCTTGAATAAAAATTCCAACTTACACCTAACTAAATTAGCATTTGGGAGTAATTTGGAGAAAAAACAAAGAAGCTTAAGGGAGAAGAGGGGGGAGGACGAATTGGGGAAGGTGTAGGGGTAGGATTTTTGCCTCTTCACCAAGTCAAATCTAAGGGCCAAGATCAATTGGAATTGCTTGGAGGCTACTCATTATTTCACTATAAATAGGGGGCTTTGGTCTTCAATCTTTTCACACCAAAACTCAACCAAATAGGTGAGTTCTTAGAGAGCAAGAGTGGAGGGCCAAAAATTTAGAGAAGGTAGGAGTGTGTGGAAGAGCTTCAAGAAGCAAGAAGAAAGAATCTTCAAGAGGTAAGTTCTAGTCTTTAGTTTTGTAGTTCTTGAAGTTCAAGTTTAAGTTCATAGTAGTTTATGCTTTGATCTTAAATATTCAAGAATAGTTTTGATTTCATGTTTTTATGGTTAAAAGTAGCTTTATTTTGAAAATTAGATGGGAAATATGATATAGCAAAATTTTTGGAAGATTATGATCAAAATAGCGAAGCTCTCACAAAATTTCATCGATTAGCGATTCCTGGAGTCAGGGGTAAAAACGTCAATATTTTATGAAGAATATGATGTTCTAAAATCCTGAGAAAATTCATGGTAAAAGTAGACATATAGGGCTTTCTAAATATATAAAGAGTGTGTCAATTGAAGTTCTGTACAAAAAGATATAAATTCCAGAAGTTAGGCTACATTTTATGGGTGAAATTCTGGGCAGCGGTTTAAAAAGTGGAAACTGGGAATTATCCATGAGTTCTGGGTAAGTTCCAGTATTTTTCCTTGAAAATAGAGATCTCAAGGATTCCGGGAAATTTTACGGATCCTCATTTCGATTTTTTTGGAATTAGTTATGATTTTTCAAAGTTAGACGAAATTCTGCCCAGAAATGCTGAATCAGCGTTTTTCCAAAATTTTGTGGGAATAAATTGGAAAATGAATCCACCAGGGGTATAATAGTCTTAGATAGCAAAAATATCTCTTGAAATAATATTTGTGAATTAATAGAGATGATATTATCCTTATAGGATATCTGTGATCGCTTTCTATTGAAACGTACGAAGAATCCTCAACGAATGTACGTTCGCATACTGTAACACTAACTTTGATATTTACAATATGTGTATATGTGGTATGTGTGTTGTATGTATGTTGTGGTGTGTTGTTTGAATACATGTTGTTGTTAAAGGATAACTGTACATCTGCATGCACTAGGAGTGATATATCTGTATTCACTGGGAGTGGTACATTTCGCTGGGAGCGGTACATTTGCATTCACTGGAAGTGACATATTTGGAGTGATTCATTTGCTGTGTTTATATGCCATATATGTAAATATGAGGTTAACCATTACCTGGGGTCCGTATGCATGGGACCTCAGCTCTTAACATAGCATAAGGGTCAGGAGAACCAAGGACGGAGGAGAGGGGAAAGCAGCATGCTTAGAGACCCGGTTGAAGACTCTTAACATAGCATCAGGGTCAGGAGAACTAAGGACGGAGGAGAGGGGAAAATAGCACGCTTAGAGACTCGGTTGAAGACTTCCTTTTGTTTCGGCAGAAGCCTTTGGCCCACGTTTATTTCACTTTTGAACCACGCGGTTACTATACCGCTATTGTATCCAGCCAGACTCACGACATTTTGAAATACAAATATCAGTTACTCTTCCGCTCAAATGCTCTACTATGATGATTTGAAATGATTTCTAAAAAGAAAATTTATTTCGCTTTTGAAAATTGGGATGTTACAACTTACACTTCCTACTGAGTATACACATATTGTTGGGCCTATGAAGTAGACCCATTAAGCTTCTCTAGAAGTTATTGTTCTGTTTATCACCTAGAATATTATATTAAATCTTGGAGTCTAATAGAAGATACCTAGTACTAGAAATCTTCTTCTTCTTTAGTATCTTCTTTGACTTCTGGATCATACTAGGCTTCTTATAACATCTAATAAATATTGCATACTGGGTTACTACTCCAAAATAATGTTCTACTGCATCTCAGATAAACTTGCGTGATCTTGATTTTTCTTCCATAGTTGGCGAAGGATAAATGGTCTAAATTAATCCATAGCCATACAAGGATTTTACAAGGCTCGGTGAGATTCCTAGATATATGGTGGATTTATTAAAAGCATAATGAGAAACATATTTAATATTTCATAGTTCTAGTAGCTAAGAATAAATAGTTTAATTTGTGAATAAGGAGATTAAAGAATGTATATTGTTGTGGAGTTTGGAAGGAGGCTTCATAAGAGGAGGTTCTTGAGGTTGTAGGTCTTTCAGGGGAATTTTTAGGCTTTGTTCTTTTGTTTTGTTGGGTTTTTATTATCTCTAGTAATGGTACGATTCTTGGTTGAGTTGGGCTTTAGATATTTGACTTTCACATGTTCGTACTGCAACATCAACTATATATACTTGTCTTGATATTGGTCCTCCAATTCCTTCCATCCTTTTTAACAATTCTTCAAACTATGAATATATATTTGCAACAGAGCTTGACAAGCTTTGAATATCCGTATTTACTTGGCTGCTTAGAGAGTCTCATTCATCTCAAGAATATTGATCTTTAATATTACTTATTCTAGAGCCGGTGATTTTTTAGAAGAATCATTGTTACTAGTCATTTATATTACATGTTTTCATCTACTCATATAATCAGGAATTAGATTACTCCGTCATTTAATATGCTCAATATCATAGTCTTAATAAGATAAATCGCTTTGTCATTTAATCAACATTTTATTACTTAATTTATTTGTTCTAATTCTCTTATCTAACCAATATTTTACTTGAGTATTATCCGTTCTTATTGTAAATTTTGTATTAACTATAAATAATTCAAAATTTTCTACTATTTTTACTATTGCTAAAATTTATTTCCAATTAGAATGATATTTACTCTAAGCTTTGTTCAATTTTTCACTTTCATATCTAGTTATTATTTCTCTTTAATTTCTTCTTTATCTTCATAATATAATGTTTCCCCCAATAGTTTTCTCAAGCATACATACATACATACATATGTGTGTGTGATCCATTTTGCATTATTATTTGTAGGAATAGTCAACTTAGGTAAATCTTAGCTTAATTGTTTTATTTGATTTACTATTCTTTGAGTTTCTTTATCCTATATTCATAGTCTTTTGTGATGCTAATTTAGATATTTTTGCGGTTAATTTGGATAAATTAGGTATATAATTTATTGCTTGATTTACTAGTCCTAAAAAGGATTGTGAATCCTTTTTTATTTTTTTTTTCTAGGAATTCTAAAACCTTTTTATTTGTATGTTCTTGTAATTATATTCTATTTGAAAATATATCTTGTCCTAAAAAAGGGATTCTTCTTTTTTCTTAATTTAGCCTTCTTTGGAGATGCATTTAATCATTTTTATTCTATTAATGTTAAATATTGATTTAAATGATATTCATATTCTTCTACATTATTAGAGAATATTAATATATCATCAATATATATTATAGCAAAATCCTTTATTGACAATAATAATTTTGATACATATTCTTGAAATATACTTGGACTATTATGAAATCCAATAGGCAATACATTTCATTTATATAATCATTTATAAGTGCTAAAAGCAATATATTTTTTACTTTCTATTTCTAATTTTATTTGAAAAAATCTTGATTTACAATCAAATTTATTGAATAATTTTTTTCTCTCTCTAATTAGATTAAATAAAAGATCTATTTTATGAATATGATATCTATTTCTTATTGCTAGTTTATTTAATTTTTATTTATAATTTATTACCATTCTTGATTTTTCTCTTTTTTTGTCACTGTGTATTATTACTATCATTCCTTGTGAAGAATATTCTGATATGCTTTCTTTTATTAAATTATATTAATTCATTTCATTAAAATGTATAAAAAATTATTTTTTTATCTTGTTTAGTCAATGAATAATGTTCACAATTTATTTCCTTACTATAATTTTTTAGTTCTATTTGTCCTAAAAGTTTTGATTTTTCCGTAATTGATTATCATTATAATTATCTAAATGTCTTTGTTCAATTGTTTTTACTTCTATAATGACTAAAGTTGCTAAAATATGTTGTATTTCTATTGGTTTATTATTCTGCAAAATTATACTTCATTATTATTTGTTTTCTTTTGAAAATTTTCATCTTTTCTTCTATAAGGTCCGGTTATTCTTATTCTCAATGCTTCACGTTTACAAGGTTTAGTTAATAGTAAGGCTTTCTATACTTGATGTATTGGATAATGTTTTTCAAGAAAATCTAATCCTAATATTACATCACACTAATATTACATCACATGATAGTTTTTCTGTTGATTTAATTAATTCTTGTATGAATAATTCATATTCTCCTATTTGCACAGTTATATATTTTTACTTTTAGTTCTATGATATGTATTTCTTTTCCTGCACTTTCCATTCTTAATATTTTATTTTTCTTCTTCCATAATTCTTGTTGTACAACATTATATTTTGCTATAGTTTGATTTTCTCCTATGTCTACGAGTGCATAATGTTTTCAAGATCTATACTTTTTATAATTGAATTTGACCAATGTATAGTATAAGGGCCTCATTTAATTTTTGTAACTACTATTGTTTGATAATTTATGTTGAATATCATTTTGTCCTGTTATATATTTTATAAGGTTTTACTTGTCGTAGAAAATCTTCTGCCAATATTATTTTATATATTTTTTTATTATTGCCTTCTACCCATAATTTGTGTAATACCCCAATTTTCATAATACATGTAAATACTATATTTTGATAGAAAACACCTATTGAAAATAGGTGAATTTGTGGTCTCAAAACTAGTCAAAATAATTACCTTATTTTCTAAAGGTAATTTCTCATGAAATTAGAATAAATAAAGAACTAAAAATCCGTAAGTGAATTTGTGGGTCATAAAATACCCTGACAATGTTATGATAAATCCTAAGAGGCAACTAAATATGTATTAAAATTAGAGAGTGTGTTGTCTCTAAATTTTTAATTGATTTATTATCATTTTTAGGAATTATACCATTTCTAAGCAATTAAAATCATCAGAGGATGATAAAATCGATTAGAAGGAATTGGCAACAATTATTGGGCAATTGAAATTGCAATAATTAATGTACTTTATTAATTTTTGAAATTAGTTAATGATTAAGTTTTTAAGGTCATAATTTAAGACCAAATGATATTGATTAGCATACAAGAAATTGTTAATCATCAAAATTAAATTAGAAACCTTGTCAATTTTGGTAGTAAGCCTAGTAACACCTAAAACATGATGTTAGAAATTAAAATTAGAATTTAAAATAATTATTCCTAATCTATTTCTATGGGACGGATTTGCTAGGGAAATAAGAAGGAAAAATTGTTGTAATAATAATACAAACACATAAGTCAATTGCTTGTGGGAGAATATTAGAAAACTTGAGGAGCAAGTTGTTTGACTTGGGGAGCAAGTTGTTACTTAATGAGATAAAATTAGATAAGAATCTATTGAAAATAAATCATATCTTGAAATATTGGAACTAAGTATGAAATATGAGTACATATTTGAAATCAGTAAATTATGAGCTTCAACTTGGCTATTCTCAAAGTCATTTCCGTATACTGTTAGGATTCATACCTAAGTGTTTTTGGAATTAAAAATCACCATAAATCTAATCATAAAATTAGGATTTCAAAAGTAAAATTAGATTTTGAAGAAAAACATTGGTTGACACTTAACTAAATTAGCATTTGGATAAAGTAAGTGATTGAAACAAAACTCAAAAGCAAAAGGGAGGGGGAGGACGGTTGGAGTGAGGTGGAGGGGCAAGATTTATGCCTCCTCTCCAAGTAAAAACTAAGGGCCAAGATCAATTGGAGTTTCTTGGTGACTACTCCTTGGTTGCCTATAAATAGAAGTCCTCCTCTTCACAAATCCTCACCAATTCCTCAAAGCATAGGCCAAAAATATAGAGAGTAAGGGAGAGAGTGAGGAGCTTCAAGAAGTAAGAAGCTAGTGTTCTTCAAGAAGTAAGAAAGTTTTTAGTTCTTAAGGTTAAGTTCTTAGTTTATGAAGTAGAAATGCTAGTAGATGTTATTTTGATCTTCAATCTTCCAGCTTCAGTTTTATTTTCATGTTTTTATGGTTTCCAATGACTTTATTTCGAAAAAATGATGAAGAAAGAGTATGGCAAAAAATTTCCGGAAGATTATGATCAAAATAGCGAAGCTCTGGCAAACTTTCATCAATTAGTGATTTCTGGAGTCAATAATAAAGATGCTGGTATTTTATGAAGAAGATGATGTTCTAAAATTCTGAGAGAAATTCATGGTGAAAGTAGACATTTAGGACTTTCCAAATATATAAAGTTTGTGTTATTTGAAGCTCTGTGCGAAAAAATAAAAATCTTAGAAGTTAAGCTATGTTTTCTAGGTGAAAATCTGGGCAGTGGTTTGAATTGTGGAAACTGGGAATTATCCATGAGTTCTGGGTAAGTTCCAGTATTTTTCCTTGAAAGTAGAGATCTCAAGGATTCCGGGAAATTTTACGGATCCTCATTTTAATTTTTCTGGAATTAGTTATGATTTTTCGAAGTTAGGCGAAATTCTGCCCAGAAATTCTACACCAGCGATTTTTCCGAAAATTATGAGGAAATAATTGAAAATAAATCTTTCAAGGGTAAAAATGTCAAGTGTGACCAAGGTGTCTCTTGAAATATTGTTTGAGAATTAATTGAGACGATATTACCCTTTTAGGATAAACTGTGCACGTGTACCGACGACGAACGTACCCAAAAACCCGTCAAACCAAGGTATAGACGCGTATTGTAACCTTAACTCTTATGCTTATGGTATGCTTATATATGATAGTTGTGTTCATATGTTGAAACTCTATTTTGAAAGTTGCTCATGATATATTGAATTGTATACGGGTTATAGTCTTGATAACACCGTTGAGTTTTCCTAGCGCTGAAGACACGCTCCGGGGCGTGGCACTAGTTATGTGCAGACTGGGGTAACATACATATTGCAATGGCTGTGTTATGTTACTTGTTGTTATGACTTTGAAAGTTATAATTGTGTATTTATTATTGTGATACCTGTCATAAACTGTTTACATAAGCATGAGGTTAACCGTTACCTGAGGTCCAATGGGCATTGGACCTCAGTCTTAATGAATAGTATAGGGAAGAAACCGGAATAGAGAAGGTGCCGGTGGATAGAGCCGTAAAGAGGTAGCTGTCGAAGACGAAGGTCGGTAGAAGTTATTAGAACTTAGTTTCTGACATGAATCTAATAAAGTTATTTCAAACCATTTGGTGCTTAAACTAAGGAAGGGTTCATCGGTGGGCTGTCACAAGTTGCCATAGAGTTGGTGAGACTCCTATTAGATTGAACACCGACCTGGCCAAATGGACTGAATAACTAATATTAGGTTCCAAGCCATAGGTCTAGTTTAAGACTTTCTTTATCAGAGAACTATATTTAATCTCTGTAAATTGTATCACATGAATATTCCTTCGGGATATTTAATATATCAGCTTATGTCGGGGCATCATCATATGTCTAGGCATTCTATATCAGATACTCATTGTCCGAATCTTAGCGCACGCTATCCATTTCCGCAGTACTCTAAGTTGTAGCATCTCAAACTCTGTTGGTTTTCTTAAAACTAAGTGTCGACCGACACGATTTTCGAACGTGGAATTTGGGATTTTACAATTTGATATATATATATATATATATATATATATATATATATATATATATATATATTACATCTCTTTTTTAAAAATCTTAATATAGAATCTGTTTCAGTTCCTTCTACCGTTATTTCTAAATTACTTTCAGTATAATTTAATTCAATAGAACTTCTCTCTTTATGTTCATCTATTAATGCCATTATACTAAATTACTTAAAGTTCTAGATAATTCTCTTGTTCTTATTAGTTTAGGAGAATCTATATACTATGTTTTTGTGGATTTATATTTATATTCAAGGTCGATGTTGATGGTTTATTTATTCTTAATAATCTTTGTCCTATATTACTATTAGTTTATATTCTTCTTGGAGTAGTTTCACAATAGTTTATTGTATTATCTAATTCTATTTGTAATTGTTGTGAAATAGTTATATTAGTTGGGTCCAAAGAAACTTCTTGTAATACTAGCATGAAATATTTATTTATGGTTTCTCTTTCATGAGATTTGTTATATATTTTGTGTCTATTAGTAAATACTAATCCAACCATGGCAGTTATACTTATTGTTCTTGCTCTTGGTAATAATCTTACTCCTCCCAATTTATGATTTATTGCTAAGGATTTATTCTTATGTTCATATGTTTTACATAGTGCAATATTCATATTTAATTTAAAATTTGGTTTTTTATGTATTAAATTTTCTGTTAATATTCCTAATATACTGTCTTGTACATTACTTAATATTCTTCCATATGTTATTAATAATTCTATAGGGAAGTCTATTCCTTCTTTATAATATGCTTTTACTAATAATTGAAATCCCGCAATAAAAAAAAAAAAATCCCGCAATATATATTTATGTGACTTCATCTTTGAATGGTAATTTAGATATTTCATTTTCTATTAATGTTTTACTTAATAGTGGTATCCTTATTACTCCTTGTGTTAATGTTGCTTTTATAGGATGTTTTCTTTTATGACACTACACAATAACTTTTTTCATTTTTTTATTTTAATATTCTACTTACTTTGTTCATAAATTTTCTCATTTTTTATTTCTTGTCGTTTCATGTCTAATTTTTTTATTTTTTTTTATGGTTTTTTTTATGAAATGCTATTCTTCTTTCTGTTATTCCTTCTAAAGCATTCCTATATTCTTTAAATTCATCATATTCTGTATTAGTGGATCCTTCTCCATTATTTACTACATTCTTAGTATAAATTGACATTTTTCTTAGGGAATATCATTTCTACCTTTAAGTAGAAAAAGTTTTCTGTCAAAACGACACTGTTTTGACTTTTTTTTTTTCCCTTCATCTCTTCATCTCAACTCTCTGGATCTCTGTTTCGCCTCCTTCCTAGTCATGCTTCTGCGTCTCTGCTTCTCACTGTCATGCGTTCTCCGCTTCTTTCTTCCTTTTTCCCATCTAGGTGCTGCCATCACGTCTTTTTCTTTTTTTTGCGTCTTCCGTTCTATGCTTTTAGATTTTCATTCCATTTACATTGAATCCATTGGTGGGCCCACGCACCATATCCAATTCATTCATCAATTCTGATTCTTGTAGCCCTGGTGTTTTTTTTTTTGGAAACAAAAGAGTTGTAGAGAATAGCAGAGACGCATTTGGCGAGATTCAGAGTTGCAGAGACACAGACAGGGTAGATCCAGACGAAACGAAAGAGTCTGAATCTTTCGTTCAGCCTGTTTCTCTGAATCTGAATCTTTATTATTATTTGCAGAGATGAAGAGATCAAAGGAAAAGAAGAGAAAGAAAGAAAAAAAAAAAAAAGGAGCCAACGTTGTTTTGACTTAAGGTAGAAATGATATTCTTTTTTCTTAAATACATGAATATTCAGATTCACAATTTGAGAAATCACTTATATTTTTTAATTTATATATTTCTGTTTCTGAACTATCTATTTGGTTCATCAAATTCTAAAGGCTCTATATCATATTCATAAGTTTGTTTTAATATATTCATTATTATTTTTTATTTTTTGGTCCTAGCCTCTGGGCAATTAGTAGATATATGATCAATTTTTTCACATTTATAACATTTAAATTTTATTAGTCTCTTGTTATAATTTATTTTATTTTTCCCTTTCTTTTTCTAAGCTTATATTTCTAATAAAATATTTTTATTTTTTAAACTTATATTTAATTTTACCTTTCCTTTTCCTTTTTCTTTTTTCTGGTTTACATCCCCATCTAGGAGGTGTCTTAGATTCTCCACATTTTAATATCATTTTATTGGTTTTATAATACTTTATATTTCTCCACTCTTATATATATATATATATATATATATATATATATATATATATATGTATGTATGGGAAAACATTTTCTCATGTTATAGGAAAACCATTTTCTCATATTACACACACATGAAATGGTGAGACCCACATATACATATATTAATTCATATATGTATATGTGGGTCCCACTATTTCATATGTGTGTAGGAAACTTTTTTTTCTCATATAACATGAGAAAACCAAAGCTCTATATATATATATATATAGTTGGCAAACAAAAATATAAATTTTTTCTTCTTATTTTCCTTTTAATTAAACATAATAATAAAAAAAAAATTAACTGTTTAATAGGTCCGGCAGTTGACCGGCAGTAGAATAGTTCCTTTACATGATCGTTATAGGTAGGCTTGTATCACACTCATCAGATCGTAATTCGCCTCAAGAGAGTTCGATCTTGATTCTGTTACGTTTGTGTATAACTAACATCTGAACGGAGAGGTAATTAGAGATCCCTAAGGAGGAAGAAACGAAGGATTGGAGGGATTTTCAACATGGACGCAGTTGTAAAGTCGCCGGAAAGTTCATCGATTCCCGTCAAGAATGTGATAGTACACCCTCTCGTTCTTCTAAGCATCGCCGATCACTACCATCGGAAGTCCAGGGAACCGAGCGGGCGGGCCATCGGAGTCTTGCTCGGCAGCTCCTTCGACGGCACTGTCGAAGTTTCCAATAGCTATGCAGGTCAGCGTCTGTCACTTCAATTTCAATTTCCTGACCGATTTCCATGGAAGAATCATGAATTTATTTCAAAAAACTTGGGGAAGAACAGACAATCGGATTTCTTTAAAATTGGGGAATCGAACATTTTTATTGATTGAAGCATATTTACCAACATTTTCATTCTTGTTAACCAAGAAGCAGGGAAATGAGTATTAAATATGTGATTCAGTGTATGTTTTCGTGACGAAATTATGTTATCATCATTTTAGAGAGCAATTGATCGGTATTTGTGTTTCTGTAATGACAGTTCCTTTGGAGCTGGAAGAAAGAGTGAACCCAAGTGTCTGGTTCATTAGCCCCGACTACGTCGACAAAATGTTTTATATGTTCGAGAAAGTAAACGGTAATCTTGCTTATTGCTACAATATTGTATTGTAACTCTCATCTTAGAATACTGATGAGTGATGTCATGTTGCCATTGTTGGTGGCTATGTTTCAGCTACGGAGCATATTGTGGGATGGTACAGTACAGGCCCAAAATTTGAAGAGGATGATATGGACAACCAAAGATTCTTCCGCAGGTAAGAATATGTGTCTTTCTTTTTGAAGAATGTCAGGTAAATGTCTGCAATTCTTGTAGTATATAGTCATTTTGTTTTCTTGGCATCATAGTTTTAATTTATTGGTTTTGCCCACGTGGACCAGGCCTTTTTTACTCTAATTTTATTTTGCCAATTGAATTTCCTTCTCAACTTTTTAAGCTTGCGCTTCTCATCAATTGACCTCTTTGTTAGATATGTTCCAAATCCGATCTTGGTCATTGTTGATATGAGACCTTCGGAGCATAGTTTATCCGCAAGAGCTTTCTGTGATGTTGAAGAATCGAAGACGGTGAGACCAATATATATGATGCATCTGAAATGCTCTTGTGTAGAGATTAGTAACTTATAGCTTTATTCAAACATCTTAACTAAAAGATACCTTTTTTTTATGATAACAGGCTGCTACACAAGTAGGTCAAAAGGTTTTTGTTCATGTCCCTTCTGAAATTATTGCTGATGAGGCTGAGGAAATTGGTAAGAGGAGCAAAAATGTTGCAGTTAGTTTTAGCTGACTAAAGTTAGAAGTTGGCTTATTTTTGTATCAGATTTTACTTGTCTAATATTGGAAATAACATCTTTGTATTTATAGGAATTGAACACTTATTAAGAGAAGTGAAACATAAAACCTTCAGTACACTTGAAACTGAGGTTCCACCTGCTCACATCCCTTTCTCCTTTAGATTTTCCAGTAGCATACATTGTTTTCAAGTCTATCTCCTCCATCACTAACTTGAGAACTATACAGTTAAAGACAACCTCCTTTGTTTACAATTTGAAGCAGGAATTGAAATGAGCAAATTACCTCCTTTGTTTGTGACAGGTTGCTGATAAACTTTCGGCCTTAAAGGAATTACATACTCTCTTAAAAGACAAAATAAGTTGGTACCTCGGTATGGCTGTTTCGGGATTGTTTCCATCAAACCGTGAGATACTTTGGAATCTGCAGGTACAATTTAATTTCTTTGGAACTACTTTGCGTCATGTCATTATTTAACTACTTTGAGTTTCTTTTTGATTTTGTTTGAAAGAGGATGATCACCAGGTTATATAAAAAATTTCCATGAAATATATTTCAAAAGCTAATGTACGATTATATTTATTATACGCCAAGCATGTAGTGAGAAAGATATGGTTAGAAGTAATTAAGGAAAGATCTATTTGGCATAATTTAATCTTCCATATACTGAGTAGTCTTTGCATATATATATATATATATTTTTTAATCAGAACTTTGCATATATAATTTGAGATTCGCAGGATATGCAAAACTATTTTCCGAATCCCAATGACCCTGAGTTAATCAAGGCCCTTACAGGTAAGCCTCATAGAACAATGGATACTCTCATTCCTTGCTCTAACTTAAATCTATGAATCTGTTATTAATAAGAGAATGCCATATACGTTCATTTGTAATTGTTTTTATATATGTGCAGTAAAAACAAACGACATGATGATGGTCCTATTTCTTTGCTTTATCATCCGTTGTGTCATTGCGCATCACAACTTGATAAACAACAAGGTCGCTGACTGACTATTCACTATTCTAATTCTAAACATGGATTTGAGGAATGGACGTGGTTGTGGTATTCTCATTGGGTGTTTATTTGATTTCAGATAATGAACAAGGAACTCGAGAAAGCTAAAGATGCAGGGATAGTTGCATTTGATTATGGAGTTCCTCCTTGAGAGAGAGCAGAAATCTCTCTACTCTCTAATGGGGGTGAACTGAAGTGGCATTTAATCTGAGGCATATCATGTTCTTTTGATATATTTGTATTAACAATGAGGCTTTTAGTTTTGAAGTGAAAGTTCTGTTCTAGCATATGTTGCGTCACTGTGTAATGAAATTCATCATTTCGTTTCCTTGTTGAGTGGTTTGTAATGTTTCAGCGGCTCCTCTTATCACTTGCTGGAAAAATTGCTTGGTATCCAAGTTGCAGCCTTTAGAAGAATCCCGCCCAAAATTATTAATTATATAGAAAGAATGGTCATATACGTTTATACTCTTTTCTTGTTTTGTACAATAGATAGAGTAGCATTGATAGTCAAGAAATAGATTCAAAATAAAAAGGCAATATATATATATATATATATAATCCCTCCGGTCTTAAATATAAGACAAAGTTTTCTATTTGTCAACATTTTCTTAATTTATCCTATTGATGCAACAATAATCAAGAAGGAAGGGGAATGGGAAAATTGAGAAAGATGACTAAGGCATTTTAAAAAATAAATGTCGTATTAAATAACTCAACTAATTTTTTTATTTTAATCAAATTAACTAAATATGTATTGTATTAAGCATAAGATGGAGTACTATTATAGCCCATCTCCCATGGCTTTCTGGAAAGAGGTTCCGGTTCAAGACTTGGTATCATATTTGGACATTCCCTCCTTCGAACCAAAAAAAAGAAAAGAAAATGTCATAAATTCAAACTATGGGATACAATGAAAAAAAGTTGAAGACGAGACTTTTTTAAGTATTATATATTAGGCTTAGGCTAAAAAAGAGGGAAGGGGGGTTTATATTTATGAACACACACATGTTCATTAAAAGATTCAATAAATTTTTACGTTAACTGTTGAGGGTCTAACAGAACCCTTTTCCTTTACCTGAGTTTGAACTTGCTATAACATATAGATAGAGTTAACGATTTGGTTTTTAATAGAATACAAAGTTAATGAAGAATATGAAGCTATTTGAGATAAGAATTGGATGAATTAGGTCAAGCACTCAATAATTGCTTAAGCCTATGCATTTTCTATTTATAGAATGATGTATCCAATTATACATTGACATGTGTCCCAATAGGATTCTTCTTGAATACAATATACAAAAGAATAAATGAATATGCATAATCAATATTTATTTCTAACTCTCTCCTTTACTTCGAACTAGCTTCTTCTTATTGGTTCTGATTAAGGTCTGATGTTGTTGTGATCTTTTGGCTGGTGCAACTGTAACACCCAACTTGTCTCTAAGAAATCTTAAACGAGCATGATGTAAGGGTTTAGTTAGGCAATCACCAACCTGGAAATTCTATAGGAACATGAGACACTTTTAAGACTTTGTTTAGAACTTGGTCTCTAACATAATGCACATCTATTTCAATGTGTTTCGTTCTTGCATGATGAACGGGGTTGAAGGCAAGAGCTGTTGCACTGGTGTTGTCACACCAAATGGTTGGTGTTCTTTTTAGCCTCAAATTTAGTTTAGACAGTAAGAATCTGATCCAAGAAAGCTCAGATGTTGTATTAGATAGAGACCTATACTCGGACTCACAACTAGAGCGGGAAACAACTAATTGCTTCTTGGAGGACCAAGTAACTAAAGAATCTCCCAGAAAAACACAATAGGCACCAACTAAACGTCTATCATCAGGACAAGATGCCCAATCAGCATCTGAAAAGGTAGTTAGATCAAGTGGAGCTAATGGTTTTATATGAAAACCATAGTGCATTGTTCCTCTAAGATATCTCAGCACCCTTTTTACAGCTTCCTAATGCTCTGTGGTTGATTGTGAGAGATACTGACTTAATTTACCAACACTGAAACTAATGTCCGGTCTAGTGTTACACAAGTATTGTAGAGCCCCTACTGCACTTCTATATTCAGTTGGATTTGGAAGTGTCTCACCAGAAAAGGCTGATAAGGATTTATGGGCAGCCATCGGTGTGTTGCATAGTGAGGAATTACTCATATGGAAACGATCAAGCAAGTCACAAATGTATTTACTTTGAGCACTACTAGAAAATTTAGATTTTGCGACAGAATTATTTCCATCACAACTTTTCGGATTTTTGCGACGGACTATAATTCTGTCTCAAAAACCCAAAAATTTGCGACGGAAATTTATTTTCGTAGCAAAAAATAAAAAATAAATACATTTTTTTCATTTTTAGCGATGAAACGGCCTTTCGTTGCTAGCCCCAACGGGGGCCAGCGAGCCAACTTGCCTCCCTCTCCCCATTTTCAGACCCCCGAGCATGATGAAGCGTCGAAGACGACATACTACCTAGAAAAGAAAAACAAAAATAAATCAGGATAAAAATTTCAAAGTACCTGAGACTGATAAGTTTGGACGAGAAGAAATAATGGCACTACTGGCGGCCAGGTTGCCCTGCGACAAAGCGTGCCGACATAATGAAGCTACTTGATTAGCTTCCCACGGTCAACCCACTAGCACGAGCTCGGATACACGCCAAGAGCACTCCTCATAAGGGCCAACGGGACGAGAAGAAATATTTGACAACTCAACACTTGGGGTTAACAGGACAATAGGCCAAGAAGAGTCCCTCCCCCCATAACTAATAGAACCCAGGTCTAAGGAAGAAGCTCTAGCAATTGCAACTCCCTGAACTCGGACCATAGGCTCTACAGACTGAGAACGAGTCCTAGAACTTTCCCTAGAACTCGAAGCACGCCTTCAAGTTTTTGCTCCTTGGTTAAGGGCTTCCCAAAAAGCCAATAGGCCAACCTCAGAGGAATACGTTCAAGAAGTTCTTCCTCTTCTGGGGTAAGATTATTAGGTTTAAGAGGCGAAGAAGAACTATCAGAGTTAATTGGAACTCAAGAAAGAATGATAGGAGAAAATTTGGTGGAAAAACAAGAAAGGGAACCCTAACGTCCAATCACAAAAATCAAACCGACCAAAACTCAAGTACTTACAAAGATAACACGGCAGAATCCCATGAACACCCAAAAATTCCCCAAAAAGCAAAAAACCCAAATAACTAAAGATACCCAAAACAAGAATACAAACGAAGGAAAGAAGGACCATAATCAAAGAAAACCAAGAAAGGGCGCAGATAAATACCTAATTTCATATAACTTAGGGGAAGAGGAAATGCACGAGCCAGAAGACTGGGAAGTGGAAGAACAGAAAGAAGATGGCAAATTTCTTGCTAAAACAACAAAGAGATAGCGAACTTTCAAATGGATAAATGAAAGAAGATAAACAACTATATATATCAAAATGAAGAAGACGGTTTGGGAAGCAAGGTAACCGAAACGATGAAGGCCCAAGGGCCTCAGTGGGATCGCTGACGTGGCAAGAAAAGATGTATGTATTAAATGCGAGCATTTAATGCGTACGAATACCGATAATAGTGGAGCAGGCGTTCCACTACCACGCCGGTTTACAGACGCCAGCTAGCAGGGGGCAATGATGGTACTCAATTTCTCAGAACCATCAAAACATCAAATCGACGACCGAATCAAAGTGCTTACGTCGAAGACGATCCGACTAAGTTATGATCCCCATTGCTTAACAATTAAAGATAAGCAAGTCGATCCAAGCTAAGTCAGAGTTCGATGACAGCATTAAAACCGACCTACCCATGAAATTTTAAATGGGGGAAATAATGTCGATCCACAGGAACCCGGATAAAAATCCAAAAGAACTCAGAATTACCCGACGTCAACAAAACGAAACTACATGGTAATTTAAAACAATCATGGGCAGGATGTGGTCCAAATCAAGAATGTTCGAGAAAATACATCCGGGCTAATAAAGCAATTCATAACTCGTATAAATGAATTCATCCCGGCAGATCAGAGACTTGAGCTACTGGGCTGGGGGCAACTGTTACGGATGTAAAATATGGGCTCAGCCCAACAACTAACAACCCATGACAAGGGCCTACTTGCAATCTTGATAGCCTCCCTGAATCAAAGAAATCTTAAACAATATATCATTATCCTTCTCAAAGATCCTAACTACCCATAAATCAAGGACCCTATCACTAAAAGATATCTTATATCTTTTAGTGATAAGATAACAAAAGCCCACTACTTTAGGGCTCAGGTAAACCTATAAATAGGGTTCAAATCCTAATAAGGTACACAAGCTCTAGACTCTGCCTCTTTACTATTATGCCTACACAGAGCGCACACCTCTACTCCCCTTCTGGCTATAAGCCTATTGTGTACAAGTGAACTACGTGGACTTTGATCCCTCTCAACGGTACATAGGTCTCTAAGATTTAATCCTAGGTCAAGTAAACCTATAAATAGGCTATAAATAGGGTTCAGGTAAAAGCCCACTACTTTAGGGCTCAGGTAAACCTATAAATAGGGTTCAAATCCTAATAAGGTACACAAGCTCTAGACTCTGCCTCTTTACTATTATGCCTACACAGAGCGCACACCTCTACTCCCCTTCTGGCTATAAGCCTATTGTGTACAAGTGAACTACGTGGACTTTGATCCTTCTCAACGGTACGTAGGTCTCTAAGATTTAATCCTAGGTCAAGTCCAATATCTATTGTTCTATAACAGAACACAATTAAATTAGGTGGATTTAATCCGAGGTCAAGTCCAATATCTATTGTTCTACAACAAAACAATTAAATTAGGTAATGACAGTGTCAGTGTAAACTTAAATAATAATTGAATAATTAAATGCTATTAATTTTAAATTTAAATTATGCTTAAATTGAGAAATATCTAAAGACTTAATGAATCAATCAATATTAAAATCTCGATTGCATTAAAAAAATTAGTTTAATAATCTAAATATAAAAACATCCATTTTTCAATTTATTTTAGTTTAATAATTTAAAGATTATATTTATAAAATTAAAACCATATCATTAAAAATAATATTTAAATATATTTTATCAGTTACATAATCATCACTTGAGTTTATTACGTTAAAATTTTCCATTAGCAATACTAACGGTGTTAGAAATATAGGATCAAAAGTATAATTTATAAAATTAAGAGACTAAAAATATACTATGTAAAACTTAAAGGACTAAAAACATATTTTAGCCCTTATATTTTTGGTAAAACAAGTATAATTTCCCTTTTAAACAGAAAAAAAGAAAAAGAAAATTCATTATTTAGGATATATTTGATTTGAGAGGAGAGGAGGGGGAGGGGGGAGGGATGAGAAATTTTCTTCCTCATGTTGACCAAATTGTTTATAGAAACTTTTCAATATTCAAAAAATACACCCTCAATATGAAGGAATATTCTTCTTATTAATGACAATTTGGTAAAAGTTTTTCATCCTCTCCCCTTAAACGAAACACAAACCCACTATTAGAGTTTGAAAATTATATTGATATATACAATAAATAATTATAAAAGAAAAAAATTGTATTTTTAAATTTCATGCACCGTTTTGTTGATCGAAGAAAAGAAGTGTTTTCTTATGCGGATCGGCAGTTGGCCGTTGCTTGAGCAATGGCATTAAGGCGGGAATTATCGGTGGACTTGTATCACGCGCCATCTTCACTCTCTCATCAGATCGCAATTCGTCTGAAGAGGGTGCGATTGTGGTTCTGTTAAGTTTGGTTATAACTATGATCTGAACGGAGAGGTAATTAGAGATCCCTAAGGAGAAAGATACGAAGGATTGGAGGCATATTCAACATGGACGACGTGGCTAAGTCGCCGGAAAAATCATCGACGCCCATCAAGAAGGTGACTGTACACCCCCTGGTTCTTCTAAGCATCATCGATCACGAAGAACGGCTCACCACATGCGATCGGGTCGTTGGGGTCTTGCTTGGCAGCTCCTTCGAAGGCATTGTCGATATTTCCAACAGCTATGCAGGTATGCGTCTGTCACTTCAATTTCAATATCAATTTCCTGACCGAGTTCCATGGAAGAAGCATGCGAGTTTACTACTGAAGACTCGGGGAATAAAGAATCTTTGGTAGATTAAAAACATTTTGCTGTCTTTCGGGTCAAGCAGGCTGGGAACTAGTATTATGTGTGTGACTTTGGTCATGAATTTGTACTTACGTGGCTTTCCTTTTACAATTGGAATACCACGATTTCTGGATTTGAGTTTACAGAATTTTGGCATAATCATTTCTTTCTTTCTTTCTTTCTTTCTTTTTAAATCTATGCGATTCGGACATGCCAACTGTGGGGAAAACATACAATTGAATTTCTTTAAACTTGGGGAAGCGAACATTTTTCTTGATAGAAGCATTTTGCTTTCATTCTTGTTAACCAAGAAGCAGGGAAATGAGGATTAGGTTTGTGTGCTTGTCACTTTGGCCTCAACTTATTCTTCTGTGCATTCCCCATTAGAACTGCCGCGAGATGTCTGGCCATTTTGGCTTAGAGACATTGGATTGTAAATATGTGATTCAATATATGTTCATTAGTGACTAAATTACCTCAACATGATATCATCATTCTAGGGAGCAATTCCGTATGTTTGCGTTTCTGTAATGACAGTTCCCTGTAAGGAAAATTTGGACGAGCCAAATGTCTGGTTCCTTGACCAGGACTACGTCGAGAAAATGTTTGCTCTGTTCAAGAAACTAAGTGGTAATCTTGCTTATTGCTACAATATTGTATTGTGAGCCTCATCTTAGAATTTTGAGTGATGTCATGGTGCCATTCTCCGTGGTGAAATACGGATTCTTGTTGGCTATGTTTCAGCTAAGGAGCATATCGTGGGATGGTACTGTACAGACTATACACTTCAAGATAATGATCTGGACATTCACAAATTATTTTACAAGTACGAATATGTGTCTTTCTTTTTGAAGAATGTCTGGGAAATATCTGGATTTCTTGTTGTATAAAGCCATTTTGTTTTCTCTGCATCACAATTTTGTTGGTTTTGCCAATTGAATTCTGATGTCTCCTTCTCGATGTTTATGTAAACTGTGAAGCTTGATTGTAATTCAAATACTGCCGTATGAAAAAATAGAAGTTGACTCATACATGTATATTAATATTGCGGTTTGAAATTTTCTACCTAAACTACTGCTTTTCTTCTCAACTTTTCAAGCTTGCTCTTCTCATCAATTGACCTCTCTATCCTATGTTAGATATATTCCAAATCCGGTCTTGGTCCTTACTGATACTGATGTGCGATGTAAAGTGCCTGGTATACCCACAAAAGCTTATTATTGTGATGTTGAAGAAGTGAAGGAGGTGAGATCAATATGATCCATCTGAAATGCTCTTCTATAGAGATCAATAATTGGTGATGAAAGAGCTATAGAATATAAATTACATCTAGTTTAATATATTCAATCATCTGAACTAAAAGATGCTTTTGTTTTATGGTAACAGCATGCTGTTACAAAAAGAAGTGAGAAGGTTTTTGTTCGTGTCCCTTCTGAATATGCTGCTGATGAGGCTGAGGAAATTGGTAAGACGAGCAAAAATGTTGCAGTTAGTTTTAGCTGCACTTCATCACAGCGACTAAAGTTAGAAGTTGTGTTAGGTTCTGGAAAATTACATTGTCTAGAAAGGAGAGAGAGAAACACAAATAACATAAACTAGTAAATACCAATAGCTTCCTATCAAGTTAACTTTACTTTTGGATTAGATCTTACTTGTCCAATATTGGCAATATAACATCTTGTATTTACAGGAGTTGGACACTTACTAAGAAATGTGAAAGATACAACCAGCAATACACTTGCGACTGAGGTTCTACCTGCTCACTTCCCTTTCTCCTTTAAATTTCCCACTAGAGTACATTGTTTTCAAGTCTATCTCCTCCATAACCGACTTGAAACTGTTCAATTGTTTGTATACCATTTGAAGCAGAAATTGAAGAAGCAAATTAATTACCTACTTTGTTGTTCAGGTTTCTGATAAACTTACAGCCTTAAAGTGTTTACGTGCTAGATTAAAGGCGAGACGTTCTTCCCTTGATTTGTTTATCAAAGGATTGACAGAAACAAGCCATGAGAAACTTTACCAAGTGCAGGTACAATTGCTATCACTTTAATTCAGGATATCAACAGCTAAATTACGTCATGTCATTATTTAATTAACCTATAACTAAATATTTGTATGGCTGTTTTTCTAATTTAGCACTTGAGTTTTTCTTTTTTTTATTTTGCTTGAAAGAAGCTGATCGCTAGGTAATAAGAAAATTTGCCATGAACTATATTTCAAAAGCTATCATACGATTACTTGTTATTTATTTAGCATAGGTCAAGTATGTACAGTCACTGTCAGAGAGATATGGTTAGAGCTAAAGAAAGTTCTCATGGCCATAATACACATAATTTGGCATATACTGAGTAGTCTTTGCACAATTTGAGATTGCTAAGTGGTTGAGATTCGCAGGATATGCTCAACCATCTTCCGAATTTCGATTCTGAGTTAATCAAGGCCTGACAGGTAGGCCTCATTGAACAATGGAAATTCTCATTCCTTTTTTTTGTTAAACTTAAGCTTATATGTATGAATCTGTTATTAATAAGAGAATGCCATATATGTATGTTCACTTGCATTTGTTTGATATATGCAGTAAAAACAAACGACATGATGATGATGCTATTTCTAGGTTCTCTTATCCGTTGTGTCATTGCGCTTGACAACTTGATAGGCAACAAGGTCACTGACTGACTATATATTCACTATTCAACTTGTAAAGATGATGGATCTGTTGGAATCCGCATAACATTCATAAATTCGGTGTTTTGTTTCAGATTATGAACAAGGAACTCTGGGAAGCTAAAGATTGAAAGGCCTTTGCATTTGATTATGGAGTTCCATGAGAAATCAAGCACAACTCTAGTATTGAGTTTGCATTTAATGCGTATCATTCTTGTATTAATTTTGTGGTCAATGAAGTGAAGGTTGTGTTCAAGTATATGTTACCTCATCGTTTAGTGTATATCGGAGTTACAGCCTTAGAAGAATTCTACCCAAAAAAATCATATACCATGTACTCTTGTATTATTAAATAGAGTAGCATTCCAAGAAGTTTATTCAATATAAAAGGATTTATTGGATCCCCCCCCCCCCAAAAAAAAAAAGGATGAGATAAATACTTATCTGATATAAATGTTTGATGAAAACATGAAAACTCAGATATAAATAATAAACAAAAGAGATTGAATCTAAATGAAAAGACTAGGCCTCCACATATGTGATGAACTAAGGTTCTAATTCCTATTAGGACTTAGGAGAGGCTCCCACATCTCAAATGGGATTGCGTTTTTTTTTTGTTGGTGTTAACACGTGGCCTCAGCCCATTTCAAAATGGGATTGCGTTTAATAGAATGATAGAGGCACCTATAAAAAAAATACAAATAGTAGAAAAATAAAAATTAGAGAAGCTAGAATAATACTAATAAAATAAAGAGAAACACGAAAACACATGCAAATCACGTAATTCATGACAAAATTGTTAATTATCTCTTACTTTTTACTATCTTTAAGAAAATAAAATTCAACCCCTGAATGAAATAGAAAAAAGGAAAGAGATATTTTTAAGTCATTGAAAAATATATATATATATATATATATATATATATATATATATATATATATATATATATATATATATATATATTCGAGAGAAAGATAAAAATTGAAAATTAAAAAAAAACACCACTTGAACTTCAAAATCACAAATAAGTGATTTCTACAAAAATAGGTTGTTAATTGATATACCTTTATAATTAATACTTATACTCTTATAGACAATAAAACTAATTTGGGATTTTGAAGTTCAAGTGGTATTAATTTCAACAAGACATATGAAGATCATTTCTATTATCAATCCTCAATAAGTTTATTAACACTTGTAAATGACATAGAGGTGAGAGGGGATCAAATTACGATTGTAAAGTATTAGTAATTTTACCATAATGCCCCTCAATTTTTAAATAAAAAAGAAAAGAAAAAGGCACCTCACCGAAGCACTACAGCTAACCGGCTATCTGAACTCCAGCGCCATTCCCACCTCACTAGCCTATCAGTGATTAGATCTCCGATGACAATTTCAGTAATACAATAAACTACTTTGGTATAGAGATTGACAATTTAAATTCCTCAAATTGTCAACCCAAGTTGCTACTTGTTATTTTTAAGTTGACATTGCTTATATTAAATTTGTCAACGATGCCTAATAATCGTTGACTTCTTTAGTATAGATAATGACAACTTGAGTAAGATAATTAGCAACTACTCCTATTAGGTATAATTAACAACTTGAGTATAAGCAATTAACATCTTGAATATAGAGATTGACAACTTGAATTTCCCAAATTGTTAATCTCTAAATCTAAGTTGCTAATTGGTATACTTAATTGTCAACGACTAGATAAGGTATTGACATCTTGAGTATAAGCAATAATAACTCCATATAATAGCAATTACCAAAACACAAACAAAAATCCAAGCACAACCATAAATCATATCCCATATAGTTCAATTTGGATAATAAGTGAACTAAGGTAATGAAAAT
Organism: Acacia confusa; assembly: GCA_037074495.1. Lineage (NCBI taxonomy): Eukaryota > Viridiplantae > Streptophyta > Magnoliopsida > Fabales > Fabaceae > Acacia > Acacia confusa. Next base: position 37,362,225 of record CM073508.1, on the reverse strand, counting down.
GCCAAGTCTTGTTCTAGTACTTATTGTTTGGGCATACTCAAGAGTTGCGAACAAAGTGAACATCACCTTGTCCTAGAACATCTTCAAGTGTGAGAGTTCTGAGGTAGAACTCACTATGGTGAGTATTCTTTATTAGAAATGCTCCTGGCGTTCCTATATCCTCTTCCTACTCAAACGTGACCTGGAACGTTGATCCACCAGCAGTCACGAGTGTGCCTATGGTGATCCAATTTTCCAGACATGTTGGCTTCCCAACTTTCTCTTTCAAGCCATTTCCTTCTCCTGCAAATACTAACATACAAAATTGGCCACCAAAGCAACATTTTCAAACTATTGTTTTATCGTTTCCCTCTTGCACTCCAATTTCTTATGGTCCACACAAAGTAGAAGAATCCAGTGAGAAGGGACGAGCAACATGTTATTATTTATATTAGTGTACTGTAAGCTCGAGCAAAACGAGCTCAATTGAACTACAGAGGATGTTGCCCAAGAATCAAATTTCCAAACTTTGATAGTTGTAAGAGGGTGAGAGAAATGGCAGGGCACAATGGGAAAGTGAAGCAATGAAGACGAGTCGGCATTGAGGAAGACGATGGCATGAGATCAGTGGCCATAAGTGGTCGATGGTAGCTCTCTCCTTTTTTCCGTTTTTCATTCGAAATCGACCTCCCAGGTGATGGTCCTTGGTTCTCGACGGTGAGAGCGAGATCGGTGGTGGTGGTTGTAAAGAGAGAAGGCGGGAGTCACGTTTCACTATTCATCGTCTTCTACCTTGAACCCATTGTCGTCCTCTCCTCCTTTCTTCGACTGATTTCTCTCTCTGTCACTCACCATTTCAAAGCCACGATTTGGTCAGAAGCCCAAGCGAATCAAAGGCTCATCGGCTTCTTCTTCTTCTTCGTCTTTCGCCGACCCTTCCGCCACAGAGTTTTGCTTTTGTTCATCTGCAATGACAAAAATGCTCTATGAAGATGAGCATCTAAGTTAACGTTGCTGCAAAATCTACTCTGTTATGTTTTGGTTAACGGATATATTTGTTCAAATTCATGTTGGATATATGCTCTTAGTCACTTAAGCCCTATTGGGCTTTAGTGAGATCAAAGCCCATGAGGCTTAGGGTTAGGTTAAGTCTTGTACTTAACCCTATATATTCTAACTTACTCTTGTTGTGCCTCAGAAGAATAGCTCATCAGAAATAAACCTAAGAGGCAGACGTTCATCATCTGAACGGTTGCCAACACACCCACCCCATCCTACTCAAGACATAGTCTGGAAGATCGATCATAGAGCGGACGAGGACTGTTCATGTAGAGCCTTTCAGACCGCTGCATCCTTCCAAGTAATCAAAACGATGAAGGTTCTTATTTTCCTACATCAAATCAGTTAGATATGCTTCCGTGTTTTCTGATGAGAATCCTACAATTGGCATCAAAGCCATGTTGATGAGGAAAAGAACCTAGTTTTGATTTTTCTTTCATATTCCATGTGATTATTTTAGAAAATTATTTTCTTGAAAATATGGCATCTTTTCTATATTTGTTATTTAATTCATGATAATTATTATTTTATAATTCTTATTTAATATTAGTTTTAATTTTAATCACTTTAATCCATGGTTAGATTTTCCCTGTATTTCTTGATTTGTAACAAGGAGGCTAATCTCATATGATTAGGTTTCCTCCTTGCTGTTTTTACTTTATTTTCGGAATTTCCATGTAAATATTTTGAATTTGTGAAAAGTTGTAAATCAAGAAATTGCAAGAAGATGAGCTTTCAACGCTTCCGGGCTACTTTTCGTGAACCTCTAGACCTCGGAATTGAATGAACCATATATCGTCGGAAAGAGAACAGAAAGATGAGCGAAAATATAAAAACCTCGACCCCAAAATCTCATCCACGCGCCGCCACAAGGGATGCGCGTGGACTTCACGCGCCGGTCAAGAACCGGCGCTTGAGGGCGCGTAGGACCTCCTTTTGCGGTGGTTTTGGCGGCGCTGTACTCGTCTCCCCATGGCGGTCCTTCCCCTAGAGTTTGGTGCTGATCTGACTTCGGTGGATGACGTGGCAGAAGTGGAGGCTAAGGTTTCTCTTTTGTGTCCTAGGGTTTTTAGCTAAGGATTGGGTTTTTGGGCTTTTGGGCCCATAGATACCCTAAAGGGACTTGGACAAATACCATGGACTGGACAAAAGAGAAATTTCAAAGTTGTAAAATTTTTATCTTTTAATTTTATAGGAAAGCCATGGATTAAAGTTATTTGTTTAATCATTTAATGCTTTTATTGAATGGTTTGAATTATATGTACGATTAACATGATTAAAAATAACATGCCATATAGAATAAGAAGATGTCATATTGTTGCATAATCACATGTCATAATTGCATAGTAGCTATATGTCTTGAATTGACTAGTATGATAGTTATTATGTGAGATTATTTAGGCTTTCCACTAATTAATTGTAACACCCCGGATTTCTAAAGTTCAAATAACATAAATATTCTAAGGGTTTTCATAAATAACAATAGAAATCCAAAATAATCAACATCCGGAAGGTTTTACCGCCGCACTTGTATGGAACAAGTGCAAGGCTTCTTATTACAGGAAATGATTCTAAACTTAAACATTATTTGAAAAATAAAATAAATGAAAATAAATGAAAGTAGATAACTAGAGTTTATTGTCCGTCATCCTCACTTCTCACGGCTAGCCCCAATTTTTGAAACCTGTTCACTGAAACTCTGCTCCCCCGAAGGATCATCGCAGCCCAAGAATACACACATCAGCAAACGCTGGTAATCCTAATTAATTAAGGGTAAAATGAAATAAAATAGAACAGAAATAAGTAGATAGATAAATAAATTTGATATAAATTAAAATAAAATAAAATAAATAAATTATAAAATAAAATAAATTAATCATAAAATAAAATAATTTAATTCCAATAAAAAAAATAATTATAAAATAAGATAAATTAATTATGAAATAAGATTAAATAATTGTAAAATAAATCAATTCCAACATAAAATAAATTAATAAAAATAAATTAATTGCAAAATAAAATAGCATAAAGGCATCATATGTGTATATGTATAAACTAAAAGGTGTCATGGTTTTTAGAGTTTTCTAGTGGGAAGAGAACCATGGTAGACCCGGGAAACCCTGCCAGTCTACCCTGTGACCCGGGAAACCCTGCCAGTCACAAATCATCAAAATTGGCCATATCGTAATCTTCTTCCTAGTGTGCACACCTCTTCCCAAAGTTGCTACTAGTGCCCCGGGAAACCCTGCCAGACACCACTTTGGGAAGAACGGACATATCGGTTCACATCAAAAGTTCTCTAAGGCATAAGCCTTAAAAGTGTGTTCATCACTTTAGGAGGTACCACCCTAAAGCTATCCTCCCACAATTAATTTATTTTAAAATGACTTAGACTCATAATAAGATTCCTAAATTATTTTTCAGATAACCGAGCTCTATCATTTAACCTAGCTATATATATATAAATCAATTATATTCATTGATGAAAACAAGAAACCATCCTTCTTCCAGATCAATATCCAGAGGAGGTATAGCATGCTTAGGGTGTACAGGAAGGCGATTTTAAAAAAAAAAACGACAAATCAATATACTTATATATATAAATCTTGCTAAAACGAAAATCAATATATAAATATATGTATACAAATCAATATACTTATGAACAGGAAGGGATTCGCATGCATAGGGAACAATATATATATCATATCGGATTTAATCCTACTTGAAGAAATTTTCAAAACCGAAGGTGTAGCCTTCTGTCAAGATATATTACGGTATATCAGAATATATCAATAGTTAACATCTACGTGGAGGAGTAAAGGCAAAAGAGGGATCAATATATATGCTATTATGTAATGATATAATAAAAGCAAAGAAAAAAGAATCAGTGCTAGTCAGCCACGTTTGTTCAATGTTTAGTTGGAATACATTAGTCAAAAGGGCATAAGATATTAATGCCTTGAAATCACACAAAGAGAGATGCTGCCAAATCACGTGGACCCCGCCGAAAAGAGGAAAACCAAAAGAAAGAAATATGGGTTCACGCAATACGAGGAAAACCAAGAGCAATAACATGACGCACAGAAGGAGCAATTTTGGATTCACGCAATACGAGGAAAGAAATATGTGTATACAGGAAATCATGATCCACCCTTTTATGCTGAATCAGACAGGAAAAAGGGGAAAAGAAAATTGTCTTGGGGTTAGGATTACAATAAATTAATTCCAATCAACATTTTAATGCTACCAACAATTAATTCTTATTCTCTTGGGGATTAGGATTACAATCAATTAATTCTAGTCAATGTTCTAACGCTACAAACAATTAATTCTTATTGCTCAAGGGATTAGGATTACCTGGCCTCTGTGGTTGCAGAGCTCCTAGAAGAGAATTTCTGCCGCAAAAATTTTTAGAAGGGGAACTGATAGGTGATGGCTAGGGTTAGATGACTAGTCCTAAGTTTATAGTTGAAATTAGGGTTTCCTATGGGTTGGGCTCTTAACTATTACTAATTTAAATAATAATGGCAAATCACCTATTAGATTCTAATTTAAATTTTTTTTTATCTTTACCTATCCATTTATCATTATTATTATGATATATATATATATATATATATATATATATATATATATATATATATATATATATATCTACACACACATTACTTTATTATAAATTATAAATTTTAATATTAGTATTATTAGTATTTATTATCATTATCATTATTATTAAAAGTAAAATAAAATAAAATCTAGGGTATTACATTGTTGATCTAATAAATGGTAAAATAATGCAAAGATTATTAAATTCTATTAAATCAATCAATAAATCTATACTTAATAAAATCAAATCTATCTAAACTAACAACTAATCAAATTAATCTAAACTAATAAAATTTAAACTAATACTATATTATCACTATTATCACTTTTACTTTTATTATTATTATTATTATTATTATTATTAACAATAATAATAATAATAATCTGGGGTATTACAATCTACCCTCCTAAAAATAAGTTTCGTCCTCGAAACTTAAATGCATAAAGCCCTCAGATGAAAGTAGTGTGTAGATAGAGCAAGAACTAGGAGCAAGTAAACGAGGATGAGAGTTGGCTATGGGATAAGACTAGAAGGAAAGCCATGAATAATGTGCTAATCAACCTAGTAGGATCGGGTAGGTAAATTAAGACAGAAGGGGTGACCACGATGAAAGCTTTGAATTAAGAAGCAAAGGAAAAAAAAATGGAAACAAATAAAAAGGTATGGGAGAACAAGAAAACGAAAAGTTTTCTTATATCTATAACATTTTTCATAACAGGGAAACCTAAGCCAAAGAACAAGGAATCTTGAACCTAGTTTTGATACCTCCCACGACATCTAAGAGAGCAAGAAAACCCAAGCCGAATCATAGCTCTGATACAAATATTATTATTATTCTAAACTAAAGGCATTATATACCATGAATTTTAAAACAAACAAATTAGAGGATAGAATGTATAGAAAATATGAATAGTAGGATAACATACTATCGTAGGAGACATTGCTTATGTGTATCTAAGAACCTCTAACAATAGAAAATTCAATGTAGGCCTTGAATCAGAAAATCGATAAAGAAGTCTACAGTAAATTAGTTCTAAAATTAAATCTACTTTCCGTAACCCCTTTTAGTTTGTAAAATATGATCACACAAACAAATAATAAAACAATTTTAAGATGATAATTTGATAACTAATTAATGCTTCACATCTTCGTTAACCTTTGTGTTTAATGTTGTAAAACAACCTTCCTGTAAAATAGTCTAGAAGAGTGTTTTGACCTAAGACCAAAGAAAAACTCAAGATAATGGAGGAGGGAGCAAGTTGTCGATGACGATCGAGCTTGCCGAAGGGAAAACTGGCTCACCTTTTTTTTTTTTTCCAAGATTATACTTTCTACTATGATTCTTAACAAAAATTGGCAATTACTTTGCTACGTTTCAGAGAAAATAGGGTGATTTGATTTTTACACATATTTCATTAATAATAATAATTGTCTTTAATTATGAATTAATATATCATTAATAAAAATAAATATAACAGGATGTATAAGAAATTTTATAAGAAATTCTATAATAATATAAGGTAGATTTAAAGGTTAAAATTTAGACTAAATGTAACAATAATATAATCTTAAGAGTTATGGGGTTAATTCACAAAATAAAATTAACATCAAAACACAAGGAAATAACCCTTCACTACCCATCTCTCACGTTATATATTTATTTATTATTTTTTTTTTAAAAAAATAATTTTGTTTTATTTTATTTTTTTTTTAAAAAAAAAAAATATATACACTCTGGGATCTTTGATCCCTGATTTAGTATCAAAAGCGAAGCTAAGCAGGACCTTAGCCTCTGATACCATTTTGTAACACCCCGGATTTCTAAAGTTCAAATAACATAAATATTCTAAGGGTTTTCATAAATAACAATAGAAATCCAAAATAATCAACATCCGGAAGGTTTTACCGCCGCACTTGTATGGAACAAGTGCAAGGCTTCTTATTACAGGAAATGATTCTAAACTTAAACATTATTTGAAAAATAAAATAAATGAAAATAAATGAAAGTAGATAACTAGAGTTTATTGTCCGTCATCCTCACTTCTCACGGCTAGCCCCAATTTTTGAAACCTGTTCACTGAAACTCTGCTCCCCCGAAGGATCATCGCAGCCCAAGAATACACACATCAGCAAACGCTGGTAATCCTAATTAATTAAGGGTAAAATGAAATAAAATAGAACAGAAATAAGTAGATAGATAAATAAATTTGATATAAATTAAAATAAAATAAAATAAATAAATTATAAAATAAAATAAATTAATCATAAAATAAAATAATTTAATTCCAATAAAAAAAATAATTATAAAATAAGATAAATTAATTATGAAATAAGATTAAATAATTGTAAAATAAATCAATTCCAACATAAAATAAATTAATAAAAATAAATTAATTGCAAAATAAAATAGCATAAAGGCATCATATGTGTATATGTATAAACTAAAAGGTGTCATGGTTTTTAGAGTTTTCTAGTGGGAAGAGAACCATGGTAGACCCGGGAAACCCTGCCAGTCTACCCTGTGACCCGGGAAACCCTGCCAGTCACAAATCATCAAAATTGGCCATATCGTAATCTTCTTCCTAGTGTGCACACCTCTTCCCAAAGTTGCTACTAGTGCCCCGGGAAACCCTGCCAGACACCACTTTGGGAAGAACGGACATATCGGTTCACATCAAAAGTTCTCTAAGGCATAAGCCTTAAAAGTGTGTTCATCACTTTAGGAGGTACCACCCTAAAGCTATCCTCCCACAATTAATTTATTTTAAAATGACTTAGACTCATAATAAGATTCCTAAATTATTTTTCAGATAACCGAGCTCTATCATTTAACCTAGCTATATATATATAAATCAATTATATTCATTGATGAAAACAAGAAACCATCCTTCTTCCAGATCAATATCCAGAGGAGGTATAGCATGCTTAGGGTGTACAGGAAGGCGATTTTAAAAAAAAAAACGACAAATCAATATACTTATATATATAAATCTTGCTAAAACGAAAATCAATATATAAATATATGTATACAAATCAATATACTTATGAACAGGAAGGGATTCGCATGCATAGGGAACAATATATATATCATATCGGATTTAATCCTACTTGAAGAAATTTTCAAAACCGAAGGTGTAGCCTTCTGTCAAGATATATTACGGTATATCAGAATATATCAATAGTTAACATCTACGTGGAGGAGTAAAGGCAAAAGAGGGATCAATATATATGCTATTATGTAATGATATAATAAAAGCAAAGAAAAAAGAATCAGTGCTAGTCAGCCACGTTTGTTCAATGTTTAGTTGGAATACATTAGTCAAAAGGGCATAAGATATTAATGCCTTGAAATCACACAAAGAGAGATGCTGCCAAATCACGTGGACCCCGCCGAAAAGAGGAAAACCAAAAGAAAGAAATATGGGTTCACGCAATACGAGGAAAACCAAGAGCAATAACATGACGCACAGAAGGAGCAATTTTGGATTCACGCAATACGAGGAAAGAAATATGTGTATACAGGAAATCATGATCCACCCTTTTATGCTGAATCAGACAGGAAAAAGGGGAAAAGAAAATTGTCTTGGGGTTAGGATTACAATAAATTAATTCCAATCAACATTTTAATGCTACCAACAATTAATTCTTATTCTCTTGGGGATTAGGATTACAATCAATTAATTCTAGTCAATGTTCTAACGCTACAAACAATTAATTCTTATTGCTCAAGGGATTAGGATTACCTGGCCTCTGTGGTTGCAGAGCTCCTAGAAGAGAATTTCTGCCGCAAAAATTTTTAGAAGGGGAACTGATAGGTGATGGCTAGGGTTAGATGACTAGTCCTAAGTTTATAGTTGAAATTAGGGTTTCCTATGGGTTGGGCTCTTAACTATTACTAATTTAAATAATAATGGCAAATCACCTATTAGATTCTAATTTAAATTTTTTTTTATCTTTACCTATCCATTTATCATTATTATTATGATATATATATATATATATATATATATATATATATATATATATATATATCTACACACACATTACTTTATTATAAATTATAAATTTTAATATTAGTATTATTAGTATTTATTATCATTATCATTATTATTAAAAGTAAAATAAAATAAAATCTAGGGTATTACATTGTTGATCTAATAAATGGTAAAATAATGCAAAGATTATTAAATTCTATTAAATCAATCAATAAATCTATACTTAATAAAATCAAATCTATCTAAACTAACAACTAATCAAATTAATCTAAACTAATAAAATTTAAACTAATACTATATTATCACTATTATCACTTTTACTTTTATTATTATTATTATTATTATTATTATTAACAATAATAATAATAATAATCTGGGGTATTACATTAATTATCAATTATTATGATTTTAAATTAAAATCTAGAATAATAATTGGATTAATTAATTATGGAATTAAGATCTAGATAAATAATCTAGGAAATTTCCTAAGAGAATTGTAATTTGTGGGTTATTTAAAATGGTCATGTGAAGCAAATTTTTCCAAACATGACTAGATTTTAGATTCCTAATGATTTCTCTAAATTGAACAAATTCTTGGAAATTGAAAATTCTAAATTTAAAATATTGAATGGGTGAAGGTTTTAAATTAAGCATTTAATTTTAAAACCTACGGGCTCCAATTGTGGGTTTATTAGTGAAATGGTTATCGTTGAAGCCCCATCGGATAAGGATAATCAGATTTCACTAGATTAAACCCTAATATTTTCAAAATTTTAGTAAAGTTTTGTACGACCCATTGTCGGCAACACTTGTACACTAAAGATAATTTTGAAAGTAAACAATGGTTAAATACATTCAACTTTGGTAAAATTGTTAACCCTCCCATCGAGGCTTTGGCAATGGAACTGAAGGCCCAAATTAACAATATTGGTTTTACAAGTATCTTGCCCATCGTAAGTCTTGTAAAGATAACTAATGGATTGTTAAACAATAAACAAATAGTAGTTATTAGAATCTACTAGCGATATATTTGTTTGTTGTTAATTATGGTTTATAATTAGTGTGCTTTTCATTATTTTCAGAAAAATGTCTTCATTCAATCATTTAGCTACTATTTTGAGCCAAAAACCTATGGATGGTACAAACTACAAACAATGGAAAACTAATTTGGATATTGTTCTTCAATATGAAATGCTCAATTTTGTTCTAACTACCCCTAAGTTAGTGCAACCTGCTGCTAATGCGTCTGATTCAATTCAGACTCAATTCAACAGGAGAAAGAAAAATGGGAGAAGGCGAATGTGACAGTTCGCTGTTATATTTTGGCCAGTCTCGCTAGTCACCTTCAGGAGCAAGTGAGCATGATTGAGAGTGGAGCAACAATGCTCCAGACTCTTGATGACATGTTTGCCACGCCTAGCAGCTCTGCAAGGCAAAATGCGCTTAATGCAGTCACCAAGACAGTAATATCTAAAGGAAGTGTGAGGAATCATTGTCTGACAATGATAACAAACTTCAAGAAGGCTGATGACCATGGTATCAAGTTTGAACAAGAAGTGAAAGTTGACCTTCTCTTACAATCACTGCCTAAATACTTCAATCAATTCAAGATGAATTATAATATGAATAAGATGAATCTTGATCTCATTCAACTGATGCACGAGCTTGAGAGTGCTGAACAATCTCTAGTCAAGCAGGGGAGTGCACTTTTTGTTGGTGAGGGTTCTATGAAACCTAAGGGGAAACCCAAAGGAAAGAACAAGAATAAGAAAAAGAAGAAATCAGGAACTCCAGTTGCCAAAACAGTTGCAATGAAGTAGCCAAAAGGCAAGTGCTTCAAGTGCGGACAAAAGGGGCATTGGAAGAAAGATTGCCCACGTATGAAACAACTAGGTATGGGTAATTTACATGTGATTGAGGCTTGTTTAGTGGAGAATCACAATGATAAATGGATCGTTGATTCAGGAGCCACTAACCATGTTTGTTACTCTTTGCAGTGGTTCAAACATAACTTGCCTGTAAGTAAAGGACAAAGAGATTTGAGGCTTGGAAATGGGGAGCTTGTGTCTGCACAAGCAGTGGGACAAGTTGTTTTATCTTTTGATAATTGCAGAACTTTGGTTTTAGAAGACTATTTATTTATTCCGGAATTTCAGAGAAATTTAATTTCTGTTAGTTGTTTGGATAAACATGGTTTGACAGTTCAGTTTATTTCCTCAGTTTCTATAAGAAGTTCATCTTCTTTTATTTGTTCTGATATAAAGTTTAATGGTCTTTATTTCCTTAATCCTGCTCCCTGTGAAGTAAATCATGTTGAATTAAAAGATGTTGAGCATATTAATTCATCAAAGAAAAGAAAAGTTTCAAATGAAACTTATCTTTGGCATTTGAGATTGAGTCATATTAACTCTAACAGGATACAAGGTTTAGTCAAAAGTGGGATTTTAAAATCCCTGGACTTTGAACCGATACCAGTATGTGAATCTTGTTTAGAGGGTAAAATGACCAAGAGATCCTTCAAGGCCAAGGGAAAACGTGTCACACTTCAGGTGGAATTGGTACATACTGATGTATGTGGACCAATAAATGTCCAAACCAGAGGCGGGTATCAGTATTTCATCACATTTACTGATGATTACTCTAAATTTGGACATGTGTACTTGATGCGTCACAAGTCTGAGGCTTTTGGAAAATTCCAAGAGTTCAAGGCTGAGACAGAAAAGCATCTTGGTGTTCAAATTAAGACTCTTCGATCTAATCGAGAGGGTGAATACCTATCTGGAGAGTTCAGGTCTTACCTGACTACAGAGGGGATAGTTTCACAATTATATTCTCCAGGGACACCACAACAGAATGGAGTTGCTAAAAGGAGGAATAGAACCCTTTTAGAAATGACAAGATCTATGCTCAGTTATTCATCTCTTTCTGATTTGTTCTGGGGATATACCTTAAAAACTGCTATGTATCTATTGAACTTAGCACCGTCCAAATCGGTTTCAAAGACACCAATAGAATTGTGGAAAGGGTGTAAGCCCTCCATGAATCATATTCAGATTTGGGGTGCTCCGGCACATGTCTTGCAACAGAAACCAGATAAAATGAACTCTCGTACTGAAGTATGCATGTTTATAGGCTATCCTAAAGGAACCAGAGGTTGGTTGTTTTATAGTCCAAAAGAAAAGAAGGTCATAGTAAGCACTCACGCGACTTTCTTAGAGGAGAACTATATGGCAAATTATAAGCCAAGGAGTAAGGTTATTGTTGATGAGTTAGTTTCAGATCAAGTTTTACCGCAACCTCAGGTGATTCCAGCTTTTATTCCAATGGTTGTTCAAAGAGGGGAAAATATACCTGAGGAACATACACAGGAATCACATACAAAACCAGAAGTTCAACATGATAATGAAGTTCAGCATAATGATGATGTTCAGCATGATAATGAACTTATGGAAGAATAAAATCATGAATTAGTTAATCCACTTAATGAGGGTCCTTATCTAGAAAATTGTTAACCCACAAAATATGGACCCCCTGTAGATGCACAACATCAATTGCGACAAAGTCGTAGTGGGAGAGTGATTCGTACACCTGCAAGATATCTCTTGTTGGGTGAGTCAAATCAGGATGTCATCTTTGATGAAGATGATGATCCCACAAGTTATGATGAAGCACTAGGAGATGTTGATGCTCAAGAATGGCTTGAGGCTATGAATCGTGAAATGGATTCTATGTATTCCAACTCAGTTTGGTCTCTTGTAGATGCACCTGAAGGGGTAAGACCCATTGAATGTAAGTGGATTTACAAGAGAAAGAGAGGATCGGACGGGAAGGTTGAAACCTTCAAAGCTAGATTGGTGGCGAAAGGATATTCCCAAAGGGAAGGTGTAGATTATGAAGAAACCTTTTCGCCAGTTGCCATGCTCAAGTCCATTCGGATTCTCTTAGTTGTTGCAGCAAATCTTAATTATGAGATTTGGCAAATGGATGTCAAAACTGCTTTTCTAAATGGAAATTTGGAAGAGGAAATCTATATGCAGCAACCAAAAGGGTTTATAGCCAAAGGGCAAGAAAAAATGGTATGCAAGTTGTAAAGGTCCATTTATGGACTTAAGCAAGCATCCAGATCATGGAACATCAGATTTGATCAAGCCATTCAGTCTTATGGTTTTGAGAAAAGTCATGATGAGCCGTGTGTGTATAAAAGGATCCAAGGTAATGCAGTATCTTTTCTGATACTTTATGTGGATGATATACTCCTTATCGAAAATGATACAGAGGTATTGTTAGGCATAAAAACTTGGTTGAACAAACATTTTGATATGAAGGACCTGGGGGAAGCCAATTATGTTCTTGGTATTAAACTCTTACGAGACCAGAAGAATAGGGTTTTGGCATTATCCTAGGCTAAATACATTGACAAAATACTTGCTAGGTTTAGCATGGAAAATTCCAAGAGGGGAATTATACCCTTCAAGCATGAGATTCATCTCTCTAAGAAGCAATCTCCTAAAACTCCTGAGCAGAGAGAATGCATGAGTAGGGTACCTTATGCTTCAGCAGTAGGTAGTCTCATGTATGTTATGCTATGTACCAGACCAGACATCTGCTATGCAGTGGGAGTAGTGAGCCGGTACCAATCTGATCCTGGAGAGCAACACTGGGTAGCAGTTAAACATATACTCAAGTATCTACGGAGAACGAGAGATTATATGTTGGTCTATTCTAGTGGGAGTCTTGAAACCATTGGTTATAAGGACTCAGATTTCCAAGGAGATATTGACTCAAGAAAATCCACCTCGGGATATGTGTATACCCTTAATGGTGGTGTCATTTGTTGGATAAGTGTAAAACAATCATGTGTGGCTGACTCTGCCACAGAGGCTGAATATGTAGCTGCTTCTGAGGCTGCAAAGAAAGCTGCATGGTTAACGATGAATGTTGGTTTTGTTGTGTATGTATGATTGATTTGAGTTTTTCATTGATATTAATGGAGGAAAACGATGAATGTATATGTTTATGATAATTTTTTTGCGTTTATGCGATTTTTTTTATTTTTTGACGAATTTATCTTTGTTTTTCATCAAGAATTGGTGGTTTTGTTGTGTATGTATGATTGATTTGAGTTTTTCATTGATATTTATAGAGGAAAACGATGAATGTACATGTTTATGATAATTTTTTTGCGTTTATGCGAATTTTTGTGTGTTTATGAGTATTTTTTGTTTATGTTGAAAGTGTTTGTTAGTGAAAATGATGAATGTAAATGTGAAATTGAGAATGATGAATGTTTCTTGTTTCCTGATTGATTGTAACGTCCCTTTGTAGGTCTTTGTTCTCATCATGCGTCGTAGACAAGCTCCTGCTGACACCGGCAATGTGCGTGGGAGACGGATCAAGCACCAAGCATCGCGCAGGGCATCCTCCTCTAGGCAACAGCATGCACCGGAACCTGAGCCTGAGCCCGTTGTTGACCTCCCGTTTGGATATTTGTTTGAAAATGATGAAGCAGATCATGAACGATTCATAAGGGATTTTGCTTCCAGACCCATCATTAAGCCGAAGTCATTAGACATGACATTCTTTGCACGTGAGAGCCTTGACATTGTGCCGTTGTTGGGAACTTCGCATTTGGGAGGGCTGGCGGAGATGAGTTGTCCCTATTCAAAGGTTATGGTGAGAGCTTTCTACCATAACATGATCTACATTCATGGTGATCTGCAATCTCGTGTCTGTGGGGTTGACATTCTGGTGACGGCTAACATGTGAACGGATCTTCTTGGATTTGATTTTGATGCTGGTGATAGATACCAGTTTGATGGGGACACCAATTTTGTCATGGAGGGATATGTTCGAGATGAGGCTGTGTATGCGTTCAAGAGGCCAGGAGAGCATAGACCTATAGTGACTGTGGGACAACTGACTGTTAGTTCTCGGATCCTCTTCTACGTCATCACCCACATATTGTTTCCTCGGTCCTACAATCATTCACGAGTGTTGGAGGGTGACATCCCCATTATGTGGTCCATTCGGAATGGTATTGAGGTTAATTGGAGACATTATATCTGTTGGCATATGTATAAGGCAAGACATAAAGGTGCACTCCCATGCGCCTACTTGGTTCAAAAGATTTTGGAGAAATTTGGTGTTCCTATGGACGATGAGGTAATGGTGAAACAGGAAGCATGGAATGCCATCTTTGGACAGCGCCTCCTAGAGCAGTGCAAGATCACCAAGGGTGCAGATGGTGGGTGGCACTACATTGGTGAAGAGGATGTTGATGCTACTGCTGGGCATGGTCCACCCTTTGTACCTGATGTTGGTCAGGGTCCACCTATTGTTCTTTCTGAGGTCGATGATGATAACGGCGACGATGTTCATCCTGAGCCGGAGGGTGGATTCTCCCTTAGTGATGTCATGCAGGCCATCCAACACCAAGGCAGGATGCAGAAAAAGAGGTGGAAGATAGAGAATGAAAGGTGGAGGTGGATGCAGGCTCGGATGAAGTGGGTAGAGGAGACGCTTGGTCAAATGCAGCTTGGAGAAGCACCGAATGCTGCTGAGGGTGATGATGTGGCTGATGAGCACGCGGAGGATGATGGAAATCCAGAGAATGCATATTAGATTTATGGTGTTCATGTTTTATGTACTTTCATTGACTTTATATTTTATGTTCGGACATTGAAACTTTATGATTTTTTGTTTAGTAGCTTCAATTTGTGAATTTCATTACACATTTGATCCGCTAATGTCCCAAAATGAGTCAATGATACCATACAACATATCAATCAACTGAATGGTCCAAATTTCGAAGCCATTAACAACACAACTCATAATACCCTAAATACAAAACATTTTACATAGACTTCAAGTTTGCCTATTCCTCGTTGGACATGTGCGCATATTATGACCGACTTGGTGGCAATTCCTACATCTTTGCTGACTGCTTGAGGGCTGAGACTCCACCCAATCCATCTCATTTTGTATCCTTGTAGACTTTGGTCTTCCCTTTGTGCGGGTCAAAGTTGCATTTGGGATAACTGTTGGGCCCTCTCCTTGTTGAATTAACAATTCATTGCCTATAGGATACCAGTGTGCTGCATATACCTGACTAATGTATGGGATAGTGAATACCGGATCAACGTAATCATAATGGTTCAAATTCTCCATCTTGCATACTGCTAATACGTGGCTGCAGGGATATCTTCTTGCTGTGAACTTCCCACATTGACATTTGCGATTTATCAAGTCAACCCTCATTATGTCACCGGCAACATGTGTAGATTGATTATATGCGTCCTCAACCTCATATAACTATAAATCTCTGTCATAAAGCCGCACACGGTATGTAACTGTCATCTGGTCCATCCTTTGTAAGCACAAAATGCAAAAACGCAAATGGGGGTTCGCATAAACACATAAATGACGACGGAAATCTTAAATGGAGATGAAAACATACCGATATCGACACAAATTCCACTAGATTGAAGTTTCCTACGCAACCCACCAACAGATTCAGCAAGGCTTTGACGAAAAAGAGAGGGGGAAGAGGTTTGGATAGGTTTTTACACGATTAGGATTCATGTTGTTGTGGTTTGGGGTGTTTAAAAACCCTCACCGTCGAAATTTAGTCGACTAAACCAAGTGGTTTAGTTGACTAAATGTCGGGTGTGGGCTTTTTAACGCCCACCCCGTAATTTAGTCGACTAAACCCCTGGTTTAGTCGATTAAAGGGGGTAGATTGGGAATATGTTTCCAGATGAGGGCATAATAGGAAATAGTTTCAAAGTAGGGGCATTTTGGTAAATAGTTTTCTAAAAAGGGGCACTATGGGAAAAAAGCCTATTTCAGTGGCTCCTGGTATCTATTTTTTAACTTGCAACAGCAAAATCTTTTAGTATACAACCTATACTTATAGGATTGCCTTCAATAAAAGAATGTCCATATTTGTAAACAAAAAAAAAAGAAAAAAAGAAAAAGAGTTCAAATAGTAGAAAATTAGAAATTAGAAATTAGAAAAGCTAGGATAATAATAAAATAAAGACAAGCGTGCATATGCCAATCACATTACTCATGAGTCATGATAAAATTGTTAATTCTCTTTTACTAATTATTATCTTGAACAAAATAAAATTCAAACCCTGGGATAAAATATTAAAAAAAAAATGAAAGAGACATTTTTAGGTATTAGGCATTGGGAAAAGTATTTTATATACACACATATGTTATAAGTTATATGTATGTATGAATGTTTTATGTATTTAATATTTAGCATGAACAGTGTAAAGGAAAATACTTCAGCCAAGTTCCTTATTTTCATTTTTTTCAATTTTTCTAATTGTACATGGTCATGTGCCCTATTTTTAAAACATTATCTTTTTTCTAATCGAATAAAATTTTATCTATTAACTATCAACTCAAATTAAAAAAATATGATACATGAATATTAGTGATTCAACAACTTAACGTAATTAATATCAATAACTTGATGTTCAGGTTAAAAAAAAAATCTCTGAATTTTTTATAAGAGCCTAAAATTTGAATTACCTCGGCTTTTTTTATACAAGCACTTGTCTGAAAATTAAATGGTTTTTTTTTTCATTTTTCCCCTCATTAATTATATAATTTCATTCATGAAAAGGTTGGCAGTACCTATATTTACTCTATTTCTCTCGTTTCTTTACCTTCTTATAAATAAGGACATACTTTAAAAAAATATTTATTTTAAACATACTTATCATTTTTAACTAATTATAATCACTTTCTTAAACCACATAACTAATTTTGCATGCTCTCATAAACAGCACAAAATGGGAGACGATGAGACAATAGAGAATTTGTTTAGGCTTTGTTTAGGAGTTTCATTTTGGAGGGAAAGGAAAGGAAATGAAGGGTTTTGGTAGTCCTTTCCCTTGTTTGGGAGTTTTAAAAATAAGAGGGGAGTGAATCAAGGATTTTTACAAATCCTCCAAAACCCTCCTTCTTCACAAAAATGAAGTTCCCCTAATATGGGGGGTTTTAAGAGAGAACATGGATTAATTATTTTTTTACCCTCGTTCAAATAAAGCACTCTCATTATTTATGATCTCTTTTCTATTCTTGGAATGCACACGAAAAATATTTTTTAGAGAGAGAAAATACTTTTTAGAAAGAGAAATACTTTTTTAGGGGAAAATACTTTCTAGAGAGAGAAAATACTTTTTAGAGAGAGAAAATGCTTTTTAGATGGGAACACATTTCTAGAGAGAGAAAATACTTTTTAGAGAGAGAAAATTCTTTTTAGAGAGAGAACGTGCTTCTTAGATGGGAACATATTTTTAGAGGGGAACAAATTTTTAGAGAGAGAAAATGCTTTTTAGATAGGAACACATTTCTAGAGAGAGAAAATACTTTTTAGAGAGAGAAATACTTTTTTAGGAGAAAATATTTTCTAGAGAGAGAACATGCTTTTTAGATGGGAACATATTTTTAGAGAGAGAAAATACTTTTTAGAGGGGAATAAATTTTTAGAGAGAGAAAATACTTTTTAGAGAGAGAACTTGCTTTTTTAGGAGAAAATATTTTCTAGAGAGAGAAAATGCTTTTTAGATGGGAACATATTTTTAGAGAGAGAAAATACTTTTATAGGGGAAAATATTTTTAGGGAGAGTTAATATTGTTTAGAGGGTAAAATACTTTTTAGAGAGAGAAAATACTTTTGTAAGGGAAAATATTTGTAGAGAGAGAAAATACTTTTTAGAGGGAGAAAATACTTTTATAGGGGAAAATATTTTTAGAGAGAGAAATACTTTTGTAGGGGAAAATATTTTAGAAAGAGAAAATACTTTTGTAAGGAAAATATTTTTAGAGAGAGAGAGAAAATACTTTTTTACGTGAAAATATTTTTAGAGAGAGAAAATATTTTTTGAATATAAAAATTACGTAAATAAATTTTTTTAGAAAATTTAAATTTAAATGTATTTTTAAAGTATAATAATTATATTAATTTTTTAATAAAAGGATAAAATAGTAAAAATAACTCATTAATCCTTCATCTTCCTCCCTTACTATTTTTTTAACTCTCAAACAAGAAGAGGAAATATCTTCCATTTCCCTTCCTTCTCCTCCCCTCCAAACTCCCTATATCTCTTTCATTTCCTTCTCCTCCAAACTCCCAAACAAAGCCTTAAGGGATAAAGAAAAGTCGTTGACCCAAGAACAGTAACTTAACGATTAACGTCATGTTATCCGGACTTCTGGACGGATTTATTTATTAATTTACTTACTTTTAAAAAAGGGTTTAGTTATAAAAATGCTATATGTGTTTTATTATGAGCAGCACCCAACACCAACTGATTTTTTAGATGTGAAAATAACTACATAGTTATAAATTATATACAAAAATATCAATATCGTTTCACCATTAGATTTAAAACTTTTTTTTCTGATTGGATGATGACGTGATTTTTAAAGCAACTGTGTGAAAAAAAACATGCATGTCGAGATATAAAAATACACTTGTGGTTTAACCAAAAGAGCACCCAACACCAAGTATTTTTTTTATGTGCAAAAATATTATTTTGACTGTTAGTTTGTCTTTTTTTTGTTGACCGGACGATGACGTAGCTTTCAAAACAACTATATGGGGGAAAAAATGCTGATTAGTCACAATTCTAAATTGGAAAGAAATAATATCACCATCACCATCCCTATCCATATCTCTCTACTCGCTCTTTAACAACACTATACCTAAAAATTACAACTTGTTTAATGCGATATATCACCTTTCACTTGCTGAAAATGCCATCAATGACTGGCGACATATCCTTCTGCCAGAAATTGAAGACCTTGCTCAAACTAGCATTATCAATGCAGTTACCACCTCCAATCCATTAAAATTGAACCATTGCAACGTGGGCTGGAGCGAGTACACATCAAATGACGCATACCCATCGTTGCTTCAGAAATAGCCTCATGAAACCCATACAGCTAAAGTGGCATGTGGATGAAAAATATATCCGCATCAGACAGGTTATGATTTTTAGGTACAGTGTTGTTATAGGGATGAATAGAGAGATAAGGATGGTGATATTAATTTTTTCCAACTCAGACTTATGACTAGTTGGCATGCTTTTTTGACATAATTGTTTTGAAAGCCATATTATCATTCAGTCAGCAAAAAAATTCAAACTAAACGTCGTCAAATGGTATTTTTCCACCAAAAAAAGAACTTAGAGTTGTATACTCTTTTGACCAAATCACGTATGTATTTTTGCACTTTTGAAAGTCACATCATCGTCTAGTCAAAAAGGGGGCAAAAAGTCAAACTTAATAGTCAGACGATATTTTTACACATAATTTATAACTACTAATGTTAGACACTCCAAAAACATAAAATATATGTGCATTACCCCTTAAAAAAATTACTTCTGTGAAGTCTCTGTTTAGTGTTTGTTTATTCGCACCTCTGCATGAAATGGTTTGAAGAACCACAAAACCCATTTCCCTCACATTAATTGTGGAATGTTGAATCTTGAGGAAAAAGAGAATGAAGTCCCTCCAATTCTATGCTTACAATTGTTCGACTTCGCCATCCTCGTTTGATTTCGGATCTACATTTCGGGTGAGGCAATTTGTTCTTGGGAATTGCTATCTGTGCGTGATAAATCATGATCAGAGCTTTAAGGGATTGGAGGGTATGTCTTATATCTATCTTTCAGAATATGCTTTCTTAAGTTCCTTAGTTTGCTGTTTGTTCCCTCTTTAATCTGAGTCCTCTTGCTACATATATACCGGAAACCAAAAATGATTGGAAGGCTCTAGGTGCCTTGAAGTTCCTTAAAATATATATGAGCAATTCAATGTATTTGAAGGTTTCTGATAATTAAGGATGTGAATAAATTTATTGGTTTTTCTGGCCTTTTTTATTCATTCGCTGCATAAAAGATTTTTCCCTCTGGCCTGTGTTGAAACCTGTGGGTGGAATTTAAATATTTGGCTTTATTAATTTCTTGAAACTAAAGGAAGGTTTTGTTGCCTCTGACACTACAGTCTTGGTTATATAGCATGCAACACTATATTTGTAGTTCAGCATTTAACAATTGAGTAAGGATGCTACTCAGACTGCAAACCGTACCTGTGATCAGTAACGCTGGCATTTGATCAAAATTAGGGCAAATATGTGAAGTGTTCATTTAGGGTTGTGAAATTAGGGCAATCTGATATCTTATTGGCAAGGAAATAATCTGAATGAGGCTGGATCTAAAGGGAAAACAGCTTGAAATAATGGAGAGAGGAAAATCAGGTTCTCATTTGGTACTCGAGTTTGATTTTCTCCTTCGGCCATTATATTTTCCTTACCTACCTGACAGAGATATCAGGGGATGGATCACATTTAGCCAAGACACCTCTATAATTTACAAATGTCGGTCAACCTTTGAACTTCTGATGTTGCTGCTATTTCAAAAGAAGCAAATGATCCATGATTGGAGTTTGGGGATGATAACAATTATATTAAAAAAAAAATCTTCTGTAAATTAGTTTCATTAACCAAGAACAAAACTATAGAATGCCTCCATAACAAAACCAGACAGTGAGAATAATATGGAAGAAAACCCTAAGAGCCAGCATCAAAGACTATGTCCTGTCCCTTGATTATGTTAGTTCTTATATAAAGGTTTTGAGTAGTAAATTATATTGGCCACCAAAGTTTGCACCTTAGTATAGAAGGTTAACTTGCTTTATAAGTTCCCAGTTCTGTGAAGACTTTCTTTGATATTTTCGTATCACACCACCTAGCATTATAGAAACGTTTGAATAGTAGGTTAAAATTTGATTGAAGATCTCTGAGCTTGTGTTTTTAATTTTCTTCTGCTAGTTGGCTGGGTGGATAAGTTAAAATCTTGGAGATAATTTATTGGAAATTTGAATTAGGGTTCACTACTGAGACATAATACATATGTGTTCAAGAATTTGATGTTTCGAGTCATTTAACAGTTACACATTTGCTGCTTTTGTTTCATTTTAACTTCAACGACTAATTTACTGCTCCCTCTTGGCCTCTTGGTATGCTTTACATGTTTGAGATCCTAGGAAGGAGGAATGTTTTGGTCCTTGTAATTCAGATCCTAATAACTTTTCTGTTTATCCACTAGTAAAGCAAGTAAGCATTGATATTTACTCTGCATTTTCAATTGATATATTTTCAAAACTAATAAGAAGGCTGGTATGAACCACTTTGAATCATTCTTTCTTTGTTCTGTTTGCCAGTTCACAATTAAGTCTGATGGTATTATTAAATTTTATGCTAGATTAATGCCAACTCCGTCAATTCTTGCACAAATATTTAGAGGAAAAGGCACAAGCCTTCCATACTATCAGATATCTGAAGGGTCTTGTTACTTTGTGGGAATTTAAGTGGTGGGGACTTAATTTGACGGCTGCAAAAGGATTTTTCTAAATCTCTTTCAGTCTTCCCTTTCCGGTTAGTTTTTGCAGCGTTCATAATGAGGTAACAATATGTTCCTCTTTTTTCCCCCCAAAGACTATTGGTCAACACTAAAATGAAAAATTGAAAATCATGAACCTAAAGGTAAATACCACATGACCTGTGACTTTGAAAGCTATCTCCACAATTCATGGATGCAGTACTCTGTTATAAAAGAATGATAAAATCCTCTAATATCAGGTAAACAAGTCTTCTAAAGGGAATCATGAGCCAACCAGATATATAAAGGAATATAGTGGTACTTTGTAAGAAAAAGAAAAAGCACTGAGTTTTACTTTCTAAATTGATTTGATTCATAATAGCATGCCTTTTGTATAGTTAGAACCTACTCATGAGAGCATCTTAAGCTTCACTTGTCCATGTGAAATTGTTGTGCAGTTCTATGTTTTTTCTTGCTGCATACTCATTAATTGTCATCGAAAAGCGATACACTCGTATCAACTGTCTCTGAAAATGTACTCAGAAACTTCTTTACAATATCATTTTATTTTTAGCGTGTGTTTTAATAATTTTCAATCTTCAATCTATATGCCTAGATCATTGTAACATTTGATTTCTGCCTGCATCACCTTTTCATTTTCAGCTGAAATTATACTTGCCTGTGGCACCTTTATCAAACCCAAAAAGCAGCCGCAATACTAGCATGAGTAAAGATTCTGGTTCCCCTGTTCCTACTATTCTAACTTTTTGAGAAGTATACTTATTATTTTCTCCACAGTTTCTTTGAAAGATTGCTTCCTCCAAAGTGGATTTGCCATTGCTGAAGGATTGACATCAGTCATGACAGAAGCTTATGTGTTTTGGGACAAATGCAATGGAATCCCTGTTATATATGGGTATCCTGATTTTCCAAGGAATTGGGTACCCTATTAATGAGGACATTTTAAGAATGAGATGTAAGCAAAAGTTAATATTATTCTACTATTTATGAGAAGTTTAACACACAAGTTCTACTCCATCCGGTCCTAAATATAAGATCAAATTAACTTTTTTGAAGAGATTAAATAAACTAATTAAATTATTTTAAAGTATTTAAATTTTTGTTTTTCTCCAAACTAATTAGTTTGACTAATAAACTAATATATAATCTAAAGATACACAACATATGATATGATTAAGTAACTTATTTAATCCTTAATCTTTCCAAAAAAAAGTCAACTCTGTTTTATATTTACGACTAGAGGGAGTATATTTTTTTCCGTATTCACTCAAACAACTGAAAAGTAGATTTCCAAGCGTCTGGAACTATTTCCTTGCTGAAAGATTCAAAAGATCAGCATCACCTGCCTGAGGATGAAGTCACTCTAGAATAGATAATGAAGGCAAGAAGTTATACTCAGTTTCCTATAGAAACCCTATGGAAATTGGCAGGAACAAATTATAATTATAGATTAATTTTCATCAAATGCAAATTGTTTTATTACTTGACTTTGTCTGGGATTCAAACTCAAAATCTTCAGCCCTTATTGAATGAAATTTAATGAGCACAAGGATTATGCTCTAAGAAAAACGCTTTTGCTCCTTTATCATTCAGTCTTGTTTTCATTGCTTTAGTCCCAAATTTATCATTAGGCTCTGATAATTTTATAGTGTTTACAGATTTTAGCAGTGGGTGATCAGAATGCTTCAATAGGATCTATATCCATGGTTGGTATGATACCGATGGCTCGTGTCATATCTACTACCACCCGAGGGAACGCATGAGAGCAATCCAGTCATGGAATCCGAGAATTTGAAAAACTCACCTTGGATTCTTGATCATGGTAGGCACTTTTTTGGTTTTTTCTTTAGTAAAATATGGTTAGTGGACCGACCATTATTACCGTACGTGTGAACTGTAGCTATTTCTTTTTTCTGTCTGCACAATCATTGCCTGCCTGCCTGGCATCTTCCTTTTTTGTAACAAGATTTTTGAAATTCTAAAATTATTTACAGATAACAGTCCAAGCTTATATATAACTGTTCCACTGGATGATGCCAATGTTGCTTACTTACTGTTGCTTTAACGAGGTTCTTTCAGACATAAGCCAAACAAAAAGACAAGGTATACAGGGAAGAAACTGTTGACTCCATTATTTTCTCTGCTTTTTTCATATGGCAACAAAAAACCATTAAAGAGGAACATGACTCGCATCACATGGTTGTTGGGTCATTTGGGACAAATTTCTCTGGTCAAAAGATTTCTGGAGAGCAGATATCAACAGTGAAATTGGTTGGATTTTTACCTACGGATGGTGGTGGTGGCTTATTCAATGTTGGATGAAATGTTCTGATGAGTGTGTTAAGATAATTACTACGAAGATTTATGAGCTGGATTACCTAACTCTGACAGGAGGCCTGAATACCCGGTAATGCTTATATCCTATCTATCTCTGAGCTGTGAAGTCTGAATAAAAATCTTTTGTCTTCTACAATGTTTAAAGTACATGCAACTGACTCAGATTTCATTTACACACGTGGAGCCCATTTGTGAGATTTGTGCAAATTATTAAATCTTGATCATTGCATGTTCATAGATGTGTTGTACACGAGTGTCTCCCACGTACATACAACAACTGGCAGCGCATTTGAGGATGCTGAATTCAGGGGTGCTTATAGTTATGGAGGTGGTGGCAGGGACCACAGCAAGTAAAAATCCTCTGCAACATATTCCAACATTTGACTTTTGCATTCACCGAGAGAGAGAGAGAGGGTTTATGGGAAAGAAGACGATTATCTTTGTTACATAATGTGTATGTACTAATTACCAAGGGATCAAATGAAAGGAAGAAAGAAATGTTCAGTATTATGGAAAGATTTCTTAAAAACAGAGCATGTTTTATAGCCAACTAATGATTCTATTACCTTACCTTAGCTTAATCATTATAAATGAACCAAACCATCTAATTGTGCACTGCTATTACTTGTACTTTGGATTTACCCTCTTCATTAATTCTAGATGTTTATATAAGCAATAGTGCCGTTGCTTTATAGTTGTACCTTCTTACATGTTTTATAGGACTACTATTAAATGTTGCCTCTTTAATGTCACTGTTCAGCTTCAATTTGAGCCATTTTGAGGAGTTGTTTCAGTTGATCAAATTCTAAACCCCCCCCCCCCCAAAAAAAAAAAAAGTCCCAACATAAAAATGAAAGCAAACAATTTATTTTTGCATCAAACGTTTGCAATATCAAACTCCACACTTTTATGCGAGGAAAAAAAAAAGGATTTTTAAGGTGGGAGAAGGATTGTTCTGAATCCGAAGGCCAAAAACAGATCACCAGCTGAACCCAAAAATCTTTACTAATACAAAACACCCATGTTTCTTTTTCTATCTTTACTGAAGAACATGTTAATCCAAATCAATAAAGCATACCCTTATCTCTATTATACATGTCTTGAGTCTTACAAAACTTGTTTGCCCCCTAAGAACTCAACTGGAGGGTCTCTCTCTGGAGGAAGAAGAGTGTAAGAACTCAATGCAATCTTCAACAGCCTCGACTCGGTGTGAATCGGTAGGATCTGATATAGAACGTGACCTGACCAAAGTTGATGAAGAAGAAACCTTCCTGGATGATCTTCTTCTCATGGAAACAACTCTTACAGTAGCTCTGGCCACCTTTGCTCCGAGCCGGAGTAGAAATCTCACCGGCGAAAATTTCGAGTCTTTCGGCAGCCGGAAAGTCCAAGTTCCGATTACCCTCTTCCTGTTTCCAAATACTCTTCCACTACGCTCACCATTCTTGAGAAACAAGGTTGGTTTCTCATTTACCTCAGGACTGAAACATGCCCTCTTGCTTTTTGTTGACATTTTTGTGTAAGGAAATGTGACGATCAATAGCAGAAAAACCAGTCCTTGAGCTTCGCTTCGTGTGTGATATAAGAAAACAGAGAGGGAGGGAGGGAGGGAGGGAGGGAGGGAGAGGGCAAAGGGGGGACAGTTGAAAGGACCGGCAGGGTGCATAAATAGACAAGGGAAATTCTAAGGAAGCAAGCCAAGTGAGACTAAAGATGGAAAAAAATAAAGGGTTGTAGAGTAAAATATTTTCTTAAAAATACGCCTGCCGCAAATATATTTTTGAGTGACAAAATAATTATAAACTTTCATAAGGTGAAAACTAATTTCCCTCAGCTAGTCAACAAATTTTTCTTCCAAGTTGGAGAAATATCTAAATATTTCAAGAATGACACGTTATCTAACTCTGTCTAATGACAATTTATATCATTTTAATCTTAGTTGGCTGATAACTTATATGAAAAATTACAAATTTTATATTGTTTTTAGGAGAAAAAACCTCTTAATCAAAAAATAAATAAAAAGATCAATCGATTAAGAATATTAAGGATGTGGATGTTTATTGACTCATATCCTAGTTAACATTCATAAATACATAATTAATTGTGATTTTTGATATTGTCTCTTAAAGACCTATAAATAGAGGCTTGTAACTTGCTCCCCCTTTTCTCTAAAAAATTATCTCTTCTCTTGCTTTTCTTTTTTATCTCAGATTTCCTTTATTTTCAAAACACAACCAATATTTTTCTAAAAAAACTAGATATTAATTTAAATTTTTTCATATGAGTTATCAGCTAACTAGAATTAAAATGATGTGAATTGTTATATTTTCATTAGACAATGTTCAAATGACATGGTACTCTTAGAGTATGTAAGTATTTCTCTCTAAGTTGTTTCTTAATCATCAACATCATCCTCAATGTCACTATTTTTAGTCAAAAATTTCAAACAATCAACTAATGGGCAATGTGTATTTTTACACCTATTTTGAAAGTTCACATTTACATTTTCCATTAAAAAAAGCATTTGTGTTGGCCGTATTTTTAGAAAAATCTCATGTGTATTTTTGCACATTAACCTTTAGAAAATTTAAGTTAACAATTAACTAATGATCAATGCTTATTTTTACACCTATTTTAAAAGTCCATAATTACTTTTATCCCTTAAAAAAACATTTGGAATGAGGCGCACATTTTCAAGAAAATTCAAATATTTACCCAGTTCGACAAACATCCAAAAATAATTTTTTTGTAACTTTTTGTAGGATTAAGTTGAAAATTTGTTTTAAATTTTTTTATATAGAAGCAATGTTGCTCCAAAAATTTTTATATTTCATATTTCTTCAAAAGTTTTAAAATATTGTAATGTTGCCCTATTTTATTACAAAACTAACGTTTATCATTAAAAAATTGACATTAACCAATTGTAATTTTAACGATAAGAGGTAATATTACTCCATTTTAATACTCCTAGAACAACATTTAACCTAAAAATATTTCTGAAACAATATTACTTTTAAGTGAAAATTTTCGAGATAAATTTTAGTGTGCTTTCTTACTTAGAAAGTTCATTAGACTTGAAGCATTAACTAGAAATGGTAATCCACTAGCTAGGGTCGAAACTTTATTAACAATATAAGATAGCAAGAAGGATAAATTCTTAGTTACCGAAAGGCAGTGATGCTTCAAGACACAAGGACATGACAAATTCAGAAAGGTCAACTGGACCTTGATACCAATAAGGCCTTATATATCATAGGTGTTTTGAAAGATCTAGTTGAGTTTGTTTAAGGGCATGTACATGATGTGAATATGGTTTGAATTTGAGTTTATAACATTAATGATTTAATGGGGGCGGCCTACCATGATTATTTTAAGTTAATTAGCATTGTGAGACGAGGTGTGATTTATGAACAGGAAGAAAAGGGCGAGGGAGAGAATCTGAGAAAGATGGGAAAAGGAGAGAAAACAAGGAGTTTGGTCAAAAGACGGAAAAGTGTGGGAGCTATGAAGGACTCAAGAGGAAGACAGAGAGAGAAACTGTCAAAGGTTAAATATGAAAGGAGGTGGTAACAGAGAAAGACACAGAGGATACTCTTCCAATCAGCGTTGCTTTTAAGGTGCTATGTTCTCATTTTGCAGGTCCTTCCTCCTTGCTTTTTCGCTTACACTTTGCTTCTATTTCTCACTACACAAGCTTTGGGGCACTTGACTAATCGCTCCCCTTAGTCACTTACTGTTCAGCCACTCCAGTCAAAACCCTCTATAAGAGGCCCTCTCCAATCGACTGAAACCACGTCACACTACACTATGGCACTTCAATCAATCTTCTATTGGTTACTTCCTTCGTAGGTAGCCTTCTTCAATCAACTGTCTCTCAATGAATGGATCATTATAAGGAAGACAAGTCCTTATAAAAATTACACTCAAAAATTAGCTATTGGAATAAGGCCCTTTTTTCAAAGAAAACACCTAATGTGAGACTCATTACACAAACATCTATCACTTGAAGGTGACACCGACAATTGTTATCACACTAAAGTCTTTATTTATATCCAAGGTATAAGTTATTTTTCCAACGAGATTTATAGTATATGAGATGAATATTTGAGATGAATTTTATTTTATCATGCGTACTTCTCTAACACTAATTCAGACAAACCTTAAAAAGAATGGTTATATGAATTATAAAGCTTCATTATACTCCACTAGTAACTAAATCTTTAAATAGATTGTTAACTAAAATATTTCGTTCAATACCCTCATATAGTATTTTTCCTATGTATTCTTCTACCCATTTTTAGATGATTCTACATTGTTTGATTTACCTTTTTCATTGCCACATCCAATAATATTCTTTGGACGTGTTTAAATCATTATAAATGATTTTCTACAATTTTATGTAACTTTAACTTTTTGGCATGTGCATACAAATCTTATCTTGTTTTTGTATGACAATACTTATATCTCGACATATCTATCCTACCACACTTGTTGATAAGGATGGAAATAGCTCAGGCCAAGCCAGACTTTGGATTGCATGTAATGGGGGGTTAAAGGCCTAAGTCTGGCTTTCTTTTAGGCTTAAGCCTGAGCTTTCATAAAGTCTGGTCAAACCTGAAACATTTTTAAAATCCTACTTGCAGTTTAGGCCTTTTTATTACAGGCCTTAAAGGTTATAATTAACTAATATAAGAATAGGGCTAATACTATAATTAACTAATTATACTTGGAATTAGAATATAAAAATGAAAAAAATTAAATATTGTGTTATTTATATGATATAAATATAATTACATTTATTTAATGTGTAAACGGATCAGGCCTGAAGGCTTACATGCTAGGGTTTTAATAAAAAAGGCATAGTCTATTTATATATTTAAGTCTTTAAATAGGTTTTAGCCTAACTTTTTTTAACAAATAGGTCAGTCCATACTATGCCTTAAACAGGTTAGGCCATAGGTTGTTTGATAGGGGTCTGGTCTATTCTTACCCCTACTTATTGCCCTGAAATATTTTACCCAAGTCTTTTTTTTTTCGATTTTCTGTAGGGAATAAATATTTAGATTTGAAGGACCTGTTGTGTTTGCGAAATGAGTGAAAGAGAGGCAGAGGGAATGTGTTTGAATTAGGGAATTTTGAAGTCATGTTTGTTTTTTCTTGTCGTGGACGAAGGAAATTCATGAGCCGGGAAAAAAATATTAATTAGATTTGCTCCATTATTAGTCCATTGTGGCTTTTCCAGTTTCATGTTTTATGAGTCTTATCTTTGAGGCTTTGACAAGAGACTCTTGTTCTTCTGTATTGTATTGGGATTGTTCATTATGGAGGATGCATTGTTTATTCTACATATCAAATTGGTTAGAGACATTTTTCAATAACGTTTGAATTGACTTCAACTTTCCACTATTATAAAAATATATGATCATTTAATAATTATTCCCTTTTTCTCTTTTATAAGAACTCAAAATTTAAATTGTCTTAATCTTTTTTATAAAAGATGGACGAAAATTGTCTAAACTTTTAATGAGTTTTTTTTGTCCCTCAATAATTATATATATTGTATTAATTGAGAGGTTGGCGATACTTATACTTAATGTCTCTTTTACATACCCCTTATAAATAAAGGCAAGTTTGGATAAAAAAGTTTATTTAAAGCATACTTACTTGTATTATTTTTAACTAATTTTAACCACTTTCTTAAACAGTATAATTCGGTTATCAAACTTTTATAAATAGGACTAGAGGAAGTCTCTGACTCTTGTAATCTCTATTTTCTCTCTCCTTTTTTCATACGTCATCTTTTTTTATTATTCTTATTTAGTTCCTATAGTTTTAACCGTTTCTTAATTGAGTCTTTGCCTTTTTTTAGTCCCTGAGATTGATTATAAAACATATGGCTAACTTATAAAATGATTAAAATTATATGAAATGAATTATAGTGAGTCATAGTTTAAGGATTGGATTACAACCGAGATAAAAATTATAAAAACTGAATTACATCGAATCAAAGTTAAAGACAGTCAAACAGTGTTAAAATCGAGTTAAAAATATAGTGACTAAAAGATTAATATTTCTTTTGAATAATTACACCTAAATTTTTTTCTCAGAGAAAACTAAATATTTCATCCACATCCATTTCAAATGATAAAACAGTTTACTGAGAAAAGACACTTAGGTAGTTAAATCTCAAATAGTTTGCAACTTTTCTTTCTTTAATAGCAATATTTATTTATTTATTTTTAACAAGGGACAAATAATTTTGATATTGGTTAAAGGGAAAATCTACCCAGAAAGAATTTGTGTAGTCTCAATGTTATCTTGAAAGTATAAAAACATAGCAATGACTCAAATTTTTTTTTTTAATACTTAAAAGAGAGGTGATATAAAGCACCTCATGGATTAAGGTGATTCATTAATCACAAAAGGATCGCGAAGGCATGCATGATCGAAGCCTTGACTTGTAAGGTGAAATGAACATGCTCTAACCAGCAAGCCAAGAGTTCAACAAACCAAAAAGTGGTTCAACACGAAGACTTTTCAGAGAGCAATCAGTTTAATTGATTCCCCTCACCATCTCACATCATCCCCCCTCCTCTCCATCATATCCTTCAATCTTTCTTTCTAAAGGAAGAAAAACCTCACAAAAATGAATGAAATTAACCTAAACGAAAACAAATGCAATTTTATGGTTGTGAAAATGGGAATTAAGATCCTAAAGAAAAGGAATAAATCAATAGCTAATAAAATCAAATAAGAAAAGGTAAAAAAAAAATGATTATTTCAGGTATGGTGAAGGGAACAACTTAAAATTTATATAAAGTTGGCTTTCTTAGCTAAATTAATTAATTAGACTAAAAAGATGTTGATAAAAGAGAGCGATTAATCAAGCTAGTCACCTAATTAAAGCATGGGAAACTCAAGTTCAATAACACTTAATCCACTAAACAACTTATAATGAAGTAAGCACTAGTTAATTAAATCTATTAAAACTAATCACAAATAATTTCAAATTAATTTTTGAATATATGTTTACAATTGTCCGATGAAACAACCAAACAATTAACTAACTCATAATGAAAACTTAATTAATAATTCAACTGATAATCAAATGTTTGTGAACAAAAATTCTAGCAATCCTCTGAAACACAAATCAATTCAAAATATTAATCTAATTTAAAAGAGATACGTCTACAATCTAAAACTAGACTGATGACAAGCAATACAACTTAAAATTATCTAAAACTAAATAATTTTAAATCTTAAAACAATTTGATGAAAGGAAAGACATTCCTATCTTATCTCCTAAGTGCAAAATCCTAGGCTCTAACTTCTTTCATATCCCTCCTAAATTGCCTCCCAAATTAAGATCAAGTTGCCATGAAAATCATCCTTCCTCCAACGGCCATGAAGACAAGAGTACTGGAGAAATAATGGCGAGGGTGCGCGTGGTTATTGAGGGAGAGAGTATTAAGATGTTGATTGATGGGTCTCCTTGGCTGTGCGTGTCTGCGGCTCCAAGAAATATTTTAAAGCCTGTTTCGAAACCTACAAATTTAAGTGAGATAAAACTCTTTTTATAATTTATCTCATAAATTTTAAAAACTATTTTTTTAAAGTTAAATCTAAAAGAACACTCAAAATGAAGGTGATCCTTAATGAGCAGCCATGAGAGAGTTTGGGTATAAAATTTAAACCCATTAAAATTGAATTGGCCCATTCAAACTCAACCATTATATCTTCTTGGGGTTCAGGATGTGAATAACACGTTCT